>OY728159.1:833396105-834046618 GCA_963277665.1 Viscum album | reverse complement strand
TAATAGCCATGACATATACTAGTCCCTCCCAAGATATCGTCCTCCCCCAATTTTACAGTCACCTTCTCGAGCCGACTGATCTTGAATTGGGCCTCTCAGACCTCAATAACAGTTCACCAATGTTCCCATAAGCACTATGGTTCAAGAGAAATTGTGTTGGATTATACATAGACATGATATCTCCCAATTTCAGGATTTATGTTCCCCTTCATTGGGGATTTTCATCCTCTATCACATCTAAAAAGGACCCCCAAACGACATGGATGCAAGACCCTAGGGCTCTACTTCCATTTTAGACCAACATACTCAAGGATCTAGAAAAATTTTTTTATACAAGTCCCACGTTGAGAATATTGTCAGTGGTCGATGCTCATTTTTTGTTCCCATTTCAGGTCACATGATATGGATGATGTGATTTGAATACAGTCAGCAACCATCCTCCATCATTTCCAACCCCATCGAGTCCTAAATTTTGGTTGCATGATTCACATAGTTTTACACTCCATCATGTCCAAGTCGAATTTCCACACTCTCGGTGCTATCCCTCGGTGCGTGTTTTCACATTATGAGGAAAAATACTTGATGAGGCATAATTCGGGGCTCCACATCATTTTTCCCTTTTAATTTATTCCACATGTAGCAATGACCTTCTCTGCCCTTGTTTCCCACATCGAGCATAGCTCATGTGGGCTTAGGGATTTGGTCTATGTTTGTTCTCATTTGGAAGAGTCACACTTATCTATGGATTGGACTCTAAGTCCATAAACTAAGATCTTTGTAATTATTTTCTGCAAGTCATAAGAACTTCATCTCATAGAACTACGTATAGCTTGATTCCAATCCTCATTGAATACAAAGGAATTCTCAAGTATCTCATCTTCAGTTCCATCTCAAGTTACACTAATTACCTCTTCCATTTGGAATTTTTCCCTAACTTTCATAAGATGGAATGGTTTGGTGTGGGCTTACATCCTCATTCATGTCAAGTTTGCAATAGATGCAATGTGCACTCCCCTTCTGGGGGCCAGCCTCTCCAGCCTCTTTTCCTATATGTCGTTAAACTACATAGTCATAAATACATATAGATTGATTCCCATCCTCATGGGATATATAGGAACACCTAGAAATTTATTCCAAAAGTCTATCGCTATATTCTATGACCTTTTTATGGCCCCTTGGCTCGAGGTTTATTCCACAAAGTTGTGTGTGGTGTGGTGTGGACCTTGTCCTTATTCACATCAGGTATGCTGTGTCACAACATTCAAAATCCCCCTAAATACCTCATTTCTTATGTATGTGTCCAAGATATATGGAATTAAAATATGACGCCTAGTCTCCCATGACTTTAAACTGTTACATATTTACTGATAGATGTTAAAATTAATGTGTTGTTCCTATCATAGGACCCTAATGTATAACAATATCATTCTGGACACATGATGAAAAAGGAAACTAAATTGTGATGTCCTGACTCGAGGGTACATCATGTTTGGTAGTGGTTATACACCATACCATTTCTCAGTGCTGGAATATGGCTTGATTCCCATTGCAATACCTAGATTCTCTATCCATGGATTATCGCTTAACAAAAAAACTCACTCTCATCCATCAAAAATAAAAAAAAATCTATCAAATGTCGCTTCTTTTTATGCGTGGTAGTGACCCACACAATAGTATTTTCTTTTAAATTGGTACCTTAGCATTCCGCTTATAGAACTATGTATATCTTGATCCCCATAATCCTGGGGTATATAAGAGTTTCCACACACATTGCCTTAGGCCCAACCCAAAATTTATTTGGTTCCCTCAACCTAAAACCTCTCTAGAGAGCACATAGAGTGATATGGACTCCTACCATCCCCAATCACCTCAGGTTTTGCAATTACCACACCATGTGTCACCCTCCCTCCCTTTTATCTATGGTCCGACCTCTAAGGCCTTTAAAATATGATCTGATCTTCCTTGTCGTATGAAACCAAACTGTGCAAATTTCTCCAGAACTATGTGGGGATTGATTCCCATCCTAATGGGATACATAGGAATGCCTAACCACTTTGACTTGAGCCCAGCAGAAGTTTCACTTTTTTCCCTTAACGAAAAAACACCCTCTTCGGATACGTAGTGTGGTTTTGACTCCATATGTCCTCATTCACATCGAGCTTTTAGCTACCACAACATGTACTCCATTTTTTGGATCTTCCATTTTACACCCCGTCCTATTGTATGATGTTAAACTAAAAGATTCCAAATATCATTGAAAAGTGAAATTAAATTTCGGTTCTACCTTGAACTAGGTTAAGATGCCCATTGTTACTTATGGGATGCGTTAGCTTCCTCATCAAAGAGGATTCCCCCAACCAGTGTTGGTCTCTGGCCATGTTGCAATCAAGAACTATGTTTGGCATGATTCCTATTCTCATGGGATACATAGAGACATCCATGAAATTCTTCTTGGGCCCAGACCCAGGTCCTTTAAACTATGTGCACTTTCCTCACCATACAATGTTTAATTTATCAAACTTATTGGAATAACATAAAACTATAGAGAATTCTATGTCTTTATTAGAGAGGTCTTGTTTGGAAGTATGTTTGATAGCTGATCAGACCGATGCATCCACCTAATGTGTTTCCACCATAGTTGAAAAATTGAAACAGTGTTGGACTCCATTCGAACAACCCATAACTCCAACCTCCACACGCCGCATGACCTTTATTTCAATCCTCATCCTCTATAATTCCTAAAGAAACACCCTAATAGTATGGATGCTCGGCCAATGGATCACCTACTATCTTGGGATAACATTCTGGTGGGCTAATGGATTCCATTTTGATTCAGGACCCGTGTTTCAATCATGGTTAGCAGTCGACCCTAATATTATATCCCCATTCCAGGCTAACGTAATAGGAATTTTATCTATTGAACATGGTCAACAGTTATCCCCCATTTTCATTCCACCCCTAAAATGTTCCCAATTTTGGGTATGATGATTCAAGCTTTCAACTCCACTATGTTTGGATTGATTGTAATGCTCCTGGTGTTACCCCACTCGTGCATCAGAGAACACTGTGAAACAATAATTCGACTCTCTGTTAACTTCCTTCTCTAGTTAGGCCTCCATCATTCTTAATAGATATATAGATCATTCAATTATACCCTGAATTTCTAAATATTGGTTGGTTATCCCACATTCAAATAATGAAACTAAGCAACCACCCCTTGTTTCTCACATCATGCGTGACCCACGTGAGCTTACGGATTGATTGTTAATCACTTCACGATTGTTGTCAGAATGCGTTGAAAGAAACAAGAAAGTGAATGATCCATCTATGCACACAATTTAGAAACAATGTAAACAAAGAAGGATAGGGTTATGAGTTTGGCCAAAATAGGGCCCTTATGTATCAGCCCCTCTGACGGATCACTCTTTCACTACCACATTCTGGCTTGTAACCTCCAGAATTGCTTCCCCCTCCTTGATATCCCTCTCCTCATCCACAGATATGGATCATATTTCATTAGCTATGATCTACATTTTCTCCCATTCATCTTGAAACCCATCTACTTGACATTTTTACTGTGTTTCATGCTCCTGTGCTTCGACCATTGGCCCTTCAATTGCTCGATGACCTCGAATTGATTGGCGATAAATATGGATCACTCATTGGCTTGCTCATCAAGACGCAAAAATTCTCTTAGCCTCAAGGAACTTCTTTAGGTTCATATATTTTTTCCATCATTTATCAATGGAAAGACATTAACTACTCTCCCACATCTTCTGAGCCATGTAATCCCGGATCACCATGTGGAGATGATGTGAATCCACACCTATGGAACAATGATGGAGTAACCAGGTGTGTGGTGATCCAATTTAGGTAACCCATTCAGCTATTGGATGTTTGAGGAAGCACCTGATACACTTACAACCCTTGTACCATGTCGTACAAGTTCTTCTAGGCCTCTTAAGGGTCAGAGTCATCTATCACCTCAGGGTCTGTAGGCCGGTATTCCTCGAAATCATCCTGAAGATTAGCAGTGAGGTCTCCCTGTGGCATTCCACTTAATGGGTTATGGTCTTCAATATGTGGGAGACCTTCTTCTCTTGTCTCTATTTAGGAAATTTCACCACTTATGACATCAGAACCTACCCTGGTAGTGATATTTACTGTGTCCACAACTCTTTTCTCACCAGGTTCCAGGGATGGCATGGTTTCAGAAGCGGGTTCTGAGTTGGTTGTTGTGTTCACTATTAGATCCTCTATGAAGGGTCTGTATTAATCATCTTTTCGAGCCTCCAATATCATGATTATTGCATAAACAGTGAAATACCTAATCAACCAAGGGCTCTGATAATGGATATGGGTATCTGAGTAATGAAACTTTCAGGATCTCAGCGCATCAACCACTAGCATTTCAGTCACTATATGAGTTCTCACTACATGAGATCCTACCGCACTCGTCAACTTAAAATGGGTGTCAGCTCCCCACCTTTGTCTATCAGTGCGCCTTCACCTCCATTAGATAGTGCTTCCTGACCACAAACACCAATATGCATTTGAACAGGGTAAAATTTATATTGGTGGTTATGAATGATGAAAAGAGGAAAATCAAGAATAAGAATTGAGGCATACATCTAGTTCCTCAGTTATTTCCTTGTCAGATCCAGCAATATCACTTCTCTCCCAAGGACTCCCTTGGAATGGCATCCCCTAGGACCCTTCACCTCCAAGATTCACTTCACCTTACACTATTTCTTCTTCCTCTTCTTATTCTTATTATTCGTATTATTATTCGTATTATTATTTTTATTATTATTATTATTCGGATTCACTTTCCTCTGTCTCAACATCACCGTCATCATCTTCAGATGACATTTTTTCTGAACCATCCTCCTGGACAAGTATCTATTTTCCAAGGAGAGCTAGATCATCACGTCGACCCTACTGGCATGAATATATTTCCATGGTCATAAAATATGCGTTCTGACGATTAGAGTTCACCCCTTCATCAATCCGATTGAGTTAAATTTTTGGCATCTCGATCCCATCACGTACCATCTTTTTCCAAAGGGATTTGGTGATCATTGACTGTTGAATGGTCAACCATTCTGACCACAACGCGATGAATATTACATCCCCATATGGTTGAATAAGATACCTTATCTTCTTCCTAGGTAGCTCCCCAACCGCTCTGCTAGATTGATCATGAGCCACTCCCCTGCCAGACGATGGGGGAATGGCCACACCATGTGACGTTCCTGCTGCTGAAATTACGACCTAAACTGACTGAGATGCCCGACTTATTCCTAGACTCTCCTCCCCAGTGGTGCCTTGTATTCTCTCTCGCAGCCCAGGTTCCGCATTGGCCACTTTGAGCTGCCTAACTTGCTTTCGCAAGAGCCCCTTAGGATATTCCGCCACCCAATGTTCAACATACATTGTTAAGAGGCTAGCATCAAACCTACTGTTGGGAAAGGTAACTTCCCCACTAGATCCATAATTTGTAAATATCCACCACATTTAAGGAAGAACACAAGGATTTTTCTCTCTCTAGAAATCTGTATACACCTTCTTAGGCATCCATTGGATGATTCCAAACTGTCTAGAAAACCTTGAAGGCACATAGGGCTCGCAAAGGATCTTCCCACCAACTCGACCCACAACGACCACACATCTAATTCTTTGAATGTATTCTCTTTACTCTAGTGAGCCTTTCCCATCATGTATCATCTGGCCGGTAGGGGTGGGGAATAGACCCGAATGGCCTGAAGGCCTTTATTTTTATTGATTTTTGATAACCCCCCTTTCAAGGGATGAGGGAGAACCCTTACAAGGCCCGTAGGCAAAAGGATTACAAGGCCCGTAGGCTTAGGAGATTACATGACCCCAAGGTCTTAGGGAATTCAACCAGAATATCTACAAGGAACTACCCCTCCCCAGCATTTGAGTCGAGATAGTAGCTCTCCACCTTTGCATAGCTGTCTGGATAGGCTTCCCGTGAAAGTACAGGCTGGTACCGATGGTATAGCCATACCCTCTCATTATGACAATCCATTTGGCTCTGCTATGGTGAGTGCACCTTCTCTGAATCCTATTCTGGGGCTGCTTCTTTTTTTAGTGTGTCTAGGGCAACTGCATGTGGCTCGAAGGCCTTGAGGTGGCCAGAAAGACCCACTGAGCTGAAGGCCTGGGTGGCCCGAAAGCCTTAAGGACTCCAAGCCCAAATCAATGGCCCAAGGTGAATAGTTATAGATTCTACAGTACCGAACAATACCTGCTACAGTAACTACTACAATGCTTGTTACAGTTCCTGCACAATGTACAGTTCTGCTATAGTACCTGTACAATGTACTGTTCTGCTATAGTGGCATGGTCCCAACAATATTTGACAAGGAAAGTCATATACCATTACATGAAAGAAAAATTTTGTTTGGAAAAGTGTACCTTCTATAGTGAGCCGCAATCCAATCATGTGGGATTTTGAAGAGGCCACATATCCTCCTCGATTAGCCTCCTCTTGAAATATGCCCCATAATGGCGTACAGTCGGGCCAACATGGGAACCCCAGTTTAAAACTCTGATTGGATTTCATTATGCTAACCATCAAAAATCTTGTTGGGTGGACTCCCATCCTAGTATCCCTTATTGGTAGCATCCACCCACTCATGAAAGTTGTATGAAATCTTGCATATTGGATGTTTGGGTGTCGGCATTAATCCACACGAAAGCCCCAGGATTGATATTCCCTCTTATCCAAGATCATCCAATATGAACTGCTCATGATCCTTTATGCCGCAGTTGGACAACGATTCCCTCACCCTGACATCTTTACGTCTGGCTATTTATGAATAAATAGGTTGAACAACTTTGAATAGGTGATGTCCTTCAGAAATTATTTTACCCCCAGCCTCTCCTTGGCCATTTCTAATAGATTCTAGGTCTGCATGGGAGTCCGCGGCCTATCCCCATTGAAATTATCTATCATAAGAAACTCATCGTAAGGGTTTCCATACAGAGGGATACCCCCGATATAGTGAACGTCCCAAAGTCTAATGCCAACCTCCTCCTAATAAATATGGATGGTGTTGGTATTAGGGGACCTCAAGATAAATAGATATGGTCCATGTTCTTGAGGGTGGTATAAATTCAGTTGAAACATCCACACCACCTCGAATAGCCTAATGTGCCGCAATTATGCTTCGAAATGATCACATGATTGGTGTACCCAATACACCCAAGACCACTATCTAGTGAAATTTCCTCCAGACCTCAGGTCCCAATCCTATAGCCAGCCCTTGGGATCGTTGGTAATGATCTATTAAAAGGTACTTTCATAATGGGATAGGGAATCCTCACTAACTAGCATGCCTACCAAGATGGTTCTAGTCCTTTGATTCTAGACATCAATGACCATGTTCTTGATTTCTCTAGTAGGATGGACACTATTTGTAATGTTGTATTGTGGAATATCATCCATACATGTCACCCATGACTGCAGTGTATCAACATCAAATCCTTTCACCAGAACCTATTTAAAAAATTGAAATCCCATATCAGTAGGTTTTCAGAGATCACATAATACTTCTGGTCATGGGTCAACATATTGAAGTGAGTTTGGTTATTTCATACAATTTTCATGGAACCATTGAACTTAGGTTTCACAACCATCTAATCCCTCTGAGCGGCATACATAACTTCACTCCCAGCATCACTCTGTTCAACATCCATCATTTTTGGTAATGTCTGAAAAAAACTGAAAGGTTGCATGAAAAACTAGGTGGTTGTATTAAAAACCAGGTGGATGCATGAAAAACTAGTTGGTCGCATGATAAAACAATAGTTTTTTTTGGAAAAACCATGAGAGTGGCATAGAAAATGGATGTTGCGCACAAAATATCTCCCAAAATCGACAAATTCCACTCCAATTAGAATGGATTCTGCACAAAGGCACGTGATATTTACATGCATGAGATCCTCGAAGCTTATCGCACAAGAAATACTATATGGATAATGGGATCCTCAAGGGTTTTTATAGGCATGAATAAGCTATTCCATGCGCACAAAAAAATTACCTGATCATATGCTATTTTCCATGCACCGACTCATTGGGGAAAAGAATCTCGACGTTTCCCTCAGATTCCGACCTCCACGCACCCTCGAAGATCCGATTCCAAGGGGGGGGGAAGTTTTAGATCAATAAATTCACCGAAGGCCTCTAAAAGGTATATTTTTTAAAAAACAAATGATATAATTTGACTCAGTAATAGATTCCGAGATGGGAAAAAAGGCTGCGTGGAAAATCCAGTGGGTGTATGTAAAACTGAATCTCTACGAACAAAATGATCTCTATATGGATGAATTTTTCATGCAGGCACAGAAAGTCGAATGTGAACGATTCTTGGGCCAGGTTTTCCACACATGACAAATTCTGCATGCTCCCACTACACCTTATTGCCTATAAATTGAAGAGAACCCCCTCCCTTCATGTGATGGAAGAATTCAAACAATCTCCCCTATGCGAAATACACCTCTTCCACATGAAAAAGTTGAATTTAAGATACAATATTTTCAACAATAGGTCTCCTAGGGGTCCGACTTCATGTAAAACCCCTAGGGCTTTACCCTCTCCCTGTTATTTTATTGATTGGCCAGATGATTTCAAATCCCTTTACGTGCACGCAAACCTTGGACCATTGTGCACAAAGCTCCACCAATTGTGTTCAAACCTCTTCAAATTGCATGCACACCTCCTTTATCTGTGCAACGTGACTTGTTGCATGAAATAGTTCTAATTTGAATTCCTATTACATGCAAACCCCTTTGTTGGCACACAACCCTCTCTCTTTATTTGCACCATTGAGCATGGTATCAACATCACTTTCCCTAACAACATCTTTCGGCCATTCTTACACACTAAAAACCAATGTTTTATTTCATTCTCCCATACGCCCCTCTATGTTTTTAAGAAGTGATTTCAAGATCCCTTGGGTGCTGCTTCACATTAATTTGCTTAGACTTTTGCTTCTTCTCATAGGCATGCTAACAGATATTGTCTCTTCTCATAGACACACTAACGTGGTCCCATATATGGAACACTCCACAACACACCCTCACCACGACACTGTTGATGCCTTCCCTTCCCCCAAGGGTGGGTATGTATTAGCCATGTAAGTCCTAGGGGTGTGGAGTGAACCCATCTCGTCTGAGCTGCAAGATGTTAAACTTCCATGTACAATCTTCCTCAGCACATGAAATTAAATTGTGTCCCCTCTCCTAGCAATACAAGTGTGACGCCCCATCTCGGATATTCTCCACACCCGCTCGCCTCCATGGGAGTGATATATTCTTCACGTGAAATGACATCCTCTTTTCTAGAGTGGCATCTATCCATGGAGATGGGCAACCATCCTATTATATCCCCTAGAATTTCTTACGGGGGTAGCATTCCTACTCCTCCCCTCTTATTCTATGCCAAAGACCAAAGGAGAGATAAGCATAGGGACTTTTGTTACTCCATCCCTCTCCCTCTAATATTTGTCTTCGTCGAGCCTCCATCCTGGAGTAAGTCACAATATCAATCTCCCTAGGCCGCTAACCTTACATAATCCCCTATTTCATATTTCGTCCTCTAACCATGCTTAAGCCCCTACTTTCTTTTTGGGCCTCTAACCATGTGTGATTCCCACTCCACTTACCACATATGCACATTCCGCACCATGATTGTCAGGTCTTTTTTGCCTCTTGTTTCTCACACCGAGCATGAATCACAAGATCTTAGAGTAAGGATTGACCATGGAATCCTTATTTTTGCAACCTTATAATGTAATCCCCAAACCATATCAAACTACATAGACTTTGATCCTTGTCTCCTGGGCATGGTACGTAGGAAGCCTCCCCGAGGTTCAATCCCAACACCTACTTGTCTTGACCCCTTCCCATCAGTTCACCTCCATCCCGCATAATGTTAAACTATATCCCTAATCCCAAACTACATGATATTTGATCCTTGTCTCCTAGTAAAGGTACATAAGAATCTTCCATGAGGTTTAAACCCAACTCCTATTTGTCCTCACCTCATCACATCACTTTACCTACGTCCATCATGATGTTAAATGGCCTCCATCATTTCAAACTACAGGAGATCTGATCCTTGTCTCCAAGGAAATTTATGTAGGAAACCTTCCTAAGGTTCAATCCCAAAACCCATCATTCTCAAAAACTCAATGTCGGTCCACCCTCATCTTCCATGACGTTAAATTATACACATAATTTTCATCCCGTGTGACACTAAAATATATCTATTAGAACTACACAGGCTTTGATCTATGTCACCTATATAGGGTACATTGGAAACCTCCCTATGGTTCAAACCCAACTAGTGGTAACCCATTGACGACCCCAACCAGCGTTTATCTGTTGTCATCCCAACTAGTGGAAAGCCACTATGATACCCTTCCAATGGAAAGTTGTTTAAGTCCCCAATCGATGGTAAGCCATTTTCATATGAACTACATGTTTTTGATCCCTATCACCTTGGAAATGTACATTGAAAGCGTCCATAAGGTCGAACCCCCCTAAATGGGTAAACATTGGTGTCTACATTGTGGGACCCATATCTTTGGTCTTTCCTAGTGGAGTTAGACTAACCTGGGATGCTAAACAAGCATAATACCTAGTATATCATCGAGCCACTGTCCAATGTGTGCACTAAGATTATATACGCCCATCCCAAACTATGTGAACATTGATTCCCTTCTATGGGGATATGTAGGAACCCTCCCTAAGGATTAATCCCATTACTGAAGTCCCATCTTAGTATCTCCCTCGAGCCTTGGCATTTTGTGAAGGTCAAGAACCAACCTATAGGTTCCACTTCCTACAAGTCCCATCCATGTATCCATTCTCCCAGGCCTCCTCCTCAGGTGACCCACTGCCCCACCGAACTATGTGGACACTGATTAACTACCATGAGGATACGTTAGAGGTCTCTTCGAGTCTCAATACCAACATCACCATCATCATCATGTAAGTCCCATTTCATTATCCATCCAATTCACTCAACCATACATATCCATCCTAATTCATACCCAGACTACCACATCCCATTGAGATCATTTCAACCAATTTATCACTACTCTAAGAAGCCATATGATAACTAAGAACACCTTATCCACAGCATCAGTGTTCACTATTGGGGTTACCCCCATATGATCCACTCTAATCCGTCTTCCAATCAATCCATTCCATCTCTGCTAGATGTTAAACTCATGGAATACCCTGTGTTAAACATGGGAAGTTGATGAAAAACTCAAAGACAAGCCTATGGCATTAAATTCCACTGATTCGACGTGGAATTTCCTAGGATTACACTCCCTCATGAAGCCCTATCATAAGTAGTAGAAACCGAGACACATCAGTGTTACAGCATCCAGACATTATAGTGATGTCCAATGTGACTACTCCCCTGATTGAAGGTTTCTACCCTGACTGGACCCCTTGGAATGCTCAGATAGGTGTAGTTTAACTAACGAACATCCATGAAGACATGGAACTGCGAAGAGTTTCGTGAATAATGTCTTACGTCTATGAGGGAGACCCATACTAGGAAACCGACATGTAATGTCCTAGAATTTCCATAAATTTTTTTAATTATATTGAATTATTTCAAGACTATGAAATCTGACTGCGTGTGATTCCGAGGTCCGGAGAACCCGGAATGATCCGTCGATGTTTTTTTAAACTTTAATTAGCACGTGTAAGAAATTTTCTTGAAAATGTAGAATAACTCTTAAACAGTTTCCCGAATCATTAATCCAAGGTCACCATTGTGTTCAGTATGGCGGGTTTACCCTAGGCACAACTTATGTTTTGTCGGAGCATGCCTCCTGTGAGAAAACTCAAAAATGAGAGAACTATAAAATGAATAATTAAATAAATTTATTTTATTTTTCAATGCTTATAAATCACGAACGGTGACTCAGAGTAAAAATATGAGACCACCGCTGAACTTGTGAGGGTATTCTCTCTTTAGGTAGATACTAACATTGGCTGGTGCGGGCCACCAATGAATGTTAGTTTCCGGATGTAAATAAAATAATTAAGTGACAATTATTTTATTTTAAAATCCATAACATCTAAATGGTAACTCGAATAGAAATTCTGAGAGTGCAATTGAGTTTTTTGGAGAGTTTTCTCCTTAGGTGGAGCCTAACCTCGACTAGAACGTGTCGAGGGTGAACGTTATTAATTTATTGTTCTTTTTTTATGGTACGTCCAGTAAACATACCAATGGTGTTTTCTAACATTCGAACTTCTGCTCGAATTAAAAATACAAGGGCCCCGTTGAATTTTCTATACCAGGATTCACTTAAGGAAGACATTATGTTGACCGTAGTAGGTCAGGATTAAAAGTTAAGTTTTGTGACTTATTAAAAGAAAAGAAAAGAAATTATTTTATTATTTTATTTTCTTTGTTCTCCACCAATGGACAAGAGGATTGTGGGACCCAGGATGTGTCATGCCAATAAATGGATTGACCTGTCAATATTAAGTAACAACGTCATTAGGGAATTAGGAAGGTTCTTAATTAATGAGCCCCCATTAATTCCCCACGTCGTTACATACCTTCCCCATCTCATATTCTTATGGAGTTTAGGTAGAGGTTTCGACATATCTTCACCAAGCCACGAAGTGCAGAAGTAGTGTCCTGATGCTGAATCCTTAGAGAAAGATATGATCCCAGTGGGAGGTGATGAGAGACACCGAAACACGAACTGAAGGACGACATATGAGTGATGTTGTTGAGAACCTTTTGTAGGGATGAAGAACATGACCCACCTTAAAGCTCAGAAGTTCTCCAACAGATTCACGAGGTAGGGGTTTTGATTCTCATTTATTTCAAGTGATTTTATTGAACCCTTTATCCTCATATTACGATCTAACATGGAGGGATCAGGCCTAATGAACCTGGCCTGAACACTCCGCTACTTTTCTAAACCCTTTCATACTATATGGAATACTTCAAGATTGGAGACACCGACCTTCTACGAAGAAGGTGAGTGCCGACGCACGCTGCATGAGGAGGTCACGACACAAAGCCACGATGGTCATCAGAGCGGTTGGCACCGGCCAACCGTGGAGGAAGTGCGGTGTGATGTTGCGTTCCATAGGTGGGCAGGGGTCCATGGATCGTCCTCTGTGACAGATAGAGGAGGTGGTCGGCACATTAGCCGACCGTGGAAGGCGAGGTGGCGTGACCTGTGCGTCGCCGGTGAGTGGGAGTTGTGGCGCAACCAGTGCGATGTTGGTGAGCAAAATCCATGGCCGAAACCATGTCGGAGGAAGAACCCACCGCTTGGGTTCCATGAAAATCTGGTGGTGCTACAGGTTCAAAAAACCGAAAAGCCTCCCAAGCCATTCGAGATAAGGTGGGAATGCTCACCCCTTGCTAGCTCAAGCGGACAATGGTCGAGCCACTGTCTCGCAGGCAACACCTTATGCAGTTGGGACACCCCCTTGTGCGTCGCGGCCTATGAGGACAGACCGCACTTTGCGGGCCACACCTCATGCGACATGGCTTCCCTTTTTAGGTCATGCCTCACGCACCAGGCCACCCCTTTGCAGGTCTCCCTATACTGGCCTAACTTTTCCAGCTGCCCTTTGCGGGCCACCATTTACGGGCCGAGCCACCCCCCTTGAAGTCCCGTCCAGACCTCTTCCATGTGGGCCAAGCCCGCCATGGCCTATCCTAGACCGACTCTGTCCGACGGGGTCGGACCAGACCCAGGCCCAAAAACACATAAAGGGCCATATCTAGAGAATCATATGTCTATTTGATGAAGTTTCTAGTGATTTGGGATCCTTGGATCGATATGGTTCTTTTGGAATACTCATATTGAGTTTTGGAGATAGTTAGAGTATGACCGGGTTGGATCGAACCCAAATCCAACCGGGCCCCCAGAACTAGAATGCTTATAACTGACAGACTACGTGTCTGATTAACAAACCGTCTTTCACGTTGAAACCCTTAAGACACTATTGTTCATTGGGTTACTCCTTTTTGAACCTTAGTGGTGGTCGAGGTATGACCGATATCTCGAGAGAAGATTCTACAGAACCCAAGTTCACCTAGTGCAAGGAATCCAGTGGTTGGTAGTGAGGTGGAGGTTAAAGATAGATTATAAGGAGATCATCACACAATGATCCTGTGTGGGTAAGGGCATACCGATCATGTGTGGGTCAGATTCATTGTGGGTCAGCTCTCAACGATTTTATGTGGGTCAGCGCATACCAATCCTGTCCAGGTCAGCACTCAGTGATCCTTTGTGGGTCAGCACATACCAATCCTATGTGGGCCAGATCCTATGTGCATCATTACGGGGTTAGTACATATCAAATATGGGTGGGTAAGATCCTATGTGGATCATTATTGGGGTTAGTTACCTATCAATTCTGTGTGGGTCAAACTTTATATGGTCTGAAGTAGTTCCTCTTGACAGAATAAGATGATCTAGCTTCACGACTAATCATTTGTATGTCTATACTTCATTGAGAACCTGATTTGAGATGAGACTCTGTTTGAACTAAGTCTTTTACCTTTGTGGTAATTCCTATATTCATGGTGTTACCTTTGTGGCATTCCTCCCTCATGTATGTGTTGAGTATATCCTGATAACATAGATATATGTATGGACATATTCTTAAGTAGGGTTGAAGTCTTTCTTTGTGGTTTTTCGATCGTGGAAAATTAGGGGACCTATGAGGTCTCAGTGTCCCTACTGTGTATCTTTATACTCACCCTTACACGGGCGTTTCCCGCACCTGGTAGTGTCTTGTACAAACAATGTACAACATTGATCGAGGCGGAGGGATCCAAGACTGGATAGTGCTTGGAGATGGAACATTTGGCATGAAGTGACGTAGGGACTACAAATCATGTGCTATACCTACCCTTTAGGTAGGATCTGTGGTGGGTGATCAAGGAGTTTCTTTTCACTTTTCAGATGGTTTTTCATTTTTATTTGTACATGTACATTTCAGTTGGGCCTATATTTTGGCCCCCTTTACTTTCGGCGTACTTTTTACTATAGTAGTTTACTTCATGGATTCTTCTATTCGTGTTCTTTGATTGTGTGTTTGTGTAGTTTTAAAGGAAATGCCTTACCATTGTAGGGAAAATCCTTTCCAGTTCTAGTCGCCAGCTCCTGAACTATGGATGGCCGGATTGGGGTTGTCACGACATGGGCCTCGAGGGACGGGTCATGTAAAAGTGGTATTAGAGGAGTCAGTTCTACTGAAGAACTAGTAATTTGATCATTTCTATCTAGAAATAGTGTTATGTGTTATGATTTTGGTTTTCAATTTGGGGAATCCAGTGTTGGTGCGGCGACCGACATATCAATACACCAGGACCCTGAAATCTGATTTCCAAATCAATGCAGTAAACCAATGATTGCATGTGTTTTTGAATTTTTTTTCTTATGGTCTCTTAGTTTCAGCTCACCAGGTATAACATACTGTACGTAGTGAACCAATTCATTATCAAGATGCCACCACACAGACAGCCAGCTAGGATTCCCAAGCGAGTACACAATGACGGCCCATAGAGAAATGAGGCTCTGGTACAGGGCCCTCTTACTGTGTTGGAACCTTTAGGTGGTGTACTAGCAACACCACCACCTGTTGGGTTGAATTTACCAACAGTTGTACTGGCAGACGGTGCATGTTGACTGAGCGCGTTTCACAAGTTCTAATGGTAGAGACCTCTGTGGTTTCGGAGTGAGGTAGATTCCCATGAAGATGAGGACTAGATAGAGGCTATGACTACAGTTTTCCACATAGTTGAGACACGAATAGAGAATATGGTGATCTTAGCTGCTAATATTTTCTAGTGTGTGACCATGAGGATAGTCTGCAGGGTGAAGATGCTTCCATACTTGGACGGTTGCCCGAGATGGTACCTTCGGAAAGTGTGCAATTTATATATCACTGCTCATTGGTCAACATTTACAAATGGTGGTACCGATATAGGACACATATAGTCTTAGTTATTTACACATGTCTCAGCATTAGATACCCCTCAGGTTCCAAGGAGAGCCCGACTCATAGGTTGTTAAGGACTGGTTGAGGAGGTGGCCGAGTTTCCATCTAGACAGGGCACTATTCGATCTGATGGAGGTCCTGGTAGGGAGCCTTTTTTGTATCTCATAAGGAATACAACAGGGTTTAGATTACCTTAATATTGTGAATAGGTGAATATTTTGTGGACATGGTTGAAAACCTTCCTTAGAGAAGGGGGTCTCCATCCATAAAAAGATATGGGGTGGGTGTTCCCAAGAACTTCTACATCTTCGGCATGATGACATGTAGGTAGCTGAGTATTCATTGAGGAATACTGACCATCTCGGGTACTTGCTGAATATAGTACGATTAGTGTGTCAGAGCTTGGACCAACGAGAAAGGTGTGTTTAGGGACATCCAAGATAGAACTATTCCTCTATGCATTGCTACTTATGTTAGGGTGCTAGAGAGATCCTTTGTGGTTGAATTTTCTTTGGATGAGTGGATGCAACCAGTGAATGTTAACAGTTGGAAAGAAAGAAACTAACGCCAATCTCAGAGACTTGGGCGCGTAAAATTATTTGGAAATAGGAAGTGGTAGGGACCAGTGAATCTGCAGGGCAGTAGATGTAGAAGTGGACCAGGAGTGTAGCAAGGGGTGGTATACATTTTGATATGTTACAACACCCACCAAAATGTGGTCCCCACCTAGCTCAGGGAGCTGGAGGACATGGGAAAGGAGTAGCTGAATGCGGTCAAGGAGTGTGACCCACGGGTTTCAAGAATGATTAGAGGTACGGTCTATGTCTAATACTAGATTTCATGTTAATATACATAGTAACTAATCATTCATTATATCCCCGAATCTTGTTCAATACCTAGAGTTTCCAGTTAAACCGTTTACTTGACCCTAATGTTTGGTGATACATTTGGGAGGAGACTCGATAATCACACTTACACCGATGGTGTGATCTGACCCTTGAGATGAGAGTTTTGGTTGGAACCTCTTGGTGGCAGTGTTGAGGCCTTACGATGTTAGTTTGGGTATGGACTAGACATCCACATTTCATACTAAGATTTATTGTATCAGGTACAAAGGTTGTAGTTTATCTATAATGTTGGAATTGGGTTTTTTCCTTGGTCAACAAAAAAGGAATCCCAGGCAGCACATGATAAACTCATGAATAGGAGGGTGCATCCGATCACTCTTGAGTTGGCTATACATACCCTCATGGCAGCATGAGGTTTGGGTTTTCAATTCCCAGTAGGAGTGAAAGAGTGTGTGGACATCTTTTCAAAATATTTTTCCATGATTACCTCCCTAAAGGGAGGGTGAGATCTGCTTTGGATAAATACTACCGGAGATTCGTTACTGACTCTTCCAGAGTTTCAGCACCCTTTTAAGCATTGTCGAAGAAGGAGAAGCCCTTCATATGAATTGAGTGATGCCAATAGTGTTTTCAGGCGCTGATGCAGAGACTGAAGAGTTCCCCCATCTTGAGGATTCCAGAAGGGGGTATTGGGTATTTAGTTTACTACGACACATCAGGGACCGGACATGGGTGTCTCTTAATGCAAGAGCGAGAAGTAATCACCTATGTCTCTTGACAGCTGAGGAAAAATGAGAAGAACAACGCTACCCATCACCAGGAGTTATCCGCATTGGTGTTCACCTTGAATGTGTGGTGACATTAGTTTATGGAAAAGTGTTTTATAGTCTACTCTGATCACAAGAGTCTTAGAGGTATCTTCCCTCATAAGGACATGAACCTGAGACAATGGTGATGGCTAGATATCCTCAAGAACTATGAATTTGAGATAGTCTTTACTCATGGGAAGGGGAACGTGGTAGAAAATTCACTCTACAGGAGGTTTGGTCTACAATTTCTGAGTGAGGTGACAGAGCAGCTAGTCATGTGGCAGATATCCTTCATGGATAATGATGGAGCAACTTACCTATAGTCTATGATTCTCACTGCCCCAATTCTTTAGTGAATTTAGGTGGCACAGCATGGGATGTTGACAGTGAGGCTTGACGTGCTCAGATATCCTAAGGAAGGTCACCAAAAAGATTTTATGAAGGTGGGGAGAATGTCATCCTCTTCAGAGGATGCACCATGGTACCAGTGACCCTTCGAGAGGAGGTGTTGAGGGAGATCTATACATCCCATTTATCTATAAATCCTTGAGTGGTGAAGTTGTACCAGGACTTCCCCCATCAGTATTGGTGGCCAGGGATGACTGAATTAGTGGCAGAGTTTGTATCATGATGCTCACTCATTAGCAAGTGAAGACTGCATAGAGCTGGTTGAAGTCTTATGCAGAATGAAGGATGGAGGCCATGTCTTCCAATAGGTCTCACGTTGACGACATTTGTGGTGATTTGGCTGGGGTATCAAGTTATCTATGAGGTTTATTAGACATTTTTAGATTGTCAGCAGAGCGGGCGAGGTGGCATACCGTCTATCTTTTTCCCCACAGATGCACCAGGTGCATAATGTTTTTATTTTGTCACACCTGAGGAGATGTGTGCATGATCCATAACACGTTATCAACTAGGGAGAGTTGATCTTTGATGGTGGGATGACTTTTACAGAGTTCTCGATGGAGATAGAGGTTCAATAGGACCAAGTCCTTCGTGGATGGTTGATCCCTCTGGTGCGAGTTCAGTAGCATCATGGGGACCTCTAGGAGATCACATGGGAGTGGGGGGCTCAGATTCGTGCTTAGTACCCTCATTTGTTTGATTTGCCTTTATTATGGATTTATGTGATGAAAAGCCCTACAGTGGGGAGAATTTAATGTCCCAAAATTTCTGTATAGTGTTTTTAATTATATGGAATAATTTTAAGACCGTGAAATCTGATGGTGCTTGATTTTGAGGCCCGGAGTGCCTGGAATTATCCATCAAAGTTTTTTTACGATTTAATTAGCGTGCGTGATCAATTTTCCTGAAAAATTGGAATAACTCTTAAATGGTTGTCCGGATTAAAAATATGAGGGAATTTTTCATTAAGGATGACAATTCTACCTTAGGAACGACTTATGTTTACTCCACGCAGGTCTCATGTGAGAAAACCTGAAAATGGCATAACCATATATTGAATAATTAAATAAAGTTATCTTATTTTTCAAATGCTTATATCTCACGAACGGAGACTCGGAGTAAAAAATTTGAGACCACCGATGAACTCGTGAGGGTATTCTCTCTTTAAGTAGATACTAACATTGGCCAGTGCGGGCTACTAGTGAATGTTTTTTTGGCCATAAATAAAATAATTAAGTGACAATTATTTTATTGTAAAATCCATAACTTCTAAAAAGTAACATAAATTGAAATTCCAAGAGTAAGGTTGAGTTTGTTGGGGTTTTTATCCTTAGTAGGAGCCTAACCTTGACCGGTATAGGTCGAGGGTGATAATTATTAATTAATTGATCTTTTTTAAGGAACGTTAAGTAAATGCCAGAGTGACGTTTTATAACTTTTGAACCAGTGCTCAGATTAGAAATCTGAGGGCACTATTGAATCTGTAGTGTCGGGATTCACTTAAGGGAGGCTTTACTTTGACCGTAGTGTATTTGGAGAAAAAGTTAAATTTTATAACTTTTTAAAAGAAATGTAATAAAATAATTTTATTATTTTATAATCTTTCTTCTCCACCAATGGACAAGCAGAGTGTGGGACCTACGACGTGCCAATCCAATAAATGGAGTGACCTATCATTCTTAAGTAACAACGTCGTTGGGGAATTAGGAAGGTTCCTAATTAATGAGAACCCATTAACTCCCCATTTCATTACTTACCCTCCCCATCTCTTATTTATATAGAGCTTGGGTAGAGGGGTTGGCACAACTTCACCACGAAAAAAATGCTAAAAGAGTTTCATGACACCGAATCTTTAGAGGATAGAGCTGATCCCAGTGGGAGGTGACAGGGGGCACAGAACCATGAACCAAAGGATGACGTACGAGAAACATCAATTGGAATATGTTGCGGGGAAGAAGAACATGACCCACCTTCAAGCGCATAAGTGCTTCAATGGATTCATGAGGTCGAGGTTTTGAATATCATTTATTTCATGTAAATTTATTAAACCATTTTTCCTAATTCCTATTACGAGATAACGTGGATGGTGCGGGCCTAACGAACTCAGCCCGGACCGTCTGCTACTTTGCTTCACCCTTTCCTTCTTTGGGGAATTCCGCCGGTGCGACGACACCAACCAACTATGAAGAAGGAGAGTGCCGACGCATGCTGCAAGAGGAGGCTGTGACACAAATCCACGACAGTCATCGAAGTGGCATCACCGGCCGACTATTGGAGAAGTGTGGTGTGCCATCGCGCACAACCAATGAGTAGGGGACCTCTGCTCGTCAGCTGTGGTGGACGAAGGAGGCGGTTGGCACATAGGCTGATTGTGGAAGGGGAGATGGCGCCACTAGCGTGCCACCAGTGAGCAGGAGAGGTGGTGCGACCAGCACACCACGGTTGAGCCGAAGCCGCGACCAAAGACACGTTGGAGGGGGAACCCACCGTGTGGGTTCTGCAGCGACAGGGCGGTGCCCACGTGGCGCCACTGTTTAACAAAACTGAATGGCCTCCCAGGCTGTTCGGGATACGGGGGGAAACGCTCCCACCTTGCAATCTTGAGAAGACAATGGCAGGGCCACTATCTAACGGGATGAGCCCTATATGGCCGGGCCGCCCCCTCGTGGGTCGCTCCCTATGCGGCTGGGCCACCCTTTCCAGGATGCACCTCACATGGCTTGGGCTTCCTTTTTGGATCGTGCCTCACGCAGCTGGGCCACCCCTTTGCGGGCCTCCTTTGTGGGCCTCCCTTTACAGGCTTCCCTTTGCGGGCCGCCCTTTGTGGGTCGGGCCACCCCCTTGTAGGCCGGTCCGAACCTCATCCCAGTGGGCTGAGCCTGCCAAGGCGCATCCTAGACCAGGTTGGGCCGCGTCGGACAGACTAGGTCAGACCGGACCAGGGCCAAACTGGGCCCAGAAATACTTAAAGAGGTAAATCTTGAGAGTCAGACTTCTATTTGACGAACTATCTATGACGTTGGCATCATTGGATCGAGAAAATCCTTATGGTATAGATCACTTGATTTTTGGAGAAATTTGGTCTACATATGGGTTGGATTGAACCTAAATCCAACAGAGCACCCAAAACTAAAACACTTATAACTGATGGACTGGGCATCTGATTGACGCACCGTATGTCTCATTGGAAACCTTACGACATGTCAGTTCTTTGGGTTACTCATTAGTAGAGATTAGTGGCAGTAGATGTACCAATGATTTCTCGAGGGAAGATTCTATGGAACTCGAGAACATTGAGTGTGAGGAATCTAGTGGATGGTAGTGAGACGGAGGTTGGAGACAAATAATACGGAAGTCAGTGCTCAATGATTCAGTGTGTGTCATCACCTACCGATCCTGTGAGGGTAAGATCCTATGTGGTTTAGTGCTCAACAATCCTGTGTGGGTTAGTGCATACCGATCCTTTGTGGGTCAGCACTTAGAGATCCTATGTTGGTCATCGCATACCGATCTTATGTGGGTCAGATCTTGTGTGGGTCATTGCTGGGGTTAGAACTTATCAACTTTGGGTGGGTCAGATCCTGTATGAATCATTGAGGGGGTTAGTTACCTATAGATCCTATGTGGGTTAGACTCTGTATAGTCAAAAGAAGTGCATCTTGGTAGAATAAGATTGTCTAGCTTCACGGCTAATCATCTTTACTTCTATACTTCACTAAAAACCTGGTTTGAGATGAGAATCGATTTGAACTAAGTCTTTTACCTGTGTGGTACTTCCTATCTTCGTGGTTTTACCTTTGTAGTATTATTCCCTCATATATTAGTTGAGTATATCTTGATAACATATGTATATGTATGGTTATATACCAATATAGGGTTGAAATATTGTATTGTGGGTTTTCTTTCGTGTAACATTAGGAGACCCACGTGGTCTTGGGGTCCCTAATGAGTATCATTATACTCACCCCTGCATGGGATTCGCCCGCACGTGGTTTTGTCTTGTGTAGATGACGTAAAAAATTGATCAAGGCGGAGGGAGACAAGACTAGATGGTGCTCATAAGGGGACCATTTGGTGTGACGTGATGCATGGACTACTTATCGTGAGCTTTACCTACCCTTCTGGTAGGATCTGTGGTGGGGGATCTAGGTGATACATTTCAAATTTCAGCTATATTTTACTTTTTAGTTGTACTTGTAACTTTTAGTTGGGCTTGTATTCAATCTTCCGTTACATTCCGCATACTTTTTACTTCGTGGTTTCTTCTTGTCCTGTTCTTGGATTGTGTGTTTGTACAGGTTTATAGGGAATGTCTTCTTGTTATAGAGATGCCCCATTCCGGTGCAAGTCTCCAGCCCAAGCCTATAAAAGGTGGGATTGGGGTAGTCACAACGCAGGCCCTGGGGGATATGTCCTGAAATGACGTCCCGGTATCCCATTTCGACCAAGGAGAAAACATCCCTGAATGAGCGATGGATGTCGCCCACCTTTGGAAAGATGGAATGCAGGGAAAAGAAGCGACGCGTTTTCCACAAATAGATTTGTGCTCGGATGAAAGCATTAGAAAGAACATCTAAATTAATAACACTTATATCTCATATAAATTGATATTTAAGTATGTTTATGGCATAATATTTAGTGACATCCTTCTCCTTATAGTGGGAATCGAAGACATCACTCCTTTTAATGAAATACTACTGCCTCACAAACATATGTAATTTTTTCCATCACCGACCTACGTAGATAGTCATAATGACAGAAATAATGAATATACATACAAAATATGAAAATTATATTAACTACTTATAATTAATAAACCATCCACTTTCTATCCCAATCACACATTAAAGGTATGTTTTCATCGCTCGTGTGAATATAGGATATACCATTTCAATGAAGCGATGTGATTCAATTCCCATGTATGACATTAAATAATGGTCTTTAAATTATATATAAGAAGTAAATATTTTATTTATATCATTAATATAATTCTATATATGATGGATTTATATCCAATGTACCTGAACCATATCATTCGTGATAAAACATGCATGACAAAACAAGACAATTAACACCCAAAACAATGATAAAAATGAAATATTATTAACAAACTGATGATTAAATATTATAATATATTCATATTTGACATTATAAACATGAATAATATTTTAGAATAAATTATTAACATGTTTAAAACCATTATAAAGTATTTTAAATCATGTTCAACTAAATAGTAGTGGGTTGTAATAGATTTTAGTTCAATTTCCATTTATTGAGGAATATTTTAATGTTATGAACTGAATTTATTTATATGGTGTATATAAGACAAATTTTACTTTCAATAACATTAATCCTTCATTATTCATTTTATTTTATTTTATAATTTATATTTTTTAATCCAAGTTCATTTAACATGAAAATTTTCAAGTGGTACAGAATCTCATACGCCAATTTATTTTTATTTGGATATATTTCATCTTTATTGTCTTTGGTATTCTATGATTATGTGTGTAATGAAATTTGATTATATTTTTTTATTTTCAATTTTTCTATGTCAATTTATATTTGATAAATATAATCTATTCATTGATTAATTCTCACATTACTGTTATGATCATTGTAAGTGTTGCTGGTCTCAAATGGGTTTCTTTAATACATATGTAATGTTTTAATACTGTATTATTTTATAATAAATATATAAATACCATTTTATATTTTATATCATGAAAATATTTATATTAATTGTTTTAATATGTCATTTTATGTTATTCCTCCAAGAGGGATTATGATTTAAATGTTACAAATTTCATAAGATATGTATGTTTCAATCTCATTTTAGGTGGTATTATTTATTCTTGAATTTACATTGATGGAAAATATTTGACCATTTTTTATAAAGATGTTAGATATTATTCTTCTATTGTTATTCATTATTTTTTCATTTTATAGTAATATATTCTTCTATTTTTAACGTACAATGGTATATTAAATGTTTTTAATAAAATAAAACATTTCTTATTTTTTGGTCAAAAATAATTTTCATTCCATGCTTTCTAAAAATGATTTATATAATGTTTTACTGTGGGGTTTAAATTAATTTTTTCCAAATAATTGAATTTTTAAAATAGTTTTTGAAAGAAATCATCGTTTTTATTTCTAGAAAAGGAACTTTTTTTCTTTTCTTATAAAAATGTGAAAGGAATATTTGTTTTTAACGTACATGGAATGAATGGAACATTCCCTCCATCAGGGAAAATAAATTATTTGATGACTAAATTAGAATTTTAAATGGTTATTTTTTAGTGAAACGATTTTTCATAACATTCATGAAATTTATATAATTTTTTAATTGGAATTTTTAAATTTTATAAAGATATTTTATTTAAGAATGTTTTTAATGAGACTTTTGTGATATTTATATAAATTTATTGAAACCCAATTTATTTTAAATAAAATACACTAGAAATATGTTGTAAAGATACAATAAATATTCTTTCTCTAGATAGATTTCATAGTTTTTAACCATGTAAAGTATTTAAACTCTTTTTTCTTATTTTTTAAATCATTATAACTGCCTTGAAATATTAACTTTCTTATGATCATTAAATGTTACAGTTACACTAATTGTTTATATATTTTTTTAATGGATATAATTATTAATTATAACATATAAAATATATTCATATGGTGTTTTACATTAAATTTTTTTTGATTGACATTGGAAATTTTGATATATTTCTTTCATTATTCAATGCATACATTTGTTTATAAGTAATAATGTTCATGAATTAATCGGATCATTTAATATTTATTTAATGTTTAGTTGCATATAAGGGTGGGGCAAAAAATTATATGTCCCCTTAATGAAGTGATATGTATTAAAATGAAAATCAGTAAGATAACATTAAATGGGGTTTCATATATATTTTTATAACACCCTTTGAAATGTCTTGATGATATAGATATCACGCTCTCTAATATAATGACCTAAAATATTGATAATTTCATTAAATTAGAAATTGATTATTATTATAAACGAGATCATTACATTGATGAAATCCAAGGATTCATTTTCTGCTTAATTTATTAATTAACTGGCATGTGTGTTTTGTTTTTTACTATTCCATATTAGTTATGCATTATCTAATCACGATAGTCATGTTAATTTTTTAATCCAATGTGTGTTTTTTTATTTACCTTTCCATATTGATTATGAATTTTTTATTCCTGATAGATTCTTCTTCACATAAATATTACAAAGCCATTAATATCACCTTTTTCAATTCCGTATTATATGAAAAAGGCATCATTTAATGATTTCAAGGAAGTATAAATTTAACACTCACAATATTATATTTAATGTTTTAAATTTTAATGAGAGACACAAATATTTATATAGATTACTAAGAACACTAAACTAGTAAATACTTTGGGATGTGATCACATGTATTTTTTTCCAATGTAACTAATTAACCACATTATCCAATTTCCTAGAGTCATTGTCTTATAGTTCATATCAACAAATTTTTAGTAAAAACCATGGGGACTAGAATTCGGAAAACCTAGATTGGGGAACATAAACGCATGATTGAGTTCAAGGATTAGTATAGAATAACATCGTAATGTTATGATAAAGAATATATATTATAATTTTTACAAGAAATACAACTCTTCATAGATACTATAAGTGGATGTGGCTATGTAACAATAGTACATAAGGTAATAAAACTAGGAAGAGAGAATTGTGCTTTGAATTGATTTCCACATGGTTCACAACTACAATCCCAATTGTACACCTTGTTTTATAATCATAGGGAATATTTTCATGATAACTCATAATTTTATTAAAAACAATTATGAATGATATAAAAGTAAAGATATCCCTAATGAAACTAATTTTATGATTTAGCTGATGACAGTTTACCATTTTTAGGCACCAATAAAGATAAACAATTATCCCTATGGTTATATGTTAAGAAGAATAAATAAATTTCATTGATGTTTTATTTGATTGTACTTTATCAAGATTAATGGTATTTTTAGAGACAATAAAGGTAAGCTAACCCATTGGTTTAATATATGAAAAAAGTTATTTAAGGATGAATTACACAACATTTTGTGGACGTAACAATAAAGGTATTGGTAACTGTTATGGTTTATCTTATCTTTGATATTTTTATAATTACTGGTCAGCACAATTTTTGAAAGTTAGAAGAATAATATTTTTAATTTTTTTTGGAAAATGAATACCCACTTTCTGGGTAGAAACCCATTGCATCTGGTGGGGCCCCATGACTTGAACTAATAACTAAATGGTAATAAAGGTATAATTTATACTATGACAAAATATGATGTCTTATTTATCATCATATTGTTTTTACAAAAAATGGTTTGAATGGTAGACATAATTTAATTTTTGGGATGCATATTATATTATAAAATATTTCTTATTTTGAGTTGAATAATCCTATTTTGGGTGAAAATTTTTAGATGATATATATATACACATTAGGTTTAACGTATTTGATTATTAGGGAAGAATGAAATGATATTTTTTGTGATGTGTGTTAAAATCTATGAAATAACCATTGATGTGAAAACATTATTTAATGCTGAGTATATTGGGGATAATAAGAATTTAGGGTTATTTATTTATAATCTATGTTGAATCATTGTTGGAAATTATGAAGTAAACATTATTATTTCAACACATTAAGGATTATATGTTTTTTTATTATCATACCAGGTGATAACTATTTCATTTTTAGTTAATATTTAAAAGTAATAGGAATGAAATACTATTATTTTATAGATCATATGACTTATTGAAATTTTATTTTGTTACACCAGGCATAAAATTTCATTTTGGATATTCATTTCATGGAGTGAGAGATGATATGGAAATTGATAGAAGCACAACCAAAGGATGAAATTATTCTTATGAAAAATAAATATATCACGTAAATATAGAGTCATATATAATAATAAATTACTAAATATTAAGAAGAGGATATTGATACTACATTATTATCTAATTACCATAATATCTAATGATCTAGTGGCCTTTAAATCATAAAAGGACTAATTTTTCTCATTAATTTTATCTTAATCATTCACTTTATTATGATCAATGATCTCTACCACTCTCCATAATTATTTTCAAATTCCCCCCATGTACAAATCTCCACTTCCTACTAATGTTCTACTATATGGAAACCTAGTTATGTATTATTCCATATGAATCTCATATTTTACTTTCCATCATTTAATATTATTTTTATAAATACTTTTTTTACTATGTCGGTTTTAGAAAAAGAAATTATCAAATTTCAAACCTTGATTTCCATATACAAGATCAAATTGCAAGGAAACAGTTTACTTGAAGTGGGGAAAATGTTACAAAAATTAATATTTAATCATATTTATTTTTAATAAATTTAACTTATTCTATCACTTTTGGTACACACAAACTTGGGATTTAAATAAATTAACATTATGTTCAATAGTGCATACGACTCACAACACCGAGCTTAAATGTCCCGTGAAATATATTATTTAAATATGACTATTATAAAATAGAAATTGGACTGTTATATATGAATAGGAAACACTAAATTATAAAATAAATATAGGTCTAAAAAATTGAAATTTAATGATAAAACTCCTAAAGTTTTTAATAAATTCTATTTATTCTTAAAAAATTGTTTTCGATGAAATTGATTGTTAAAGATTTTATGAAAAATTAATATAATTTAATTTTACTAGAATTAGAAACTGATTTTAATAAAATGAAATTTAATTTTTATGTCATCATATCAAAATTATATTTGGGTGATTTTTTTTTATTTTTATGAAAATTATGATTAATCAGTAAATTGTGAAAAATTCAATTTTTTGTATAATTATCATTTATATTTACTAATTTATTTAATTTAAAAGTCCCATTATGATGTAACTATTAATTAAAATTAAAAAAATTATATAATTTTATTTAATATATTATTTACATTTGAATCATATTTATTCTTAGTTTTGGTATATTTTTATTTTTATACTTACAAATTTATTTTAAAAAAACTATTTTTAAGTGCATAGTGTTCCACAAATTTGATTTATAAAAATAAACACAAATAAGTAAATATTAAAATGATATTATGGATTATATATAACAATATAATCTTAAATCCACATAATTATGAATAATTTTCATATATTTAATATAAAATCATCTTATTTCTTGAAAAAATCATTTCAATTAAACCATTTTTGGAAAATAATTAAAGGTTAATTTTTAAATTAAATTAAAAAATATTTGAATTTATATTTATAAAATTTATTCCATACATATAATAGTAATAATTAATATTATATAATAATTTCCATTTAATATTTTTTATAATTATAAACACCGACATTAAAATTTATTTATATTTATTGTGGATAAACCCAAATTTTGGGTATTAAATAAAATTATGATAAAATTAATTTTCTATACACAATGAATTTTAATTTAATAAATTCTGTTTCATATTAATTATTTGTTGGTCCAAATTTCCCAAAAATTCTAATTTCAGTTTTTTATTAAAGGATAAGTTACCTAGGTTAAAAATATAATTACCTAGGTGAAATTTTATATTGTAAAATTAAGTAATCATAGTGAATAAGGGAATACCATGATTAAAAAAGTTTTTTTATGGTTTGAAATTTTTTATTTAACATAATATTTATCCACTAAAATTATTATCAATTTTTTAGGAAATTAGGGTGAAAATAAAATCCCATTATTTAATAGTTTTTTTGTATTTAGAAAAATAACAGTCAACCTTAATTAATAATGGGTACACTCTATAAGGCCCAGACCTTAAGCATTACTTAATATTGAATTAAATGAACAATTCCCATTGAGGATCTTTTCAGGTTTGGAGTTTTAGAGAAATAGATCATAACTATTACATCTCAAAAGATTACATAGTAGAAACTTCTACTAAGTTTCCATAAAAATAAAAACTCTTAAAAAGAAACATGTCTAGTTCCACATTTTATATAGAATGAATTTCCCTTGATCCAATCCTTGACCCTACTCCACATTAAGTCCTATGAAAACCATTTCAAAAAAACTAGGGGTGAGTATAAAAAGATCAGAAAGGGATACACAAGGAATGAAAACTATTAGTTTTTTTTCAAAACCACAAGTAAACCATGTATACTTTATCAAAGTAATAATTTTCACCTTCATGAAAGATCATTACTTACCCTTTTGTAACCAAAACATTACCATAAAACCCATATAAAGAACACATAAAATATAAAGGTAACTTGGGACATAAACATACTTAAATGGAATAACCATACGGTCGACATCCACACATATCATATAATGGAATAGCCATACGACCGACTTCCATACCAAATGGATTGGAGGTTATAACGTAACCACACATCCTGGTATTCACGGCACCACTCGTTATATGGTTTATCACGTAACCACCCGTCAAATGTCCAAGTACCATTATAAAATTATAAGACATAAAAAAATATAATGGAAAGAAACAATTTCCACACTTTGATCACAATATATCACTTAAATATATTGACATAAAAAATACATTATAAAAACCATTTTAAATACCAAAATACATAAAAGAGTATATGGTATTTATTTCATTTTAAAAACATTACGGCTTATTGAGGAAGCCAAAGACCAAATAATACTCGTGCCGGTGAAAAAGGGTCGTTGGCACCGCGTACGTTAAAAGAAACATTACTTTTTTTCGTTTAGTAAAACTCTTCGTAGAAAAATATTCCTTTTGAATAAACGTGAAAGTCAAAGGGGTTTATACACCATATAAAATAAAGTTGTGTATAAAAAAAATATGCCTCAATGAAAGGAGATTGAGATGAAGTCCCGTACCTCGTGTCCGACATGACTCGATTGCTCTTTAATCTCCTGAAAAATAAACTAGTGTTAATTTTTACTTTCTTAAGAACCTTTTTCAAGTTCATTATTCCTTTTATATCACTTATTACCATGTTATGAACACTATGTAATTATTTAAGTTAATAATGGTCGTTTTGTCGATCATTGCTACTTGAGTAAAAAATATACTCTTTATAATTACAAGTTGTTCATGTGGTGAAATATCCATTATATAAAGAATTATATTCATGATTTAGATATCATATATATCATATATATTCAGTATATACATGCATTTATAATATTACATAATCATTTTGAGGTAAGAAATGAAATGCACCGTTCATGGAGACGGTAAGCCGTACGTACGCATGAACGCTACTTTCATTTCTATGTCATATTAATGGAATTAAAACTAAATAAGAGATATGTATATTTTAATTCCAGAATTATATTAATCATTTAGATGTAACATACATCATATATATCCATTATATATATGTTTTTATAATAGTACATTACATTTGGGGATAAGAAATGAAATGCACCGTTCATGGAGACGGTAAGCCGTACGTATGCATGAACGTTACTTTCATTTCTATCTCATACTTTAATGGAAAGAAATAATAATGATATAAATGTATATTATAATTCCAGTATAAAATCATATATAATAACTTTAAATCCATCCTTTATACTTCCCACATATGGAATTAACAAATCAAATCACTTTGAGGGGGCGGTAGTCCGCACTTCCTAAAATGAAGATATTGCGTTTACCCATAATGGAAACCATAAAGGTATGACATAAATGTAAATTACAGAAGATTAAGTAAAAAATAAACATATTATATATCATATATAAATATAGTGACATCTTAATGGCCACCTTTGAAGATGTTATATGAGTGTTGAACAATCATCGTTTCGTGAGGCAAAAATTCACCATCCACGAAAACAGTATGTTCTTTAACCATTAGATGTAGGTGAGTGTAGGTGTAGCTCTAAAAATTCTCATAAAAACATCCTATTATATGGAAGATACTGGTTTTGTTACAAAAGAAATTAATAAAAAGATTTTAGAGGGTTGGGGATGAAAAATAAAACAAAATAACACAAGAGAAAACACTACCTTTAAAATGGGAAACTCCTTTTGATTTGATCTCAAAGGATTCCTTGGGAAGAATTCTGAATAATGTGATGCTTCTAGGAGTAATAGAGGGATGTGGAGAGACAAAATGAGCAGATATTTGATGAACCAGAGGCTTGAGAGGTGTGGGTAAGGAGGTAGAGGTGGGGGAATTTTATAAAAGGAGAGGAGGGGTACTCCTGGAAAGTTAAGAAAAGATACTTTATTATAAATTGCTTTTCAGATAAAAAAGGAACCACAATTATAAATTTCTAGGATAAGGTGATAAGGTTTCGAAATCCACCCTTCCAATAGGTTTTTGACATGTTTAGGTCTTATATTTTACATTATCTTTCCATGTAATTTAAATCGTTAAGTAATGAGGTAATCGCTGCATCATCATAGTATCATAAATAATTTACTTTATTTAGTGTCTAAAAATTATAAAAAAAATATGATGTACGAAATCTTTTTAGATTTCAAATGACTATTTATAGTCAAAAATATTACTTCTATAACCCCATGTAAAAATTGTTTTAGTAAAACAATACATGTTTGTGTCATTTTTACTTTTACTTTAAATAAAAGGCATTAATGTCATTATCATACCCAAGTGGCTCCATGGGGTCCCAAAAATAGACCCACGGGTTGTCTTGGTCTTCCATGACTCATACAATAGAGTTAGGACAACTGCCAATATATTTTCATTTTATTATAATATCATTTTTATCTTAAATCACACTAATTACCTTTAATCACGATTAATAAAACTTAAAAGTTACTTTTCATCAAAAATTATTTTCATCCCATTGAACCAAATTTTACTTAATAATGAAAATATTATATATTGTATTTTTGAAATTCAAATAACAGAAGTGGTAAAGTTCCATTTTAATGAAAAAAATCTGTTTTTGTAACTACCACTTTGTGGTTTCACTATTCATCAAAAATTAAGGTTTCTCAGAAAAATACCAAAACATCACCCTAATATATATTTGATATTCCAAATTTAAAAATGTTGTCTGTTTTAAAAAATTCAAAACATATAAGTTGCATTAATTAATTTAATAATTAATTCCCGCTGTCAAAACAAATAGCGTGTTTTTATGAAACAAAATGTATCAAAAGAATGAGAATAGTTTAAGTCTGATTTCAAAGTGAAATTAATTCCAATGACCACCATTGGATTAAATGGTAAAAATATATTCTAATTGAACTTTAAAACCAATTCAAAAGATAATCTAATCATATAAATAAATTAGATTAAAAAGGGGTTTTGAATTAAAATACAACATTTTTCACTATTCACTAAAAAATGAACTTTATCGGAAAAATACCAAAATTTTACACAATGTAAATTTTGGTGTCCCTATTATAAAGAAGAGTTTTATTTGGTCCAATAGAATGTATAAGAGTGACCAAAATTATATTTAATGATGGTTCACCATCAAAAGGTGATAAGTGGACCTTTAGTGAAAATTAGACTATATATGCCTAAAATTGAATTCTTTTCACATTTTAAGCCTTTATCCTTTATTGGATAAATGTAAAAACATTTAACAAACATATATAATCATATTTTATTTATTTCTATTCATTCCTGCCAATACAACAACTACGTGTTAACTACCATTTAAAATAATATTATTTTATTACAAGTGTGCGACGTCAGATTTCAAAGAAACTCTTTGTTGCATATCGGGTACGCTATCGAACATATCAACTCCTTTAAAGTAAAATTAATATTTAATTACAAATATTAATAAATATGAAAAGGTTTTATTCTTTATTTACCTGGGATGTTACATCCTTCCCCCCTTTTGGGAATTGCGTCCTCGCAATTTTATTCACTTATCAAAATAAGTGGGGGTATTTATCTCTCATAGCATTTTCAGATTACCACGTTCCCTCTTCAAACATATGGTTTTTCCATGAAACCTTTACATAGTTAATTACCTTATTCCACAACACTTTCTCTCTACAGTCAATAATCTAGACTGGTTGTTCTTCATAAGAGAGATTCTCTTCCAACTGAACTACCTCTGGGCTCAAAACATGAGATGGATCTGGCATATACTTTCTCAACATTGAAACATGAAAAACATTGTGTACCTGAGATAAAATCGGAGGTAAAGCCACTCGATAAGAAACTGATCCATCTTTCTCCATAATTTCATATGGTCAAATGAATCTTGGACTCAACTTTCCTTTCTTATCAAATCGCATCACACTTTTCCACGAAAAAACTTTGAGAAAAACATGACCACCTACCTCGAAAGATAGATCCTTCCTCCGGTTATCTGCATAACTTTTCCGTCTACTCTGAGCTGTTCTCATGTGTTTCTGAATCAACTGAAATTTTTCCTCCATCTCTTCTACCAATTCTGGTCCCATCAGCTTCCTTTCACGCACTTCATCCCAAAAAGCTGGAGTTCGACACCATTACCATATAATGCTTCAAACAGAGCCATCTGTATACTAGAATGAAAACTGTTATTATATGAAAATTCAACCAAAGAAAGATGTTGGTCCCAACTTCCCTGATAATCCATAGAGAAAGCACGTAGCATATCCTCCAAGGTCTGAATTGTTCGTTCTGACTTCCCATCTGATTGTAGATGAAAAGCTGTACTAAAATTTAATTTAGTACCCAACGACTTTTGAAGGCCTTTCAAAAAGTTAGAAGTAAACCTGGGATCACGATCAGATACAATGGATAGAGGAACTCCATGTAACCTGAATATCTCTTTAAGATACAATCGAGAAATTTGATCAAGAGAGAAAGTATCTCGAATAGGAAGGAAATGAGAAGATTTAGTCAAGCTATCAACAATAACCCATATTGCGTTATTACCTCGAGATGTCCTCAGTAATCCCAAAACAAAGTCCATGGATATATTTTCCCATTTCCAATCTGGAATTGGTAAAGGCTGAAGCATCCATTACGGTAACTTCCACTCTTCTTTAACTTGCTTACAAGGCAAACACTTCATAGTAAAATCAGCAATATCTCTTTTCATTTCGTCCCACCAGTAATACTCCCGCAGATCTTTGTACATCTTAGAACTCCCAGGATGAACTGAAAACGGGGAACTATATGCCTCACATAACAACTCATTCTTCAACTATGAATCACTAGGCACACATAATCTCTTCACAAACCTCTAAACACAATCATTATCAATGCTGAATTTAGGCAACTTACCCTTCTGAACCAGCTCTACATTTTTCTGCAACTCACTATCTTTCTTCTGTGATTGCTTAATTCTGTCTAATAGGGATGATCTCACGGATACCTCAAACAAAAAATAAGAACTTCCTAAACCAACAACATCTATGCCAAAGTTCGTCAAATAAAAAACCAAAGGATCTCATTTCAAATGTATCATGGTTAATGAAGCATTACTTTTTCGACTCAAAGCATCAGCCACTTTATTTTCTTTTCCCAGATGGTAATGAATTGTACAATCATAATCCTTGATTAATTCCAGCCATCTTCTCTGTCTCATGTTCAATTATTTCTGAGTGAATATATTCTTTAAACTTTTGTGATCAGTATATATTTCACACTTTACTCCATTCAAATGTTGCCTTCAAATTTTTAGAGCAAAAAGAACAGCAGCTAATTCCATGTCATGTGTAGGGTAATTTACCTCATGAGTTTTCAACTGACATGAAGCATATGAAGTTACCTGATCATTCTGCATAAGGACACAGCCAAGTCCCTTCAACGAAGCATCACTGTATATAACAAACTCACCATTTTTGGAAGGAAGTGCCAAAACTGGAGCATTCACCAATCTTCATTTCAACTCCTGAAAACAATCCTCAGATTCTTTTGTCCAGATAATCTTAACACCCTTCCGAGTTAGCTTAGTCATTGGACAAGATAACCGTAAAATATTTTCAACAAACCTTCGATAGTAACCTTCCAAACCAAGAAAAATACGGATCTCGGTTACATTTTTGGGTCTTGACAATTCTTCAACAACTTTTCTTTTAGCAGGATCAACAGTTATGCCATTTTTTGAAATAATGTGACCAATGAAATAAATTTTTTGTAACTAAAATGCACACTTGAAAAATTTTCCATGTAGTTACTTTTCATTTAAGGTTTTCAAGATAACCCTTAAATGACTTTCATGCTCTTCTTTACTTTTAGAAAACAGTAAAATATCATCAATGAAAAAAACCACAAACTTATCCAAGAACTCATGGAAAATTCTATTCATAAGGTCCATGAATACAGCAGGTGCATTGGTTAACCCAAAAGGCATAACTACAAATTCATAATGGCTATATCTCGTACGGAACGCAGTCTTTGGAACATCTGCTTCTTTTACTTTCAACTGATGGTACCCTGACCTCAAGTCAATCTTCAGAAAATACTGAGCTCCATGGAGCTGATCAAACAAATCATCGATATGAGGAAAAGGAAACTTGTTCTTAATAATAATGTTATTCAAGGCTCTATAATCAATGAAAAGTCTCATTGAACCATCTTTCTTTTTAAAAAAAAGACAAGAGCACCCCATGGTGATGTGCTAGGTCGAATGAATCCTTTATCTAATAACTCCTTCAATTGCTTCTTTAACTATTAAAGTTCAACTTGAGCCATTCGATAAGGGGGTTTTGAAATTGGCTTAGAATCAGGAACTAAGTCAATAGTAAATTCAACTTCTCGATCATGAATAATACCCGACAACTCATTAGGAAAAACATCAAGATACTCATTTTCCACTGGCACATCATTAATCTAAACAGTTCCCTTGTTTTCAACGATATGTGCAAGATAACATTCATTTACATCTTTTATTAGTTTCTCAACTTCCTGATATGCTATTAAAAGAAAGGGTTCATTCTTGTACACAAACTGAAAATCTTTCTAAAAAGAAACCATTTTAGCTCTACAGTCAATCTTAGCATGATAAATAGAAATCCAATCCATGCCCAAAATAACATCAAACTCTAGTAGAGGCAAAAAAATAAGGTTTGCTGGTAGATTCTTTCCGCACACAAGGATATGAAGGTTCTTCTAATTTCTTTTTGTCTCAAAATTTCCTCTGGGTGTTTTTACCATAAGTTCAGGATTCATATCTTGAGATGGAACTTCCAATTCACTAGAAAACTTATCAGAAATGAAAGAATGTGTTGACCCTAAATCAAACAACACATTGGCATCATCTGAACAAACAAACAGTGTTCCTGATACTACTTCATTCTATGGCCCAACATCTGCTGAAGTAGTTGCAAAGGATTTCACCAACCCTTTCTACTTTTAGTCTGGATACTTTCCATCAGTTGATTTCTTCATTAGACACTCATTTTCATAATGACCCATTTCATTAAACTTTAAACATCTTACCGCTGGCTTTTCATTGCCTGCTTGATCATCTTCCTTACAGGTACGAGCAATATGACCAGACTTACCACACCGAAATCACTTTCCAGACTTCGATAAACATTCTCCAGGATGCATTTTATCACAATTCTCATAGGATGGATATTTGGTTTTCTTACCTCCTTGCTTCTTTGATGAATTATTCCTTTTTTCCTGCCAACTGGACCTCTTATTCTGTTGTTTATCAAAGAACACCTGATCATCGGAAAACCCCATTTCCACCTTCTCCACACATCGAACAAGTTTTTTCATAACTTTTGAACTCACGAGAAGCTAAATCCCTTCAATACCGTGGCATTAACCCTGAGTAAAAATGGTTGATTTTACTATCAAGATCTCGTATGAAGTTTGGAGCATACATTGCCAGTCGGGTGAACTTTGCTTCATAAGTAGCCACTGAATCATCCTCCTCCCTCAATTCTAGGAATTGTTTTTCCATCCTAAGAAGAACCACCTTAGGAAAATATTTCTCAAGAAACATACATTTGAATTCGTCCCAGTGAAGATCATCAATCACATCACTATCCCTGATATTTTTAATCATCAACCACCACTGATCAGCTTCACCTTCAAAACCGTAAACAACAAGACTAACCTTTTGATATTCTGAACACCCCATGACATAAAAAATCTTATCCAGTGATTTAATCCACCCTTCATCTAGCACAGAGTCAGATGATCCTCTTTAATGATGGGGGATGTTGCCTCATGAAATGTTCCACCAATGACATGTGCCTCTGTGGTTGATCTAGCTGATCTCGTGCATGGATACCACCACCATTTATAGCCTGAGTCAAATGTTCCATCACTGCAACAAACAATTTATTTCCAATTCCGACCATCTCATGTTGCTGATTTGGAAGGTTGTCTTCCTCCTGGTGTCATCCCAACATAGATGTTTTGTTTCCACTGCGGAAAACCATTATAAACACAAAAATATCTTAGTTGAAGCAACATGGTAATCTTTAAATGCTATATCATTTCAATCATACCATTAATTTATAATTTAAGAATTTTATAACTCCTAAAGTTGTTTAAACCGACCTCTAATACCAACTATAAGGCCCCGACCTTAAACATTACTTAATATTGAATTAAATGAATAATTCCAATTGAGGATCTTTTCAGGTTTAGTGTTTTAGAGAATAAGATCATAACTATTACATCTCAAAAGATTACAAAGTAGACACTTCTATTAAGTTTCCATAAAAATAAAAACTCTTAAAAAGAAATATGTCTAGTTCCACGTTTTATATAGCATGACTTTCCTTTGATCCCATCCTTGACCCTACTCCCCATTAAGTCCTATGAAAAAAAATTCAAAAAAACATGGGGTGATCATAAAAAGCTCAGTAAGGGATACACATGGAATGAAAACTATTTTTTTTTTCAAAACCACATGTATACTTTATCAGAGTAATACTTTTCACCTTTATGAAGTAATAAAAACTCTTCACTGAATAAAAGATCATTACTTAACCTTTTGTAACCAAAATATTACCATAAAACCCATATAAATAACACATAACATTAAAGGTAACTTGGGACATAAACATACTTAAATGGAATAACCATACGATCGACTTCCACACATATCACCTAATGGAATAGTCATACAACCGACTTCCATACCCAATGAATTGGAGGTTATAACGTAACCACCCATCCTGGTATTCATGGCACCACCCGTCATATAGTTTATCATGTAACCACCCATCAAATGTTCAAGTACCATTATAAAATCATATGACATAAAACAAATATAATGGAAAGAAAACATTTCCACACTTTGATCACAATATGTCACTTAAATATATTGACATAACAAATCCATTATAAAAACCATTTTCAATACCAAAATACATAAAAGAGTATATGGAATTTATTTCATTTTAAAAACATGAAGTCTTATTGAGGAATCCAAATACCAAATAATACTCGCGACGGCGGAAAAGGGCCTTTGTCACCGCGTACGTTAAAAGAAACATTCCTTTTTGTTGTTTAGTAAAGCGATTCATAGAAAAATATTCCTTTTGAATAAAAATAAAAGTCAAAGGGGATTATACAACATATAAAATAAGCTTGTGTAGAAAAAAAAATATGCCTCAATGAAAGGAGATTGAGACAAAGTCCCTTACCTCGTGTCTGACGTGACTCGATTGCTCTTTAATCTCCAGAATAATAAACTAGTGGTAATTTCTACTTGCTTAAGAACCTTTTTCAAGTTAATTATTCCTTTTATATCACTTATTACCATTTTATGGACACTACGTAATTATTTAAGTTAATAATGATCGTTTTGTTGATCATTGCTACTTGAGTAAAAAATAAACTCTTTATAATTACAAGTTGTTCATGTGGTAAAATATCCATTATATCAAGAATTATATTAATGATGTAGATATCATATATATCAAATATATCCAGTATATACATGCATTTATAATATTACATAATCATTAAGAGGTAAGAAATGAAATGCACCGTTCATGGAGACGGTAAGCCGTACGTATGGATGAACGCTACTTTCATTTCTATGTCATATTAATGGAATTAAAACTAAATGAGAGATATGTATATTTTAATTACAGAATTTTATTCATCATTTAGATGTAACATACATCATATATATCCATTATATATATGTACTTATAATAGTACATTACATTTGGGGATAAGAAATGAAATGCACCGTTCATGGAGACAGTAAGCCGTACGTACCCATGAACGCTACTTTCATTTCAATCTCACAATTTAATGGAACGAAATAATAATGATATAATGGTATATTATAATTTCAGTATAAAATCATATATAATAACTTTAAATACATATTTTATATGTCCCACATATGGAATTAACGAATCAAATCACTTTGAGGGGGCGGTAGTCCGCACTTCCTAAAATGAAGATATCGCGTTTACCCATAATGGAATCCATAAAGGTATGACATAAATGAAAAATACAGAAGCTTATGGAAAACATAAACATATTATATATCATATATAGATATAGTGTCATCTTAATGGCCACCTTTGAAGGTGTTATATGAGTGTTGAAAAATCATCGTTTCGTGAGGCAGAAATTCGCCACCCATGGAAACAGTATGTTCTTTAACCATTAAATGTTTGTGTGTGTATGTGTAGCTCTAATAATTCTCATAAAAACATCCTATTATATGGAAGATACTTTTTTTGTTACAAAAAAAAAAATAAAAATATTTTAGAGGGGTTGGGAAGAATAATAATAAAACAAAATAACACAAGAGAAAACACTACCTTTAAAATGGGTAACTCCTTTTGATTGGAGCTCAAAGGCTTCCTTGGGAAGACTTCTGCCCAAAGTGAGGCTTCTAAGAGTAATATAGGGATGTGGAGAAGGAAAATTGGCAGAGGTTTTCCGATCCAGAGGCTTGAGAGGTGTGGGTATGGAGGTAGAGGTGGGGGCCTTTTATAAGAGGAGAGGAGGGGCACTCTTGGAAGGTTAAGAAAAGATACAATATAATAAAATGATTTTCGGATAAAAGAGATCCCAAAATTATAAATTTCAAGTATAAGGTGATAAGGGTTATAAATCCACCCATCCAATAGGTTTTTTTACAAGTTTAGGTCTTAGATTTTACATTATCTTTCCATTTTATTTAAATCGTTAAATAATGAGGTAATCGCTGCATCATCATGGTGTCATAAATAATTTAATTTATTTAATGTCTAAAATTTATAAAAAACTACTATGATGTAGGAAATATTTTTATCTTTCCAATGACTATTTATAGTCAAAAATTTGACTTGTATAACCCCATGTAAAAATTGTTTTAGTAAAACAATACATGTTTGTGTCATTTTTACTTTTACTTTAAATAAAAGACATTAATGTCATTATCATACCCAAGTGGCTCCATGGGGTCCCAAAAATAGACCCACGGGTTGTCTTAGTCGTCCATGACTCATACAATAGAGTCAGTACAACTGTCAATATATTTTCAATTTATTATAATATCATTTTTATCTTAAATCACACTAATTACCTTTAATCACGATTAATAGAACTTAAAAGATACTTTTCATCAAAAATTATTTTCATCCCATTGAACCAAATTTTAATTAATAATGAAAATAATCTATATTTTATTTTTGAAATTCAGATCACAGAAGTGGTAATGTTCAATTTAAATGAAAAAAATCAGTTTTTGTAACTACCACTTTGTGGTTTCACTATTCATCAAAAATTAAGGTTTTTCACAAAAATACCAAAACTTCACCCTAATATATATTTGATATTCTGAATTTAAAAATGATTTATATTTTAAAAATTTTATAACATATAAGTTGAATTAATTAATTTAATAATTAATTCCCACTGTCAAAACAAATAGCGTGTTTTTATGATACGAAATGTATTAAAAGATTGACACTAGTTTAAGTCCGATTTCAAAGTGAAATTAATTCCAATGACCACCATTGGATTAAATGGTAAAAATATATTGTAACTGAACATTAAAACCAATTCAAAATATAATCTAATTATATTAATAAATTAGATTAAAATAAGGTTTTGAATTAAAATACAACATTTTTCACTATTCATTAAAAAAAACTTTATCGGAAAAATACCAAAAAATTTACACAAAGTAAATTTTGATGTCCCGATTCTAAAGAAGAGTTTTATTTGGTCTAATAGAATGTATAAGAGTGACTAAAACTTTATTTAATGATGGTTCACCATCAAAAGGCGATAAGTGGACCTTTAGTGAAAATTAGAGTATATATGCCAAAAATTGACTTCTTTTCGTATTTTAAGCCTTTATCCTTTATTTGTTAAATGAAAAAACATTTAACAAACATATATAATCATATTTTATTTATTTCTATTCATTCCCGCCAATATAATGGCTACGTGTTAACTACCATTTAAAATAATATTATTTTATTACTAGTGTGGAATGTAAGATTTCAAAGAAACTCTTTGTTGCGTATCGGGTACGCTATCGAACATAGCAACCCCTTTAAAGTAAAATTAATATTTAATTCGCAAATATTAATAAATTAGAAAATGTTTTATTCTTTATTTACCTGGGATGTTACACACTCACCCCTCACTAATTCAAATATATAAAGAAACAATCCTAAATTAAAATATACAAAAATTAATTTCAATATTTCATATCCACATTCAATATATAATTGTCTTCCAAAAAGGGAAACCCTAGGGTCCTCATTAAGAAATCTAAAGGATGTTATTTTAAGAAATAACAGTGGTATTCACTAAGATGATACCTTTTTATATCATATTTAAAACCTTATATTATGTATCATTATACCGAATATAATTTCTCTATTATCAATGATATGGAGAGTTTTTATTATATTTATGGAATAATATTTAAACATATTTTTCCCCATGAAGTGGGAAACACAACCATCTTTTCTATGTACAGCTGACTACAACCTCATGAACCAATGTAATTTCCATTCCATCACCAACTCACTTGGATAGAAATAATGATGAAAATAATGGGTAAAAATTATAAACATAACATGATATTAATATGGGAAAATTAATTTTCCATCCACCTCCTTAACCTTCACCCATTAAGGGAATGATATCATCGCCGTGTGTAAATAGGACCTACCATTTCCAAGAAGTGATGGGATTCATATCAAGTGTAGAAATATATATAATGGTGGTAAAAATGTATATAATCTCAAAATATGATAATAATATAATCAATAAAATTATTTAGATGATTTATCTATATAATATGTATGGGAACCAAATTTTTGTAAATAAAAATTGCATGAGAAAGAAATGAAATTAACACTAGAAACAATGGTATAAATAAAATATTATTAAATAATGGGAGATAAAATGTTATAAGAGGATAATATATGATATTTTCAACATGAATATATTCCTTTTACAAGGATATCAAATGTTTAAAACTATTATAAATGGGGTTAAATCATATTCAACTAAAGGGTCACACGAGGTAATATATTTTGTCTCAATTTCTTTTCATTGAAGCATGTTGTAATGTTATGAATCCAATTATATTATATAGTTTATATAATATCAATTTTATATGTAATATATTGAATCCTTAATAAATAATGGTATTTTAAATTTTTTTTGATTAATTTCATCCATGTGTATTTGACATGAAAACTACCATGTGGTAAAAAAATCATAAATGAATATATTTTCATTGGGTTATATTACATCTTCATTATCATTAATATTATATTGTTTTTGTGTAAAAAATTCAGATTTTATTATTTTTTATTTACAGTACTTATTTTTTTCATTTTCATTTTATACCCAAAACATATTCAATGATTAATCACCACTTCAATGTTATGATCTTTATAAAGATTTTGTATCTGAAATTGTACTCTTTGGGACATATATCACGTTATACACCTATCATATATTATGAGGTGTATCCAATTACCTTTTGATAAGTTATATCCAGAATCTATTTATATTAAGGGTATTTAATTTTTCATTTTATTTTATTCATATCATTGGGATTACAATTAAAAATTAACCAATGTAGTAATATATTTGGGTTTTAATCTCATTATAGTATAGATTTTTTATGATTGAATTTCCATTAAGGGAAATTATTGGAATTTTTTCTATGAAAAAAATTAATTTTCTTATCCTATAGCATTTCATGATTTTTTATTTAATAGAACCATTTTATTCAACATGGTAATTAATATTATTGAGTATTGTTTTAATAAAATCCAACTTCATTTATCCCTTTTTTTAAAAAGCCTCTTCAAATCCTTGTCTTATAAACTGATTTTTTTTTAAAAAATTATTATGATTTTTAATATTCATTTTAAATTTTTTTCTATACATTTTTTAATGGAATATAATTATATTTTTACAATCAAGGTTTTTTTGTAACTTCCCAGGTAAATAAAGAATAAAAAATTTTCATATTTATTAATATTTATGAATTAAATATTAATTTTACTTTAAAGGGGTTGCTATGTTCGATAGCGTACTCGATACGCAACAAGAGTTTCTTTGAAATCTTACGTTGCACACTAGTAATAAAATAATATTATTTTAAATAGTAGTTAACATGTTGTCGTTTTATTGGCGGGAATGAATACAAATAACTAAAATATGATTATATATGTTTGTTAAATGTTTTTACATTTATCCAATAAAGGACAAAGTCTTAAAATATGAAAAGAATTCAATTTTAGGCATATATACTCTAATTTTCACTAAAGGTCCACTTATCGCCTTTTAATGGAGAAACATCATTAAATATAGTTTTGGTAAGTCTTATACATTCTATTGGGCCAAATAAAACTCTTTTTTAGAATCTGGACATCAAAATTTACTTTGTGTAAATATTTGATATTTTTCCGATAAAGTTCATTTTTTAATGAATAGAGAAAAATGTTGTATTTTAATTCAAAACCACTTTTTAATCTAATTTATTTATATGGTTAGATTATATTTTGAATTGTTTTTAAAGTGAAATTAGAATATATTTTTACAATTTAATCCAATGGTGTTCATTGTAATTAATTTCACTTTGAAATCGGACTAAAACTAGTGTCAATCTTTTGATACATTTTGTTTCATAAAAACATGCCATTTATTTTGACAGTGGGAATTAATTATTAAATTAATTAATGCAACTTATATGTTTTAAATTTTTTAATATAGAAATCATTTTTAAATTCGGAATATCAAATATAGCTTAGGGTGATGTTTTGGTATTTTTCTGAAAAACCTTAATTTTTGATGAATAGTGAAACCACAAAGTGGTAGTTACAAAAACTGATTTTTTGCTTAAATGGAACTTTACCACTTCTATGATTTGAATTTCAAAAATCCAATATAATTGATTTTACTTATTAAGTAAAATGTGGTCCAATGTGATGAAAATAATTTTTGATGAAAAGTAACTTTTAAGTTTTATTAATCGCGATTACAGGTAATTAGTGTGATTTATGGTAAAACTGATATTATAATAAAATGAAAATATCTTTACACTTGTCCTAACCCTATTGGATGAGTCATGTCCGACCAAGACAACCCATGGGTCGATTTTTGGGACCCCATAGAGCCACTTGGGTAAGATAATGACATTAATGCCTTTTATTTAAAGTAAAAGTAAAAATTACACAAACATGTATTGTTTTACTAAAACAATTTTTACATGCGGTTATACAAGTCAGATTTTTAACTATAAATATTCATTGGAAAGATAAAAATATTTCCTACATCATAGTAATTTTTTTTATAATTTGTAGACATTAAATAAATTATATTATTTATGACACTCTGATGACGCAGCGATTACATCATTATTTAACAATTTAAATAAAATGGAAAGATAATGTAAAATCCAAGACCTACACATGTCAAAAACCTATTGTAAGGGTGGATTTCGAACCCTTATCACCTTATACTCGAAAACAATCATTGTGGGACCATTAAAATATGAAACTCATTTGAAAATAAAGTAACATTTTATACCTTTCGAAGAGTGCCCCTCCTCTCCTCTTATAAAAGGCCCCCACCTCTACCTCCTTACCCACACTTCTAAAGCCTTTGGATCGGCCAAGATCTGATCATTTTGTCTCTCCACATCCCTCTACGCATCCTAGAAGCCTTTCTTTAGGCAGTAAGATCTTCAAGAAACCCTTTTGGTTCAAACCAAAGGGAGTTACCCGATTTTAAGGAGATTAAAGAGTAATTGAGTCACGTCTGACACGAGGTAAGGGAAATTCTTAACCCAATTTCCGTTATTTGGGTTAATCTCCTACTTTAAAATTATGTCATGATATTATTATGTACTATCTTGTATTTTTACACTCATTATGTGTACTTATAGTGAATACACAAAATAGATCTATTTTATTTAAAAATAATGATCTTAGTAAGGGACTTCGTCTCAATCCTCTTTCATTGAGGAATATTTTGTTTTATAGACAACTTTCTTTTATACGGTGTATAAAACCCTTTGAAAATTATTTTTATTCAAAATTAATCTTTTTCTATGAAGAATTTTACTAAACGACAAAAAGGAATGCTTCTTTTAACGTACACAGTGACAACGACTCTTTTCCGCTGCCGCGAGTATTATTTGGTCTTTGGCTTCCTCAATAAGCCGTAATGTTTTTAAAATGAAATAAATACCATATACTCTTTTATGTATTTTGGCAATGAAAATGGTTTTTATAATGGATTTGTTATGTCAATATATAGAATTGATATATTGTGATCAAAGTGTGAAAATATTTTCTTTCCATTATATTTGTTTTATGTCTTATGATTATATAATGGAACTTAGAAATTTGACAGGTGGTTACGTGATAAAACATATGACAGGTGGTGCCGTGAATACCAGGATGGGTGGTTACATTATAGCCTCCAATGCATTGGGTATGGAAGTCTTCTGTATGGCTATTCCATTAAGTGATATGTGTGGAAGTCGACCGTATGGTTATTCTATTTAAGTATTTTTATGTCCCAAGTTACCTTTATATGTTATGTGTTCTTTATATGGGTTTTAAGGTAATATTTTGGTTATAAAAGGGTAATTAATGATCTTTTATTCAGTGAAGAGTTTTTACTACTTCATAAAGGTGAATATTATTACTTTGATAAAGTATACATGGTTTACTTGTGGTTTTGAAAAAAACTAACATTTTTCATTCCTTGTGTATCCTTACAAAGCTTTTTATGCTCACCCCAAGTTTTTTTGAAATGTTTTTCACAGGACTTAATGTGGAGTAGGGTCAAGGATGGGATCAAGGGAAAGTCATTCAATATAAAACGTGGAACTAGACATGTTTCTTTTTAAGATTTTTTATTTTTATGGAAACTTAGTAGAAGTTTTTGCTTTGTAATCTTTTGAGATGTAATAGTTATGATCTAATTCTCTAAAACTCTAAACCTGAAAAGATCCTCAATGGGAATTATTCATTTAATTCAATATTAAGTAAGGTTTAAGGCCAGGGCCTTATAATTGGTATCAAAGGTCGGTTTAGACAAATTTAGGAGTTAGAAAATTGTTAAATTATAAATTAATGGTATGATTGAAATGATATAGCATTTAAAGATTACCATGTTGCTTCCCCTAAGATATTTATGTGTTCAGAATGGTTTTCTGTAGAGGAAACAAAGCAGCTATGTAGGGATGACATCAGGAGGAAGACAACCTTCCAAATCATCAACCTGAGATGGTCGGAATTGGAACTGAACAGTTTGTTACAGTGATGGCATAGTTGAATCAGGCTATAAATGGTGGTGGAGTCCATGCACGAGATCAGCCAGATCTACCACAGAGGAACATGTCAGTGGTGGAACATTTCATGAGGCAATATCCCCCATCATTCATAGGATCATCTGACCCTGTGCTAGATGAAGGGTGGATTAAAGCACTGGATAAGATTTTTGATGTCATGGGGTGTTCCTAATATCAAATGGTTAGTCTTTCTATTTACCATTTTGAAGGTGAAGCTGATCAGTGGTGGTTGATGTTGAAAAATATCAGGGATAGTGATGAGATTGATGATATTCACTGGGAAGAATTCAAAGGTATGTTTCTTGAAAAATATTTTCCTAAGGTGGTTTGTTTTAGGATGGAAAAACAATTCCTATAATTGAGGTAGGAGGATGATTCAGTGGCTTCTTATGAAGAAAATTTCACTCGACTGGAAAGGTATGCTCAAAACTTCATATGAGATCTTAATAGTAAAATCAACCATTTTTACTCAGGGTTAATTCCAAGGTATCTAAATACATTAGCTTCTCATGAGTTCAAAAGTTATGAAAAACTTGTTCGATGTGCGGAGAAGGTGAAAATGGAGTTTGTCGATGATCAGGTGTTCTTTGACAAACAATAGAATAAGAGGTCCAGTTGGCCGGAAAATGGGAAGAATTCATCAAAAAGCAAGGAGGTAAGAAAACCAAATATTCATCCTCTGAGAAGTGTGGTAAAATGTATCCTGGAGAATGTTTATCCGAGTCTGGAAAGTGATTTCGGTGTGGTAAGTCTGGTCATATTGCTTGTAACTATAAGGAAGATGATCAAGCAGGCAATGAAAATCCAGCGGTAAGATGTTTTAAGTGTAATGAAATGGGTCATTATGAAAATGAGTGTCTAATAAAGAACTCAAATGAGGGAAAGAATCCAGACTAAAAGAAGAAAGGGGTGGTGAAATCCTTTGCAACTACTTTAGCGGATGTTGGGCCATCGAATGAAGTAGTATCAGGTACACTATTTGTTTGTTCAGATTATGCCAATGTGTTGTTTGATTCAGGGTCTACACATTCTTTCATTTCTGAGAAGTTTTCTAGTAAATTGAAAGTTTCATCTCAAGATATGAATCCTGAACTTATGGTAAAAACACCTGGAGGAAACGTTGAGACAAAAAGAAATTATAAGAACCTTCCTATCCTTTTGTGCGGAAAGAATCTACTAGCAAACCTTATTGTTTTACCTCTAGTAGAATTTGATGTTATTTTGGGAATGGATTGGCTTTCTATTTATCATGCTAAGATTGACTGCAGAGATAAAATTGTTTCCTTTCAGAAATATTTTCAGTTTGTGTAAAATAATGAACCCTTTCTTTTGATAACATATTAGGAAGTTGAGAAACTAGTAAAATATGGAAATGAATGTTATCTTGCACATATCGTTGAAAACAAGGGAACTGTTCATAATAATGATGTGCCAGTGGTAAATGAGTATCTTGATGTTTTTCCTGATGAGTTGCCTGGTACTATTCATGATCGAGAAGTTGAATTTACTGTTGACTTAGTTCTTGATTCTTAGACAATTTCAAAACCCCCTTATCAAATGGCTCAAGTTGAACTTTTAGAGTTAAAGAAGCAATTGCAGGAGTTATTAGATAAAGGTATCATTCGACCTAGGACATCACCATGGGGTGCTCTTATCTTGTTTGTTAAAAATAAATATGGTTCAATGAGACATTGCATTGATTATAGAGCCTTGAATAATATTATTGTTAATAACAAGTATCCTTTTCCTCATATCGATGATTTGTTTGATCAGCTCTAGGGATCTTAGTATTTTTTCGAAGATTGACTAGAGGTCGTGGTACCATCAGTTGAAAGTAAAAGAAGCAGATGTTCCGAAGACTGCGTTCCATACTAGATATGGCCATTATGAATTTGCAGTTATGCCTTTTGGGTTAACCAATGCACCTTCTGTATTCACAGACCTTATGAATAGAATTATCCATGAGTTCTTGGATAAGTTTGTGGTTGTTTTCATTGATGATATTTTGGTGTTTTCTAAAAGTAAAGAGGAGAATGAATGTCATTTAAGGGTTATCTTGCAAACCTTAAAAAAAAGAAACTATATGGAAAATTTATCAAGTGTGAGTTTTGGTTACAACAAATTTCTTTCCTTGGTCACATTGTTTCAAGAAATGGCATAACTGTTGATCCTGCTAAAACAAAAGTTTTTGAAGAATGGCCAAGACCCACAAAAGTAACTGATATCCATAGTTTTCTTGGTTTGGCAGGTTACTATCGAAGTTTTGTTGAATGTTTTTCACGGTTATCTAGTCCAATGACTAAGCTAACTTAAGAAGGGAGTTAAGTTTATCTGGACAAAAGAATGTGATGATTGTTTTCAGGAGTTGAAAAGAAGATTGGTGAAAGCTCCAGTTTTGGAACTTCCTTCCAGGAATGGTGAGTTTGTTATATACAATGATGCTTCATTGAAAGGACTTGGCTTTGTCCTTTTTCAGAATGAGTAGGTAATTACATATGCTTCATGTCAGTTGAAAACTCATGAGGTAAATTACCCTACACAAGACTCGGAATTAGGTGCTGTTGTTTTTGCTCTAAAAATTTGGAGGCATCATTTTTATTGAGTAAAGTGTGAAATATATACTGATCAAAAAAGTTTAAAGTATATATTCACTCAACAAGAATTGAACATGAGACAGAGGAGATGGCTGGAATTAATCAATGATTATGATTGTACAATTCATTACCATCCGGGAAAATCAAATAAAGTGGCTGATGCTTTCAGTCGAAAAAGTAATGCTTCATTAACCATCCTACTTTTAGAACGAGATCCTTTGGCTTTTTATTTGATGAACTTTGGCACAGATGTTTTTGGTGCAGGAAGTTCTTATGTTTTGTTTCAGGAATCAGTGAGATCATCCTTATGAGACAGAATTAAGCAAGTGCAGAAGAAAGACAGTGAGTTGCAGAAAAAGGTAGAGCTAGTTCAGAAGGGTAAGTTTCCTGAATTTAGCATTGATAATGATTGTGTTTTGAGGTTTGGGAAGAGATTATGTGTTCCTGGTGATTCACAGTTGAAGAATAAGTTGTTATGTGAGGCTCATAGTTCCCCATTTTCAGTTCATCCTGGCAGTACTAAGATGTACATAGATCTGCGGGAGTATTACTAGTGGGACGGAATGAAAAGAGATATTGCTGATTTTACTGTGAAGTGTTTGACTTGTCAGCAGGTTAAAGAAGAGAAGCAGTTTACAAAAGGGATGATTTAGCCTTTACCTATGCCAGAGTGGAAATGGAAAAATATATCCATGGACTTTGTTGTGGGATTACCGAAGACATCTCGAGGTAACAATGCAATCTGGGTTATTATTGATCGCTTGACTAAATCTGCTCATTTCCTTACTATTCGAGATACTTTCATTCTAGATCAGCTTTCTCGAATGTATCATAATGAGATATTCATGTTACATGGAGTTCCTCTATCCATTGTATCTGATCGTGATCCCATGTTTACTTCTATCTTTTGGAAGGGCCATCATAAGTCGTTGGGTACTGAATTAAATTTTAGTACAGCTTTTCATCCTCAGTCAGATGGGATGTCAGAATGAACAATTCAGACTTTGGAGGGTATTCTACGTGCTTGTTCGATGGATTATCAGGGATATTGGGACCAACATCTTTCTTTGGTTGAATTTTCATATAATAACAGTTTTCATTCCAGTATACAGATGGAACCGTTTGAGACATTATATGGGAAGCGGTGTCGAAGTCCAGCTTTTTGGGATGAAAAGGGTGAAAGGAAGCTGATGGGACCATAATTGGAAGAAGAGATGGTAGAAAAAGTTCATTTTATTCAGAAACACATGAGAACAGCTTAGAGCAGGCAGAAAAGTTATGCAGACAAAAGGAGGAAGGATCTATATTTCATGGTAGGTGATCATGTTTTCTCAATGTTTTGCTGTGGAAAAGTGTGATGCGATTTGGTAAGAAAGGAAAGCTGAGTCCAGGGTTAATTGGACCATATGAAATTCTGGAGAGAGCTGGATCAGTTGCTTACCAAGTGGCTTTACCTCTGAGTTTATCTCAGGTACACAATGTTTTTCATGTTTCGATGTTGAGAAAGTATATGCTAGATCTATCTCATGTTTTGAGCCCAGAGGTAGTTCAGTTGGAAGAGAATCTCTCTTATGCAGAACAACCAATCCAGATTCTTGACCATAGAGAGAAAGTGTTGCAGAATAAAGTAATTCACCAGGTAAAGGTTTTATAGAAAAACCATATGGTTGAAGAGGCAACGTGGGAATTTGAAAATGCTATGAGGGATAAATACCCCCACTTATTTTGATAAGTGAATAAAATTGCGAGGATACAATTACCAAAAGGGAGGAAGGATGTAACATCCCAAGTAAATAAATAATAATTTTTTTCATATTTATTAATATTAGCAGATTAAATATTAATTTTACTTTAAAGGGGTTTCTATGTTCGATAGCGTACCCGATACGCAACAAAGAGCTTCTTTGAAATCTTACGTTGCACACTAGTAATAAAATAATATTATTTTAAATGGTAGTTAACACGTAGCCGTTGTATTAGCGAGAATGAATATAAATTACTAATCTATGATTATATATGTTTGTTAAATGTTTTTACATTTATCCAATAAAGGATAAAGTCTTAAAATACGAAAAGAATTCAATTTTAGGCATATATACTCTAATTTTCATTAAAGGTCCACTTATCACCTTTTGATGGTGAACCATCATTAAATATAGTTTTTTTCGCTCTTATACATTCTATTGGACCAAATAAAACTCTTCTTTATAATCGGGACATCAAAATTTAATTTGTGTAAATTTTTGGTATTTTTCCGATAAAGTGCATTTTTAATGAATAGTGAAAAATTTTGAATTTTAATTCAAAACCTCTTTTTAATCTAATTTATTTATATGATTAGATTATATTTTGAATTGGTTTTAAAGTTAAATTAGAATATATTTTTACAATTTAATCCAATGGTGGTCATTGGAATTAATTTCACTTTGAAATCGGACATAAACTAGTTTCTATCTTTTGATACATTTTGTTTCATAAAAACACGCTATTTGTTCTGACAACAGAAATTAATTATTAAATTAATTAATGAAACCTATATGTTTTGATTTTTGTAAAATATACATCAATTTTAAATTCATAATATCAAATATAGCTTAGGGTGAAGTTTTGGTATTTTTATGAAAAACCCTAATTTTTTATGAATAGTAAAACCACAAAGTGGTAGTTATAAAAACTGATTTTTTTCATTTAAATGGAACTTTACCACTTCTGTGATTTGAATTTAAGAAATCCAATATAAATGATTTTCATTATTAAGTAAAATGTTGTTCAATGGGATGAAAATAATTTTTGATGAAAAGTAACTTTTAGGTTTTATTAATCGCGAGTAAAGGTAATTAGTGTTATTTAAGGTAAAATGATATTATAATAAAATGAAAATATCTTGACACTTGTCCTAACCATATTGGATGAGTCATGGCTGGCCAAGACAACACATGGGTCTATTTTTTGGGCCTCATGGAGCCACTTGGGTAAGATAATGACATTAATGCCTTTTATTTAATGTAAAAGTAAAAATGACACAAAGATGTATTGTTTTACTAAAACAATTTTTACATGGAGTTATACATGTCTGATTTTTGACTATAAATAATCATTGGAAAGATAAATATATTTCATACATCATAGTATATTTTATAATTTTTAGACATTAAATAAATTAAATTATTTATGAGACCATGATGATGCAACAATTATCTCATTATTTAACGATTTAAATAAAATGGGATGATAATGTAAAATCTAAGACCTACAAATTTCAAAAACCTATTGGATGGGTGGATGTTGAACCCTTATCACCTTATCCTCGAAACACATCATTATGGGACCATTAAAATCCGAAACTCATTTGAAAATAAAGTAACATTTTATAACTTTCCAAGAGTACCCCTCCTCTCCTCTTTTAAAAGGCCCCCACCTCTACCTCCTTACCCACACTTCTCAAGCCTTTGGCTCAGCCACTCTATGATAATTTTGGCTCTCCACATCCCTCTCCTCATCCTAGAAGCCTTACATTAGGTATGAATCTCTTCCAGAAACCCTTTTGGTTCAAACCAAAGAGAGTTACTTGATTTTAAGGAGATTAAAGAGCAATCAAGTCACGTCGGACACGAGGTAAGGGAACTTCTTAACCCAATTTCTATTCTTTGGGTTAATATACTAATTTCAAATTATTTCATGATATTATTATTTCCTATCTTGTATTTGTACTTTCATTATGTGTACTTATAGTGAATCCACATAAAAGATCTATTTTATTTAAAAATAATGATCTTTGTAAGGGAATTTGTCTTAATCTCCATTCATTGAGGTACGTTTTGTTTTATACACAACATTCTTTTATACGGGGTATAAACCCCTTTGAATTTTACGTTTATTCAAAAGGAATCTTTTTATACGAAGCGTTTTACTAAACGACAAAAATGAATGTTTCTTTTAACGTACACAGTGACAACGACCCTTTTCTGCCGCCGCGAGTATTATTTGCTCTTTGGATTCCTCAATAAGCCGTAATGTTTTTAAAATTAAATAAATACCATATATTCTTTTATGTATTTTGGTAATGAAAATGGTTTTTATAATTGATTTGTTATGTCAATATATATAAGTGATATATTGTGATCAATGTGTGGAAATGTTTTCTTTCCATTATATTTGTTTTATTTCTTATGATTTTATAATGGTACATGGACATTTGATGGGTGGTTATATGATAAACCATATGATGGTTGGTAACGTGAATACCAGAACGGGTGGTTACATTATAACCTACAATGCATTGGGTATGGATATCGGCCGTATGGCTATTCCATTAAGTGATATGTGTGGAAGTCGATCGTATGGTTATTCTAGTTAAGAATGTTTATGTCCCAAATTTCTTTTATATGTTATGTGTTCTTTATATGAGTTATATGGTAATATTTTGGTTACAAATGGGTAGGTAATGATATTTTATTTAGTAAAGAGTTTTTACTACTTCATAAAGGTGAAATGTATTACTTTGATAAAGTATACATGGTTTACTTGTGGTTTTGAAAAAAAATAACAGTTTTCATTCCTTGTGTAAACCTTACTGAGCTTTTTATGCTCACCCCAAGTTTTTTTGAAATGTTTTTCACAGGACTTAATGTGGAGTAGGGTCAAGGATGGGATCAAGGGAAAGTAATACTATATAAAACGTGGAACTAGACATGTTTCTTTTTAAGAGTTTTAATTTTTATGGAATCTTAGTAGAAGTGTCTAATTTGTAATCTTTTGAGATGTAATAGTTATGATCTAATTCTCTAAAACTCTAAACCTGAAAAGATACTTAATGGGAATTATTCATTTAATTCAATAATACGTAATTTTTAAGGCCGAGGCCTTATACTTTTGGCGTTTCTTAGAAAATTTTAAAAGGAATATTTTTTTAACATACTCACTATGAATGAAATGTTTTCTCCATCATGACAAATAATTTCATTGAATCATAATATATATATTTAAAATCTTATTTTAAAAAATTCTTTTTTCTAATAGACTATATAATTATAGTTTTTACAAGGATTTCTCTTATTTAAAATTATTTTTTTCTCAGGAATGTTTATAAATATCCATTTATAGTATTTCTATTCATCAATGAAAAAGAATTATTTAAAATAAAATACACTAGAAGTATTTTATGATGATACTATCCTTATTCATTCTCTATATTTTTAACATTCAATTTCACCTATGATAGTATTTACATTCTCATTATAAATTAATTTATTTAATCATAAAATTTCCCCTAAAATATTCAATTCATTATTCTAGTTGATTACAAATTTTCCCTAAATATAAATATTATTTATCATATATATTATTAATATAGAAAATATATATCATTTTAAAATATTAATTATATCTTTTAATGTTTTATAACCATATGGGGAAATAATGATGTTTTATATTCATTATTCAATAAATAAATTTATAGATAAGTTATATTGTTCATGAATTTAATTCAGTCATTCAATAAATGTGTAATGCATTGGATATGCCGAGAAAGGTGACACACAAAAGTATATGACCCCTTAATTCATCAGTATATATAATAGTACAAATAATAAATCTTATATTAAATGTGTTTTTTCCCATAGTTTTAAAATCTCTTGTTAACGAACTTTTCAATATAGATACCATGATGCAGGAGATCATGTAATCCATTGTTATGCATTTTCGTTGTTAAGAATCTAGTTATAATTACCCATGACATTATTTCATTTGTATAATCCTTGGATTCATTTGGTGTTCATGTTATTGATTAAATGTCATGATTGTTTAGTTACTTATCATGACAATTTAATTTGGCAATATCTTATCATGATAATCAAGTTATTAATTAAATGGCTGAGTGTTCAATTAAATTCCTTTCCCTATTTTTTATTCTTTATTGACTAATGAAATATTGTTCTTCACATAACTATTATTATAGAGCCATGACCCTAGAAGCATAGATTTTTTACTTTGTTTAATTATATAGTCATGGTTATAAGGAATCAAATCTCATTGGAGTGAGGAGTTTTGTAGTCTTGGTAGACTAGATAAATACACGAGTCTTATAATTGAAATAAATACAATAATTACAATGTTTTTTTCCATTTATTGGATACTATCATTTTTCACTATAGAGTATCCTTGCCTATATTTCTTAGTATACGTCTTGGATTCCCATGTAATGAAAATAAAATAAGGATGTTCTCAAATTCATAGTAAGGTAATGTAAAGAGAAGTAGTAATGAATTAATGAGTGTAAATAAACATGGAAATGTAATAATTGATCAAACATGCTATATAATCAATACAATGAGAAAAGAGTGCATAAAAATTATAGGAATGTAATTAACTAAAAACAAATTTGATTTAAATAATCATATAAAGAAAAATTAATATGGAAAGGTAAGTAAATGAAATAATTGTCATTTTAATCCATGATGTGATAATGAAATGAATCCATAGATTTGTCGATGAAAAGTATCTTGGATAAATAATAATCGGATCAAAATGAAGTCAATGTTTAATTATTATAAATCATTTATCAGGAACATGGACCAATACCATACAATACTTTTACAATATGGTTTATGTCTATGGGTAGAAACCCACCTATTCTTCTTGGAAATTAATTTCAAGGTTGTTTCACTAACTAATTATTTATGATAAGTCTACTGATACATCATGGGGATTACTTTAAATGGTCCCCAACCCATAGGTATTGACTTAAACAGTCCCCAACCCATAGGGATTGCATTAACTGGTCCTTATCCTATATAGTGTATGTCCAAAGAATTTAAATAAACAATGTTAATTATAAAATATCTGTAATGATTAAAAGATATAGAATAATTAATATATCCCTAGTTAATAAAATAAAAATAAAAGTAAATCATATATGTAAAAATGAAATAAGGTTTATACAATAAGCATATCCATGATAATGTATATAGATAATTAAGGATTATATAAAGTTCAATGATCGTAGAAAATTGAGTATTTCAATGATACTAAAAAAGGAATAAAGGAAGTGAATGTAAATTCCATCCCTCTCCAAATAAATCATAAACAATCTAATAGAAAAATATTGATGGTATTATCAAAAAAATATACAACATAGTGTAAAAATACTATATTGTTTTCATTGATGAATCTGAATATAATAAAAATATATTTTATAAAATATATTTGATGAAAATATCATTTATATTTTGAAATTTTTTGACAATCCCTTTCAATGAAAATAACTTCAGAATTTTATTTCTTTAAATATAATATTTTAGACATGAAATTGAATAATCAAGGAAATGATGGTGGAAAAATCCATACAGGTTGTATATTCTAAAAAAGAACATCTATTTTTTTATGGTAAAAAAGTTTAAATAGTACTTTATTTAAAAAATGGTCAGATGATTTCCTTGAAAACATTCATAAAAGAATTTTTTTTTAAAATTTCTTTAAAAAATAAATTTTCAACGCTGAAACCAATTTTGAAATTGTTTAGAAAATACGTTTTTTATAAGATAACATATTCCCCAACTAAATAGACAAATGAATTCAGTTTTTAATAACAACAAATTTTAAAACATTTTAAGTACCAAATAGTGGAAAAATTGTATTATTGCATAGAAAAGTTCACGAATATCCATAAAATAATAAAAAGAATGTATTTACTAAAAAATGACTATATAATTTCCTCTAATGTTATTTCATGTGTAAATAATCCCGAATAAAATGAGATTGTGAAGTAAACCCATAGAAATACAATAAAGTTGTTGTGGGAGTCAATTAATGAATAGATTATGTGTTTCAAAAATAATTACACATAAAAAAATTAGAGATAAAATATATATATTGAAAATTAAATACACTCATAATCTTATAATATTAATTAGAATTAGGAAGTAATATAACCTAATGAAAAGGAATTGAGTTATGGAAATCTTTACCCCTTGGTAACCTTTAACTCAAATACACATAGATTAAATATTTTAAATTGAAACTAAAAATACCATGAAGATAAAAAAATTCATGATATAATATATCAAAAAGGGAAGTAGATACACCAATTAAAATGAATAATTTGGAAAAAATACATTTATCTTACAAATGTAAAAAGTGGGATGAAAATCCATTACTCTGCATTTCATATTCTTTTATAATGAACATAAACATTTTAATAATTTATTCAAAAATTATATTAATATTTATTATATTATATTTGATCTTATTATAATATCTTACTACTCTTTTCTTAGTAATCATTGATTATTTTCACTATTTAAGGTGTTAGTTTCCTAGTTTCTGAAGTATGTTATGACTTGTTACTTGTTGTTCCTATCCTGGTTTCATCATCTAAAGAATCTAATCCATTATTTTATTATTATATAGATCCATTACATATTTATTTATAAGAAAAAAATATTTTTTGTGTATAATAAATGAAATTTACTAATCATGGAGATGGTATACCGTGCCTACGAATCAACGCTACTTTCATTTCCATTATGAATTTAAAAGAATAAAACGTTTATGATATATATATATATATATTATAATACAATTATATTATTTGTTCCATATATTCCTATTAGGTTTTTTAAAAGTATCCTTTATACATTTCATGTATGTTGTGAACAAATCGCATCACTTTGAGGATGTGTTTGTTAACACTTCCACAAACGATGTTATCGTATATACACAAAATAGAAAGAATAAGGTTACGTGTTTAAAAAAAATAAATACGAATAGTGAACTTGTATATATTATATATATAATATTAAATTAGTGTTTCCATTATAATTCCAAACCATGATATGTGGGTATGGTAAAACGATCAACAACGTTTTGTGAGGCAGTAGTTCGCCGTACACAAAAATAGTAAGTTCATTACCGATTAGATGAAAATGTTTTTATGTGTAGGTATAACTAGTAGAATAAAGAAATTTTAATAGATTTATTATAATGTTATCATTATATAACAATTTAATAAGAATATTTTAGGGGTGGTGAATTAAAATAATGTGAAAGAGCCTGAGAAATGATGTCACCTCTTATTCGGTTAAATCCTTTTGGGTTTTCACCAATGGGATTCCTTGAATTGATTTATTCCCAAGGAAAGAATTATATTTTTATGGGATGTGTTTTTAAGAGAACATTAGGAATATATTTTTTGAGTAAATGTGAATTAAGAGGTGTGAGGAAGTGGGAGGGGTGAGTTCCTTTTTAATGTGTAGGAAGGGTGGAATTCATGTAAATTTTTTAAAAGTGTATTCCAACCACATATTCCTATCAAAATTTTGTCCAATAATGTTTCAAATCATATAAAATTTGTTATAGTCTATAAATATTTACATAAAGTGAAATATGGAAATGTTTTAAGGTAATTTTGTTCCTCAATATTAAGGTTTAGTCACTTGTTATGTTAATTTTTATCTTAATCACTTTAGTTAATTTCAATCAACTCTGTAATATTTTTTAGGAAAAAATATTTTTACATTATTAAAAAATATCAATAATTATTATTAAAAATATTTAATCCATTTTTTATATTCCTATCAAATTATTATAAGAAATTAATTTAAATTTAATCTTACATATGAGACGACAATGTATGTTTTTGAAGTAACAATTCACAAAATATTCCAATGTTTTTATATCAAATTTCAATGTTAAAAGTATTCTAATGAAATAAATTGGAATAATTGATATTTAACAGATATAATGTGACTTTATAACTAATTAAAAATATAATTTTTACTTATTAATAAATAAGATAAAAAAAGATGTTTTGAAAGAAAACTTATTATTTTGAACTATTCATCAAATAAATGAATCTTTATTGGAAAATACAATCAAATCACCCTAACTTAATTAATATTTATATTTTTAAAAAATATAGTTTATTTTTAAATATAAAATTTATAAAATTTACAAATATCTATATCTATATCATTATCTATATAATTATTAAAGAAGGTATTTTCCACCACATGTCACTCCCACATCAATTCACACCAATATTCCATATCCATCTTACCTCCTTCCATCTCTTTACCCTCTACCCCATTGTAACAATCCTCTTAAACTATAACTATTTCTAACTGTCTATAAATATACCTTCATCATCATTCTACAGTTTCACTGAAAATATGTAACTCAAATCATGAGATTGTGATCCATCTCCCTACTCTATCTTCCCCTCTACCAATCTTCCAATCTTTACCCCCATTACGGATGTGATACATCATATTCATGTCTACCGATCTTCTCCCCATCACAAATTAACTTTTTCAAATCACTAGTTCAAAACCCTCCACAGTTTTTGCTTCATCGTCATCCGATGATTTCACTATGATCATTCTCTAAAATCTACGGTCGACGCTAATTGTCAACACACCATCATCACCTCTTAAAATATCCATGAACTAGGGTTTTATAAGCTACTCCATTCGGTGTTCAAAATATAGGGTCTCAAGTCCTTCTTGGTAAGCTAACAATTCTTTGTTAAGATCAACATTCATTGCCGTTCATCCTTCAGTATCTGTATAATTCCAATTTCTGTCAATGATACGTTTCAACCTATAATACCTATCTATCTCTACAATCTATTGGTCATTCAATCATCTATCTGTTCTAGATATTATCTACAAATTCATACTGAATTTTTTTATTTTTTGTTCTCTGATATTAACTTACTTAGATTATTACCTTTTTATGGTTTTCAATGTATGGATTATATTGATTTTAGAAGATGTGTTCACATCGAATATCATGTTTTCTCATAGGAAAGTGTTGGTTCAGATGACGTTGTTGTCCTTTGGAAATATAGGATATAAATTCTACTGATAATATGCCACTTGCCAATGAAATATGTCTGAAAACTCTCTCGCTGAATTGAATAAGTGGAATAATAAGTTGAAATGCATCATGTTGTCTCCCAACACCTTTTTCACGAATGTCAAGTGTCAGGGATGCTTTATCATCACGACCTTGTTACGAAATTCTCAGACTGTTATGGTATGGGGCAATTGCAAGATGGTGTTGTGACAGCGACTGGAGGGTGTGCCAAGATCACCGAGGGTTGCTCCTTCAGGAGAAAAAAATGATTGATTACCTTATCATTTGAATCAGTACTATGCATGTATCATGATAGGATGATGGGAACAAGCTGAGTAATTCATGGTTTCTACCTATCCTATGATTCAACTGTGTTTTATTTTAGTTCTGGTTATATCTTTTCATGTCTCAATTTTGAATTTGGTTTATTAACCATCAATGTGAAACAATACTGTGATTGATAATTAATGTGATTTTAGACAATCTGTTTGATCATATAAAGCAAGTACTAGGAGATTCTGCTGGGATTGTACATGTATTCTATGAATTAACATTAAATCCACATGATTGATTATTTCATTGAGATTTTATTTGGAAGAAACCTATCTTTTTTTTATTATTTTATTTTCTAAATGCATAATGAATTTTTTTATTTGTTTGTTCTCAGTTGTCAACATAATGGGATTTGATCCTAGCCAGGATTCCATTGTTTGGATTCTATTGATTTTTTGAAATGTGTTTCCATCAAATAGAATTTTGAGGGATCACAAAGTGACAGTTCAAAAAAAGATTCATCCTCACAATCCTACATTGCATTCAGTGAATCCTTCTCCCTGAATTGTAATGCTTCTGTATCTGTTAATTTTCGTCTTCCATTAAACAATATTATGCCTTTAATTTTTCACTCATTTTCTCTACTTGTGATTATTAAATATGATAAATATTAAAATTATTATTGAAGATTATATCTTTTAATTTTATGATAGATGATATGATTAAGCATAATATTAATGAAATCTACATATTATCATGTAGCTTCAACACAAATGAAGATTATATCACTTTGAATTTATTTAAGATTGCAACATGAATAATATATTAATCTATTTATTTCACTTTTTTGTTAATTTTATAATGATTTAACATAATTTTAGGATGGGTAGCTTGCTTTTTTTGTTGTCTTTGATTTTGAGATTATCATTGGTGGTTTTTTTATGAAAGTTATGTTTTGGATTTGAATTATTTTCTTTTCTAATACTCTATAATTCAATGCATGAGAAGGGGGTGCGTACCAGGAATAGTTGGTGAGATATCCAAACATAACACTGGATAAGATTATATCTCTCTCCCTCCATACTTCACAATTTAAAACATCCATCGTCTTTGTATTAATATATATTTAGTTGGTTTAATTTAATGATTTGAAATTACAGGAAAGACAAGTGATCTCTGGAGGAGGATGGACTAATATAAGTTGAGTTGGTTATCTTTATCTTTTTAGTCACTCATCACACTATATTCTTTACATAACATATCATCAATATGACACGAGAAAAGGTTAGTTCATGTTTTAAACTTGTCTCATAAATTTCATTTTTATTTGACTTAGAGGCCTTATTTCCCATAAATATTATTTGATGTTGTTTTAAATCTTAATATTATAAGTTGATGTCATTGAATCATGTATGATGTCTACCTCCATAGTTCATCTCATATATGGATGTTTTATACTTCTATTCAATCTCGGATATGATATACTACGCAGTTTTAAAATTATAAAATACTATTTTAAAATGATTTTAATTTTTTAAGGCTAGATCCTCTATCTATAATTATAATTAATGTAAGTATTTATGATATTCAATACATAAATACTAACCTAATGGTTCCTTATAGAAGCAAGTCCACCTCAAATTTTATTCACCATAGGTTCTTGATATTACCCAGCTCAATTTTCCTTGTATAACAAAGGTTCAGGTTTGTGACCTACCTTGTGACATTGATGCATAGATTAGAACAATTTTTATGTTATATATCAAGGTTTGAAGGTGTTAAATACTTGATGTTACCTAAAAAAATTATGATTTACCAAACTCTGATCATCATCAGATGGTATGAAGTGCTGATCTTGATGGTATAATATATTTATGATAACATGGAACATCATAGTATTTTTTAATTTAATGATTTGAAATTAATGGAAACACATGTGATCTATGAAGGAAGATAGACTAATATAAGATGAGTTGGTTTGTAGTTCTCTATCTATTTTTAATCAGTCATCACTCTATCTCATTTACAAAACATATCATTAATTCGACACGAGAAATGGTTACTTCATGTTATAATATTGTCTCATAAATTTCATTTTGTTTTGACTTGGAGGACTAATTTCCCATTAATATTATTTGATGTTGTTTTCTATCTTAATATTAGAATTTGATGTCGTTGAATCATGTATGATTCCAGCCTCTATATTTTATCTCATATATGGATTTTGTATGCTTCTATTCAATCTAAGATATGATACACTAAGCTGTTTTAGAATTATAAAATACTTTTTAATTTGATTTAAATTTTTTTTGGCTAGATACTCTCTATATTATATAATTACTATAAGTATTTATGAAATTTAATACCTAAATACTAACCTAAAGGTTCCCCAGAGAAGAAAATCACTTGATTTGTTTTCACCATAGGTTTTTTATATTACCCTGCTCGATTTTCTTGGTATAAAAAAGGTTCAGGTTTGTGAACTGCCTTGTGACATTGAAGAATAGTTTAGAACAATGTTAATGTTTTATATAAAGGTCTTAACATGTTAAATAGTAGGTGTTACCAAAAGAAATACATATTTACCAAACTCTGAAATGTTGATTTAATGGTATATTATATTTTTGAAACATGCCACATCCCAGTGTTTTTACTAAAGTATTTCTTAAAATGAATTATAACATCGTTTTATCGTTTTCTTTTTTATGATGATTAAAATTCAAACATGGCACTATATTCTTATTTTTAGGTTAGTGAACCACATGTTTCATTCAACCTGTATGTTGTTAATTGATATTAATGTTGTGGTCTCACTTCTATGATATATCTTTTAAAGGGGTTCTCTATTTGAGTTTTTAGATCCCAAATGTTTAGTTCATGTTCTGATATTATATCATAAATTTCATATTTTTTTGACATGGAGGCCTTATTTTCCATAAGCATAATTGATGTTGTGGACAATGTTATTATTATAAGTTGAAATCAATGGATAATTTCTAAATTTATCTTCCATATTTCATCTAATATAAAGATTTTTTATGGTTTTATTCTATATAAGCACTGATGCACTGAGCTTTTTGAAAATACAAAAATACTATTATAATTTGAATTAAAATTTTTATGGCCAAATCCTCTACCTATCATTATAATTCATGCACCTCTTTTCTTCCCCCTTCCCTGAATTGTAAATAACTCCAACACGTTGTTGCTGACACAACCAAGGGGAGTTTGAAGTGAACATCAAGTGGTTATTTTTATCTTCTCATGGATACCCTCAGAAAAACCACTCCCAAATTGACGCTCGACCTGATGTGAACACAGAAACATCCATGAACCTCACATGAAAGGAAGTGATCATTCATGTAAAAATAATTCATATTTTTTGTTCCTTTAATCATACATGTGTGATCCCTCCTACGATTACAAAAAATTGCAGAGCCCCTTCTTGATTCTACATCTCTTTTATGAGGCACTTGAAATCCATCAGTATATAGACTTTAAGTTCAATCTGTTGCATTATGTATACTTAAAAATGTCAGGTTTTCTATAGGAACATTGAAGTGAATTATCATGTTAATGTATTCATAAATGAGTAGAAGAATAATTGGTTCAACACTTCAAATTTCCCCCTTCAACATTGAACAATTTAGTATCTTCTCATGCACAAAAATCCTTTATTTAGGATTTCTTTGCACTATACTATTAGCAACATGATAGTAATGAATCCATCTACTCCAATTTTTATGAGTATGCAACCAATTCTTTGCAATATTCTAGGTAAAATTGATTCTATCATATCTTCTACTCCTATAATATCTTCTGCTCACGAGCATTACATGTCTTTCATACAATGTATCTTTCTATTCCTAATTTTAGAATCACGTTTGTTAAAACATAGTATTGTATTGTACAAGAATGTTTGTTTTCTTTGTATCAAGTCAAGTTATTTTGTTCATTATTTGACATCACGAGAATATGTTTTCAATTATATTTTTTTTCATTTTTTTTCATTTTACAGTTGTATTTTTTTGAAACTATATAAAAATAAATTCGTTTGCATTAATAAAAATTGATATAAATATCTAAATAATCATTATTATTCTATTTATACTATGATACATATAATTTTTATTATGTTTCTACTGTGATATAGATTATTTTTATTGAGTGAAATTTATCTGATTTGTTTTCCGTATTGATTTTTCTTTTCTATTAAATGGTATTTTTAGTGTCCATTTCAATATTGTAGCCTTCAACTGAGTGAATGTTCTGATTGGTAAAATCAATGTAAGTCAATTAACAGTTTCTACTATAGGTTAGTGGGACTTATGATTGGTTCATCTACGGTAATGACAGTGCACTACCCATAGTCATGGGGAACCATCCATTCGCTGTAATGGAGAAGATGGATATGTGGAAGAGAATCAATTTTTATTGTGTTGTTTCTAATGTGATATAGAATATTTTTATTCAGGTAAATTGATATGATTTGTTTTGGTTTTGACTACTGTTTATGATAAAATGGTATGTTTAATGGTTTATATAAATCTCTTAGTAGCATGATTACTCAATATATTTTATTTTAAAACGTTTAGTCTTCAACTAAGTGAATGTATTGATTGGTAAAATTAATGGAAGATAATTAACAGTTTCTACTGTAGGCTAAGGTGGCTTATGGATGTTTCATTTGTAGGCAAGATGGTGCACAACCCATAGGAAAGGGGAACCATCCATTTGTGGTAATGGTCATATGCATGCACATTAGTTTGACCATGATGAAATGACAGTTGTGGAATCTGGGGGATTAGAATGGGTGAAAAATAATCTGTAAATAGTGCCTCTTAGTTCCCGCATTGATATTAGGATTGTTTTTATTATAATGATCCGAATTTCAGTTATTTATTTGAATTATTTTTTCAATAATATAAAAGAATTTTTCATCATAAGTACCCAAAATAATTTCTTATTCCATAATGACTACTAATTTTTTTCCAATATATTATTTTAAAAAATTTTCTAATCCCAGTTTTTTTACTCATTGATACTAACTTTTGTAGGGATTCAGAATATTGTGAACTCAACATGAAGAATAGGGGTTTTATTACTACAATAACTCACATATATATGGAATATGTGACCAAATACTGTCTAAAAATAGATTATGTTATTGCATAAGTCAGCATTCATTTCAAAAATAATGTCTGCTGGGAAAACATTTTGAAATTTTTTCATCATTTCAAAATGTATCTTTTATGTATCCAATCTAAATGAAATGTATCTAATTAAATATTAAATATTATTATTTATTATTTTAAATTTATCTTGTTTCATATATATTATTTCTCAATGGTAAAAATAAATTTTCATTCATTTTCATATCTCATTTATGTTTTCTTCTATTATGTTGATTTCTAACAAGATTTAATTTTTTCAATATTATCTATTGCAAGCTTGTAATTTTAACATATTTTAAATTAATTTTTATTCTTATATTTTTAAACTATTACTTACTTTTGAAATTAAATTCTTATTTATAGCACCGTGAAAATGCACGGTCAAGCTACTAGTTATATTTAAAATAGGTTGTCCATTTAAAGGCAGAGAAAGTATCGTTATAAAAATATAGGTTTTGGTTCATAATGTTGGGTTTTCTCTTATCTTATGAATAAAAAATATATTGTATGCATGTTAAAAATAACTTATTGAATATTATATATATATATATTACATTAATAAAAATTACAAATGGTATTTAATATAATTTATTGAGAAAAAATAACAGTGCGGGCATAATTATTATTTTCTATGAAAACATTAAATTTATTTTAAATTGGATCTTATATTCCTTTATGATTAATTTTTTGCCTATGAATTAATTATATACATATTTTAACAATATATTTTAGTAAGTTATTTAATACTATTCATAACCTCTAATTTAATGGAGATGCTATATCTTATTATAAATAATTTTTTTTTAATATTATATTGTTGCTTGGTAACACATGGTCTTGCATGTAACAGAAGCTATTGAACAAGGTCGTTGTTATGTTTAAATAATGATAACATATTTTCTGAATGCATTGAAATATTTATAATTTATTAAAAATAATAATTATTCTTTTAACTCACGTGATATTATGCCCCCTTAGTTGCATAGTTTTTTATGTCATACATGTTATCGAATTAAATTTACTCATTCAGTGTTTTAGGGTATTAAATTCTTCCCACATTATTAAAAATGTGACCTGGAAATTTATACTTGACCATGGTAGTAATTTTTTTGATAGTTCCTATGTTTAAATTCAACATCGTGAGAAGATTTCATAAAAAAGTCCTCTATAAAAGGGAGATTGAGAAGTACAAACATCACATGGACTAATAAATAAATGGGTCACCAAGTAAGACAATATTAATGGAAAGTGGGGATATGTATATTTATTAAAAAAATAAATATTTATATAGAGTTATTGAGTTCATCAATCAAGAACCAGTAAATGATCAATGAAATGTTGAGGGCCTCAAAACCATAGATCGGTGATGATTCAAAAGACCAATTGTTTATAATAAATTAAGGTATTAGGACAACATTTTTTTTATCATTTTATGAATGTTGAGTAATTTTTTTACTACCTATGAATATAAATAAATATACTTACATAACATATTTTTATAAACACAATTTTCATACTTCGTTTGTTCTTTTATCAATTTTTAATTCATCAATTACATCATGAAATTGATATTCGGATATTAACTTTGATACCTAAAACACTACAGTAAAATTTTGAAAGATCATATAACCTATAAAAGTGTGATACAAAAAAAATATTTTTCTCTAACTATAATCCAAATCCAAACAGTATGGTACAATAATATCTATACTTAAAAATTGATACCACTAGTTCATTATTAATATTAACTCATTAAATTTTTCAACTAGAAATAATGAAATATTAACAAGGACATTGTGCAGGTTAGTGGTTTGTATTAAACCCTTATCATCATTATGTTTTGGTTTCAAGTACCATGACCTTTATGGATTTTATGGGTTATTATCAATCATACAAGACTTACGTTTTATGAAATCATATTAATATAATTTCTATTACGTTCAAAAAAATGTGATGGATGTCCTTGAAATAATGTTAACTAATAAATAACTTTTTAACTAAGGGTTTAAATAAAACCATAATACATAAATACAACATCAATTTATTTCTACATAAGTCCTCACATGGTATATAGTTTATCTTATATATAAAGTAATTTTATAAAACAAATAACCATAGTGTGAGTATCAATTACGATATTGTAAAAATCATATAACCATTTTGAGGATTTCTAAATTATGAAAAAATATTTTCAATCTAAGACACATCATATATATCCATGGTTATTAATTATCATTATCTATTGAAATAATTTATAATATTTTGTAAATAAAATTTGACTTACCCTAAGCATATCCCCTAGAATTTTCAAACCTGATGCAAAGTAAAGAACATTGTTTTAATGACCCAAACTATCACAAATAAATTTCCTCTTTTGGATTTAATTAAATGTATTATGGATATAGAAATAAAATTAAATCCATTTTTTTATTATATAAAATTGTATTTATATGACCGTTATGCAACTTTGATGTTGATAATATAGTTGTTGGACAATGAACACATGACTAGTAAAATATAGGGTTTTAACAAATCTTTTTGACATAAACAGAATAAGTGACATCATCAACTAGTAGGATCATTCCATTTGTATCCCATTCATCATATCCTATAAGGGAGATAAAGTTATTGGGATTATACCTATACCATGATCAAAATGAGATCCAATAACTTAATCATGAGCGAAACCAATTACGAGAAAAGTTCAAGCTCATCGAGATCATGACCCAAATCATGTTCACCAGACGACCTCATGAAATCCCCACCACCACACACCTTAATCTTAGGGCTCATGCCCATGTAATAAAGGGAAATGTAATATGAACCTACCATTATGAATATGTAAATAATATTTTGTTATAGAATAATGAATATATTTTTTCCTATTATTGTTACATTGCATATGATTTTTAAAGAACAAATAGTATTTTCGGTTAATATTCAAATTAAATTAAGAAATTTGTTTTGATAGATTAAAATATTTTTGAAATAAATAACATTTTAGTGAAATATTTATATTAAATTACTTTTTTTAAATATAAATTGTCATATAAAATTTATGAAGTTAAGCATAAATTTTATTAAGGTTTGCAAACAGTTTTTGTCAAGAACCCGTAAATTTTCAATAAAAGTTAGTTTTTATATTAAAAGTAAGAATTAAAATATTTTGAAAGTTTTTTAGATAGAACGAATATTATTTATGGAATCATGAAATCAAAATTATCCAGTAGTTGATTTTTCCTAATTTTCAGAGACAATAAAATTTTTGGGTAAAAATTAAATACCGTATAAATATATAGTGTATTTTATGACATCATAATTGACTAATAATTATGTAACAACTACTATAAAAGGTATATTTTTCAAAATATATTATTTATATTTAAAATAATACAATTTTATATTTATTTTATTTTTTACAAATCCTTAGTGAATCCTCGGGGACTTTTAATATATTTTATGATTTTGAAATCATCTCATTTAAATTTTGACCCACCTCCACATAAAAAGGGAAATATTATAATATATTAATCCCTTGACCTCACAAAATAATTTATACCATTACCTTTTTCATGAAACTGTGGGAAACAATTATAACACCCCAAGATTTCATAGTACGTTATCTCTTTTAAAGTTATTCAATAGCTTGCGCTACACACAACACCAAGTTCGAGCACACCACGACTTACTAAACTAGCTGTTGAAAAATAAATTATTAAAATTATTAACTTAATTTTGAATTTTATATACTCCATATAATTTTAGAATAAATATTATTTTTTTATAGACATAATATAAGAAAAATTAATTTTTTCTAATAAAATAAATATTTTTAAAAAAATGAAAATTTACCTCCTTTTTATGGAGAACCCTATTTGAAATACAATATTTAACACTTTTATTTATTAAATTTGACAAAATAAGCTTCTTCTTTATAAGCTGGACATAAAAATATATTTTGGATAAATTCTTGTTGCTTTCTGATAACTTTCATATTTTGATGAATAGTTAAAAATACTAAATTTAAATTGAAAACATCTTTTATATCAAAATAATTTATATTGACAAATTATACATTTGAATGGTTTTGAAGTTAAAATAGATTATATTTTTCTCATTTAATCAAATTTTGGTCATTGGATGTAATTTTATGTAATTCCCCGACCCCAGTTACCCAGAGTCGGTGCATTATTACATTACATTGGCATGATTCAATGAATCATTTCCCGAAAGACGGATCAGTTTAGTATCCTTGAAAGTACTAGACACATTCATAAGTCTTACATTACAACATGAAATAAAAACATTAACAACATTTTGTCCCCATTTAATTCACTTTTATCCTTAGCCTATCCCTATAGGTTAACGATAAAATTTTTCTTCACATCCTAGGAAAAATAAAACATTGAAATGGGTGAGCTCAAATGGTTAGTAAGGATAACAATATAGCAGAAAATTTAATAAATAAGCATAAACATTTAAGGTAATGTGTAGAACTAAAACAAAATAATTTTATACTTAATATTTAGAATAATATGGAAAAAATAAAATCAAATAATTCCATTTACTTATTCACATGGATATTATACAATTCGAATGAACACATGAAATATCAATAACCACTTTCATAATGATGGAATGAATAATGCCAGACTTCATAAACACATATTCATACCTTGTTCCAAGACTAAAAATAATTTTTTTTGAAGTCCTTTTTCCAAGACACTAGTTTGTCTCATGGGACCTACTTATGCATCTAGGAGCTATAACGGGCTCCACCCGTCACTTAGAAATTCCAATGCATTCCTCATATAAAAAGGTTTAAACATAACATAAATATTTATATTAAAAATATCATATGAAACGTGAATAATTTATCCATAGACCATAAATGGTGTAAAAATAACACATCCATAGTCAAACAAATTAAATAACCTTCAATACAATATGGTCGATTTTTATCATAATAATTCAATTTCAAACAACTATAAAATCAATCAAGGGATATTTACAAAGATGAAATGATAACTATTTGATGTAAAAACCTCTTTCTATTTTGAAATCATTTAAAATCAAATAATTATAAAAGAAAACATTTATTTTGATAATATTATTATAAGATTGTATGGGAAGCTTTAATTATTATGTAATGGCAGAAAATAGACACACCTACTGTATAAGTTAAAAAAGGAATTCTTACCTTAATTTTGTCGATAAGGTCATAAAGTACCTTGTTTGGAAAATGACAGAACAATTCCTTTCAAACCATTTTATAAAAACTAAAACAAGGGTATAAATGAAATTATCTAATAGTCTAGTAGATATTAATATTTTTATATATATATTTTTATGAAACACAGTTGTGTATGATATAGAGGTCCCTGTAGATACTCATGTATAAAAAACCCCAGATAATGAAGAGATTATGGAATTAACCCTTACATTATACTATTACTTGGTTCAGGGTATGTTAACCTCCTGTATAATATTTAAATCATATTTATTAAATTATAAAATAATTATATACATAAATATGATATCATATAATATCCTCTAATATTTCCATGTTGTCGATATTTCAGTATTATCATCGTTTTGTGTGTTAACTGATTCATTTTCCTTTATTTGCTTGGTTACATAAGCCATGATTGATATGGATAGGATGAATTTGATTCATATAAAAAATTATATTATGTTCGTAAACAATATTTTTAATCATACAATTAAAATTATTCTTGAATGACTACGATGGGGAATGAATCTCATCGCGTTCATGGAGACGGTAATCCATACGTACGCACGAGCGACTGTATCATTATATTGATGGTGAAATCATATGTAGTTAGATGGTAGATCATATATAAAAAATAATTAAAATTTTATATTTATTATTTACATCAGTTATACTCATTATTATACCCATCCAAATATTGTAGTGTTTGAACATAAAACCACACCACGACGTGGATACAGTAAGCCGTATGTACGCAAGTATGTTGTCTTTGTTATTCATATGATGGATAGAATAATGAATATGGTTATAAGATTTTTATATTAACATAAAAGTATATATAGGTTACTAGAGTTATTATTTTTAATGGAAACAACAAAGAAAGAGGAAGTGGAAGATGGAAATTACTTGAAAGAGTTGATGAAATATTTACCTCTTCTTCGGGTTCTTCCTTTTGATTTCATCTAAAGGGATCCATAGGTTGGCTTTATACAAAATTAAGGCCTCTCGGATTAAGGGAGGAAAGTTGGGAGGATATTTGGGTAGGGGATGGCCGAGCCAAATGGCTTTGGAGGTGAAAAATAAAGATAATGGGAAGTACTATTTTATAAGAGAGGTGTGGGTCACTTTAGGAAATGCTTGAAATATTATTTTATAATAAAATCATTTTCGGTTTCTAATGGATCCAAAATGATTTATTTAGATTATAAGGTGGGGATGGGTTTAAAACCTCTCAACCAATCGTTTTTAGATAGGGTTAGGTCACAATATTAAACTAATCTTTTAGATTTAACTCTTATTTGAATAGTTTGTCACTTACCATGTCTCCTTGTATTTTTATGTTATATGGTTAATAAACATAGTATAACAAAACTAGTGAACCCCAAGTGGGTCATTATTAATATATATAACCTTATCTAATACCTTTGACCAATCGTTAGATTTTTAGGAATATTATATCAATTAATAATATAGTATTTTTTTAGAAACTCAATTATGTCAATTTTGACACTATTTATTATTTGGTTTTTGTGAATATCATAACAGTGTGATTACATCAAATAAAATTATTTAATCAACCCTAATATGTCATATTATTCTATAAAATCAGTGTAATTCATCAATAGTCTATAATTATATCAATTATGTCTTATTTTTATTAATATTTTAATTAATGTCCATGTTTTCAAAAAGATTTTTTGGATTTATACTCGTAGACTTGATTTTTTTAAAGTTATAATATTGTTTAAAAGTTTCAAAGTGGTATGGGACACTTTGATTCAAAAATATATTTTAAATGAATTCCATTATTAATTGTGTGAATTTTAAATTATTTTTTGGAAAGGGGTATTTATCTCAATGAGTTTTATTGATTATTTTCAACTATCTCAAAATAATTTATTGGATATTATTCTTGATTGAGGTTGATTTACTATAATAAAATCTTCCAAATTGTATTGAATGAGTTATGATATGTTTAACTATGGATGAGCTATTTTTATACCATTCAAGGTATATGGTTAATGTATTAACATTTCATATTCTAGTTTTAATACAAATGTTTATGTTATGTTTCAACCTTTTCATATGAGAAAAGAATTATACTTAGTAAGTGATGGGTGAAACCCGCTATAGCTCTATGATGCATTGGTATGTCTCATGAGAAAAACTAGTGTCTTTGCATTAGGCCTTGAATAAATCATTATTTGTAGTCTTGGAACGATGCCTTGACTATATGGTTATGATGTCCTGAATTATACACTCCATCATTATGAAATTAGCTATTGATATTTCATGTGATTATTTGACTGGGAGAATATCCATGTGAATAAGTAAATGAAATTATTTGATTAAACTTTTTTATATTATGTTTATGTTTATGTTTAAAAGGAATTTGTTTTAGTCTTATACATTTCCTTAAATGGTTATGCTTATTTATGATTTTTTCCGCTATATTGTAATCTTTACTGAGAATCTATGCTCACCCCTTTCTTATGTTTTATATTTTCCTGGATGCGAAGAAGTGTGTTATGATTTATATGCAGGGTTAAGATAGGGGAATAATGGAATTCCCAAAAGATAATTTATGTTGTGTTATATTTTAGAAATTGTAATGTAACATTCATATATGTAATATATTTTCCAAGACTACTAAACTTATCAATACATCAAGCATTTATTCCTTGTAATCATGGCAATGTATTAAAATAATGCACCGACACTTGGCAACTAGGGTAAGGCGTTACAGTTGCTATCAAAGGAAGATTAGAAACATCCTTGGAAATATATTTCGATAAACTCTGATTTTGAAACATTACCCTTAGATAAACGTTGAGGTTCATAATAGAATAACTTCATTGACTTTTGGAAATGTTGAGATTTTTTTAAATTTTCCAAAAAAAATACATCCCTCTCTGAATACGAGTAGGTAGAGGTGACTCTGGCACAGATGTACCTAGGATTGAAAACACTGACAAGGAGTATCGATCTTGAACTGGGGTATCCAAGTACACAAAAATGGGGATTGCTGCACTCTTGTATATGAAACTTACAGGGGATATGATTAGGATAATTCACATTTTCATTACAAACCATTATGAAGGATTTATGAGTAAATACCTCCTCAATGAAAACATTTTTTTATGATTATGGATTATATGCATAAATTGTTCAATTTATTGTAGGTTTTTTACTAGTTTGGAATTATGTATTATGATTCATAAACTAACCTAGTGTATTCCATTGTTTAGAAATGGTGCCCAGTAGAAGGAATGATAACTTTAGAAATACGCATGATCCAAAGAGTAAGAAAGGTCATATATTTCATGGTCTTAAGAAAACATTTCTAAGGGACATAGTCTCCCACGTATTATCATCATATGAATAAATAGTATCATGTGTTAATAAGACAAGTAAATAATTCTCTGTGTCCTCGGGATTTGATGGGAATCCAAAGAAGAAAAGGATGGTAGAGAGAAAGATGGATAAACAGAAGAAGGGAAAGAAGGATTTTCCCATACGTGATAACTATGGAAAGAATCACCTTGGTAAATTCTTGAAGCGAATGGGAGTTTGTTATAAGTTTATAGAATAAGTACACCATGAAAGTGGTTGAAAGGGTAAGAAATCTGTTCAAATATAAAATGCTTCATCTGTAAAGAGTTTGGACACTACGTGAATCAATTTCCAAATCATCAACGTATACCACAAATAATTCTATTGGATAATAATCAAGTTATGATACTACCACAGATGAAGAGAAATGACTAGTGTTCTTATGTTGATATTAATGAATTATTTCATTTGAATGATTTATCAATGATGTACTGGTTATAATAATTATGGAGTATATAAGGATTACACTGTAGTACTATTTAATTAAGGATTTGAGATTTTGTGGTACAATGAAAAGTGACTCAATAGTAAGTTAAATGTTTTTGAAAATAAATGGTTAAAGGAATTATAAACTTTAATATGGTTCTAATACTGAGGAATTGATTTTGGAATAAGATATGATTTATATGGATAAATTATTTTGGATATTATTGACTACTAGGGAATAAATTAATGGTTTGTTTATTCCATCTTTGTTGGAGATTACAACATTTCTGGATTTAAGGAGTATATCCAGTATTCTATATTTTACAGAATGAATAAATAAGTACATACCTATACAAATATGGTTTTTTATTAATTAATTTTATTACCACATTTGAAAAGAATATATGATGACTGTATTCACATGTATATTATGTGAACTTCCTTTTAAATTTCTGTATAGTGAATTCGGACCGAAATTTTGTAGATAAGTTGAAAGGTTATAATAAATTAACTTTGACATTAGATACTATTGTCATGGTTAAATAATTTATTAAGATTATTTTTGGATTATTATAAAATGGACAACCCAGAGGTCGGGCGAAAACCCGTCGTGTTTGGCAAGACCATAGGACTTGAACCCACAACCAAAGGGAGACAAGGGTGCATCACCAACCACTGGCCTACATGATGTCGTGGATTGTATAATAAAGTTTTTTTAAATGTATGGAAAATAAATTATAAATTGTTTTTTTAAAACCCTATATGATTTAGATAAATAGTATATTTTTGAGTTCTATTATCTTTTTGGAGTAAAAGATGAGTTTGTGGTAGAAATTAGTTAAAATATGGAACTATACTTGTCAAGTATTTTTTTATTATTCTATGAATAAATTAATACTTAAAATTTATGGAATGGATTTTAAAACCAAAAATGTTTTATCCTACTACAGTATTTTTTGATGAACCAATAATATTTTAAGTCATCATAGATTTATGGATTTGAGGCCCTTAATTTTACATTTATTATTCACTTGTTGGTAATTGATCACCTCAATCACTCCCTATAAATATTTATGTCTTTCCTGAAATCATGTTTCTCTAATTTCCAATAATGTTCTCTTCTTATAAATCCTAATTTGGTGTTGGCGTTTTTCATTTCCCTTTCTCTCTTATTAAGACTAAATTGTATTAACCCTATTTCTGATGTTGGTTTTCACAAAAAGGTATTTTCTATTTTAAACCTTTTATTTTCGAAGAAAAATCCAAAATTTTGGGGAAACAATTTATTGAAGAAGGGTAGAATGTAACACCCGCTGATTTCATAGTTGGTTTTCTATTTAACGTAATTCAATAGCTTGCGCTACACGCAACACCAAGTTCGAGCAGCCAAAGACATACCAAACTTCTCATTCAAAAAGACGTTATGAATAATATTAACTGTATTTTGAATTTTATATACTCATAATAATATTAGAATCCATATTATGTTTTTCATTGACATAATATAAGAACAAGTAAATTCATTTCAGATAAAAGAAGAATTTTAAAAAAAATGCAATTTTACAGCCTTTTAATGGAGAACCCTTTTTAAATCAAATATTTGACATTTTTATATATTAAATTTGTAAAAATAAAATTCCTCCTTATAATAATCCCATAAAAAATTTATATTGGAGAATGTTTTGGGGTTTTTCTGATAACTTTCATATTTTGATGAATAGTGAAAAATATAAAATTTTAAATGAAAAGAAACATTTAAAAAAAATATTATATTGTTAATTTATAAATTTGAATGGTTTTGAAGTATAATTATATTATATTTTTATCTTTTAATTTAATTTTTGTCATTGGATGTAATTTTTCATTTAAGATAGACTTAAACACATATCATTCTTTTCATAGTTTATACTTTCAAAAACCTGCTTTCTGGTTTGGACAATTGGAAATAAATATAAATTAATTAACACAAATTATATGTTTTGAATTATGTAAAATATACATCATTTTTGAATTTGTAATATCAAAATTATCTTAGGGTGAAAGTTTTGTAGTTTTTTGAAAACATTCAATTTTTGATGAATAGTGAAAAACATCGCGTTATTGTTTAAAACCAACTTTTATGCAAATAATTTTTTTTATTTCACATTGTTTTTAAGTCAAAATAGATACATAATTACTATATTAGTCCAGTTTAATTCATTGAATTCATTTTATAATATGACTATATATAAACAATTTTATTGAATTTTTTTCCATATTTTTCCCACTTTCTAGGAACATTTGCATATTCACATAAAACATAATTTTACCACTTATGAGAATTGAATTTCAAAAATAAAATAGACACAATTTACATCATTAAGTAAAATGTGGTTCAATAAGATGAAAATATTTTTTGGTGAATAGTAACTTCAATTTTATTTTACATGGTTAAAAGTAAATATGGTAATTAAAGGTAAAAATGATATTATAATTACCCTATAACATGTAATAATTCTATTGGATAACTGCATTTAGAAAAAAATCAACCTTAGTAATAAAATATGATCCTTTTGGTTCACATGGATTAGAATAGGACAATTATTATTATTTTATTTAAAGAAGAGTTAAAAGTGATAAATTCAATGTTAAATAACTAAAAAAATTTAATATAGATTTATACATAAAATAAATTCGAATATAAATATTAATTAGAAATATAAAAGTATTTCCTACATCATGGTATTTTATTTATAATTTTTTGACATTAAATAATTTATTTTTTTATGACACAATGTTGAGGTAGCAATTAACTAATTAATGATAGATTAAAATAATTGATATCATAAATATCAAAATAAAGTTAAGTTTATTATTTTGATTAATTCCAAGAATTTTATAGGTTAATATGAAATTTTAGGGTTTATTTTATTTATTTATTCAAAGAAATCATGTTTTTTAACTTTCAAAAAAACCAAATACTAAATAGTGTGAAAATTGGCATAAATGGCTTTTTAAAAAAATACTATATTAATAAATGATATAATATTCCTAAAAATATAAGGCTTATCCAAAGGAAATATATAATGATATATATTTAATTAACTAACTAATTGAGGTTTTATTGTCATTTTATAGTATATTTGTTGACAATGTAATAAAAAAATACAAGAAGACATTTTAAAAGCTACACAATTTAACTAAATGTTAAATCTAAAAGATAAGGTTAATAAGGTGACCTAAACTAGTCTAAAACACTTTTTTTGAGATTATTTGGACCCATAACCACCTTATCGTCGAAATAAATCCATTTTGAGAAATTATAAACTGAAAATGATTTTATAATAAAATAATATTTCATGTTTTTCCTAAAGTGACCATCACCTCTTTTATAAAAGGGTACTTCCCTTCTCTCAAATTCACACATCCAAAGCTATTTGGCTTGGAAAAAACCTAATAAAATACTCTCTCAAACACCCTCACATAATCCTAGAGGCGTTACATTGATCATAATCCAACATAAGGACCCATTTTGATCAAATCAAAAGGAATAACCCGAAGAAGAGGTAATTACTTCATCACCTCATACAATGTTGTTTTCTTTTTCCACTTCCCCATTCTTGTATTTCATCCATAATAAAATAATAAATCCATTACATTATACATGATGAGATGTTATTATAAATATGAAACAACAATATTCATTATTCTATCCATACTATGAATGTCAAAGTCACCATAAGTGTGTAAGTACGGCTTACCATATCCCCGCCGTGGTGTAGTTTGTTATTCAACACATAATTATTTGGATGGGTATAATAATGAATATAATTTATGTAAATAATAATTATAACATTTTAATGATTCAATATTTTAAATATAACATCCAATTACATAAAAGTTATCCATCAATAAAATGATACCATTGCTCATGCGTACGTACGACTTACCGTCTCCATGATGTGATGAGATTCATTTCCACGTTCACCACACAGCGATGATTATAAATATACATATTTTTAATAAGTATGTAATATATGAATAATAATTATACTTGATATATATATACATACATATATATATATATATATATTTACATATATCTCATTCACTTTGTTTGGTTCAATAGGATTTGAAAAAGGAATCAACGTTTATGTGTACATAAGAACTATTGTCTCCATAACCGGTGTTTTCCATTTCATATATCAATATATTATACATACTTATATTCAAAATATATATGATACATAGATAATGTTTTATATTCTTGAATCAATTAAATCATGATATAAGTAATACGATCAAGAATAACAAGTTAAAACAAGGATGATGAAGAAAGCGATTATTACCCGAAATGTTATTTTAACATAGAAATTATTAATAAATGTGTAGTATAAATCCATAAATTAATAAAGTATGATATCAAAAATATTAATATGTTTCTTTTATAGTTTAATAACATAATATGGTCCTTATACATGAGGTTAAACGTACCCTCGACCAAAGTAAAGTATATGGTAAGGGTTATTTCTTTAGTCTAATTATTATCAGAGATTGTTTATCTATAAGTATATACTAGTAAATATTTACCATCTATTTCAAGGATTCATTAAAATGTTTGAAAAAGTAATATTTTATGTTTTTATGGAAGGTACTCTTTAACTAGACCATCATTTTAAGTGTTTTTTATGATTTGTTTTTCAAAATCATTTAATTAATGTCCATGTTTTCAAAATGATTTTAAGGATTTATTTACGTAGACATGGTTTTTTTAAAGTGCTAATTTACTTCAAAATATTCATATTTTAATGGGAAACTTTGATTCAAAAACATCTTTTAAATGACTTCCTTTATAAATTGTATGGATTTTAAATTATTTCTTAAAAGGGGTATTTCTCCCAAAGAGTTTTATTGATTATTTTCAACCATGTCAACATCCTTTATTGGATATTATTTTTTATTGTGGTTGATTTACTATAATAAAATCTTCCATATTGTATTTAATGAGTTATGACATGTTTGAATATGGATGTGCTATGTTTATACCATTCATGGTTTATGGTAAAAGTGTTAACATTTCATATTCTAGTTTTAATACGAATGTTTATGTTATGTTTCAACCTTTTCATATGAGGAATGCATTGGACTTAAGAAGTGATGGGTGGAGCCCACTATTGCTCCTCGATGCATCGGTAGTTCTCATGAGACAAAATAGTGTCTTGGCATAAGCCCTTGACAAAAGATTTATTTGTAGTCCTGGGACGAGGCCTTGACAATGTGGTTATGATGTACAACATTATGCATTCCATCATTAAGAAATTAACTATTGATATTACATGTGTTTATTCTACTAGTAGAATATTCATGTGAATAATTAAATGTAATTATTTCATTAATATTTTCCATATTATGTTGATGTTAATGTCTATTTTTTTTTGTTTTAGTCGTATTCATTTGCTTAAATGTTTATGCTTATTTACAATAGTTTTTGATATATTGTTATCCTTTCTGAGCATCTGAGATCACCCATTTATTATGTTTTATTTTTCTTAGGATACGAAGAGGTGTGTTATGATTTATATACAGGGTTATGCTATGGGAATAATGGTGTTATCAAATGATTATTTTTGTTTTGTTTAATTAAATAAATTGTAATGTAATGTGCAAATATGTAATCTATTATCCAATACTGCTAAATCGATCTATCCTTCAGGACTTGATTCCTCGTAATCATGCCAAAATATTAAAATAATGCACTGACTTTGGGTAACTATGGTCAAGGGGTTACAAAAACCATGTGACGGTCTATGGTTTTGAATCGTTTATCGTGTACTGGCCAAAACAAAAATTATAAATAGATCCCTCTCATTTCTTATATAAACCCACCCAAGCATACATTTTTATTCACTAAAACTCCTTTATGCTCTACCAAACTCTTAACTCTACCCCCTAGAGTCCACTATAGGATCCCCAACTCCTAATAAGCATCTCTAAAGCCATTGGGGTCACACATCCAAGTAAGGGATCCTCACCTTCATCTGTTCCTTTCAATTAATGATCCTTGTTTGAAATTTTTCTTTTTGATTTCAATTAATTATACTTTCTTCATTTTATAATATAATCCATACTGACCATTTGATTTTATTTTAGTGCGATATATTTTATCCTCTCTCATTTTTTAATCTTACCCAAGCTGTTACTAAGCCAAAATTCTGTAGAGGATTTCTCTCTCTCCTCTTTTTATCAACCACATAATTTATGATATGCACATTAATTTCAAATTTCATAAGTTGGGTTAAATTATTAACTACACCCATTACTGTAAATTTCAATTTTAAATGTTTAGATAACACTTTATCCCTCTTAAACCCATTTTATGAATTTCTATTTAACGTCATTATGATGCAGAAATCGCACTATGATTTTCCATGAGGTAGTGAATACCATACCCATTTTTCTTTAAATCGTATTAATTTTTGTGCTCATAAGCATATTTATCAGGGACTTACATGTATTCATTACAAATTCATTTATGTTGGAGTAGCATATGATATTGAATGTATCCATGTTATATGATCTGTGTGGCACACTAAGACAAGAGATTGAAATGATTATGAAGGGTGTTCCCTGATAGCACTCTAATGAATTATGTAATGTGTTGTATCACGATATGTTAGGTGAAATGAGTGATGACCCATCATACATCATGTGAAATGGGTATTCAATCATGAAACTTCAGATGCAATGAGTTTTGACTCATGGTACTTCATGTAAAATGTGTGTGGATTAATGCTACTTCATGTGAAATTTGTGTTGACTCATTCTACTTCATTTGTAATTTTGGTTTACTCATTCTACTTCAAGTGCAATGAGTGTTGACTCATTATAATTCATGTGCAATGGGTTTTGACTAAGGATAATTCTTGTGCAATGTGTTTTGATTCATGCTACTTCATGTGCAATGATCTGTGACTCATGCTACTGCATGTAAAATGACCCTTGGATTGTGCTAATATCATGTTGTATGTTGTTTCCACATTTCCATGTTATGATTTTCATTCATTATCATGCTTTTATAATCATGTTCCACTGATGCCTCATTGATATTCCAATTGTCTAAAATTTATTTTCTTCTTCATTTTTATCCTTTCTTATACCCTTAATTGTATTTATATCTCACATCTTTTTATGTATATCCTCAGGTCATCCCATGTAGTGATAAGTCTGAAGTAATGTTTTGGTCAAGTGAAAGAAAATTTAAAAAATGTTGTATTTCATTTTTCAAGTTGTAAGTTATTTTTATTATTTCCCAAGACAGTAGACTTTTAAATACTCTATGTGTTATTAAGTTAAATATATGTAATAAACCATGATTAAATAAATAAAAATCAGGGTTGTTATATTTGGTATCCTATGATATGTTTTGTTATTTTTTGGATTAGGATTAGAAAACCCCAATGAAAATTCTTAGCGATAAGAAAAAGTGTATTAAAAATCCATAAAATTTCCTATGTAAATATTAATTGGTATATAAAGAAAATACATCTCTATCAGGATACTACAAGTGAAAGTAATTCTGGAACAGATATACCTAAGAGTGAAAACACTGATAAGGTGTTCTGGGCTTGAATCAAAGTAACCGTGTACCATAAAATGAAACTTATACACATGTAATTTTACACTCCCCTAAGATATGTTTTGGTAAATTCATAAACTCATTACAAACTATTATTAAGTGAACAAGGGAAAAAATCCCATTAGAATACATATTAGGAAGCAAATCGTGGATAAGATAGACTGAATCCTAGAAACTCATAACTTAAGAAGATGAATGTAATTTATAAGTTATCATAAATGGATTCCCAATTACGTGTTTAATATTCTATGATACACATCTATAATTACAATTTTATTCTAGACAATGGATGGAAATAGGCAGAATCGTGATAACAACTGATGCGAAGGGCAGTGTGATTATGGACCCTCTGAGATGCCCAACCTGATGGGATTAGGAATCTCCATCATTGTCACGATAATCTGTTAGCTATCTCATGTTCTAAACTGAAACCTGGATGCAAGATCCCAGGTTTTCATGAAGTACAGATCTATATTTTTGTGTTAAATTTTTTTACCTTCATTTTTGTCATAGACCCTAGGTTGGGCCATGGGCCGATTGGGTTTTTTTGGGGAAAGAAAGGGGAAACCATGATGAAATCTAGCTGTAATACAGGTACACATTGTGTACTTGGTCTACACACTATGTACTTACAGCAGACATTGTGTGTTGTCCCATCAGGATGTGTAGCCAGTTTAGATCAGAATAAAATAAAAGGGGAGTACGTATCATGTACATGAGCTATACGTAGTGTACTAGCCCAACATGTTTTTTATAAAAAGAGCCAGTAGCCTCATATTTTGATGCACATCGGTTTGTATATCATTTTTGAACCCAAAAAAATCTAATCTAGATTTTCATATATTGGAGACATTTCTACTCTGATTCAATCTATGTCTGTAACGTTGGAACATCTTCGTTAAGTACTTGATTCCTTTTTAGTCTTTCTTTATTCTTCGTCCTTTCATCAGATTTCAGAAAAAACCAGAAGAATAAAAACATGATAATGGGAGACCATTCTACTACCAAGGTGAGGTGGGTATTCTACAATTTCTTTTGTATTTTTAGGTGATTTTCAGGTGTTCATCCATTTCTCCGACCATTAGATATTCCAGTGAGGCCTCGTTTTTTGGCATGTTTATTATCATATGTGTAGTCTGACCTAGTAAGGATGCCAACAGGTTCTGTTTAGGTGTGTTGGAACCTGTTACACGATTCAAGGTTACCTAAGGGTGAGACATCAATAAATAACTTGTTTATGCCACTCTAAACCACCTGAGGGGCGTGTTCTTGTGCTTTACTAGTTAGAGGAATCTCGTTAATGCTTTAATAGCTTGAATAGATTGTTTATGAGATGTAATACCTCCTTGATCAATGAATATCATGTTATGCCTTGTAAGTTTTTATAGTTTTGCATGTTAAATAGATAATATGGGTGGGTATACCTATATAAAATGACCAATGGCATGTTAAATAGTTTATAAGGGAGGGTATCCCCATATGCTTGTTTTCATAAATGGATTGCATGGGTGGGTATAATCATGGCTTTTATAGATTGCTGTGAGAGGGTATACTCACATAAAATGCTTATTCAAATTGAATTTTTTAATTTAATGTTTAAATGAATGGATTTGGAATGTCAAAGTTCATGCCTTGGGTTGACTCTGCCATTTTGGTAATGATTTTGTGGGATGCGTTGGTCCTTGCTACCCCTTGGATATGGATTTCATTGGATCAATAAGGAATTGTTATTTCCATGCTCCTAGGACCCAACATATTCCAAACCAAATATCCACCAGGGTTGCCCATGGGTCATGATGGGATTCCTTGGAAAACCTCCTTGGATCTAGACCTCAGTGGTCAAGAATTATTATAGGGATGCCTTGGTCAGCTGAAACCTTGGATCGGGCACTTGTGGTCTACAATGAATTATAAGGCATGGTCATAGTATATTTGATTTCACTATAAGGCATGGTCGTGGGATATTTAACATCAATATATGGCATGGTTGTGGGATACCTGACTTCATAATACAGTGTGGTTGTGGATTTTGTTGATACAAATGGATGTACAACATGGTCGTGTGACTAGCTTGTTTACTTGTGATACCTTTCTTGTTAAGAGTTGACTCTCTTTTGCAGGTACGCTTGAGGGATGATTGGGTTTACATATTATAGTAGAATTATTCCATGGGCATACACCCTTACTTTACTGGCTGTTTACACTTTCTATAAATTTTGTAGAATTGAGGTTAGAACTGTATAGACCTGGGTGGTGGCCTACTAGGATGTTCCTCTCACACCCTGTTTGGGCCTCCTTGGGCACCCAAAAGATTATATGGTTGTAGGTGATGATAGGGGCAAGCTCCCTATTATAGGTTGTTGACTATAGCCATGGAGAAGGGGAGCAGATGACCAAGCTCAGGCTTGCGATGCTGGGTTACATTTTTTACATTTTTTCCTATGGGATAAGTTTATTGTATTGTATTCTATGTAATGTTTTGGATGTTCTCTAGATTCTCGTACCAACTATAGTATATTGAATAAGAGACACTTTTGGTTATTGATATGTATTCTTGTCTTGTCTTACTTTCAGTTGCCTATTGTTTAAATCTCTTCCTCTATTGTATGTATTTTTCATCCATTTTTATACTCTGGTTATGAGGGAATAGTCTCCCCACTAACTCACCTAGTCCCTCGCTGCAAGATGGAATCCTTTGGCATTTGGGGAGATATGCTTGAATCCTTGTAAACAACCAGGCTCAGGGAACTGTTTTGGGTGGTATCTCGGTATTGGAGGTTACAACGGGGTATCAGAGGAGTTTTTTTTCTGGGTTTACTTACTATTTGGAAATATTATATTGGGATAGGAAGGAAATAGAATTTTGTAATAAATTGTACCTGGGAGTTTCTACTCAGTGTATAGGGAAAATCCAAATGGCCTTGAATGTGTTCTGATTATAGATATTTTGACTATTACAATTGATTGGATTTCACCATTAAGTAATGCACTTGATTTATGAAATTAATATTGATACACCAATGGGTTCTATTTTAGTTGCAACCTGATGAGAGGTGGGTGTGCAATATCATGCATTATATAGACACTTCTTTGATTCACATGCAAGACATTATGCCATTCTATCTAGGACACATTTGATATTGAATGTTTTTGTGATAGTTGATGTGATACATGTTCCTGATGTTGTGATAATTAGGTATAGTATATATAATGGTGAGAAATTATCTTTCAATCCATAAGGAGTATAGATCCTTATTAATTGGGAAATGACTCACCGATGGAATGTAAATGTTAAATTAACTTGTTACATGTATGGTTTGAATGGGAAGAAAGTTGGGTTCGTGAGGTTTTATGGGCCCTCATGGATTCTGAATTGGTACCACATAGTGAAATTTTTTGAATAAATATATGTGAAATAGAAATGGAAACTATAATGGAAAATTGAGTCTTGACCTATAACCATATTTTTAGTGGGTATGAGGAACAGTTTACAGTGGTTTGTTTGTTGTTATTTATATAGTCCTAGATTTAGGAGAAGGATGTGAGTTTGAATTGGTGTATAGGAGGGTTTCAACCTTTCGTATGCTTTTGAGCTTTGTTATTTGATGTTGTTCCTTCTAGAGGTGAGTGTTTGGAATTATAGAGATATTCAACTGTGACAACCTCCATTGGTACACTACATGGGAGGCGATGAAAATAAATTGGAGATGGTGGTCCACATGCTTCTGGTTGATCCACCTATAGTGCCAACTATAGAACGTGAAGGTATTCCAGATACAGGTGCTGAGGCACAATTCTGTGAGGCTTTCATTCTCTATATGCAGACATTATAGGGACCACCACATCCAACCTTGACTATGGATGAGTTGAAACAAGTGCTCCAGTAGAATAATCCTCCATTTTTTTGGGGGTAGAAGACCAAATTCTATAGAGTTCATGCTAGAAACCACGTTAGTAATTTTTGAGTATCTGGAGATGCCTTCAGAGCAGAGGATAAAGCTTGCGACATACATGCTACATGAAACGACATAGCGTTGGTGCGACGTTTTGAACGAGCCTGATGGGATATGAAATATGGTTTAGGATGAATTCCAAATTGAGTTCTATGACTAATATAACCCCACGACTCTACAAGAATAGAGAGATAATGAGTTCATACGTCTGTAGTAGGGTGTGATACCAGTTATGGAATAGTCAACATAATTTATTGAGTTGTATATTTTTGTGGTGATATATCTCACTGATTATTTGTCGAGATAGAGGTTATTTGAAGAAGGTCATAGATATGAAATCAGATCATAGTTTAATATGTTTAGGTTCCTATCAATCACTGAGACTGTGAATTAGGTGCTGATTACATAGCAGAACCCGAGGGAAGATGGGGGTTCAAAACATGGGATTATTGTTTCTCACCCGAGTGGATCTAAGTCTTTAGGAAGGGAGCACCATTTTGAGTATTCCCTCAATGTGAGTGCTAGTCAGGATGTTCATGCAGGATTCTTGGAATATTTTCATCAGTGTGGTAGGAAAGGCCACATGAAAAGTTAGTGTGACCGCACCCTAGTTGAGTGACAAGCTTGCAAAATAATGGAACAAATGTAGCGGTTTTGTAGGACCTTCCCTCCATCTATAAGTGTTAGGGGTCAGATCTCACATCAGGTTTAGGAGAAGGTTATTCAGCTTCACATCTAGATGGGAGCAAGAGCAGTGCATGCCGGTGAGGATAGGGTAGTGCTGGTCATGGAAGTGGTAGCTAGAAACTAGGTTCATAGAGACAACAGGGCAGATCAGATCACAGTAGCCAAGCAGGGTCAGATGTCTGTGGTGTAGGCCATACATATGTTGTACAACAGACCCAATAAGAGAAGGATCCTAGATTGTCTATAGTGTGAGGTATGATCTTAGTAGAATATACTATTACATCTTCTCTTTTTGATATTGGTGCCTCTCATAGATTTATCTCTATATGAGGATTAAAAATATAGAGAATTGTGTTTTTTATTTCTAAGGGTGTTTTGATGATAGATACGTCATTTGGTGTTAAAACGGGTGATGTGCGCCAGTGTATGTATTTTCCCATTGAGGTTGGTGGGTAAAAATTTATCTGAAATCTTTATTTCCTCGAGATTATAGGGTTTGATTTCATTCTTGGAATGTACTGGCTTTTAGCTTATCGAGTATATAGAGGTTGAGTTTCACATCACCAGATGGTGCATTGTTTATTCACAAGGGTTAATGTGATTTCCAAGAAAGTAGAACTAGACCAGCGCATCCTGGGTTGGCCGATAGGACATCAAAAATTGTTAGTTTGTTTCTAGATGATCAGGGATTCGGTTAGGCGAACATTATTCTAGTGGTTGAGGACTTCAATGAAATCTTTCTGGATGAATTTTCAAGTTTATCTCTTGAGAGAGAGGTGGAGTTATCCATTGAGCTAGTTCCATGAGATGTGTCGGTATTAATTCCTCCTTACAGGATGGATATGATGGTGTTTTAGGATCACATGAGGTAGCTAGAGTATGTGGAGTAGAATGGGTTTATCAGAACCATTACTTATATGTGGGATTCACCAGTCCATTTGCAAAAAGGTGAATGAAACTCTTAGTTTATGCGTGGATTATCAGAAACTGAACCAGCGGACGATTAAAAACCGATATCCATTTCCATGGATATATGACATGTTTGATCAGCTTTGAGGAGCTCGAGTGTTCTCGAATATCTACTTGAGGTCAGGATATAACTAGGTGTGTGTTCGACCTACAGACATACCTCGTACAACATTTCATAGCAGGTATAGGTTATACGAGTATCTGGTTATGTTTTTAAGTCTCACAAACGTGCCGATAGTTTTCATGGATTTGATGAACTGAGTGTTCCTTCCTTATTTTCACTATGTTGTGGTGGTTTTCATGGGTGATTTATTGGTGTATTTTCATAATTGAAATGACCATACTAGCCATCATGAGATCATTTTCAATACAATTAGAGATCATTAGTTATAATCTATGTTACAAAAGTGCCACTTTTGTATGGATTAGATTCACATCCTGGGTCACATCATCTCAGAGACAAGAGTGTCTGCAGACCCAGCGAAGGTGAGAGATGTGCTTTCATTAGAACATCCAAAGAAAAGTTTTACATAAAATGTTTCTTAGGGAAAGATAGATACTACAAGCCTTTTATAGAGAGATTATCACAATTAGAAGGGTTATTGAAGGGATTTAATATGATGGGTGTAATGTTTGTGGGGAAAAAATCTTGTGCGATAGTAATTTAAGAATTGAAGGGGTTCCTGAAATCAGCAACCGTCCGGATACTACAAAATAAAGGCAAGAGCTAGATTATTTATTGTGATGCTTTCGGTGTTGGGATGGGGGTAGTGCTGACATAGGAAGATCTAGACATGGTGTATATGTCTCAGATTCTAAGACCTCATGAGAGTAATTACCCTACACATGATCTCGAGTTTGGTGCAGTTTTTCATGCATTGCAATGTTGGCGGAACTATTTATTTAGAGAGCATTCTGTGGTGTACACGGATCACAAAATCCTAATGTAAATCTTTATGCAGCATGACCTAAATTTGAGGAAGTGAAGGTGTGTGAAGTACCTACATTCCTTTGACTTTGAGCATTCCCACATGTCTGGTAAGGGAAATTTAGTAGCCAATGCACTGAGCAGGAGGACTCATATACATGAAGTGCAGGAGGTAAGTAGCGAGCGTTGGCTTATGGCGTTGTTCTCTAAGCTTCATCTATAGATGCATGATAAAAAGGGGAAAATTTTATATTTTCCTTATCATTAACCTCTAACCTACATAAATGAGTTAATATGAGACATATTCTAGATTTAGAAGGCCTAGTTCAATGGGAAGGTGTGGTAGGTGAGGAACCTCCTCTTGTTTTGACGATAAGTTATGATGAGATCCTATGTAACCATGCAAGTGTTTGGGTTCCATAGGATATATTTGAGGATCTGATGAAGGAGTTTTATTATCCATATTGGTCAATGCCTACCGAGGTCACCATGATTTATCGTGACATGAGACGTTAGTATTGCTGGTCTGGAATGAAGAGATAGGTTGTTGGTGTTTTATGAGGTGTTCCGCCTATTAGCAGTTGATGGTGGAACATCAGTGACCAACCAGGCTTTTATATCAGTTACCTATCGTGTAGTGAAAATGGGATGATGTGGAGATGGATTTAGATATGGGTTTTCTAAGGTTTCCTTAAGGAAATGAAACTTTGTGTGTTGTTGTTGACTGGATTACAAAGGTCTCACATTTCTTTCTGATCAAGGATACCTTCAATGTTCATAATCATAGAATATTTTACATCCACGAGGTAGAATGACTTCATGGATTCCCACAAAATATCATTTCAGATATGGGTTCCCTCATTACATAATGCTTCAAGTATAATTTTTAGAGGAAGTGGCATACACAGGTGCTTCTGAGCATAACATACCACCCTTAGACTGATAGACTATCAGAGCGTAAGATATAGGTGCTTAAGAACACGCTGGAAGCATGTGTCCTAGATTTTGGGTGCTCTTGGGAGAGGCACATTCCCCTAGATGAGTTCACCAACAATAATAGTTACTAGTTGAAAAAGAATATTGAACCTTTTTAGGATTTATACGATAGACCATGTCATTCTTCCAAGTGATGGTTAGATGCGAGGGAGGCAGATTTACTAGGACTATATCTCGTGCATAAGACATAAAAAGGTCCAGTTGATTCAGAAGTGTATGGATACTATAGAGTCTCATCATAAATTATATAGATATCTCATAAGACAACCTCTATAGTTTTACATTGGGGATCAGGTTTTCTTATGTGTTTAACTGAGGATGGGACACAGGTGGATCAGGAGACTGCAAAAACTTTTATCGAGATATGTCATTCCATTTGAGATTTAAGAGAGATTCGGGTCATTTTCTTATTGGTTATAGTTACCTAAGTAGTTTCGAGCCATGCATGATGTATTCTATGTACCTGAGCTATGCCACTATCACTCAGACCTCTCTCACAATTTTCATCCCATGGATGTTGAGCTTTAGGTTGATGTGTCCTTAGAGGAGCATCTGATTTGTATTGCTGACAGGAGCATGAAGGATATCTGAGGATAGTCAGTTCTTCTTGTACGTGTTTTACGTCACCACGAACATTTATAGGATTATTCTTGGGAGAGGGAAGCTGATGTACATGCTTAATGTATGGATTTGTTTTTATATGAATAAAAGCGAACCTTTAGAGAGGAATTCGACAATGAATTGTTATAAGGGTAGAAGATTGCAAGATATCGGGTCATTCTTGTGGAATGTATCTTTCTTTTTTGGATTAAATGTGTTTAATTTTCTTTCTGGATTATACCCTAGGATGATCCATGTGCCAGATGGGTTTTTCTATAATGAAGGTGGAAAATAGGTTGAAATCTAGTTGTAGGATAGGTACACGTTGTGTACTTGGTCTACACATAATGTACTTCAAGTACACACCATATACTGGCCCTTCAAGATGTGTAACTAATCTGGCTCAAAGAAAAATAAAATATGAATACATATTGTGTACATTAGGTACACACTGTGTACTTTCCTAGTAGGTGTTTTAAAAAATAGAGGCAGTAGCCACATAATTTAATACACGTCAGTGTTTTTATCATTTTTGAACCCAAACCACATAATTTTGTTTTTCATATATTGAAGCTGTCCAGACTCTAATTCATGATATATCAGTCACATTGGAACCAAATCAGTATGTAATTGATTCCTATTTAGTCGATCTTGATTCTTTAGAAAAATGACTACACTATTTGGATTTATGCTTATATTCCTAATATCCTGTTCTTCATCCGTTCTTTTGATTTCATCCAAACCAGGAAGAATCAGGACTTGAAACTAGATGATATATCTAATACTCAGGCGAGGTGGGTGTTCTATAATTTCTTTTGGATTTTGGGTGATTTTATGGTGTTTGGCCATTTTGCCGCTCGTTGGAATTTTTAGCGAGGCCTCGTTTTTAGTGAGTTTCATTCCCTATCTATAGTAGGACCTAGTGAGGATACAGGTATGTTCCATTTAGGTTTTTTGGCACCCATTACATGATTTGAGGTCACCCAATGTGTAAGCCTTTAGAAAATAAATTTTTTATGACAATTTAAACAACTTAAGGGGTGTGGGCTTATTCTTTCTTTATTAGAGGAATCCCATTAATGCTTTGATAGCTTGAATTGCCTATTTAGGAGATGTACTGTCTCCTTGATCAATGAATAACATGTTATGTCTTGTATTTTTTAATATATTGGCATGTTAAATAGATAATATGGGTGTTATACCTATATGAAATGGCTAATGTCTTGTTAAATGGTTTATATTTGAGGGTGGGCCCATATGCCTGTTTTGATAAATGGTTTGCACAAGTTGGTATACTCATGGATTGTGTAGGTCTATGTAAGTGGGTATACTCAAATAGAATGATTTTTTAAATTAAATCCATAAACATAATGTTTGAATTAATAGACTTGGAACATGGTAGTGGATGCCTTGGGTTGAGTCTTCCCGTTGGTCTTGATTCCATGGGATGCCTTGGGCCTTTCTACCCCATAGATCCAGCTTACATGGGCGAGCACATGACTTACTATTACAACAATACAAGGACCCCAACTAGTGCATATTTAGGATTTTACCAGGGACGCATATGGGACTGGATGAGATGCCTTGGGAATGTTCCTTGGATCCGGCCATCCGTGGTCTAGAATTATTACAAAGATGCCTTGGTCTGCTGACACATTGGATCCAGCCCATGCAGTCTATACTTCACTATATGGTGTGGCTGTGGGATATTTGATTTAAGTATACAGAGTTGCTAGAGGATAGATGAATTCACTATACAATGTGGCTATCAGATACATGACTTCTCTATATAGCATGGATATGGATTTCTTGATACATATGGATGTATGGCGTTTCTCTATGGCGTTTCTCTATGACTTTCTTTTTTACTTGTTATAGTTTTTTTATTATGAGATGACCCTATTTTTTATGTATACTTGAGGGATAGATGGTTTTACTTATTTTATTATACTTATTTCATGATAATAAACACTTATTTTAGAGGTTGTTTACAATTTCTAGAACTTTTTTAATTGTTATTAGAACTACATAGGCCTGGGTGGTTTCCTATTGGGATTCTCATCTCACACAAAATTTAGGCCTCCTTGGGGACCAAAACAGATCATATGGTTGAAGGAAATGATAGGGAAAAAATCCCTAGTACAGGTTGTTGACTGTGGACTTGGACCAGGGAACGTAGGACCATGTAAAGGCTTGTGATGTTGGGATACCTTTTTGTATTTTTTATATTTTGGGATACTTCTATTGTATTGTATTTCTATGTACTATTTTGGTTGTTCACTATATAATCGTACCATGTGATTTGTTTTTTATTAGAGACACTTCTGGTTTTTGATATGTATGTATGCCTTGTCTTACTATCAGTTGTCTTCTATTTATTTAACTTTTTCTATTGTATGTATTTGACTTCTGCTGTGATGATATGGTTATGAGGGTATAGTCTCCCCACTGAATCACCTAGGCTATCACTGTTAGTTGGAAGATTCTGGTGTTTGGGAAGATGCCCTTGAGGACATGTGACCAATCCGGATCGAGGCACCGTCTTGGGTGGAATCTGGTTATGGGATGTTACACTGGACCAGGTGTAGTGCCCGACCCACCCTAATGGTGATAAACCTATATTTGGGAGATTCATGCGCCAAACTCCTCATACTTTTTGGGGATCATCTGATTCCCTAATCCTGGATCAATGGAGAAAATCCATTGAAAATAAATTCTACATCTTTCAATGGTCCGAACAAGAAAATTTTATTAAGTATTTTTATCATATGAAGGGTGATTCTAATCCGTGGTGTACATTGATAAAGAATACGAATCCATAGGAAGAGATCGATGCATTGGAGTGGAAGGAATTACAAAAAATGTTTTCTAATAAATATTTTACCCAAAACCTGTATATTAAGAATGAAATATATTTCCATGCAATAAATCAAAAGGATGAACCATCTATTGAGGATTACAAGGAAAACATCACAAGACATTCACGATATGCCTCGAGTTTTGACGTTACCCACAAATGCAAGGTTGAAAGCTTCTTTGGTGGGATAAATCCTAGCCTACGAAAATCCCTGACAATCCATGACATTGATAGCTATGAAGAAATTTTATGATCTTCCCGCAATGTAAATATAGAGATCATAGAATATTAGGGGTATAATGGGGATAAGAGTAGGAAAGTGGAAATTAATTTTCGTAGTTAGATGGATAAATCCAATGATTTTATGAAATTACATCCCCCTACTTGTTAGAGGTCTGGAAAGAATGACCCTAGAAAATTTCTGAGGGGATCAAGGAAATTCTTTAGGTGTAGAAGATAAGGGAACATGGCCAATAATTTCATGCAGGAGAAACCCGCCAATGTGAAAGAGAAAAAGAATTCGATGGTCAACACCCAACTTTTTGTTCATTAAAATAAATTCAATGAACCAGGTAACTTCATAAAATCATTCCCTAAGAAAATGATTTTTTTGAGGTAACCAACAACCTCCAAGGCAGCAAGGGAGATCATTTTCGATCACTACCACCAAAAGAAATCCTAAAAAAGAAGTGGTGACATGTATGTTAGTTATTAATTAAAGAATAGAAACCATACTTTTCAATTCTGGTTATATGAATTCCTTTATATAACGATTATTTAGTAGATTAGTATAATAACCACAATAAAGAATGGAAGTAGAGATGTTGGTGAAAATAAAAAATGGTGAAATTACTACATCTCATGTATATTACTCCTACCCTATCACAATTTTTGGATTAAACATCCCTTAAAACCTTATCATACTTACCTTAGTGGTATTTGATGTAATTTTGGTCATGGATTGTATTTCCCTATATATAGACAATATAAATTGTTGTGAGGGGGAAATCACTCACCGAATGGAGAATTGACACCCGATTCTATACAAGTGAAATAAGGAGTATGAATCTTCTTTAGTACCATCATATCTATCTCATATATTACTACTTTATGAGAAAGAGAATGTAGGTCGAATGATTTACTCTATAAATGGAACAATCCTTGAAGACATTACTATATTATGGGAATCCGATGATGCATTTCCTGGGGAATTTCCTTATCTTCCTCTTAACAAAGATGTTTAATTCATGATTGATTCTATACTTGTGACATTTCCAATTTCTATGACATCATAAATAATGGATGTTCTAAAACCTAAGGAGCTCATGAAATAATTTCAGGAGAATCTAGATACAAGGATTATATGCCCAAATGCATCAACATGGGGTTCACCAGTCCTCTTCATCAATAAGAAAGATGGTTTAATGCACATTTTCATTTATTATCATGTGATCAATAAAATCACAATAAAAAATATCATTATCCATGAATTGATGAATTATTCGATGAACAGTGTTGATGAAAAAAGTACTCAAAAGTTGATCTATAGTCAAGTTATTACCATGTAAGGGCGAAAAAGGAGGATATCCCCAAAACCACTTTTTTGTACATTGTATTTGCATTATGAGTTCATAATAATGTCATTCAGACTCACTAATTCTCGAAACATATTCATGTACTTAATTAATATATTCTTTAGATATTACTACAATAAATTTTTGGTTGTCATTATAGATGATATTCTAATATACTCCAAATCCAAGTGGATCATGAGGAGCATATCAACACTTTGCTAAAGACACTATGGAAGGAGAATCTCTATGTGAATTGAAAAAAGTTGTAGTTATGGTTAAAGGAAGTCTACTTCTTGGAAAATATAACCATATGAAAAGGGATATATATATGTTCTTCAATGAAAAAAGTAGTTTTGGGGTGGCTGAGGCCAAATTCTATGAATGATATCTATAGCTTCCTTGGGTAACTAGATATTATCAACGATTTGTGAGAAATTTCTCTTGATTGTCAAACCCTCTCACCAAGATAACTCAAAAGGGAGTCATGTTCACATAGAATGATGAATATAAAGAAAGCATCATGGAGTTGATAATGAGGATTATAAATGCCTTTATGCTCACACTACCCATTGTTTTTTATAAAAGAAATAATAATGGCTTAAAATTTTGAAAAAAGAGTTACAATATTTGATAGTAAGGAAATTTATATTTATAACATTGGATAATATCAATAATCTAAAGGATGATTCAGAACAGGGATTATGATTTGTGTTAATGAAAAATGAAAACTTCATCACCTACATCTCAATGTAGTTGAAAATTCATGGGAATAATTATCCCACACATGATATGGAGTTAGCATCGTTGATCATTTCATTGAAAATATAGTGGGATTATCTCTTTGAAGAAAAGTGTGAAATATATATGAATCAAAAAAGACTCAAATAAATATTAACACAGAAAGGGATGAATATGTTCAAACAAATATGGTTAGAGCTCATCAAGAATTTGGACTACTCAATCAACTACCATAATGAGAATACATATATGGTGGAAAATGATCTAAGTAGAAAAGACCCATCAATTATATCATTGATAAGAATTGTGAAGGATCCAATCTTATTAGACATGAACAAGATGGAAATGGTAATCATAATGAAAGGAACATAATCAATCATTTCACAAATTATTTCTCAACCATCACTTTTATAAAGGTTAAAGTATTGTAAAAAAGATGATGTGGGAATTTAGAAGAAAGTAGAAACCATCAAAAAAGGGAAATCCACAGAGTTCAATGTTAATGATGAATGAATTCTGATATTTAGGTCAAAAATATGTGTTCCATAAAATCATAAGTTAATGAAATAACTTTTGGATGATACACAGAGTTTTAATTTATATATCACCCCGGAAACACAATGATGTATCGAGATCTCAAAGAGAACTATTGGCGGGACAACATGAAGAATGAGATTGAATAATATACATCAAAGTGACTTGAATGTCAGAAAGGGAAGGATGAAAGGAAAAATTATAAGGGGATGATGAAACCATTACCCATAATAACATAGAAATTGGAAAATGTCACCATTGACTTTGTGACTGTATTTCCAAAGTCATTAAAGGTAATTAATGCTATCTTGGTTGTTGTGAATCATCTTAAAAATACGGCACACTTCAATTTGATTAGAGAAAATTTATCAGTGGATCCAATGGAACAGATACACATCAGAGAAGTGGTAATGCCACATGGATTACCACTATCAATTGTATTCGATCGATATCCAAGATTCACCTCTATGTTTTGGAAAGGTCTCCTACACTCTCTAAAAACTAGGCTGAGATTCAGTATCGATTATCACCCTCAAACTGATGGACAATATGCGTGGACCAAACAAATAGTTGAGGACATGTTGAGATCTTTTTCAATGGACTCCAATGGCATATAGGAACATAATTTTCCTTTGGTGGAGTTCTCTTACAACTATAGTTTCCACTCATGCATTCAAATGGAACCCTATGATGCCCTTTATGAGAAGAGGTGAAAAAATAATAATGTGTTTTGATGAAGTTGGGGAATGAAAACATCTAGGTCCTGAAATGGTTGAAGAAATGGTGGAGAAGGTTAAGACCATCCAACAACACATAAAAGCTGCTCAGAGTTGAAAAAGAGCTATGTTGAAAATCGTCGATGAGACCATAATTTTGAAGATTAAGACATGGAATTCCTCCACATAACACCATGGAAGAGATTGAGGAGATTTGGGATGAAGGGAAAGTATCTTCCACGGTACATCGCCCATTTTTCGATCCTTGGTCACATCAGAGTAATGGCCTATCAACTTTCACTCACACCGAACCTATCTAGTGTACATGATATATTTTACGTATCACTCTTATGGATATACATACCATAACCATCACATGTAGTCAATCCATAGGCGGTTCCATTAGAGAAAAAAAATTTCTATGAGGAGTATTTTTTGAATATCTATGATCGTAGAGAAAATTATATACTATAAAAGAAAATTCCCCCCATCAAAGTGTTGTGGTGAAACATCAAGTTTGAAGAAGAAATGTGGGAATCATAGGAGGTGATGAAGAAGAGTTACCCACATTTGGTTTATTTTGGTAAAAGAATATTTCGAGGAAATAATTTCTTTAGTGGGGATGGTTGTAAGACCCAAAATATTATGAAGAAAATTTCCCTTTTTTATTTTATTAAATGTCTTATAGATATAGAAAACACATTCAGTCCTTTTATTTTATCATGTCAAATTAGATTAAATTGTCTGTTAAGTATCATTACTTTTGATAATATAGTTTTTGAACATATATCACATGAATTTTATAAATATATGGTTTTAAAAAATACTTCTAACAGAGACAAGGGTAGTGATGGACTCAACCAGTAAGATAGTTCCTATTAATAAGATTTATCAGAGCTTTTTTGGGGGATAGTATTTCTGGGATTTTCCTAGACCAATACAAGTTGAGATCTAACAACTTAAGCATGAGAAAACCATTAATGAAAGAATTTCAGTATCATCATGATCAAAACCAAAACCATGTTCACCAAACGTCCCCATGGAATCCCCACCATCTCACACATTACTCTTAGGGAATATTCTAGTCTATTAAAGGAATATGTATCAAGACCCCAACATTAGAAATATGTACATTGTTTTTTGGTATAGAATATTGAATTTATATTCATTAAATTATTTTTTATTTTTAAATGATTTATAATGTACAAGTTGTTTTTGGTTAATATTCATAATCATGTAAGAAAAATATTTTCATGAATAAATGCATTTTTGTGATAAAAATTATTTATATATGGGGTTCTTGGGGAAAAAAATACATTGAACACATACACACCACACACACAAGACTGAATGGTAGATCATCTCCCCCAAGAGATAACCCACCCAACCACCCACTTTTTTAAATCATATATATTTGGCCAAATGTCCTTATGGGCATGTAGCTCATTACATGGCCCGTAGGCCCACAATTTTGGCCCAAGGCCTATTCTGTGAATAGTAATGCTATAGTACCTTACCTGGTATAGTACCCACACATTACCCTACAATTCTATAGTACCCGCCGCATCTAAAACTTTTGTTTCTACCAACACTATAGTTTCATTGTTTCTATAGTGCCTCTACTACTATATAACCACTAATATACTACTATAGTGCCTGCGACCAATACGTTTTGAACCCCCCATTTTTCATGTAGGATTATGGGGTGATATAGTTTCATCATTTGAAGCAAATAAAATTTTAATAATGGATTATTATTATATTATTTTATTTAAGATAAATTACCATTTAATTTTTATGAAGTCAAATGTAATTTTTATTAAGATTTGAAAGCCATTTATGTCAAAAACATTCAATCTTCAATAAAAGCAGGTTTTTATTTTAAATGTGAAAATTTAGATGTGTAGAAAAAGATTTATATTAAATTAATATTATTTCTATTATTAGGATGTCAAAATTATCCAATGGTGAATTTCTCATAATTTTCTGAGGTAATCTATTTTTTGGGTTAAAATTAAATATCATATAAAAATATTGTATGTTTTATGACATAATAATGGACCAATAATGATGTAAACTATAAAATAATAGGTTTATTTGGCCAAATATATTATTTACCTTTAAAATAATGTCATTTTAGAGTTATTTTATTTATATTACAAAGCCTTAGTGAGTCATCCAAAACATAAAATATATTTTGCGATTTTAAAATCATTTCTTTGAAAGTGCGACTCACATCCAAATAAGAAATTAAAATATTGTAATATATTTTTCTATTTACCTTATATAAATAATTTATACTACTCTTATATGATAGAAACCAAGGTAAAAAATCATTGGATGGTTTTTGTTTTTGAATATTTTTTTTGTGTAGTGTCCAAAACCAAAATTAATAAATGAATCCCATTATTTCCTATATAATCCCACCCATTCTTCAATTTATATTCACTAAACCTCCTTAAATATTAAAAAATATCTTACCTCTACCCCCAATATTATTCTCAAGACACCCCAGGCTCCCGATAATCATCTCCCAAGATTTTGGTTTCCCAAATCCAAGTAAGGGATCCTCACCTTCCTATCATACTTTTAATTCAAGAACCTTTTTTGAAATTGGTCTTTTTAATTTCAATACGTTATATTTTCATATTTTTATAATAAATTCTATAATTTACATTTTATTTCATTTCAATTAGGGATTTTTTATACTCTACCATTGGGACCCTTACCTAGGTCATTACTATGACAATATTCTTTAAGGGATTTCATTTTCTCTCTTTTTATCAGGCACCTAGTTTATGATATTCCATTTAATTTACAATTTATTTAGTTGGGATAAATTATTACCTATCCCCCTTACATGAAATATCTTTTTTACATTATAATATACTCATTTCACTCTCTTCAACCAATTTTATGAATTTGTATTGGACTTCGTTATGCTGCAGAAATTGCACTTTTATTTGTAATCATAAAGTGAATTCCATACCCATTTTTCTATCAAGGGTATTCCCATTTATACTCATATAATTATATATTATGGACATAAATGTTTTTATTAAACAATACATTAGTGTAGAATAACTTATCATGTTGAATTAATCCATGTTTTATGATGTATGTGGCACACATATACATGAGATTGAAATGATTATGAATGGTGCCCCCTGATAGAGTTCCAATGCATTCGGTAATATTTAGTATGATGATATGTCCAGTTCAATGAGTGTTAACTCATGATATATCATTTGAAATGGGAGTTGAATAATTATAATTCGTGCGAATTTAGTGTTTACTCATGCTACATCATGTGCGATCGGTCCTGACTCATGATACTTCATGGGTAATGGTGTTGACTCATTCTACTTCATGTGAAATTGGTGTTGAATCATGGTACTTCATGTGAAATGGGTGTTGAATCTTGGTAAATCATGTGCATTGAGCTTTGAATCATTCTAATCACTGTTAAATTCACCTTTTTCTCATGATAATATCATGTTGTCGGTTGTAGCCACATTTCCATGTGATGATTATCATGCTTTATCATGCCTTTATATTCATGTTTCTTTTATGACTAATTGATATGTCTGTTATCTAACATGTATTGAATTCTTCATGTCATGAATTTTTTCACCCTTAATGGGCTTTATATATCCCCCTTTCATATATATTTCCTCAGGTTATCCTATGAATTGTTAAGTATGAAGGAATGTTGTGGTCAAGTAAAATAATTTATCAATGGAGATGTTGTATTTTTTTTATGTTGTTATGTAATGTTTATAATTTATAAGGACACTAGATCTGTCAATATTCTGAGTTTTATTAAGTGAATGTACATGTAATAAATAATGATTAAATATTAAATAACATGTAGGGTTGTTATAGATTTTATGTACTAGGTTATGCTCGATTCAGGCTCGATAAACCTTTCAATGTTTTCCCCTAGTTACATTTCTGCTAGAACCATGTCAACATATAGTATCCAGATAGCGATGTATAGATTGGAATACTAGGATAATATCTATCTTACAAAAATTCTATGATTTTCATCTATACATATCATCAAATACTATATCAGGTTTATGTTCCCTGACCTACATTTTCATATATCTAATTCCCAAGGGTTTTACTAAACATCCTTTGACAACAACTATAGCTTCCTAACCCCAAAAGCTCATTGAGGGTACATTATTTTATTAAATTATCATGATTAAAATGAATCAAATACTGATCAGAAAATGTGTTTAGTAGTAATTGAAAAACCAAATAAAAACATGCGTCTTGTATTATAAAAAAAGACATTAATTACAACTTATTTTTTTTTCTTTCAGTGATATTAACATTATTCCATCTAGTGTATCATTTAATATCATTGTTATTATACTTTTTTGGATTTCTATGGAAAGGAAATGAAGTAAGGGAGTGTATAAATTCTTAGTAAAAGCCTGTAAATTAGAATAAATAATTTTTTTAGAGTAAATAAAAAAAGAAAGGTAAATATTGAACACATATACTATAAAATCAATAAAATAAAATAGAAGTGAATAAACAATATGGAATGGTAAATAACTGAAAATTAATCTCACTCAAATAACTGGATAATAAAAAATACTTATGGATTTGTAATTAACTGAAAACAAATTCTGTGTAATCAATGAACTAAGAATAAAATGTGTACATAAATATGTTGATGCACAATGTCATGGATAATTAATAATTGAGTCAAAATGAAGGAAATGATTAATTATTTGACTTCATGTATCTGGAACATGAACTAATACCATCAATACCTTTCACAATATGGTTTATGTCTATATTTAGAAACTTGCCTCTTATTCTTGGAAAAATACTTTAAGGTTTTTCACCAAGAAATTTCTACCCATGAGACTACCAATTCATCATGGGGATTACTCTAAATGGTCCCCAACCTATAGTACATGTATTAAATTATCCCCAACCCATAGGGATTGTATTAATTGGTCCCTAACCAATACTAGTCAAGTCCAAAGAATTTAAATAAACAATGTTCCTTATCAAATATCTATATTTAGTAATGGACATATAATTATTAATATATCTCCAATAAAACAAATAATGGATGAAGGTAATTCCATATATAAAAATGATATATGGTTTATTCAATACATATATCCATGATAAATGAAATGAAAAATTGGAGGAAATTCAATGTTTAATGATCTAGGACTTAAATTGTAATCAAGGAAGTGAATGTCAATACTAGCATTGCCCAAATCAGTCATAGACCTTCTAATGGAAGAATACAGATGGTATAAATAAAACCTAATCCAAGTGGATTAAAAATAAAGGATTTCTTTCATCATGGAAATGAAATATTATAAATAATTATTTAAAACTTATTCATGAGGAAAATATAATTCTTATTTTGAAAATCATTTTGAATATACAATTATTTTAGAATAACTTATAAAAAATTTTATTTAAAAACTAACCTATTAAACATGAAATATAAGCATTTATGAATTGTTGGAGGTTAATTCATTACACACCAGAAAAGGTAAGAGGATCAATCCTTTTATAGGGTAAAAGGTTAGAAATGTGTGTTATTTGTAAAACGAAAAGAGGATTGTTTATAAAAACCTCATAAAATACAAAAGGGTAAAAGTGAAATTGAAAAATTATTTTGGAATTTTTTAAATTTATTTTGAAAACATTTTTAGCGAACTTGGTTTTTAGAAGATAACATGTTCTCTGAATAAAGAGATAAATGAATTCAGGTTTTCAGAAAATAATTTTCTAAAACATTTTTACTACATAGAGTGAAAAAATGGTACTATTACATGGATTAGGTCATTAATAACTAGAGGAAAAAATATATATTATTTATTATATAATATTAAATAATATCATCTGATTTAAATTCATGTGTACATAGTCCCGAACAAAATGAGATTATGATGTAAACCTTTTAAAAGATCATAACATTGATTTGAGAATAAATAAATGAATTTGTTATGTGTACCAGATGTAAATCCACATAAAAAATTCAAAATACCATAATATATTGTAAAAATTGATTACACACATAATCATTAAATATTAATGAAAATGTTTATTTAATATAACCTAATGAAAATGAATCGAGCTATGAAATTCGTTAATACATTGTAAATTTTAACAAAATTACCATTAGAATAAATAAATAAAAAAGAACACGAATATAAAATAATTCGTTATTTAATATATCTAAATGGTATATAGATACACTACTTCAAGAAAAAGTGGTGAAAATTACATTTATCTCAAGGACGTAAAAAGTTAGATCAAAATCCCTTACATTGCGTTTCATTTTTTATGAACATTCATTGACTTTGTTTATAATGGTTGTAAATATGTTAATAACTAATTAAAAACAAATTTATATTTATGATATCGCATATGATATGTTTATAACATATTACTACACATTTGATTGTAATCATTCATTGTTTTCACTATTTCATGTGTGAATTACCTAGTTTCTCAAATATGTCTTTACTTATCACTTGCTGTATCTATAATAGATTCATAATCTACAAAACATAAACCAGATAATAATTATTATATATATATTATATATATTTATAAATATTAATCCATATTTTTTGGAGATATGAAATGAAACACACCGTTTTGGGAGACAATTGGTCAGACGTAATCATTAACGATACTTTTATTTCTTTTCTGTACTCAAAATAATGAATAGTAAATGATATATATGTATGGATATGAATATTATAATTCTAGTATCATATGTGTTTCTTATATTTCACATGGTTTTAATAATATATTCCTTTATATATTCCATGTATAGTGTGAATGAATCGCATCGCTTTGATGAGGCAATAGTCTCCAATTCAACAAATGATGATTTTGTACTTTCACTAAATGGAAAGCTTAAGGGTATGTTTTATATGAACATTATCGAAGAATAAAAAAACTAAAGATAATATATATATATATATATATATATATAATATAAAAACATTCCAATCATAATTCTCATCCATGAAATGTGGTGGAAGAAAAATGAATGATGTCATTTTTGGAGGTGGTAGTTCACTATACACAAAAATGGTATGTTTTCTACCCATTAGATGAAAATGTGTGTAAGTGTAGGTATTTTAAATATAAAAAAATATAATTATATTTAGGATTATGGTGTTTCTATATAATAATTTAATAATATGATTTGTGGGGTTGGAGAAAGAAAATATTAGAAAAGAGCTAGAGGAAGTATGTTACCACTTATTCAGGTAATTCCATTCAGGTTGCACCAGAGGGATAATGTGGATGGATTTAATCACATGTTGAGTATTATAGGTTTATGTGTGGGGTATTTATGATATATTATAGAATTTATTTTTTAAAGAAATGTTTCTTTATAGGTGTGAGTATGTGGGGGGTGAGTGGATTTTTAGAGTGGAAGAGGAGTGACATTCTAGTTAATTTTTTAAAAGGGAATTACACCCATATTTTTCCAATTAAACATGACTCCCATAATGTTAAAAATTCGATAAAATGGATGAAAGGGTTGATATAAGTCCATAAAATTTCTATTGAACAAGTTTAAAGGTCATTTTGGCCCTTATGTTTAATGTTTAGACCCTTGTTATGCTATCTTTTATCTTAGTCGCTATAATTAATTTTATTCACAATCATTAATATTTATTTTAAATTTTTTTTTGAAATAAGTTAAAGTTATAAATTAGGATTATGCAAAAAATTTAATCCCTTTTTTAATTCCTAATTATAGAAGTGGTATAATTTAATTTAAATTAAATCTCAGAGATGGGATGACAATAAATGTTTTTAAAGAAACAATTGTCAAAGGTTTTCTATATTTTATATCAAATATCAAGGTTAAAATAATTTAAATAACATGAATTGGATTAATATATATATATATATATATATTTGAATCTATTTAATTTAAAAAAAATATTTAAATTATTCTTCAACCTTCTAAATAAATATATAAAAAGTAGTTTTGAATTAAAATTCAGAATTTTCACTATTCATAAAAACATAATGCTTCACAGAAAAAACATTAAACCAAACATATTTTTTATGTTTATATTTATTAAATGATGATTATTCTGATATCTAAAATTTAAAAAACTACTAAAAATTTCATTCAAAATTGGACTCCATTAAAATAGGTAAAAGTGCCTTTATAAAACTACTGGGTTTTTGAGTAATATTGTGTTTTATATGAACTTATGACTATAGAATCTATTGTATTATTTTCAAAAATATTTTTAATTTATAATATATATTTAAATAATATCACTAAATAATTGTTATTAATTTAATATATTAAGATTAAATATGTTTGTGGGCTTAAAAATAGTTTTCTATTAAAAAAATCACTTTTTATTGAATTTGTTCTTATATTATTTAGTAATAAATTTGTATCCATGAATTTATTTTATATATATATATATATTTAAACCATATATTTTAATAAGTTTTTTAATACATTCCATAACCACTAATTTTTCATCTAGGTTATATCATATTATAAATAATAATTTTTTTTATAATTTATTATTACTCAGTAAAACTCGGTCATGTGTATAACACAAGCTGTCAATCAAGTTAATTCATGAATGTAAGGATGGATAATATAGTTTTTTTTTGATTAAAAATATATATATTAGATTTCAAATAGTAAATATACTATAAATTATCGTGATATTATATTCTCTGATGCGCCTGGTGTGGCATTACATACACAATATCAAATAAGAGTAACTTTTCAAGATTTTTTAGGGAGGTCAACTTATTAAGAATTCAAGCTCACAATTATCTTATTTCCTTTTAACATGATATGAATAATTATTCATTTTATGAGTTTAATTTTTCATAAATCTTATTATTAATATGTTGTATTTCATGATTACAATTATAATGAGGGACTCGTGATTTTATCTAGTTTAGCAAGACAAAAATGTTATTCTGTCCATTGGGATTCAATCACTTATATCATATACTGATGAAATAATGTAACCACTAGATCATGTTTTCAAGATTCAGGGTACTTGAAAAAAAATTAAATAATATTCTTGATCTTAGAGAGAAATGAGTAAAAATTAGACCACTCCACTATTAAATTACCTTTAGAGAAATCTTCGACATTTATAGGAAACATGGTACCTAATGATGTAATGATGAAGACATATTTTCATTTTATAATGGTTTGATTTACGATTTCAATTAAAAAATTATCATAATGGGTAGAATGTGATACACATGAGAATATAGTAAAAAATAATAGTTAATTATTTCATGATTATAAATAAAAAAATAAATGAAATAAATTTATTTGGAATTTCATAGATAAATGAACATACAATTTGGGTATAATGAAAATTACTCATATCGTAGTTTCTATAATAAATATAATGGTCAAAACAAAAATGATACAGAAGGAATATAATATAGTCTTTGAAATCAATTTATTTAATTAAATGTATTTTTTATTCGTTATTTGTTTCATTGATATAAATGGATTAATAGGAGTAAAGAGAACATATAATCATTATATGGCCATTTGAGTTTAATACCATTTTTGATATATCCTTTATACAATAACCATTACAATTATTGTACGCTAAGGGTAAGAAGAAGAGTTAATTGGTATAAAAGTGAGAGACCTTGGATTTTATTAGTATGTACATCTATTATGAAGTGTATTAATTTGAAATTGTCAAAGAGGTCGATGACTATGGTTTTAATTTAACCTGGTCAAGGATGAACATCGATAATTGTGGTTCTAGTGAAATATTATGGGGGATAAGTGTTGGATTTGGTGGCCTAGAAGTAACTAATTTTTACTTTATTCATTAATATATACCTTGTCACATCATGATTTTTATTCTGAATGACAATGCATGTGATAATATCCTAAGGATAGCTATTGCATTAAAAGGGCAGAGCGAATCCCTGCTATGATGAGAACCCATAAGTTCCATAACAATATCCTTGAATATATGTTATATCGTCAGATGATGTTATTTTAGGGGAATAAATAATGAAGGCCATTAGGGGTTAAGACTCATAAAAAAGTGAGGCACCTTCTCATGGAGTGAGACATTGATAATATCTAGGAGGATATTATGAGAACATGACCTGCCAGTATGAAATCCACATTTTATATTTTCATTGGATGTTCCTATCTATGGATGTATGAAATGGTCCTTAATGTTTAAGATTATTATTAATGGGTATTACAAATCTCCCACATAGTTTATTGATGAAAATTTTCATGACATACTATTTACATAAAGTTAGGATATGTTGGGTGAATCATGAGTAATACTACATTAATAGATAATGTGAGAAATGATTTTTCCTTTTTGTTCCATAACGGATGTAGATATATCAGGACCTTTGTTGGAATTGATATAGACTAAATTAATCCATGTCCATTGTGAGGAATGGGAATGTTCAATTTTGGAAAGTCAAAGAATGAATAATCAAGAAAATGGGTTGATGGCACTAGCATGCAACCTGTTTGATTCGAGATATCGAGACAAAGGGATTATATAACAAAGTAAGCATTTGTAGGAGGTGACACATCATTGTGGTATTAACTTCTTTATATATGGGTGCCTTAATGTGTTTCTAGACTCTATCCTTGGACTTTAGGAACTCTCCACCTAATACCACTATGAAAAATTCCTAGATGGTAACACACTAAGTGTGTCCAAGTATCTCAGTTAAATATTAATTTAACAAGTTGAATAAAGATTATTCCCAATTTTGGTTTAATAATTATTCAATGACTACTGATGGAATTATTATCAACACTAGTTATTTGGGAGAATATATTACGGGGAAAATAATATATTTATTAGAGAGTAATGAAGTGATATTTATTTAGTAATAAATTTCCATTATTTTAGGTCTAAAAAATGTGGGGGAGGAAATAAAGAAAAATAGAAAAACAAAAGTGCACACTGTGTATGTTAAATTTACATGCAGTGTATTTTTTTGGGAATTTATGAGAAATAATAATTTTTATTTAATTAAATAATATTATATGTAATTTTCTAGGCCCAGGTTAAGTAATAATAATAGTCAACTATTTTTATTAGACATGGGGTATTACTAAGAATTAAATGAAATGAAAACAATGCTTTCGGGTAATTAATTCATTTTATTTTACTATATAATTAAAATCCCAATTATAAAATTCTCATTAGCCTAGAAATTTTTTTGTTGTTGTGCACAATATATCTAGAGAATGTTCTCAATCCTAGAGAGAATTATTTTCTTCCAAGAATGCTCTCGTTCTACGAGAGAAAGATCCTCCTCCATCGGATCAAGGTGATTGAAGGTGGATATCGCAAGGGAAGGCTCTTCCACGCTAGCACCCAGAGATCCCAATGGCGACATCTAGAGATACATGGAGAACATGTGGATCACCACTAGAGTAATCCAACAGTTGGATTCTATAATGCAATTACGGATCAAATCAGATCGTGACTAGAAGCATCAACAAACAAAGAATTCCATCATGGTAATTCTTGTCAATTAATTAAATAAATTATAACCATCATATGATGATCCTATCTATGGTTCCAAGACACCCCTCTTTCTTTATCGTTCTTCTTTTTATTCTGAAGATCCAAAATTTTATTATTGTGACAGATCTCAGATTAATCATTGTTAACGCTTAAATAAAAGTTGGGTACGCCCACCAACACGCTTTCGCTGCGCCTGAAACCTACAAGTGGTATCATAGGGGTCATATCATTGATTATAATTATATAGTTTTTCTTTGGGGATTTACACATTTAATAATTTAATTTTTTCATTTCTTGTTAATCGTTATTTAAATCTGAATCTTGATATTTTTTCCTCCTCTCTCATTTCTCTTTCACCACACAAAAACGAATTTTTATTTTAATTTTGATTAAAATAAATTAGAGGACCCCATCCCGAGGTCCCAAATGTTTTGTCCTGTACAACACCATAATATATGTCGTGTATTCGGCAGTACAAGCCGTCTAGTTATGATTCAATGCATTGGACTGGTCTGCCAAATTAGGCTGTGTGTTGGAGTATTTATAAGTCTTAAACAACTCCATGTGTTGACCAGAAATCGGTGGCACATGGATTCTAGATTATATGCAGTGTGGCTCATTGAACAAGGTGTGTAGCCCCTTTAGGATAGGGTTGGACCGTGTACCCTGCACATGGCTCACCTAGTTAGAAATAGTGTAACGTGAACACTACAGGGTTTGTGTCCCACTGAACACACCGTGTACTCCGAAGAATTCTGAAGTACATTTACATGCCATGTCCCCAAGCGTGTACTTTAGATGGATGGTGAAAAAAAGTACACACCATGTCTTCAGAACTACATGTCCTGTACTCATCCAAATTACACAGATTTATTAAAATTTATTATTATACTATACAAACCCTTGAGACATGTACCATAGTGCAGGAAAAAAGCTATGTAACACTATGTGATAGGTGTTTTATATATATGTATTTAAATTTACATCTGGGTATTGTTCATTTTTAGTCATTAGGTAGTTATGAACGGGAATTCACCAAGCTTCCTCTAAAGTAAAAGTTACATAAAATGTAAATTTTAAATGAATCTATTTGTTTAAAATTTTGATGGATGAGAATCTCAATGCAATCAATAAAAAGGGTTTCTGATAAAAGGATTGATTAATTAAAGATAATTAATTATTTCGAGCATAATTAACCTTAAACAAGAATGATTAAAGAATTGAATGCTAGTTTGATTTATTAGTTAATATTTTTTCACGCATGGATGATCATGATCAACACCAAGACCATTGTATGTTAATAAGTTCTGTTAATTTATTTATTTAAATTAAATTTGTTTCCCTACAAGCCTTCTCCTCATTAATATATAGGACCTGAATACTGAAGGTTTCTTTTTTTGTAAAACCCCATTTTACCCCTCACCTATGTGTGAGATAAAACAATATGTAATCTATGTGGCACCCAATCTAGTGAAGGTTGCTCTATTTTGGTGGCAAGGAGAAACCAATCCATGGATATACAAAGGTGGACATGTGGGAATCTATAAACACAAACCCAAAAGGTTCAAGGCGTTTGTCCCCTAGGTTCTGGTTTAGTTTATCATCCACTAGATATAATAACCAATAGAATAAGATCATGATCATAAAATTTATTTTATTTCTTTTAGTTTCATGGTTTATTTATTGAGGGTGTGTTGTCAAGATCACACAATCAATGAATTAAACAAGCATGCCAGATGAAACTAAAATAAGTCCACCTTAGGTGTAAAATATTTTCTTCTATATGGTTAATCACTTAAGTATATCCCACTTAATATTAATAAGAATGTAATCAAAGATAATAAAATCGAAATTAACCTATATGGATAAATCACTCAAATAAATATTAAGTCAGTATAGCCATCCATAATCTTGGTTAGAATCGATCCACTGTTCAAAGTGCTTGACCAAACCTAGTTGTGGTGATTTCAATTATCAAGGAATTATAATTCAAGGTTTTGGGTTGACAAGACTTGTTTCGCATCAAGGGCCGACTGTCACAGTAGTACTTGGTGTCACCAAGAGGAAAAGGTTGATGAAATCCAAAATAAAAGGATTTAAGATTGGGGAGTCCACTTAGCTAATCAAGGAGCATCGAGTTAATACAGTTGTCATTTGGAATGCCTACCTAAAACCCTTCAAGTTGCTTGAAAACCCCTAGTTGGGTTAATTTAAAGGGAAATATGGATCCATTCCATTAGAATATACATGAAACATAATATTCGAAGTCAATGGTGAGGCTATTGGATTTCGATAAAATAGTGGGAGACTAATAAGTATTATTATTTTTTATTTATCTCTGTTTTATCATAATAAAGTAATTTTTTTATCATCTTCATTTGTAGAAACAGAAAGAAAAATAACTTCAAACATATCATTGCGAACCACAATTGAAAAGTGATACCTTCTCACCGGGAACCAATTTTCAAGAGTGGATGAGGTGTTTACACGTCCTCTTTTACCACAAGAGGAAATTGTATGTTCTGGAAGAGCATTTTATGGTTGCACCTGGGAAAGAGGCCAGTGATGAAAGAACTATCTATCTATATGAAACATATGGATTATTCCATAGATGTCCAATGTTTCATGATATCAACCATGACTACTGAGCTCTTGAAGAAAAATGAAAACATGGACTCATATAGCATGATGTCATAACTTAAAGATCTTTTCCAAGATATGGAGATATAGGAGAGATATGAGATCTCCAATGATTTGTTTACAGGTGAGCATAAAGAGTCTATGCTAGATGGGCCTCATGTAGTGAAGCTTATTGGCTACATTGAATGCTTATAAATCTTAGGGATTAAGTTCCCAGATGAGTTATGTATAGATCTCATGTTGTCATCACTGCCCAAGACCGTGTCTAGTTTTATTGTCAACTATAACATGAGAACAATAAGAAGAGTCTATTAGAACGTCTGACCTTAATTCTCCATGTAGATAAGAACATGGGGTGTGACAAACTTATAGTCCTTATGGAGAATCAGAAAAGGATGGACAAGGAAAATGGGGCAAGGACTTATAAACGGTTTGAATCCCCCAAGAACCATCCCTCCAAGAAGGGGATGATCTAGAGGCATGGAAAGGAATGGGAGTCTATATTTTTTTTCTTGTGGAAAGTATTTTCAGTAGAATAGGAACTGCAACTAGAAGCGTGGGGACACTAATGGTGCCTTCGTTATCGAGTTTAATATTTCTATTTCTACATATTGGGTATTAGATATAGATTATGGGACTCAAATCTATATTCAAATGCATGAACGACGTATATTTAGAAAGATTTATAGAGGAGAGGTGGATCTTCAAGCAGCCAATGGCACTAGACTGGCTACATTAGCCATTGGCGATTACCACATCTCGTTGTCAATTGGGATGATTTTGGTTTACATAATTATTATTATGTGCCTAGTGTTACCAAAAACATAACTTATGCATCATTTTTGGATATTGATGGATTTGTTTTCATGTCTGTAAATACATGTTTCTTATTTTATTAGAACAAAATATGCTATGATATGGAACATTTAAATAATGGTTTTTATGTATTAAATTACAAAATCAAAGTGTTGGAAATCAATAATGAAACAAACTCTCATGGCTCATACCCCACCTAGTTCTGGCATCACCGTATTGGTCATGTAAATGAGAAGCACTTGACAAAGCTATACCAATATGGCTATTTAGATTCTACTGATCTAAAATAACTTGAATGATGTCATGCCTTATTACAAGGTAAAATGAAAAATATTCCTTTTGGTGGATCGGGTTAAAGGGCCACAAAGCTTCTAGGATTGTTACACACATATGTGTGTGGACCATTTCTAGTATAAGCTAGAGGTGGATATTCTTACTTAATTACTTTTATTGATGATTTGAGTAGTTATGGATATATATACTTAATGAGGTATAAGTCAGAATCCTGATAGAAATTAATGGAATTTAAGAATGATGTAGATAATCATCTCGGAAAGAAGATAAAGAATCTTTGATTGGATCGAGGTGGAGAATATATGAACTAAGAGATCATCAATATTCTACTGGAGTTGAGTATTCTATCTCAGCTCACTCCTCCTTATACACCACAATGGAATGGTGTTAGTGAATGGAAGAACTACACCTTGTTAGACATGGTGAGATCGATGATGAGTCATACAGATCTTCCATTATCCTTTTTCGAATATGCATTAAAAACTGCAACATACACATTAAAATGAGTACCAAATTAGGTGGAAAAGGGAACTCCCTTCATGTAATGGAAGGGAAAGAAACCCGTTTTGTCACACACATGTGTATGGGGATGCAAGGAATTCATTAAGGCCTTCTCAAGAAACAAACTAAAATCCCGGGACACAATGTATTTCTTTATAAGATATCCCAAGAAACAAAAGGATATTACTTATATAACCATTCATACATGATAGTGAATGTCACCCGGAAATTCATCTTTCTTGAGAGGGAGAACATACTCAAAAAGGATAGTGGTAGCAAGATTGAATTCGACGAAGTTTATGATCAACAAACACATGAGTTGGTTCTAGAACAAGTTCCACATGTCTCTATGGAAGAGGTTCTAGAAACACATGTAATGTGTATGAGATCAAGAGAGGTAAGGGAACCAGAGAGATTTGGTTTCCTAGTCACTGATGATGGTGAATCTTCATTGTTGGACAATGATGAACCTCTATCCTACAAAGAATCAGTGGAATGCTCAGAAGCTACAAGACGACAAGAATCTATGAATTATGATATGGATTCCATGTATCAAAAGTAAGTCTGGGTTCTAGTCGATGAGGCAGTTGATTTAAATCCTTTTGGATAAATATTGGTAATCAAGAGAAAACTAGACATGGAAGGTCACATTAGAACCTATAAAGCAAATCCAGTGGCCAAGGGATTCATTCAACGTCAAGGAATTGACTATGATGAAACCTTGTCACCATTTTCCATGTTTAAATCCATAAGAATCATACTTTCCATAGATGCTTACCATTACTATGTGATTTGGAAAATGGTTGTAAAAATTGCATTCCTTAATGGGAAATTTCAAGAATATGTCTATATGAATCAACTAGAATGGTTTGGGACACCAGGTGAAGCCAAGCGGGTTTTCAAGTTGCAGGAATCCATTTATGGATTAAAGCATGCATCTGGGTCATGGAACATTCGATTTGATGAATCAATAAACAAATTTGATTTCATTAAGAATGAATGTGATCCATGTGTTTATATGTAGTTTAATGGGAATGAGGTCTTTATTCTTGTAGTATATATTGATGACATATTTATTGTTGGGAATGATGTACAAGTCTTACAGTCAGTTAAGAACTGGTTGAACAAGTGTTTCTCCATGGAAGATTTTGTCGAAGTAGCCTACATTTTATGGATCAAGATCATTTGTGATATGTCCAAAAGGATGATTAGACTAAGATAGGGTATATAAATTTACCAGATACTAAAGAGATTTAGTAAAGAACAATCCAAGAGGGGATTGGTTCTAGAGTCACCTGGCCTATATCATTCTATGAAAATGTGTCCTCAGACACAACCAGAGAAAGATAGAATAAGTAAGATCCCATACAATTTAGCTATAGGATCCATCATGTATGCTTTGTTATATACCAGGCTTGATGTTTCCTATGAATTGTGCATGGTAGGCATATATCAAGAAGATTCAGGGGAACAACAATGGACTGTAGTTAAGACTATCCTTAAGTGTCTGAGAATAACTATGGATATGTTCCTGATGTATAGAGGAGATGATGAGATTTTCATAAGAAATAATGTTGATGCTAGTTTTCAGTTAGACCAGAACGATCTGAAATTGCAATTTGTATATGTTTTCTATCTCAATGGTGGAGCTGTGAGCTGCCAGAGTTAAAGCAACCTATTGTCTCCGATTCTACAGTGGATTCCTAATATATAGTAGTTTCCGATGTAGCCATGGAAGCCATTTGGATTTGGATCTTTTTCATGGAGCTAGATGTGGTGCCTAGTAGTAATGATCCTACCACATTGTATTGTGGAAAATACTACAGCGGTGGCTCTTGCAAAAGAACCAAGGTCACATCAACCAACAAATGACATACTCTGGAAGTATCAACTCTTGGGGGATTTCTATCAAAGGGGTGATGTTGAATTGAATATATTATCCATGGAAGAGAACATGGAGAACCCCGTGACTAAAGACCTATCTCAGTCAAAGCATGAATATCATGTGAGGGATAGCAGTTAAATGTTGTTAGGAGTAGGCTATAGTCCAAGTGGGAGTGTGATGGATTTGGTGGCCTAGAACAAACTACTTTGTACATTATTCATTAATAAATACCTTATAACATCTTGATTGTTCTTCTATGTGAAAATTCATGTGATAATGTCCAAAGGATAGATGTTGCATTAAAGTGTCATAGTGGATCCCTACTATGATGAGACCCCAGAAGTGCCATAACACTGTTCTGGAATATATGTTCTATGGCCTGATAATGTTATTTGATGGACACAAATAAAATAGGCCATTAAGGGTGAGGACTCATAATCCATTGAGTCACCCTCTCATGGTGTGCGCCCTTGGTAATATCCAAGAGGATATTATGAGAATGAGACCCGCCAGTAAGAAATCCCAATTTCATAGTGTTATTGGATGTTCCTATATGCGGACGTGTGTATTGGTCCTTGGACTTTAAGATTATTATTAACGAGTATTACAACTCACACATTTAAATGTATTGACGAAAACTATGATGACACATTGTTCACAGCGAGATAGGATATGTTGGGTGCATCAAGAGTAATAATGCATTAATAGATACCCCGAGAAAGGATTTGTCCCTTCTATTCCATTACAAAATTATATATCTCAGGCCCTTTGATAGAATTGATATAGCCTAAATAAATCCATGGCCAGGTTGAGTAACAGGCATGTTCAATTCCAAAAAGTCAAAGAATGTATAATCAGGCACATGTGTTGATAGAACTAGCATGAAACCCACTATATTCGATATATCAAGACAAATTTATTATATTACATGGTAAGTGTTCATAGTAGGTTACACATCATTGCAGTGTTAAAGTCTTTCTATATTGGTGCCTTGGCTTGTTTCTAGATGCTAAACATCGACTTTAGGCAGGCTCCACCTAATGCCACTGAGAAAGGGTCCTTGAGGGTCACACCCTAAGTGTATCCAAGTATCTTAGTTAAATATTGATTTAACATGTTGAATAAAGATTATTCCTGATTGTGGATTAATAATTATTCAAGGTTTCCTGATCGAATTTATTTTAATTCTAATTTTTTTAGGGAATATATTGTGTGCGGAATAATATATTTATTAACATGTAATGCAGTGATAGTTTTTTGAGAAGTAAATAGCCATTATTTAAGGTCTAATAAATGTGGTGGAGTAAATAAAGAAAAATAGAAAAACAAAAGTACACGCTCTCTATATTTAATATACATGTCATGTATCTTTTTGGAAATTTATGAGAAATAATATTATTTATTTAATTAAAATATATTTGGTGTAATTTTCTGGGTGCATGTCAAGTAATAAAAATAGTCAACTATTATTATTAGACATGGGGTAAAACTATGAATTAAATGAAATGAATAAATGCTTTCAGGTAATTAAATCATTTTATTGTTCTATGTCATTAAAATCCCAATTATATAATTCTCATTAGACTATCCATTTTTTGTGATTGTGCACAATGGATCTAGAGAAATCTCTCAATCCAAGAGAGAATTATTTTCTTCCTAGAACACTATCAAGCTACGAGAGAGAGATCCTCCTCCACTGGATCAAGGCGATTGAAGGCGGACATCTCAAGCAAAGGCTCTTCCGCACTTGCACCTAGAGATCCCTTTTGCGACGTCCAGAGACACGTGGTGCTCACGTGGATTACTGCTAGAGGAATCCTACACATATATTCCATGACACAATTATGGATCACATCGGATCATGATCAGAAACGTCAACAAAGAAATAATTTTATCAAGGTAATTCATGTGAATTAATTAAATAAATTATAACCAACATATGATGATCCTATCTGTGTTTTTAAGACACCACACTTTGTTTTTCATTTTTCGTTCTATTATAATGATCCAGCGTTTTATTATCTTGATGGACCTAAGATTGATCGTTGTTAACGATAAAATTAAATTAGGTTACACCCACCAATGCACATCCTCTGTTCTCAGAACCTATTATAAGTTCATATTATTGGAAATAAATGACAGAAAAATGTTTTTTGAACTACCCAATGAAAGTAACATGATTTCACACCACACCCTTTGAGCTTCCACTAGCATGAAAAGAGGTTATACAGACAACGGTTATGTGCAATTAATTGGTAAATAATGTTAGTAAATAAAATATAGTTACATTAATCCAAATTTTTGTTAAAAGCATCATAATAATTTATAATATATAATTATTATAATTAATGCCAATAATTAATTAACATTATTAAATATGTGTAATGATGTTGTAAAAATTATGTAATGGGATAATTTTTTTTTATTTTTTTAAAAATATTGTATGATATTTTAATAATGGTAAAATATAAAAAAATATGGAATATTTTATTTTTAATCATAAATAAATTTGGATAATTTTTTTTGACTGCCCAATTTTTCCAATAACCACTATAGTGAATCCTTAATTGATGTAATGGGGAACAAAAAGTGTTTGGGATAACATAAGAAATTTTTTAAATAAAATATTACACACAATATTCCATGTGTTTCCACTCACCACACCATTAAATTCTAACACCTCTTACATTTAATCCTCACAATAAAATTTAGTTCGTTATTCATATATCTCTCACTTTTTCTATAAAACACTAGTTTCTCCAATCATAATGAGCATCAGGGGTTTAAATTATTTTCTCTAATCTTTGAATCCTAATATAATTATAGTTATTTCTGAAAATTTAAAACCCAGTATAAATTTTCGGTAGTTCCTTTTTGCAATTCCATGTCATTATTTCAATATTTTTTTCATTAATTTTTATTATATATTTTTATATCATAGAATCTGATACACCATTTCTATAATTAACATAACATTACCATTCCATAATTACATAGTCTATATAAATAATACATCACATACATTCCTAATACCTTTTTGGTGAGTGTAATATAGAATTTTGAAATTTTCATACATAACGGAACCAATAAATTCCCATAAAATGTTTATTTTTTTATAATAAACCATTGTAATATAAATTTTATACTTTGTTCATTTTATGATAGAACCACATATCTGTATGGTTGACATCATAATCATATGTGGTTATCATTATTAATTGTAAAAATGTTTTAAAACAAGACATGAGCATATAAATCTATGTAATGTGTATATATAGAATGATAAAATTTATTAGGAAACTAAAATATATAGAATCCCTTGAAAATAATTTATGTTAAAAAATTATGAGTTTTATAGTTGTTTTTCAAAAAATTTAGTCCCATATTTGTTGAAATGTTTCATAAATGAATTTCATAAAAAATCTTACAAATCATAAACTACCATAGGTAAAATAAGACACATTTGAAAATTCCAAATCCTAAAAACTGACTATTAATCAATTAATAAATTATAAACATCACATAAAAACATAAAAATTGGAGAAAATATCATAATATCATTTTAAAAATTAGAGAACATAAGATATGGCATAAATATATTCTAATAAAATAATTTAATATATTAAGGGACACTTCCAATGTCATAAACCTACTTGGGCTGACCTTAAACCGGTCACCTCACCCGACCAAGGATATGGCCTGAATGTCATTCCTGATCCCCATGAAAGGGAACTAGTTTCAAACAAAGAAATCAAACATCTAGTAATGATTTTTCCCATAAATAAAATGAAAATAAAAAATTAGAACTAATAAATTAAAATGAAAACTATTAGCGGTGATAGAATAATACTCTACATATCTCCATGTGACCCTATGGGTCACCACAATACTGAAACCAATATTTCAATATGATGAATTAATCCACGAAACAAGCATAACCTGAAGATAAAAATAGAGATAAACTATAGGAATGAGTATTAAAACCCATTAAGTGTTCCCAAATATTCTATTCCTATATGCATTTCATGTAAATTAATGATCCATAAATTTCAATTTTGAACTAAAATGTATAAAACATTGTTTTCAATGATTTTTTTCCTAAAATATTCATGATAAATTATCCTTTTCAATTAAAATAATATATTCCCTTTTTAAGAAGCAGTTATTGGCTTTTAAAATGAGGTGACATTTAGGTTACAAAATTAGGAAGGATGTGTAAAATATTTTCAAAAGCTTTTCCTATAAACACTTCAAACCATTTATTAACTTTTAGAAAGAAACTACACTGCACAAGGAAAGAATATATACAAATATACAATATAGATACTGGGAAAACACTACACAATAGTAACTAACTAGCAAATTCAACTCAATCATCTGCCGCCGATAAATATGTACCAGAAAACATGGTAAAACCTAAGAGCTTGTGAATAATCTAGAATATTTTAGACATGTGACTCATCATAAAGGCATACCCTACCTGATGAAATCATAATTCCCAAATTCACTATCATCACCTAAACATGCCTCAAGTAACCATTTAACACTAAACCATTTCCAAAGAACCAACACATGCCACTTTAAAAAAACCAATTATTCATTAATTTAAGAAACCCAAGTCACCATTTTAAATCAATTACACATTTATAAAGTCCAACATGGAATTTCATCTAGTAATTGATGCGAATAAGACAATCAAACCATTTATTGAAATATATTCCATGAAATAAACCTTTCCAATTCAAGATATACTATTTTAGTGACAATTCTATATCAATAATAAATATAAAAACCAGGTGATAAATGAAAGAAATAAATTATTCTTAAATTTAATGTTAAATTCATAGGTATTTTACCTCAAACATGCCGCTTTTAATGAGAACTTATCAAAAATCCCATTTCCACTCATACATATATGAATTTACACACACACACACAAATATATATATATTCCCCTTGATTAATTTCACATAACCTCCACTCCATGTGGGAGTATGTACAATAATAGAATATATATACCTTACCCCCTCACATGCATGTATATCATCCTCATGAGTGATGAACAGAAATTACATTAATAAGGTCCACGAGCTCTGTAAAAGATATTGGAAACTCGAAAAACACAAAACCACTAAAATAAATTTTTTACAAAATAATGGAACCATCATTATTTAGAAACTAGAGGATTATTGAATAAATCAACATCCATGGAAACACCATTTTAATGTGAGAAGTGATAATGATGGCTTTATGTTTTGTAGGCCCCTAATTCATTTACAAAAATCAATACAAAAATCAATTTCCAAAAAATGTAAAATATCATTTTCACTAAGATATTTCAAATGGGAATACAGATCTTATACTTCAATTTTAAACAACTTTTAGAACCACACAATTAACTAAAATAATTTATATAAAAAGTAACTATTTATGAAACTAAGATTATATGAAAACACTATTTTGGAAACCCCATCTTCATTTGTGAGAACATCCATGTGGGCACCTAGTTCCCCCATTTATGATCCAATATCGAATGTTATAGCAAAAGTCCATGAAAACTTTAGAATTCACCTCTGAAAACACCACTCTCCCTTTAACCCATAACCAACCATTTCAATTAATTAAAAAAATGAAACCATAGCGTATAAACAAAAAATCCCCTCCAAATAAGTTTCCAAACACACTTAAAGAAATAATACGATTCAACATGAAAATATCAATTTATAATTGAATTAATTTTATAAACTATTTAAAAGGGAAAACACCACCCAAAGATTTCAATTTTACCCCTAAAGATAAATCATCAACTTATAAAAGACATTTATCATATGTAGCTATAGGAATAATATGTGTTTCACTTTGAATGAAATTTTTAGCCAATAAAATCATCAAGAATGCACCATAATAATTTAACCAAGGGAATTAACAAATTGTGAATCATGTTTTAAAAGATAGTTGATAATAAAAAAGAATATTATTGAACATATTTCATGGAAATTGTATAGAAACACCTATCAGGTGGTAGAGAATGTGATGGACTCTCCAAGGAGGAATAGTAAACCCATATGAGTAATTTCACCCCCTTACATCGATGAAAACTAAGACAAACACAACACCATTTTTTTGTGTTTGTCCAAATTGATGATGAGCCTCCAAAATTGAAGGAATATACACTATAGGTGGAGAGGATGAAGATTACTGAGATAAATGGCTCTCCAGAGAGCGAAAAATGGATATAGATGGCACTGTAGGGGTTTGTGACTCAGTTAGGTGTATCTGGAGTGTTTCTCACCATGGTAGGGGAACCACTAGAGGTAAGTAGTTGGAGGTATTTGTCTGATTTAGTGGGGAGGCATGAGGGGGAGTCGAAGCTCAAGGAGGAGGTACAACCAGAGATGAGAGAGGTGGTGATAGAGGAAAAGGGTGTATATGAGGCTAGTTATGCTAGAGGGGGTTGCTCCGTGGGAAAGAAAGAGGAGGGGAACAAAACTAGGGTTAGAAAAACACAATGAAAACCTAAAAGTACAGATAATAGTATTTGGAAAATTAATAATAATAATAATAATAAGAATAATTCGTAATAAGAATAATAATAATTATCATAATTCTATTATCCTAATAATAATAATTATTATAATCATACTAATTATAACTTAGTGATAAAAACAGAAACAAAAACAATAATAATAATAATAATAATTTTATTTCTAATAATAATAACAGTAGTATTATTATTATTATATTCTTGTAATTTTTTTTCAAAAAAATTATTTATTTTAAATATTGGGAAATCGCATGGTCTCTTAGGCCAACCAAAAAGTTACCACTAACCGTGCGGTGCCCGTGCATCAGATCAAAACCCACCAAAATTATTAAAGATCAAAAAATATAAAACCATCACTCATCCCAAACCTTAATGGGAATATATAATGCCATGAAATAATAATATAAAAGAAATTTAAAGGCCTAGGTGTGAAAATTATCTCCTTCACAAAATATTCTTCCCTAAGAAGGTCTCCATGCCACAAGTTAATCAAAAATTTAGTTAATTCCCAGACATTACCCGGATAAAAATGGAATTTTGGGGTGACTATTTATTTCTCAAGTCACACCCCACCGATCTAGATGAAACCACAACACAAAACAAGGGGAGAAATTGATAGGGTTCTCCCCACCATAAGGATTGTACTATGAGAGATATTAAAATACCCATACACTCCAAGAAAATATAAATTTGAATCCCACTATAGCATAACCTGAAAACCGGGAACCTTAGGGTTAACTCAACATTTCATCACAAACTAAACAAAAACCTTACCAAAACTAGGAACTAGGGAACCCCCAACATAAAATTTTTCAACTTACACTCAAAACTAAATCATACCAAAAAGGCTTAAACAGAAATCCCATTACATGGAAACCCGACATATCGGGGCACCAGAACAAAGGAACTCCCAATAACAACACCAAAAAAACTAAGAATCTATCAGGCTGTTCTAAAACTCCCAACCCAAACACATATAACTTCTTTATAAAGAGCGAGAAAACAACTCCACTGAATCGTGGTGCTCTCTACCTAAGCAGAAATAATAACTCAACCAAATAGTGAACTCAAACACTGTTACAAACATCTATCTCTCCAAGAACTCACATATCTAAAATATCACTAATAAAATAAGGTCCATCCCACACAAAGGTAAAATAAACATTTAATAAAAAAAATATTCTAGATGCCACATTGAAAAGAACACATCAACTAAGATCACAAAATGATAAGTTCATCTCACTTTCACCACAGACGATGACCACACAATAGCAAGAAAACAAAAATAATGAAAAATTAAATGTATCTTTTCCAAAATGAATTAAAATGAACTAAGAGAAGGTCTCACTTACCCCTGTCAACCCTGACTATTCTGGAGCTTCACCTCGAGACCTATTCCTGGTGCTATGATGGATGGAGCATCTACTGACTCATAGTATGGAACTAGAATCCTTCGATTAAACTTTTCATTTGAGCAATGATTCATGAAAATTTTCTCTATACGACCCAAATATCCACAATGATGTCATGAGTTTGGAGGGGTGAGACATGTCTGCATTGATCACCCGAACCTTCCACACTGATGGCGCAACATTGAATGGACTTATGAACTAGAAGTCCTAACCAAAAAGTAGATTCCTTAGAGACAGGTTCCTTTGGAATTCACCTCTTTTGATATAGGGGACCTTTATGAGAAACAAGAAACATCGGATTTAAAACCACATGCACATGGGAAATCCACTCATATAAGATGTTCATATAGACCTTCATCATCCAATGGACTTGTTAAACACAGATGATATCTTCCCTCTTTTTCATCTTCAAATCCTTTGTTATGATTCATTGGACAAAGTAATACCTAAAAACTTCCCACATCACCCTGACATGAAATGATGGAAGGCTGATCATGTCCCCTTCGTCCAAAGTTGGACCTTCAAATAGACCCATTAAAATACACACTATGATAACTGTAGGAGTTCCCAACTCTATGAAGACCTGCTCAACCACTTCAAGATACCTCACTGCCTCTAATAGACCTTGATCACTGAGAAGGAAAAAAACATTTTAAAATAACCAAAAACTGGGCATGATTCCTTATAAATCTTGGGAGCCTTTCTAGGTGGTATTTTCTAAACATAACGGAAAACAAATACAAAAACTTACATCAAATCGAAGTACAATAAAAAGAGGAAACCTAAGCCAAAAAGACCAGCTCAAAAATCAAGAAAATAAACCACAACAAAAAACATTTCCCTAAAAATCCACGATTTTCATTTAAATTTCAAAAAATATTTTTTCTATGTCCACATTTACAAATTCTAAAAAACCACTTTTAAACCAAATTTCAATTTCAAATATAATTTTCCTCTTTAATATCACTTTAGAACAAAATTCAAGCCTTTAATTTCAAATACACAGCCAAGTAATCCAATGAACCGTTTCACATGTCTTTAAACTATTTCATCCATATGCTCAAATAGAAACATTTCATATGTACCCTCACATGTGCAAATATTAATAATGAGTTCTCACGGTTTCCCTGAAACCACATTTTTACCAATTCCAAAAAAACACCATATTTTTAGACCAAGAGATTTCAATTTTAAAACCCTTTTTATGAATTTAAATCTATTTTAAAGGAAATATTTTTATTTCAAAACCCCTTTTAATTTTTTAAATGCACTTATGCAAACCAGAACCAAGACAACAATCTACTTACATAAAACTACTAGAGTGAGGGACTAGTAGTCATGCTTAACCCGGTGACATGATAGTGGGTAACCCCTATTTAATAATAATCAACTAATATGAGTTTATACCATGTACTCAGACTCCACATAGGTCACTAATCCATGTGAAATTATGACATAACAACAAATTTCCTCTGTTTTCATCCCTTAATCCAAAATAAGGATAGTGACTCAAAACCAATACCACCCCTAGTAACTAAGGTTTCATCATGGGTTATGGTGATCAGGAACCGACACATGACCTGCCTCTTAAGACCCAAAAATCCTAATCTCCATCTAAAATACACCCCAAACAGCAAGGACCTTCCTCTGATACTATATTTTCAGCAAACAACTTGGGTTGAACCTGAATCGATCAACCAAACTGGCCTAGAGCACGGAATGAAGGTCGTTCCCTATCCCCATGAGATGGAAACTAATGCCAAACATCTAAATTAAAGAGGTGGAAATTATTTTCACCATAAATGAAAGACAAATTAGTAAATAAAAACTAAACAATGAAAACAAAAACTAGTAGTGGTGATAAAATAAAACCGTACATTCCTCCATGTAACCCTATGTGGCACCACTGGCCTCAATCCAACATCGCACTATGGAGACTGGATCCGAGAAAGAAGCTTCATCAGAAAAATGGTAAACTACAGGTGTGAGTATTGAAATTAAGTAGTCATTCAAAAAAATATATTCCCATTTGTATTTAATTTAAGTAAATTATCTTTCAAATTCATGTTTGAAATAAAATGTATAATACAAGGTTTTCATACAATTTATTCTTAAAATATATCATAGTCCATTTCCCTTTTTAAATTAAAAATAAACCAGATTACCTTTATAAGAATCATACATTGGAATTTTAATGGAGGTTATGTTCACACTAAAAGGGAGGAAAGATGTGTAAAAAAAGTATAAAACCATTTTCAAGAAACACTTGAAACCGTTTATTCACTTATAGTAATAAAATAAACTATGAAAGAAAAAATATCAACAAACATAAAAAAATGTAATGGGAAATCACGACACAAGAGTAACAAACCAGCTCATGCATCTCAATCATCTTCTATAGATAACTTATTACCATACAACATGGGAGAACGTAGGATCACTTGAATAATCTAGATTGTATGATAAATGGGGCTCATACCAAAGGAATTCCCTACATGGTGACATCATAATTCCAAAACTCTCGGTCATATCCCTACCATTCCTAACCAAGTGGCTAATCCCATTCCAATAATAACAAAATGTCCCTCTCCTCTAGGCCACTAGCCAGTGAAAAATCTAAACATGTGAAACAATTATTCAACAAAAATTCCCTCACAATAAATGGTTACCATGTTCTGACTAAAAAGGGAGTGACTCAGCAAATATCAACTAAGGAATCCACCACATTTATTTTTATCTTACAAAATCCATACACACAACAAAATAACCCTAGAATCATTCCATGTATTTTTCTCCCTCTTTCCTTTAAATATTAACATGTAAGGGAAGTCCTAGAATAGGACCACCCATTCCTATCAACATCAAACAAGGATAGAGGTATATCCAAAAGAGTGTTTTAAATGTAAATTGTTGTAAATGGGTAATAAATATGTCTTAAGAAACCATTTAACAAGAAACCATTTCCAAAGAACCAACACAAAATAGTTTCAAAAACAAAAAACCACATAGGCAATAATTTAATAAACCAATGTCACCATTTTAAATCTAAATTACATTTATAATGGCCATTAGGGCATTTCATTAAGCAGTTGATATGAAAAATGCAATTAAACCATTTATTAAAATACATTATAAGAAATAAATCACTCCAATTCAAGACAGAAAATTGTACTAACAAATTCCATATCAATAATTAATATAAAAACTAGGTTTGAAATGAAAGAAAGAAATAATTATTAAAATTATTTGTCAATGCATAGGGATATTACCTCAAACATACTGTTTTTGATGATGACTACTCAAATCTACCTTACTTCACATGCACTCATATTATATATATATATATACTCCTATCTGTATTGAACATAATACCCATTCCATGAGAAAATATTTAAAAAGAGGGAATATATATATACATTACCCCTACACATAGACATAAGGAATCCTTGCGAGCGATGACTCCAAATTACATCAACAAGGTCTACATGCTCTGGAAAAGCTACCAGCTATAACAAAATTAAAAAACCCCTAAAATAAAATTTAGTCAAAAAAAGAACCAACATTATTTAGAAACCAATAGAAGGTTCAAGAAATAAATTTATAATAAAACACAATTTTAAGGTGAGCATTTCCAAATGGTCCTTTATGTTTTTCACAAAAAAAATGTATTTAAGACATGAAAATCAAAACAATGTTTCCAAATAATGTGAAACTTCCATTTCACTAAGCATTACAAAATGGGAATACCCTTATTATACTTAATTTATTAAAACAATATTAAGAAACACGAATGGAACTTATATCATTTAGAAAAAGGTAGTTTTTAAGAATCCATGATTATAAGATGAAAACATTTTGGAAATATCATCTTCAATGAAGAGAACATCCAATAAAACACCTTAAATCCATGAATCCCTTAGAAATCAGCTCTAAAAAAAACACTCTCCCTTTAACCAATACCCAACCATTTAACATAATTAAAAAATGAAACAAGAGTTCATAAAACAAAATATCTCTTCCAATGAAGATTTAAACCATGCTTAAAGAATTAAAAATGTTTCTCATGGAAAGACCAAGTCAAAATTGACTCATTTTGATTAAATGTTTCATATGGAAAACGTCACCCATCCATTTAAATTTTACTCCTATAGATCAATCACCCATTTATCAAACACATTTAGCATAATAAAACATAGGAATTATAATATTTTCTCTTCAAAATAAATTTCCATAAAATAAAATTATCACAAAAACACCACAATAATTTAACCAAGGTCATTAATAAGATATAAATCATGTTTTAAAAATTAATTAATAACATAGAAGAATCATAAGGATCGACATGTAAGTAAAATTCATGGATACACCAACTGGTTGAGTGAATATTTAATGGGACTCTCAATGATGGAAGAGTATACCCTAGGGAGTGATCTGCACCCCCTACCATCAATGGAAACCAAAATGAACACAACCCTATTTAATAGGGTTTTACCAATCTAAATAAACACAAAAAAATCATGGTAAAACATATTGTAGGGGGAGTGAATGTTGTCTCCAGGGATATGTGGCTCACCATAGAGGGAGATACGGCCGAAGATAGTTCTAGAGGGGTTTGCGTTGGAGGTTAGGGCATCCAGAGGGTGTTACGCTAATCCAGGGGAACCACTAGGTTTAATCAACTTGAGATGGAGGACATGAGCAAGGGGGAGGCACAAGGTGGAATGGTGCCACAAGGGGGAGGCACAAGGAGGGGGTCTTGGCAGAGAAGGGAGAGGCAGTGATGAAGGAAGAGGGTGCATGTGAGGCAGGTTGTTCAGGAGGGGGATGTATCGTTGGAGTGAATGGGGAGGGGAACCTTTGTAGATTTTGAAAAAAAACAAAAGAAAATATAAAACTAAAACTACTAATAATAATAAATAAATAATAATAATAATAAATAATTTTATTATCAATAATAATATTTATAATAACACTAATAACTAGATAAAAAAATAACATAGTGATAATAGTAATAAAAATAATTATTTATTTTCTAATAATAATAATTATAATATTGTAATTATTATTATATTTATTAAAAAATTATTTTAAATTTTATATTAATAAAATTCATTTATTTTAAATATTTGGAAACCACATGGTCACCTAGATTGACTGCATGGTCACTGCTAATTGTATGGTGCCCATGCGCTGGCTCGAAACCCACCAAAATAACAAATATTAAAAAATTCAAAGCTGGAACTCAACCTAAACCTTGATGAGAATATAAAAAGCCGAGAAATAATAAAATAAAATAATTTTCATGGTTGGGGTGTGATATCCAAGACTGTCCTCACATAGTAGACAGAGTCCCATAGTAGAATGAGTCCACTCTCCTATCTCTAAAATGAGATCACATGATATATAATTCTTTACTAAATTAATTAGTGAGATATATAATTTTGATCCCATCCATCACATATACAATTGGAATTTGGTTGTTCAACATTACTATATATTTAATTTCAAAAGATCTATCACATTAATAAATTCATTTAAGTTCTATATAAATTTGGTCACACCAAATATCATTATATGTCAGGAATATGTGTTCCATAAGAGTATGAAATAAATCATAAATCCTTCATTGATTAAAACATTCAATGAACACATAGGTCTTAAATAAATTAAAAAAATACATTTAAATCATTATAATTTATAATTTATAATAAATCAAAGTAAAAAATGAATTTAAAATAATTGGGCAACCAATCATAGAATATTGGAAAAGATTATTTGGGAATGAAAATTTGTTTAACACACAAGATAATAATTTTTTTTGAAGAAATAACAATAAATAATGATGTAAATGTTTTTAAGAAAAAGTTGCTACTTTATTTTTTAAAAGGTTAGGGCTGAAGCCACAATTTATCATCAAAGCAAAGACCACTTTTTTTCTGGGTAGAGGGAGACCCATTACATAGCTATAAGGCCAAAGGTCATGTGGAAATGTTTCATAACTTAATCTTCCATTAATGATCAATAAGAAAATGAAACCTTATGGCCTCACCCTTGGGACCCAAAATTACAGGATATGTTCCATATATTTTGGAATATGGGTTTTGATATGATTAAATATGGAAACCATGACATAGATGTTTGAATATTATATTATAATGTTTTTTATATAAAACCCCCAGTAGCACTTCTATAATAAAATATTTCCAGGAATTTTAAAATTTCAATGATTTAGGTAGAATTTCAGCAACTTATTCTTCTCCATTTACATAATTCCCTACAAATAATGAAATAGGCCACCATTTAATGATATATTCCATTTTTTCTTTATATAACACACTATTTATTTTTTATATAGAAATGACCGACTTAAAATGACTGTTTCCCACCTATTCTAGTGTTTCACAATGAACTATAACGGATGCACCTTTGAAAGTGATTATATTAGAATACCTTAAATATTATCACTATACCCTATTTAATAGAGTTGTTACTACATATTTTTCATAAAGATATTAAAATCTTATTAAAATATTCATTGAATATGATGACAACATATTCTCTTATAACACACAGAATAATAATAAATATATTGAATGTGTTTTGAAGGAGGGGTTAAAATATCCTAGATCTTTAATGATGCTTTGTATATAAATTCATTCCCTAATATCATTTTTTAATCATTAATATTATTCTAAAAACTCAAGTTATAAAAATCCATTCATAATTTAGAATCCTTATAATTTGACAAATGTCATCTTAAAATTTTACACCATTTTAATCCGTACTTTTATTGATTAACACTCAGGATCTTCATTATTCTACACAATCATATATCATGGAAGGTATTAATTGAAATTCCATTTACCCCATATTGAAATAATCCATTATAATTTTTTTTTGAAATAACATTATTCAATATCATAAGAATTTATCCTTGGTAGACAAGGATTGCTGTACGAAATGGTCAATAATTTACACATGATAAAACAATGATACAAGATATAATATATCATGAAATTAAGATGAAAATAATCATATTATATGATGGATATGTGTAGAGTGATAAAAATACAAAATGTATTGAAAGATGCATCTTCTATACCAAGAAGAATTTTAGAATATAAATCAAGAAAAATGAAACAATCAATGAAACAAGTGAATTATCAGATTCATTTTAATACAAATAAATAGATAGAAATAATATTTAAAATAAAATATATCTTGAGAATATTCCAAAAATTTGATAATGGAAAAAATATCCTGAAATATATAAGATTATAGCTGGGTTAATAACTAGAAATTTAACATTATGTAGGAAACATAAATAAATGCCAATTTTCTCAATACACAATGTTTATGAAAATTATAATAAATAAACAAATATGATAGGGGATAAAGTTCCTAGTATCCAAAAATGTAACTATGGATAATAATGTGAAAATAGTATGTATTAAATCCACCATGTATACAAAATGGTAAATTATGTAGACAATATGAGAGATACAAAACATACACGTAGGTTATAAAGGATATATAGAATAAAAAATCACAGAGTCCCTGATCAATGTAATGATACTCAAAAGTAAATTTTCCAATATGTAAGAGTAGAAAAATTGACAAAGTCATGGAGTCACTATGAAATGTAATGGTACGTAGGAAAAAAAATAAAAGAAGATATGAGTTATATATATAAAAAGAAAAAGTAAGTATATAGAGGTAATTATTCTAATTTATAAGATTCACTCTAATTGGACTACTACAAAATGTGACAATGTATTCAATACAACAGTTAAAATGTAATAGTAAATTTGAGGAAGAGGAAATAAATAAGGTTAATTTTACAGAACACATATTGATAATTTCCATGGTCAAATATTCCACCACATAATAAATAAAAATATCACAATAAAAATTATAATATAAATATTAATTCGATATTTTAAAAATAATACATGTTTAATTAAATGACTAATTTAAATTATTCTACAATATGAATAAAAAATTTTAAAATAAAAGTCATAATAAACAAGAGTAAATAATTAAAAAATATAAATTTATGAATTTATTATAATTATAGAGTTTCAAATTAGATCAATATTATAAAAGAAACATATTTGTGTCATAATGAAAGGTTAAAATTTTCAAATTCATAATTGGTATCTTTTTGACTACATAATCTCTTTTGAGGCATGCATAATAAATTTTAAAATATCAATTCCTAGTATAATGATTAGTAAAAAATGTAAATATTCATTAATAGTTTTTAAAAAAAATATTCCTAATCATTTATTATCACTTATCATCACGAATTTAATAATGAGTACCTTTAGTGGATCCTCTTTGAGATATATAATTACTAATCAAAATAGTAATTTTACCTTTTAAATAACCATACATCATATCCTCTCATTTCAACCCAAAAATTCCCTCTATATTTAGTAATGTTTTCCATCCAACTAAATTCAAATTTGGGGGAAGAAAATTCTCGGGAGATCAAGATGATAAATTATTCAATTAGGGGCTTCTATTGTATATTATTTATTATTATCCCATTTTTCATACAATAAACTCATATATTGTTAAATTTTAATAGTAATATTCATTCAACATGTGTTATTTCAGAATTGAGTATTATATTTTAAAGAATATACAAATAAAATCAATTTTATGAAAAAAAATTACATTACAAAACCGAGGATGTTTTATTATCCACCATTATTTAAACTGTATCCCTAATATTTTCACTCTAAATAAAATATCACTACATAAAAGTTATTATAATTTATCTTAAAATATATAATAAATATTTTTTAACATGTTTTTGATATATCACTATAATTCCTTTCTAAAATTATGAATAATATTATATAAACCATGAAACACCCTGATTTTTTTAAAAAAACATCCTGAATAAATTAAATTTCACTGATGGCATACATTTCATGCAACATTGAGTTTTAAATAATTGCAAAAAAATAGAAACATTATTTTTTAAACAAGATCATAATTATATAGCCATTAAAAAATTTAAATTGAGTAGTAAAAACAATATTTTAAATATTATTTACATTAGATTTATATAGTAAAAACAAAATAATAATTTTTTTTTTAATTTTCAGTAAGTTGTTATATATTTAAAAAATAAAATTTTCTCATTTTATTAATATTATAAAAAATAAATAGAATAGTTTTTTCAATTTTTTATTAAATTTTTTTTCTAATATAAAATTCATTTTTAAAATTATTATTTCAATATTATCATTGGGTGATTTTTTTACATTTTCTTCAAAATATTATGTTTTCAATGATTCATGAGAAATAAAATTTTTATAGAAATATTTATTTTATTTTAGAAAAAACATAAGTTTTATTTTTATTTTTAAATAGGTTTTAAGGTAACATTAGAAAAATTATACATCAATTAATCCAATTTATTTCATTTTAATCATTTTCATATTTACTTTTTACGTAAAAAATATTTAAACGTTTGAACATTTTCTCTTTCAAAAACCTCTTTATCGTCATGTTAGTGGGATTAATTTTAAATTACAATTTTCCACTTATGTGAATGGAATTTGGAAAATTGGTTATATATATTTAATAATAATAATTTATATTATAAAATAATGTCAAATTAATTTTTCAACTTTATGAAATTTAAAATCACCAAAATATAATTATTGGGAATAAAGAAAAAATTGTATTACCATGGGTTAAATATAAAATTTATTTTCTAAAATGATCCAAGTATTTCCTATAAATAGTTTTATGTTAATATATTGACCTTATAATTTCTATTTCTCAATTAGGGTCTATTTTATATCCATTTTAAATGTTAAAATTTTGATGACACCTTTTTCATTCAAAACTTAATTATTCCTATAACCTAAAAAATAAACAGGCCACCCCTTTTTCTCTCCACTTCAAAATTCTAGAAACCAATTGGTTCAATCAATAACAAATGTTTACAGTTCATTAATTACCTAAAATAATACTAAAATCCTTATTTTTGTTTTCTGAAAGACAACCTAACAAGGACCTTTGTTCAAATATAAGGAGGTTACCCAAAGAAGATATAATGTTCTTCTATGAGCATTATTACTTAATTTATCCCTCTACCTCAGTATATGATTATTTAAAAATATGATATAGTATATTAAGTATCAGATATATACTTATTTGTGTTTATTTTAAGTTTATTACCTTCATCAATCTACACTACCATTAAATGAGAATCGAAATTGTCATTCATGATTATGGAGGACTACTGGCTGGAAAATTGATGTTGCTCCTTTTCCATGACCAACTCTCATGACTGGATATAATAATGGATTAAATTATTATATATGATATATTTTATATTACTATACATATTTAATTATTACTTCACATGTATATTCTTATATTCCATTCAATGCTAATATGATTACATCACTCATGTATATGGTAGAATACCAAAACGCGAAGCGATGTGCTCCATTCATGTTTTAGAAAGAAGGTAATAAATTTTTATTAATGAAAATATAGAATACATATGATATAATAATGATTCTACAATATTATTATATGATTTAACATTTTTTATTTCAATCCATCAAGAAAATGAAAACAATATTCTTGTGTACATTCGATATACCATCTCCATGAAAAGTGTACATAAGTTTATATCTCTAATTTTTTGGGATTACTCTAAATAAATACATAATAAACACATATGAAATTAATAAAATTTTAAAATTTTTGGATATTATAGAACCATGATTAATGTAATAGTGCTGAAAAAAAAATCAAAACTTACCTAAAAAAGTAGTTTTTACCAGAAACATGGATTTAATATAAAATTATTAATAAATGGGTAATAAATGTTAATAATTAAATTATATAGGGTGTGATATATAAAATTATGGTTTTTAATTGATTAATATATATTTTAATTTATTATATAGTAGTTTTTAACTTGTATTATGGATGTCGAGACTTAAGGTATGTGATTTCTAGGTCACTTTTATTTTATGTTAGACACATGACAAATTAACCATGACTTTATTTTATGTGTTTAATATAGATCACAGTAATTATTTTTATGGTTATTACCCTAAAAATTTATGATATTTAAATATTCGTTTAATATGTATTTTTCATGGGGTATACAGTTCAAATTTTACAAAAAATTATGGTATTTGTATCTGAATTTTCATTCTTAGAGACATATGTTATATTATGCACCTATATTATATTATAAAGAGAATATAGAACACCTTTGGCAAGTAATATCCTAAATGTAGTTATTTTAATGATATTATATTTTCTATTTAATATTATTATCTCATGGGGATTATGAATCATTATTACAAAAATGATACGGGAAATATGTTTTAATATCATAGTTTATCATTAATTATCCGGATTATTCTACAAATTGTGAAATATTATAATAAAAATATCAAGAATGTAATGTATTTTAATATCCTTTTGTATGTTTTTGGAGAATATATGTTTTATTTTCATTTATATATCTTTATTTAAAAAACATTCCAAAATAATGTTTTTAAGAAAAATCATCCTTATTTATCTCATCAGCTGAAAACTGTTTTCTATCCAAAACCAGGTTATCTAAAAATGATTTAAAAAACTTGTTTTTAACATTATCCAAATAAATTTTTAATTAAAATGTTCCCAAACATTATATTTTTATATATTGGTGTGTAAGGAATATTCATTTTATCCAAATGAATCTCTTTTTCTTCTATTAAAAATTGTGGAAATGAATAATTATTTTCACATGTATGACATGAATGGAAATTTCCTTACATCATGAAAATTATTTTATTTGTGGATTAAATTATAATTTTTAAATGATATTTTATATGAAAATATATTATAAAATATATTTTATTAGTTTTTAATTTTAAATAAACTAATTTTCAAAGAAAGGATATCTTCCACATGTAGAGTTGCAAGTGATTTTTCTCTAAAAATAATTATATATATAAGATGATTTACTTTGATGTTACATTATATTTACATGGTATATGATCCTAAGATAACAATGTTAATCATTTTTTTAATGTTTTTACTTTATGATTACAGAATTTTTATGAAAAAAGTTTCCTTTCCATGGTATATACCATCATAAAATACATATGAAACCATCTTCTTCTTCCATCGGAAATTTCTTAATTAAATGTTAAATTTATTATGAAAAATGTTTATTTTACACAAGTTCTATTATAATGAAATGTTTATAAATCCAATTTCATTTTATAGTTTCGAAAATAATTAGTTTTTTATAATATTTTAGCACACATATGTATGGTTTTCTTTAATTTACGACTAGTACCTATATATATCTCCCTTTAGAATTAGGTAGTGATTGATATCTCATGAGATAAATAAGAGTATAAAAGGGAGTGGACCCTATTCATGTAAGGGAACATATCTTCTATGGTTGCACTGGGGGTGAGACTTGACTAGTATGAATGTTTTGGGAGTGAACTTATGCACTGTCATAGTCTGGGAAGTGATCATTAAAGTAATAAGGAAATTACATTCTATTCTCATGTGTATACCTCAAAATCTATGTATTTTTCCAATGTTTTTCTCTCATGGTTCATGTTCTATGATTCATGTACTATGAATTATGATTATTTATTCGATGGCTCATGTTTATGATCTATGGTATGTTGGTTATTATTTTAAATTGTTATTCTCATGTACTCATACCCATATGCTCATGATATATTGAAATCACCCTTGTATTCCCTTACCAAGAATCTCAGATCACCCTTTCCTATATTTAATTTCCCCAGGATATGAGGAATGGTAATCCATATGATATGTACAAGAAGGGTTCTAGTTATTTAGAAAATAGTGGGAGATTACATTGCTCAATTATAGGAAGTTGTTTATGTTGAAACTTTTTGAAAATAACTATAAATTTAATATGTTTAGTCATGTTTTTGTTTAAAGTAATTAATAATCATCCAAAAAGATTCAATATCTATGTATGATAAATTTGCGTTTTTATAGTTGGTATCAGATGAATGGTTTTGTTAACCTTTTGAATCATGGTTATGAATTAATTATTTATAACTCCAAGTATATTTCTAGGGGAATGTTAGAGGATAATTCTAAGGACGAGTCAATGTATAGAAAATTTTACTTGCAATTTGGTAGAGTATAGATTGATTGGATTTTAATAAATTAAATCCATTTCTATATAATATAATTCGATGCGGATCTAGTACAGAGGTACTTAGCAGTAATAACTATGAAAATGAAACAATGGTATTGAATCAATTATCACCTAGTGAACGATAATGGGCCATATTACACACATATTTTGATATTATTAGGAGACATGTTTTAGAAATTTTTAAAAAAATTTTACAAACAATCCTAAATAATATATATAGATAATTACTTTGAATAATATAGAATAATCCTATTGGTTCAGAAATCAAAAATAATGTGACATGAATTAGAAATCCTATAAGTAATTTTTTATAATCATATGATTCTCCAACATGATTATTTCTTCTTACACAATGGTTTTTGGTTTTACTCAGTTGTTGGAACCCATATGAAAAACACTAATGTTTATTGTAGAGGAAAATGAAATGATTTTTTCAATTGAAAATGAAAAAATTATGAGATAAAGAATACAAAATCATGTTTTTATACTCACACAACATTCTCATGCTAGGAATGATGATGAAAATCCAATTCAGAAATAGAGGGAACAAATTTATTTTGAGTCCATCAAAATGAAATGCCCCTTCTATTTGTGGTTTATCTGATCTACTTATTTCTAAAAAATATATCCATACCAATTAATAGACTTTTTTTCTGGTGTTAAATTCTTTGAAAATTAATTTTTTTTTTCAATGTATACTTTGGAACAAGAAATGGATCAATGGTGGAATGTAATTAAGAATACAAGGGAACATGATGAAATTGTATCCATCTAGTGGAATGAGTTGAAATTTTTAATTTTAAATATGTACATCCCTATTATCCTTTTTATAATAATGATGAATAAATTAATAGAGCTTAAGGAGAATTCTAATGAATGTATTAGTACATATAAGAAAACTTTTACATGATTAATGAGGTATCCTTTTGGCATTATCATCCAACCTAAATGAAATGAATCTTGATTATTATTTATCAAAAATATGATTCTTTAAAGGGAGTTTTACATAAGGGTATTTTGTAGGTATGATTAAATCATTCAATGTTATATAATGATATAAATTGATATCTTAGTTAGTAATAAATATTACTTTTGTTATATATAAAGAAATATTGATTTTAAATGAGACTTTAAAAACCATGGATTAAAGAAGATAAGGTTGCATTCATGCTTGAAGTGTAGAATAAAATGTAATGTAAAATTTTATAAGGGGTATATTAAATTTTCTATGTCTAGGAAGGAAGTTAATTGAAAAATTAATTTCCAAAGTGATGGGAAGAAGTTAGACAATGATGTAAATATAGGGAATGATTAGTATAGTTCACCACCCAAACATTAGTTTTTAAAATAGACAGAGTTTGTGAACTATGATAACCAGATACAAAATTTAAATAGTAATGATGATGATTGAAAACAACAACATATTATGTTGATGAAAATGGTGAAATCTGACGCAATCACTATTTCAGACCATGTATGTGATATTGAGGCGGTGAAAGGTAAAATTACCATATACTCTAGAGCTACTAATATGTGATTGGACTATGGATCTACCCATTCATTTATATCTGAATAATTTTATAAGGGTATCATTATGTGACCTGAATGATGATATGTACAATTAAATGTTAAAACCTCTAATTTTTTGAGCATCATATCTCATGTATATGATTCCTCTGTAGTTGACATTTTTGATAATGTGCATCATGAAAATCATTTCATCCTCTGAATGGTTGAATTTATGTTATCATAATAATGGATTGTATTTATCAATATATATCACACATAATTTTTTTAGTAAGGGAATTCATGTTTGATATTCCAAAAAAAAGATCATTTATCAATGTGACTATTTGAATGAAATTCAGATCAAATCCACTATATTGGTCTTTATTCCAAATTAGAGGGTGTTTTTATTTTAGTTGGTTAGTGAAAAACATTAAACCGATAATATAACAATTGTGAATGAACATATATATTCCCTTCCAAAAAAATTTTCAAGACTTCTACTGAATAATGAATTTCTGTTTTCAATAGAACTCGTACCTGGTTCCAAAAAAATCAAATAAAATCTATATAATGGACACAATTGAGTCCTAGGAATTGTAATAAAAACTCCAAGAGAACCTTGAAAAGGAATTAACTTGTCCAAGTGACTCCTTATGATTTACATGTTCTATTTTTAAAAATAAATATGTATTCATGTTAATCTTCATTCATTATCAAGATCAAAACAATATCACAATGAATATCCAATATCTCTAGCCTTTATTTAGGACCAATTTATTAACTATGAAGAGGTGAAAAATTATCCAAGATTGACCTTAATTCTGGATATCATCAATTGATGGTCAACAAGGAGTATAAACCCAATAAAATATTTTGTACAAGGTGTTGAAACTATGAATATATAGTGATTTTATTCATTCTTACTAATTGCAGCACAATCTTTATGGATTTAATAAATAGCTTTATTAGATATAACATCAATCAGTTTTTGGTAGTCTCTATAAATGATATTGTTATGTATTAAAATTGAATGTACTAGAATTAGGATCACATGATAATGGTAAAGAAGACCTAATGAAATGATAGACCCTATGAAAAAAATTCAAAAATATTAATTTTGGCTTCAAAATATTAAATTTTTTTGGTTATATAATCTCAAGAGTGGGTATATAATAAGATCTATCTAAGATAAGAACTATTGAATGGTGGCCCAATACAACTATTTCTAATTAGATTAATGGTATGCCTTGTTTAACTTGATATTAACAGAATTTATTGGGGAACTTTTCACAACTATCCAACCCACTCTATAACTTAACATGGAAGGGGGATGAGTTCCTCTGTATAGATGAATGTGAAATAATATTATCGAACTAAAAAGAAGATTAGTCAACAATCTTATGAATAAATTACCTTATAGTGGATAACAGTTTTTAGTATTAAGATATGCCTACATGATGGGATGTAGATGTGTTCTTATGTATAATTCCATGGTTATAGCTTATTTTTCCTGAAAATTGAATGTTCATGATAAAAAATACTCAAAAAATAATTTGGAGTTAGCTGTGATAATTTTATCATTAAATATATAGATATATTATATTTATAGAGAAATGTGTGGTATAAATAACAATTAAAAATGTAAGTCTATAATCGCATAGAAGGAGCTGAATATTTATCAGAGAAGATAGGTAGAGCTGATAAAAGATTATTAATTCTTGAAACATTAACACTCTACGAAAGATATAAATTTGGATGATTCTTTGAGTAAAAAGCATAATTTAAGATTATCCATGATAAGAGTCACAAAATATCCAATATTTCTATATTTTATAATTATGATACTAGAAATCAAGAAACAAGTGGTTATATATTTTATTAAACAATTTAATGATCAACCATCTATGAAAGTGATGAATTATGTGGTGTATAAGGAATATTTAGAGATAGAAATGAATGATTGAAATGGTCAATGTTTAAAATTAATATTTATTGAATGATAAGGTTCTAGATCCATGTACATTTTCCATTCATACAATATCTAAATATAGAGTTTATAAAGGAAACTCATAGTTCATTATTATCTATTGATCATAGAAGTATGAATATGTATGGATATTTGAAAGATTATTTCAATGGTGAATGAATTAAGAGACATATCAACAAATTTATATCATAGTTCTCAGTAGGATAAAATATTAAGGTTGGGATAAAATTTTATATGGTCATGTTACATCCATTACCCATACTAGAATTTAAATGGGAACATGTCACCTTGGATTTTTTTATTAGAATCCCCAACACATATAATTGGTATAATGTTATATGGGATGTATTCAGTCACATTAAAGAGTTAGGATGCATCAAATATATCAATGAATATTTCTCTCTAGATAAGTTTTTTGGTATATAAATTATGGAAGTGTTAATGTTTCATGGAGTACCCTATTAAATTATATCTAATCAAGAAAAATGTTTTACCTCTATGTTATGGTGAATTCATCAACAAGGTGTTAAAAGGGAGTTAAAATTCAACACTGTATATCATCCTCAAAATGATTTTCAGTGTAAGATAAAAATTAAAAGCCTATATAAAATTTTCAATTATTTTGTCGATTTTTTAAATGTGGTGGGGATTAACACAATCCTCCCATATTGTTTTGATACAAAAATATATTTCACTAGAGCATTTTGATTCATCCTTATGATACCCTTTATGTGAAGAAGTTTAAAGCTAAAAAGTAATAGAATAATGTGGGTGAAATAAATCTGTTGGGACCAAATATATATATTAATCGAAATGAAGTTTAGATCTATTCGACAACATTTACGGGAAACACAAAGTCTATAAAAAAGATATGTTGATAGTAATCAAGGTGACCCGAAATTTGATGTTTACTAAAAAGTGTTTGTATAAATTTATATAGGGTAGAAGATAATGGTACTTATATTAAAGGGAAAAATAATTCCTACGTATATCGATCCCTTTAATTTTTTTCATATTGGGATAGTAATTTATCATTTTACACTACCACCAAATCTGTTCAATTCATGATGTTCTCCATGTATCTCTCTTGAAGAAGTAAATAACTGACACTTCACTTATTATAAACACATAGTTCATACCACTGGTAGAATAACATTTCTTTGAGAAAAACTAGATGATATATTGAATCATATTGTGGAATTTCTACAAAATAGGGCCACTCAACTTGTCATTGTTTCATGAAAAACCACTAACATGAGAATTCTATTTGATAACTTGAGGACATGATCATACAAAAGTATTTTCAATTTTTAATAAATTTGATTTAATTTTGAGGGAAATAATAATTTTAAGGGGGTTAAATGTAACACCACATTGTTTTAATTAATTAATTTTTTTCTGAAGTAAATATATTTCATTAACATTTTCTGTTCCGTGCAATATCTAGTTTTAATGAACCATGGGAAACTAAAACCATTATTATTTAAAAAATACTAGTGAAACCTAGATGATAAGCTTTGAGAATTGAATTAGAATACTTTTTCAAGATTTTACGTGTAATTTTTTTATATAAAGAAAATATATTAAGATACAATTATCAATTTTATAAAAAAACATTATATGTTTAAAAATTTATATTCTCTCAAAATAATATTTTTTATTTCATTTTGTGAATAATAATTAAATTTAATTTTTAATATTTTATAAAATTAATTTGGTAAAATAAAAAACATTTTTCAAATTATAATATGAAAATTAGTATATAATTAATTTTTTGGATTTTTTTTGAATATATGAGTTTGATTTATTGTGAAAAATAAATTTTTTTGAAACTCCATTTTGATTTAAATAATTTATAAGGTTGATTTTTTTAGAAATTGTTTTGAAATAATAATTAGTTAATTTATATATTAATAATTATAATTTATGAAATTTTAACAATTTTCATATTGATTTTTATATAAAAACATTTTTATCTTTTGATCATTTTATATTTGGAAAATCGTTTTCATATTGTGTGTGTGGGTTTAACATTAATTTAAAATTTACCAATTAATTGAATATAATTTTAAAAAATTTAATCAGTATTTTTTTGATAATAATATAGGTTATCATAAATTTATAAATTAATTACTTATATTTAGAATAATAAAATAAATAATAATTAATTTCGGTGGATTATGAACAAATGGGTTTACCAGTGGCTAAAGTAAAATTGTATCGGTTAAAAATGACCCAAAACCAATCCAAATACCATCTTATAGCCATATATTGATCTTATCATGTCTAATTATTGTTACTTATATAAATTAGATCCCTTTTTCATGTTAGAAACATGGCCTCACCATTTTCTTTTAAAAAATTAAAAGTGTTCCACTCACCTCCCCAAAAGACCACTCATTCTACTATCCTATTATCAGTTACAAAACCATTTGAATTAGATAATAAGAGAATAAATTACCTATTTAATTAGAACTTCTCATCGTATATTCCATAGTTTTTAAAAAAATTCCACCCTAGGAATTATATGGTTGACAACCTAAGGAGGTTACCTGAAGAAGGGGTAACAATGATCCAATATTATTTTTATTTTATTTCATTATCTATCACTTTAACTTTTAATTAAAACAAGATTAATTAATAAATCATGTATCATCCATATACTAATATTATTAAATAATAAGTTAATGAGCTAAAACCATCTACACTTCAATCAAATGTGATTTGAAATCAGCATTCATGTATACGATGAACAACCACATTGTGAAGAGATGTTATTTATGTTCCATCACCACCTCTCATGACTAGATACAATGGTTTATTAAATATTTATATCTAGTATTTATGATACTATTATACGAATAGATTTATTATATCACACATAACACCTTACATTCCCTTATGTGGGAATGTGATAATGCCACTCTCGTCTACGATAGACTACTCCCTTGTGAAGCGATGTGATTTGTTAAAATATTACATGGAAGGTAATATAGATAATCTTAATTAACATATGTTATATATATTAAAAAAATTTCATATAGAATAATAATATGTTATTTATCTTTCATTCTATCAATATTTTCAAAAAATGGAAACGATGATCATTCATATGTATGACTTACTATCTCTATGAATGGTATATATCATTTTCTATCTCTATCATTTACGCATTACTCTAAAAACAAAATTAATGAATATATATGATATTTAAATTAAGGATAAAATTAAAGAGACTATGGAATCTTAATAAAATTAAGAGAATTAAAAATAAATAATAAATAATACATGAAAAAATGCAACAATTACCAAAAACGTGACATTAACATAGAGTTTTAAATAAATATGTAATAAATATGTAGAAGTACATCATATAAGGTATGATATATATATGGTTATATAATTATTACTAGATTACCCCATATTCTTGGATCTATTTCTTTACATTATTACATTGGTCTGATTATATGGAATCAAATCCTAAAGGATCAAATGTTTTTCAGGTTTTGAAAAACAGATTACATACATCATACCCATATTACTATAGGAAATATAAAATGAAAAATAATACAAAAAAATCGAATAAAAAACACCCTTCAAAAAACATTCAAATATATTTTCTTCATAACCGTGGGAAAAGAATCAAAGTAAGGGTGAGATAAAATGATTTGTAAGGGAATGTATAATGGGTGAAATAATGAATTAGTGAGAATAAATCATCATGAAAAGTTAAATAACGAATAACAAACATCATTAAAATAAATATATAGGGTATGAAAAATATAGAAAGGTATTTAATTGAAACAGATACCATTAAATCAGTAAAATTAGAATGAAATGAATCCATAGATAATGTAAAAGAAAACATCTAATGGAATAATAGACGAATTCTAAATAAAGTAAATGATTAATTATTGGATGTAATGTTTCCTAGAGACATGATTCTTTTTTAAAAAACATTTATTATTAAGTTAGTTTAAATTAATAGGATTATTCAACTGATTCATCTAATGAGACTATAGATGCATCATGGTGTATTCATTAACCGATCCCCATCCCACATGGATTTCATTAAATTGAACCCAACTAGTTTCATGTGTGCCCAATTAATTCCCCATATATTGAATAATCAATTTAAATTCATAAATAGATATATTTATAAAATATCCCCACTGAGTAAAGGATATATATTTATAAATATTTCCCATGTAAATAAAATAAATGATGAAGTGAACCCTGTCTGTAAACATGATATAAAATTTAAAAAAATATTAATATCAATTTCATGATAATATTTATTTTTAATATAAATTCAATTTATAATATAAAATATTATATGGAAGGGATTGTTTCAATAGAATGTTAAAAATCACAAAATAATGTGATATTGCGAAGCTAACTTTAACTAGTTAGTAATTTTTCAGTAAAAACCACTTGGATGAGATAGTTCAACGAGTAAAATAAAATACCATGAATTATGTGTGAATAATGATATTATATGAAAATGGGATAGTATATGAACCTCATTAATGTGAATTGGTGTATAATAACAAATAAGTCTCAATGGAATGTAAACTGGGATGAAATCGCTTATGCTGACTCCAACTTGTCACAAGTATATTTATCATCCTAGATAATAAAAATTTGTATATTATTTACTTGTTTTAGAAAATATTTCATGTTTAATTTTAATTTTTTTTTCAGTTGTCAAATTTTTTCAAACAACTACTTAAATAATTATTTTTATGTGAGCTGTTTTGACAAAATTTCATTCATCCATCAAAAGAAACTTTGGTAGGTTGACTATAGTAAAATAGGTCATTATATAAAAATATCATGAATATTAATCCTAAAATAATTATCATATTTATTCATATATTATTATTATAATATAGAAAATAAAATATAGATATGAAAAATGAACCAACATTACAATACTAGATATGGTAGACCGTACATACGTATAAGTAATAGTCCAATTTTTCAATGATATTACATAAAGAAGGAAAGGAAAATTTATTTTTCCAAAATTATAATTATATAATATATACCAAATTATTTAAAATTATATACTATTATATAAAATTAATGTGATTTAAAATTAATCATATTGTTTTGAGGAGGCGATAATCCATACTTCAACGAACAACATTATCACCTTTTTAGTGTGTAAAAAGGTAAAAAGTAAAATGATATATTATTTTTCCTAAGAGGAATTTATTTCATTAATAACATATATATGTCTTTTATGTCACATATATTTAATTAAACCAATCCTTAATATATTTCATGTATTGTGTGAACATATCACATTGTTTTGAGGTGGTGGTAATCCACATGTTGACAAATGGTTTTATCATATTTACATAAAATGGAATTAAATAAGGTATTTGTAAAATAAAAATTCATCACGAACTAATAAAAAATAAATATCACATATATCATATATAAACACGATTTTCATAATAATTCCCAACCGTGAGAGGTGATAAAGAGAAAAAAGAATGACATCATTTTTTATGGCGGTTGTTCACCTTGCACACAAACATTAAGTTCGTTACCCATTTTATAAATGCACGTGTAGGTATATGTATAAAAATAAACAAAAAAATATAAATATATGTTATAATATTATTAAATTATATAATAATTATAGAAATTGAATTTATGGTCATGTATATGTAACAAATTAAAAATGCATGTTATTGAAGGTTACCTCTTGATTAGGTAACTCATTTTGGTTTTCACAAAAGAGATTATGGGTTGGATTTATTCCCAATTTGATGTCTCTAAGGATAGTATATAAATTTTAAGAGATCATTTGTGGTTGTTTTTGATGAGGAAAATAGATTTATTGGGATGAATATGTCTGTGGGAGTGAGTACCTTTTTATAGGGGAGGAATAGGATACACATGAAATTTTTGAAATGATTTGTGTTCTCCCCATGTTACCACCAACCAATAATATTAATTAAGACTAAAAAATATTGTAATTTAAATTTTTAGGTATAAATATGGAAATTAGATTTATATTTTACATGTTTTGGTCAATTTCTATACAATATTTTTTGGGGCTAACTACCAAGTAACCTTGGTTTTACCATAATCATTGTAATGAATTTTAATCACATTCACAAATATTTTTGGTCAAATACTATGTTGGACATAGTATAAATCTGAAATTATTATTATTAAAAATATTTAAAACATTTTGAAAAATAATTTTCAGATAATTTTCAGAAATTATTTTATATTTATCTCACAATTGAGACGAAAAATCATGTTTTTAAACTAAAAGTGTTCAAAAGTATTAAATTTTTTATATCCAATTCGAATGTGAAATTTATTATAATTAATTAACTGGATTAATTTATATATAATTTATCTAATTTTAATCATAAATCCAATTAAATAATTATTTAAATATATAAATGAATTAGTTTAGAAATATGTTTTCAATTAAAATTCTTTATTTTTCACTATTCATTAAAAAGGAACTTCAAAGAAATATTTCATAAATTAACCCTAAGATAAATTTGAAATTATGATTTAATAAATGGATTTTTTTTCATATTATATTTATAAAAGATTCCAAATTTTAATTGAAAATAGGTGCACCATTAAACGGTTGAAAAGTTATGTTTTAAAAAATATAGTATTTTTTGTATTAAGATTGATTTTGATCTTATATTATGATTATCAAATCTATTATATGGATATAATAACTATTTTATTCACTATAAAATATATATACTACATTAATATCACTTAAAATTAGTAATTAATTTAAATTATTATCATAAAGCACCTTTGGAAGCATAAAAATAGTTCTTTATACAAAACATTCACATTATATTCTATTGGTTCTTGTATTTAGTTATAATTAACATTACACATTTAATTTGACCATAAATTTTCATATGTTAGATAATAATATTAGTAACTACCTACTGAATTACTGGATTATATCTTATATAATTAAATAATAATATTTTAATAATATATTGTTGTTTGGTAAAACATAAACATATGTGTAATGCAATCTTTTGAAGAAATCAATTGTTTTGTGTAACGCAAACTAACCATGGTGTTCCATGTACATAATGATAAAAATTATATTTAGGAAGGTTTTTAATGTTTCATGTAGCATCTAATTAACACGGTGTTGTATATAAATCATGCTCACAAAAAAATTAATATTAGTCTAGAATGAAAATATTGTATTGTATTGGGGTTTTACATTCCCCCCACCTTAATTAAATTACATCCTAAAAATTTAATATTGATATAATTAAAAATAGTTTTGATAAATTAAAATACTAATGTTTGAAAACCCACATTATAAATAGGGTTTATAACACATATTCTTAATAATAAGGAAATAGAAATGTGATGGTCATAAAAAATCTAGTCTTTCAAATAAGATAACATTAATGAAAACATGTACATATAAGAAAAAAATAAATATCATGTTTTGGTGCAGAGTGATAGAGAACATTCTACGCTGAATGTTTATGAACACAAATACAAAGACCATAGTTCTAAAAAATTTCACTGGCATTGTAAAATATGATAATAATAGGAAACTCGTTTTTTCAATAATATTTTACACAGAGTAGAGTAATTCATTCATTCTTTAAAAACAAAAGTAAATATATGTTCCTATTTTATGAAAATATATTTTCCAATGGTTATGAATTGAACTATTGCTTCTTCTTTTTCTAGCATAGGTTCCATCATATGATTAAGTTATACAATAATCATTAAAACCACAGCCAAACTTCAACATAAACCATTTCATAAATAGTTAAACTTATTATCAATCCATGTATTATGATAAAAAACATTCTAATCAGTTCCAATACAACATATAATATCCTATTTACATTATCTATATCAATAATAACATTATAAAAGAATCATTATCTTGAAATCATTAAAATATAAAGAATTATCCTTCCATCAAAATTGTATTTTCCAAAAAAATTAACTTGTTACTTAATCACCTTTCTAGGTACCATTCAACATATTGTCTAATAAAATTAATGAAATGGTACTATAGTAAAACCCTTATATAATTTATAATTAATTTGATGATGAAATCATAAATAAAATACTTTTACAACATATTACATATATCCAAATACAAAATCACAAAAATAATTCAAATTTTGTTTTACCAATAACATATACTTAACCTGGATCCCTTGTATTATTTTGAGGTATAATACCTTATTTTTTGGGGGAATTTCTTTTCCTTGTGAATCATATCCATACTATTGAGATACAAAATTTTAGTTTTTCCTTCATTACATTGCATTATTTTTCATGGTTACCCTTTTATATGCACTTAAAAAATCACTATCTGTTCAAGAATTTTATAGAGTGATTATTTGTATAGTTTTTAAATCATGAAAAATACTTCATTCAATTATTATTCTCTAAATCATTACCTTTTAAATGGTGTTAAAAAGTCCTCTTATTCTCTTGGTCTTCTAGAAATATATAGGATCTTGATAATTAATTCACTATTATTATTGAAAATAAAACATTCACATCATATGATGAAAAAGCTCCAGAAAATAAAGCCATTTGGAGATTTGTATTAACACCATTAAATAAGTGGTAATTATTGAAATATATGTGATTTATGTAATATTTATCATTTTTATATATCCCTGAAAATTTAGCTTCATAATCCACTAATCATTATTCATTATTTTTCATTAATCTAAGGAGAATTTTCATTATCTCAGTTTATTTCACATGTGGGAATTAGTTTTCAAAAAATGTGACATTAAAATACTTCCAATAGATGAGTTATATTCACTCTTACTTCCCTGTATTCTAGATCATGGACCATAATTTATTAGTATCTCCATTGAGAAAATAAACTACATGTTTAACCATTTCCTTTTCCCCACATCATAATGCCATGCATATTTTTTACAAATACTTAATCCATTTCTATATCATCATTAGGCTAGTAGTCCCAAAAAATGACGTTTGAATATATTAAATAAAGAGATAAAATATATGAGAATTTAGTTGTTGAATAAGTTACTCCATCTATGATTGTTTATGTGTCATAACATGAATAAACTACTCAAATATATCAATAAATTTCTCAGTCCCAGTACCAGCTATTTCATCTTTCTTTGTAGAGAAACCTCTAATTCTCTATGAGTATTGATATCATTCATCCTTAGAGGCACCCTTTAAAACCAATATAATATACTATATTAGATCATTAAATTATTTAACAAAATTTATAATCCCTAAACTAGTGAAAAATTTATCATAAATTGAATAAATATTCAATAACAAATAACATAATAATAAACATGGTTTCTCTTGGGATATCATTACTTTCAAATCGGTCATATTAGTTTTTAATGAAATTTGAATTATTGTAGTAGTATCCAAAGAGAGTTCCAAACTAGGTTTATATTAATGACCAATTTATAGTACTTCTTTATTCTCGAATTAAACTCAACACACATTTTTAACGTTATTACCCCTAGTTACATATATTCCAGAACCACATCCAGTTGTAATATCCAGACATAGATACACTGCAAGGAAGAGCCATATAATCTCTACACTACCAAATCTATATCTTGTTATTATATAATTACTCTTAATGAAAATATTATGGGTTTGTTCAGTAATATATTTTCTAAATATAGTTTCTATGTTTTCTACTAAACATTCTCTAATACCAACCGTTATACACTGAACCCAAAAATCCTTGAGTCGATTCCATACATTATTACATTGGCATGATTATAAGAAATAAAATATTGGAATATTGATGTTTTATATATTTTTTTAAAAAACCATGTCACATACAGGAAACCAATTTAAATTTGGGAGATATAAAATGAGACATAATACATAATAATATCTAACAAACTACATCCTTGAAAACTCATTCAAATATCCATTTTTCATAACGTGTGGAAAGGGAAAAAACCAATGTTGATCCCAAATTCCCAGTTAGGTAAAGTGGTGTAGAATTAATGATGAATAAACGGGAATATATCATCATGTAAAGGTAAATATTTGTGAACACATTCTATTTAAGTAACTGGATAAGGCATAACAAATATGGAAATGTTTGTAACTAAAACACATGCAATTTAATCACTAAAATAGCAATAAAATTAATCCATAGATAATTTCAAAGAAAATATCCCATGGATAAAAATAATAACTTAATTGTAAATAAAGTAATTACATAATTATTTGATATCATTTTTCCCATAAACATGGTTCCATTACCTTCAAAAACTATTATCAAGATAGTTTGAACTACTCTGATTTGGAAAACTGATTTGTCACATGAGACTATTGATGCATCAATTGGCTTACTTTAACCTATCCCTAACCAGTATGGATTGCATTAAATGTTCTCCAACCCATGTATTTAATGTATAAATCCTTCCTTAGACGTAGAATAATCAATTTAAATTCTTAAAAAGTTCCTTATCAAATATCAGTTTTAAGTAAAGGATACATATTTATCATTATTTCCCCAAAAAACCTAATAACAAAAAAGGGAAAAATATATTTTAAAATGGTATATAGTTTAGAAAATAATAAAAAATATTGAATGAAAATATGGATATTTAATATAAATTTATTTTAAAATTAAAATTATCATACGGAATTTATTTTTTAAGAGAATATTAACAATCACAAAATAAAGTGATATTTCTAATATAAAACATAACACTTGGTATCTTTCTAATAAAAACCCATTGGATTGTATTGTTCAAACTAAATCATAAAATACCACAAATTAAGAGTGAATAATGATATTTTATGATAAAGGGGAAGTGTATAAACCACATTAAATTAAACTGGTGTATAATAATAAATAAATATCTGTGTAATATAAATTGATATACAATCCATTACCTTGAGTCAGAATATTCACATCTGTATTTATAGAAAATAATAATAAAAACATTTCAATTATTTACATTATTTATAAAATTATTCATGATTATTACAGATTTCATTTCACTAATTTTTTTTATAAAACTACATAAATAATTTATTTTATTTGAGGTGTTTTTACTAAATTATATTCATGTGTCAAAAAACGAATTTGTTAGGTCAACTATGGTAAAAGTGGTCATTATATAAATAACTAATTAATAATAATAGTGAAATAATTATCATATTTATACATCAATTATTATTTTAAAACTCATAATTCAATATGGTTTTGAAAAATGAATCAACGTTACAATCATGATGATATTAGGTCGTACGTACGCTTGAGTAACATTCCCATTTTTAGATGTTCATTCTAGAAAGACGGAAGTTAACATGTATTTTTATATAATGATAATTATAAAACATATACCATATTATTAATATATATATATATATATATATCTTGTGATGTTAAAGGAATCACATCACTTCTAGGAGGCAGTAGTCTATAGGTCTATGAACAACAATATCACTTTTTCAGTGTCTAAAAAGTCAATAAATAAAATAATATATTATATTTATTAAAATTCAATATTTTCATTAATATTATATGTATTTATTTTATTTAATATAATGTTTAATTAAACCCACACTCAATATATTCCATGTAATGTGTTATCTAATCACATGTCTTTGAGAAGGTAGTAGTCACACATCCACAATTGAAGTTATAATGTTTTTCAAAGAATGGAAGGAGTTACACTATCTATTATATAAAAATTATAGAAGAATGAATAGAAAATAAATATCTTATATATCTTATATAAACCTAGATTCTTTTATATTTCCAAACTATGAGATGTGGCAAATAAAAAATTAACGACATCATTCCTCGAAGTTGTAGTTCACCGCAAACACAAATAGTATGTTTGTTACCCATTTAATTAAAGTGTATTTAGTTTTGTGCATAAAAAATAACCTGAAAACATATTAGTATATTGAAGAGGCCGTGGTCCTTATATTACAAGATATATTTCGATATTAGGTGAGTGTATAAGGAAACAAAGTAAAAATGAATATTGGTGAAAGTTATATCTTTTTTTTGCTAACTTATTTTGTATTGGAAGAAAGGGTTTCATGGCTGGATTTATGAAAAAATAGTGGCCTCTATGGTTAAGGTATGGATTTTGGTAAATTATATGCATATGTTGGGGTGTTTTCCTTTTAATAGTAGAGGAATGGGACACTCGTGACTTTCAGGAAAAGAATTTTGAGCTCCTAACATTTTTTCCTGGATAGAGGATTCCAAAAGACAGAAAATTAGATCCATTAAGGGTTAGTATTTAAATTTGGACACCCAATTGCTATTAAAAAATTGTATGGAGATCTTTACAAATTATGTTTAATGTTTATCTACTATGTAATCACTATTTTAGCTTAATCACTTTAATTTATTTTAGTCTCATTCACTATTCATTTTGGTCAAATAATATATTTACCATATTATAAATTATATATTATGCTGATAAAAAATATGGAATCCATATTTTTAAATATTAATTGTAGTATTGGAATATATTAATTTAAATTTCATACTATAGATAAGACGAAAAAGAGGGTTCCTAAAGTAACAATGTTCAAATGATCAAAATGTTTTTCATTTCCAATTTGAATGTCAAATTTGATTAAATCACCTAAATTAGATTAAATAATTTATAATTTATATATTGTGAAATTAAAATATTTTTTAATTTTAATTTAACTATATAAATCAATGATACAAAAAATAACCTTTCAATTAAAATTCAATATTTTTCAATATTAATCATAAAATGAAACATCATAGAAAAATACAAAAAAAACGACCTTAATATAATTATGAAATTACACATCCCAAAATTATGTTTATTATGGAATATAAAATTTATAAAAGTTTCAATATTTATATTCAAAATTGGTTCTCCATTAAAAGGATGGAAATCTGCCTTTATAAAAATATAGGTTTTATGTTAAAAATTAGGTTTGTTCTTGTCTTTTGTTTATCAAATCAATTGGATGAATGTAAAAAATAAATAATTTAATAATATATATATATATATATATAAAAATATGGACAAAACATTCCCTTTGTATTAAAATGTTTATTATATTCCTTTCAAATTAATTTTCACTAATGAATCCAGACAAATATATTCAATAGTTAGTTAATAATTTTCACAACCACTATATTAATGAAGATGTTATGTCTTATTATATTAAATAATAATATTTTAATAATATATTATTGTTCTATAAAACTCACCCATATCTTTAACAGAAGGATTTAAAGAATGTAAATGATGTGTGTAATGTAATATATCCTTAGTGTTCTATGTAAATAATGATAAAAAATATAAATAAATTAATAATGTTACGTATAGAAAAATATTAACTTAATGATGAGTATATGGAATGATATAAAAAGAATTCAAATCATTCAAAAAGGAAAATATTGTAACGTCTTGGGGTGTTATGATAATAGATGTATAATTAACTTATACTTATTATATATGATTTTTTAATGTGTGTTAATTCTTTTGATACATTAGGTAAGGGATTTAGGTATCACTTTTACTTTATCTGAGATGCATGTCATATTCACCCAGATATTATTTTGTGTGGTATATATAGTGCCCATGAATTTCAGTTATGATGAATCTTGTGAAGATTGTTTTTAGTTACATATCCTTTTTAGGATATATCTTTTATTGTGTTTAATGTCAAAATTTTGCAATGTGGTAAGGGATTTTTTTCTCAATTTTATTTCTTTGAGGCATATGAAATGTTATTCTCATATCTTATTTTATATGGTGTATGTACAACCCCTTATAATTGAAATGTATTTAATTTTTTGGTTCTCAAGGAATTCTATGTTTCATAATATATTATTCTTTCATGGGTCCTATGATTCAATGTTATAACACGGTAATGGTTTTATGTTATTATCTAATCATTTATCAGTATTATTCATGATTATGCTTCCAATGATTAAATAAAATGATTTATTTCTTAGGAAACTCCACTATTTTCTTCTCCTCTAGTTATTTTTGGAGAATTCATAGGTTTCTTTCATTTTCCCCTCATCATGTTCTCATGAGAACAAAATTTTTTTTTAATAAAAGTAGTCTTTATTTCAATATTTGATTAAAAATACATTCCCTTCCAAAACCATAATTCTAAAAATGATTTTTAATTTCTTATAATTATGAAAATGATTTATTAAATAATTTTTTATACATGTTATAAATTATTCAAAATTTCTATAATGAAATCTTGATGTCATTTAGAAAACAAGCACCCATAGGATTTTTAATGAAAATATAAATGGTATAATTATTTTAATATCTATGGATTGAATATAAATTTCATGATACCATGACCATTATTTTCATTAATGATTCCGTCATAATTTTTTTAACATTGTTTTCAAGGTAAAGGATATCCACAATATTTTCAGAAATTTAATGTTTAGAAACAGTTATTATAAAATAAAGTACATCCACCTTAGGGAAGTTTTCAATTTATTTTCCTTTCAAAATCATTTTTCATATAATATAAAATAAATTTATGGTAATACTTAATTACTAGGTATATAATCCATGGATATAATTATTAGTTGTTATAGTAATGGTTTATGTTTATAATAAAAATATGATTATGAAACACTACTTGAAATTTTTTTTATACAAATAGTTTTGAACTGTTTATAGCGGTCTCCAATCATTTTGTATACCCTATTACAATATTTTGTAGGGGTTTTGGATACTCTATTGTTTGTATAAGTCATATTATAAAACTATACCAATTGTTTTGAAAAAACATTGGTATAGGTAATGTAAAAATAAAATCCAACTGGGTTTTGATCCCAGCACCAAACATTTATATTCCAACAACCTAATATCTAAGCTGTGATGAATTTTTTAAAAATAAATTGATAAATATGTATGTTTAAAATAATAATCAATTCAACATTTAATTTATTTAGTGTTCTTTAAAAATATAATATATAAAAAATATGTTAAACTATAACCAACATTTTTCAAAAGTGTTGGTATAGGTACCTTGTTTTTTGGGACCTACACCAGTGGTTTTTACCAAACCGTTTTTATATTGTCTCGACAAGGGTACTATATGAATGTTTTTAGAAAAAACAAATGTATGTGGACTTTATAAGGGACCTATATAAATTGTGTTTAAAAAACCATTACTTTAGTGTCTCTGAAAGGGAGTTGTAACAACGGTTTTGGAGAAAACATTGGTATATGGTATCTCTACGTTACCTATATAGACTGTTTTAGAAAAACTGCTGTTATAAGGTCTCTTTAAAGAACCAATACCAATAGTTTTCCAAACCATTGGTATGGGTGAATCCGTAATGCCCTAATTTATAATAGTGAAACCCATTCCTCTTATATGGATTGTACCATGATAAATATCTTATAAAACCAACTTATTTTTAACTAGATATTATTTGATTAAATAATAAAATTATTATTAAAACTATTTCCTTTTCTATTTATTATGTTATGAATTCATTTGTTTAAAACCCATTTCATTTCATGGGAAATTATAATATTGATGTTTTATGAACTTATGGAACAAATTTTTATAAATGTCCCCATTTTTCTTCTGGGACATAGATCTCTCTCAAATGAATTTGGTTAAAATTTATATCATTACTAAAAAACAACATTTAAATGGGGTTCGAATCCAGTTTAGTATGGGACTCTATCCACAATGATAGTCTTGGTAATTATCCTAGTCTTCTAAAATGGTTTGGCGAGTGATCCTAATCTAACATGATACTCTTTGAAATAATCCATAACGTACAAAGGAAATGATTTTGTATCATCATCTATATGCCACAAATCAATATCTTATGCCACTATCTTTCTATCAGGGTTCATATTTTTTTATTCCTTTATGAATCACGTCATATAAACTGGAATTATTTATCATATGACTCATGTTTTTGATCTTTGATATGCATGGTCTGGTTTTCATATTTTATCTAATCTTTTAAAACCCATATGATCTTGTTATTTTTATATATCTCATTTTTATACTTACTATGACTCTATGCTCCTACATTCTTATATTTCCCTTACCCAGGTTGTGATAAATGGAATTATTAGTGATATTTATAAAAAGGGATCTAACAATAAGGAACATAGTTGTAGAAGACGTAGCTCGCTTTTAGAGTAGTTGTTTTTCAATCCAAAATTCCAAGGTAACTAACTTTATGATCTGCAGAAGTGTGTTTTTGTATAGTAGCTAATATTTTTCTAAAATGATGCAATATATTGGTAAGATAATTTCAGGTTTTTATAAATCTAGATAAAATAATACATTACTTAAAAATCAATGAGAAGATTATTATCTTTCCCAAAATTAACATAATAATCTAAAAACGAAAAATCTAGAAAACCATGATCGTATATATATGAATAGTAACTTGTAATTTGCCAATACTCTTTAAACCACAATAAATAACATTACATTAAAATTCATACTATAATAAAATATTTGATGCTTTTTATAGGTTCTGATTCCCTATTAGAGTTCAACCCTTTTATTGAAACAAAAAACATAGTAAAAAATTCATAGTTGAATATTATATATGTTATAGGAATAATAAATTTATATTGATAGTTCATGCATCCAAGTATACTCTAATAAATTAATTCAGAACTGATATAAAATAGACTCCCATTTAAGGACACTATTATGTGTTTTTATAAAATAATCAACATGGTTTCAATGATATAAATGAACTGTGAAATTTTATTATAGAAACCCTTTCCTACTATTACTCATTAACCTATAATAAAATTCTTATTATAAGTGATTATCATATAATACCTAAAATAATTAAACCACACCATGTTTCATACCACCAAAACTATTCCTTTATGAAATATCATCAGATATTATTTTAAAATCATCATCTTAAATGGATATCACCTTTTTGTTATAATATAAAGTTTGAAATTGAATGGATAGAATATTCCAAAAAACAAGGGTTAAAAAAACCCATTTTATATATGAAATATCTATATATAATGTTATTTTAGGTGATACATAATATAATACTTTTCATAATCACTAATACTCTATGTAAAACACTTATACCACTATTACTTTTATTATTAAAATTATAATACTTTTAATATTATATCATAGTATTTAAAAATATCTTTATTTCTAATAATCCTGAAGGATTCTCAGTATCATCATTATGTTTCATATTAATCCAAAAAGGTGGAAAATTTGTATTTACATATATTAAAATTTTTAAATAAATATAACTAAAATGTGTTTCAACTAGAATTTGATGAAATAATTAATGTTATTATAATCATACATGAATTAGTGTTTGAATTTTTTTATGTTATTGAAGAATAAATATTGTTACAAACCATATTATATCATGATTACTACATAAAGACGATTATAATTTAATAATTTAATTTATTGATTTTAGGAAATAAATGAAATGATGTAAGTTGAATGTTCCAAACCATAAAAAATAACAAAAGAAAATTTTGTAATTAAAAACAAAAAAAGTAAGAAGAAAAAGGAACAAAATCATTTTGATGTGTATTTATAATATTTAATATAGGCTATTTAGTGGTAAGAAAATTTATAAAATATGAAAGAAGAAAAACATTCACTTTATATGTATAAGATTTAATATGTCAATAATTGGAAATATAAATTTAATCATGAATAATATGTAAAATAAATTAGAATAAACACATATAGATTAGGTTAATTTGATATAATTAGAAAATATATAAATATACTGAAAAATCAGCTATATGTATGGATAACTTCTATGATGAATATGTAATATAGTTAAGTGTTGAGTGTATCCTATAAAAAAGGAATCCTATTAAGAGAATGTGAGAGATGGGAAAATGTCCCATAATACATAAATATAGTGACCCAAGATAATAATTCATTAAATGGTACATTAATTCCATGATATAAATAATCCATCTCTCAAATACTAACACAAATAAAACACCAAAAGGTCTAGCTTATTTGGGATTTGACACATAATAATATTAATATAGAGTAATTATCAAAAATATAAATCCTCTAAAATACCTTATAAAATTCACAAAAAGTATATATATTTTTATAAGCAGGATAAATTAATAAATAATAAAGTGGTGAGGTCAAATACTTATGAAATAGAAAACTTATCCCTATGAAATTAATGGGTGGATAATAATCATATGAAAAATCATGGGTAGTGGAGGAATTAATTTCAAAAATTAACATGGAATAATATGATTTATCTGTATATCATGATAGAAGGATATATAATATCAAATCGAGAAAACATATAGCATTGAAAAATAGTGTAGAATCATGATACGTTGAATATTATCTAAGGATCCTCTTCACAAAAATATAGAAATATAGAATTTAATATAACAATGAATCATGGATAAAATAATAATCATGTGAAGATTATAGAATTATAAACAAATAAATTCCCACAAATCACATTGTAAACAAAAAAAATTAACATTAAACATGTTATGGAATAAAAAATTATAATGCTTCAAATTTTGAGAAAATAAAATTCCCACACATCATATTGTGAAAAAAATTTGCACCCTCAAAAGTGGAAAGAAACCAATTCTGCACACTTCATTTTGAGAAAATAATAATTCACACACATTATATTGTGAAAAAATATAGAGAGAGCTAATATTTTCCTATAGAAATATCACATATTTTTTATGAATATTTAATAAATTTAATAAAAATATTCCTATAAACAATAATGTTTGAGTTTATTTAGTGACTTGATACACAATATTTATATCTTATGAATGATATTCAATATCACCCCGAAAAAAATTCTCACATAGTACTCCTCTCAGGTATACCCTACCAATTTTTTTTATAATCTAGGAAAAGAAACATAATAAATGGTGAGATCAGATCCTCAGTAAGGGTAAATATAAGAGATATCAGTCTATGATCATATGAAATCATACGATTAGAAAAAAAAATTATGATCCTGAATATAACATATGATGTTCATATAAATCCTTTCATAGATCAAAACAATGACTCATGGAATAACATATTATAATTTCATAAAACATGGCACATATGAGTGATAAATAATCATAAATCAATCTTGAACAACAAGATCATATTCTGATAGTTTGGTACCATTATAAAAATAGAAAACATTTCCTATGTCTATATTAAATACATAGAACATCTACAAACTGGATTATGAGTTATCATATCTTCCCCATTATAGATCAGGATGAACCTGTTTTCTATAGTCGATTAAGACTCATATATTTTCTAAAGTGGATCAAGCCCATTCAACTGTTTTTTATTGTTATACCATGAGATAGAAATTGTTTCCCACTAAATTTGAATGATCTATAGGTCCCACATATGTCATTATTAAAACTATATTTATATGGGAAACAATATCATAAAACAATCATCATAAAAACACATCAAAACACATGTAAGGAAAATGTGTTTCATTAACATTTCATCAACTCAACATAGCATATCCCATGAAAAAAAATCGTCAAAATTTTATCCAAATAATGATTAACCATATAGAGAAATAATAGGGATGGTTTAATTAAATATTATCCCAAATAAATCACAAATAACATAAAATAATGTCATCTTAGATGAAAATTTATTTTGAATGATCACTTGGTACATTTCTTGAGTAAAATAGACATTCTACATTGAAAATAAATTTTTAAAACATAAAACATTTTAAACATACTTATCATTGAAAATAATATTGGAATCATTTAAAGGAATAATAATATATAATTTAAAACATTTATTAAGGAAAATAACCTTCCACCATATAAAATACCTTTTCAAATAATTTTTTTTCAAATTAAATGTCATTGAAAATAGCATTGGAAACATATAAATTGATCTTTAAAGATAATTTGAAACACCTTTTTAAGGAAATATTACTTCAAAATTTTAATGTAACTTTTTAGAACAAAAAATTCACAATAACAATTAAATGTAATTTTCATTGAAAATGATATTCGAAATATAAAAAATGAATCTTTTAGACATTGATTGTGTATGATAGAATATAATTCATTTGTTTCCACCCTTGTTTAAAAATAATTATTCCTTTTACATTTTTCATAGGGTCAAAATATTCTCAATTCATAAAATTAATAGAAGATTCCATTTAATCCATTTGGATATAAAGTCTATCACATAAAATATTTCATCAAAATAACATTGTAGAATATTAAAAACATTGTTTCTTTTTTTAGAAAACATAGACATGGACTATAAATAAGTTTCAACCGAAGATAATAATAATGAGTATATTTATTAAAAACATTATTTTGAACTCTTATATTGATAAATATGGAAACATTAAGGGAATCCTTTTATTATACCAACATAATAAAATTAGAATAAAATTAATTTTTTCTTCATTATTGTATCATAAGATTTAATCATCATATTCATAAACAAAAACAATCCGAATAAATAATTGTATCATAAAACCCGTATCAATTTGGTAACACTGAATCATAATCCCAAATATAGAATAAAACCAAATTTAATATAAAATATCATGATAATATATAATTTTTTGAGAATACATGTGTAAGGGTCTTTACATACACCGAATAACAGAAGATAGGTGCACAATAAAGTATATTTTTGAAAGAAAAAATAGAGACAAAAAATTCCCTACCGCTTTGGTATCAATTTAACCATGAAAACCATGAATTATTGATATAAAAAATGATATATAAATCCAAAAAAAATACAGGAGAGTTAATATAATATAAATTCACTATATTTATATTCAGCACATATACGTAACCATTGGTGAATATGGAATATGTCTAACAGATAAAAAAGTACGATTAAAATCCATTACCTCAAGTATATCATTCATTCATAAGTGTTTGAAAATAATATATAAATAATATATTTTTATTATAAATATATAACTGAACCATAGTTATTTATATCATAACATACATGATTTTCATATGACAATTTATTAAATGTTTATTAACAAGTCCATATTAAAGTAATTATTTTGGGTAATAACATCATTGTGTTTCATTTACAGTTTGATTCGGAATTTTCAGTCATAATAAAATGATAATGGTACTATCAAATACATAATGTTAGTAATTATAAAAAAATAATATATATTTAGTATACATGTGTTTATAATAATCAATAAAAGGTTGATATATAAAATGGAATACACCATTATAAGAGACTGTAGTCAGCATATATACATGAATGTGGTTTCCATTTTCTTGATGGATGAAATAAAATAATGTTAAAAAGTTTATTAATCCTAAAAAAATAAATTTTATTCCATATATATGAAATATTTTAATTAAAGATTTCCTTATTAATTTTCCATTCAAAGTGTATGTGAAAAATGAATCACATTATTCCAAGAGTTGATAGTATGCCGAAGACATGAGTGACATTATCATATTACCATGGAATGGAATATAAGAAGGTATATATGATATTATATTTACATACATATAATTATATAATACTTATAAAATAATTATGTTAAATATCTATTCATATCCAGTTGTGAGAGGTGGTTATGAAAAAAAATTAAATCAGTTCCCAAGGTGGTAGTCCACTAGACACATGATTGACGTATTCATTTTATATTTTATAGATGGGGAGATAGATATAGGTAATTATATCAAAATAATAACAGATAATTATTGGGAATATATTGGTTTAATTTTATATTAATCAATAGGGCTTTCATTAATGGGGTGGTAAAAAATTAAAAATAAAGAGTTTAGTGAAGATAAATACCTTCGAATAGAACAACCACCTTGGATCTCCTATTAAGGGACCTAGGGTTGGTTTTGGGATGAAAAAATATATTTAGAACATAGATAAATTTGTTAGGGAAATATTTTTATAATTTTTTTTAGAAAAATGAATTAATTGGTCTGAATAAATAAGAGGATAAGGTGAACTTTTAAAATGATGGAGGAGTTTTATTTTTGAAAAACCCATAACAATTCAATAATATGGAGTCAATGTCATCCAATGTGCCTAAAAAATTTATAATTAAAGTTTTTTAATTTAATATATTATTTATAAAACCTCCAAAACACAAAAAATAGCTTATTTTAAATATTTTAAACCATAGTCATTAAGTTTAATTAAGTTTATCATTTTAGTTTTCACCACAGTAATTAGCTTTTTATTTATTTTACTTGCTTATTTTTACAATAAATATAAAAATTAAATGAGTATTAATAGTTATTTTGAAACTAGTATTTCTAAACATTAAACCCAATTTATAAATTAAAAATTATATGTAACATAATGTTATGAAACACGCGAAATACTGTTTTAACAATTACCATGGAAAGAATTTTTTACCAATTTAAGGGTCAATATATTTATTATAAAAGGACCATTGGTAATAGAGTGGAACATGAATGATTTTTTAGAAATATAAAATAAATTGTTAGAGGATAGTCTTTTTATTTATTTAAAATCATTTAATGAAATATTATTTAATATAAAATAACATCGATTTAATTTTTTACATTATTTGTTAAATATGAATTTAAAAACATAAAGGTAAATGTGGGAATAGAATTTATCATTTTACATATATCTAAATTTTTTGATTGATTTATATTAATGTCTCATATTTTCCATGTGTTATTTTTAATTATTTTATAGAATTATTTTGAGACTAGGATTTTCGATGGCGTGCGATTCCAAGGCCCGGAGTGCCCGGAATAAATGATTGAAAAAAATTAAACTTTCAAACAACACGTGCGAGTGGTTTTTTCTAAAAAAAGAATAAATTTTTAATAGATCCCTCGATCAGAAATCTAGGGGCACAGTTGTGTTTAGTGAAGTGACATTACCTTAGGCATGGCCTAACTTTGACCGGCACTGGTGGGCTGCAAAAGTTAATTTTTGGAAATTTAAAGGAAATAAAATAAATTAAAAATAAATTTATTTTAAATGATTATTTTTTACACAAGTGCCTAATTCATCCCCATTAAATACCTTCTTATGGAATGTTCATTGGGTTAGATGCATAACCATGCAAATTGAGGATTGCCATTGGAGCTCTGACAAAGAGCCCATTGGCGGATGACGATGACGTAATCGATCAACACATCTCAAATTCGATGAACCTCACCAACGAATGAAAGACAATGATTTTTCTTCAAATGAATTTAGGTAGGTGTTTGTTATTTTGACTTAGTTCTTCCACGTTCGTTAATTAAACGATAAACGCAGATCATCCCATGAACAAGTTGATAGGCAGATCGTGCATTCTTTTGAGAGGGTGTTATATTCATTTATTTTGGGGTTTGATTCGAGAAATTTATTTATGATAATTGTTGGACTATCATTTAATACACTCTGTTTAATCCTTCTAATGAGAGTGAATCAACTCTATGAAGAACGATGGTGGAGGTGCATTTCTCTTTTGTTTATTGATTTTCTTGCTCCTTTTAAACCCTGCGTTCTTCACATTCATCATGGGGTTGTGAACAATGTATCGTTGCACATTCTTTTGGAAATACATTGATCCCAAATTTGAGATCCCACATCATGAAGACTCAATAGAGGTGTGACGACGACAATGGTAGATTTATCAAAACTATTCAGAAGAAATTGTTCTTCAACTATTCTTCGCACAAATGATTGAATCAAGTTTTTTGGGCCGATCAAACCCTCTAAAACTTCTGAAACATTGATGTGATAAAATGGAGACATTAGATCATGAGTATCGTGATGACCAGACAGTAGAATCTAGGATCAGATTATCCCTGAGGCATGGTGATGAAGAATGATGGTTTCTGGAAATTTCTGTTCAACACAGCATGTATCCCGAAGAAAATACTATGTAGGGTTGGCATTGTAGAATAAAGGGATTTCATGAAGCGCACGACTAAGAACATAATGTTCCTTCAGGAAGAAACAGCTTGTGGGCCCCACCGAGTGGCATCTGGAGTTCTATGTGATAGGATTAACAAACACGGAATGTGACCATTGTCACATGGCATGTAAGTCCCTACAAGGGGCTAGATATGTATCTTGGATGATACACAAATATGGGGCGGAATACATTCCATGAACTCCCACACACGACCATAAAAGGCCAGTATCGTGGGTCCCCCCATGTTCGAATTCCTTGGGTTGGCAAACATTGGTTGAGGCCATGTACGGGCACATCGCCAGCATACATGAAGCATACCCTAGATACCTAGACACATGATGTGATCCTTCCTACATGCTTTGAAGTTGTGTTTTACACGAGAATACTTACGACACGAGCCATTGTACACGGACTGTACTCGGGGTCAGAAGACACGACCTGTGACACTTATGCACCTCATGTACTTATTATTACATGGATTGACCTTCTTTTACATTGTTCCATGGACATATTCCATTTGGGTTAATTCCCCTTTTCCTCATTCCTCTTATGGTATGGTATCATTACCTTTCACAGGAGTATGATCCCTTGAGTATGAATTTTGAAGATAGAGTTAGCTATCCCTCCGAAATTCTTGAAGTGAGATACTGTTTCCATTCATGACCCAATGTAGAGTCAAGTATCAACGTAAAAATTCCTATAAAACTCCGATCCTCTACATAGTAGGTGAATTTAGATGATTTGTGACATCCACGAAGGACTTAGAAGTGATCCTCATCTGTGTATCGTGATCTTTCCCCACTAAGGAGTGATTTTTCCTAGAATGAGTGTATTTATCTCTCCTAATACTTCTTGATTAATATAACTTCTCATACGGATGACATCAGAGATATCATACTTGTGGTTTGAGTTATCTCGGACCAGTGATTCATGGAACCTTCAAACTGAATCTCTAGCAGAAGTATATAGTTTTGTCACTTGTCTCTAGACTGTGGGTTTGAGTTTTGAGTATATCTAGATTGGTGTTTTTTCTTTCTATATGTTCTATAAACATATATTGTGTAGTTATGACTGTATATTTTCTTTGTGTATTACTTTGTGATTTTCAGTGTCCTCTACTGAGTATTGACATTCTCCCATGTATGGGATTTTCCTTCTTGTGTTGTGTCTCATGAAGATGAGCGGCCTTTTGAGAGATTTGAGGGTGGAATAATACCGGACCGAGATTTTTGTTTTCCCTATAGGACCAGGTGTTCCAATGGTTATGGGAAGCAGTCTTAGTTCCACTATTGGATTACAGGTTGGACTTTGTAGTTTGAGGACTATTATTTTTTTTGGGCTTGTATTCCCACCCAGTTTACATTCAGTAATTTTCTTTCCATTGTACTGTATTGGTTGGGTTTAGTTGTATGCATTAATATTATTCCTTAGTGATTTTCATTACATTCCTTCATTTTTCATCTTGGATATGTGTGTGTGTTTACAGTTATGTAGGAGTTGCCTCCAATTTTAGTGATATGCCTACTCGGTGCTACTCCCTAGCCCCTGACCTATTGGAGGTGGGCTTAGGGAGTCGTGATGCGGGCCCCACACGGACAGGTCTTGACATAGTCATATCAGTGGTTTCCAGTTCTACCGTAGGACCTAGAGTCTGTGATAATGGTTTATAGAAATAGTTTTAACTGTTTTGAGCTCGGTTTTCAGGCCCGATACTCCAATGTTGGTGTGGGCAGCCAACATATCCATACATCAGGACTCTAATAACCTTTTTTTCAACTTGGTACCTGAAAACACCATTTGTGGGGAAGTAAAAGAATATTACATCCATCATATATTAATGGGTTGTGTTTTCCATGTCCTTTTTTTCAGCTATACAGTTATTATCGTTGACCATGGTACATTTTGTTTTCTCACAAGATTCCTCCATGATGCATACCCGCCAGGATTCAGTAGCGTGATCTCAAGGATTACCCCCTCAGTGATGAGGCTTTGATATATGGACCAGTTCCCCAAGAATTACCTTCAGATGGGGCACCTTATATCCCACTACTAGTGGAGAAACCTATGATACCATCCGTACTAATAGATAAGGGGTCCAGGCTAAGTGCACTCCATGTGTTCCAATGACAAAGACCCGTTAGGTTCTGAGGTGAGCCTAGCCCTCAGGCGGCTGAGGACTGGATCGAGGCAATCAACAAAGTTTTTTATCTAGTGAGGACACTAGTGCACCAGATGGTGATCCTAGGAGAAATACTTCTTCCGGGTTATGCGGTATGATATTGGAGTCTGACCACACAAACTCACGATAAGGAGAATATTTCTGGGATAGAGTTTGAGAGACTCTTTAGGGAGGAGTTTTCTCAAGTTCTTCTGAGAGAAGTGCATATCCATGAGCTTCTTCAGCTCTATTAGGGATGTTTGACAGTGGATAAGTATTCATCGAGGTTCACCGACCTCATCAGGTAGTCGATGGATATAGTCAGGGATCAGTACTTTAGAGCTCGTATTTTCGAGCGAGGTCTATGATGAGACATCTAAGCTAGTGTCACAACTCTATGAATTGTGACTTATTATAGAGTGATCAATTAGGACTTGGTGATTTTGGGCTTCTTGGAAGAGCATAGATAGCTGAAGACAGTTTGCAATAGGCAGACAGGTGTGGAGACCTCAACAGAAAAGATCTGACGTCAGGCACATAGATCAGGATGTGGGAGACGTCACAGGAGGACGTCGTACATGGGATCAACATTCCAGGGCTCTAATACTGGATCCATTCCGCCTAGGGAGAGAGGATGCTACTCATGTGACGGTAGGGGACATCTTTATAGAGAGTTTCTGACTCATCGAGCTGCTGACAGGGAGGTTATAGATGGACCACAGAGGTAGATGTTGAGAGTTGAGCAGATTGACCGCCAAGTGGCGGACATGGAAGAGGAGCAGGAAGAGCTGCATGTGGTGGCAGGCATTTCGATCTACTTCCTCCGAACGATAAGTCATTTACTATATTTTGTTAAAATTCTAGTTTCCTCTAGTTTTTATAGGTTCACACCTTTATTGTCTTATTTGATGCAATATGAGTTTTAAACCTTGTTTGATTGTTTTGAAGTGGTTTCAAAGGGAATAAATTATGTATTTCATTTTTCCGTTACACCCCGATTCATTTAGTAGTCAAACTATGTGGTGGTAATCATGATCCTTATTTAATGGAATTTGATACCTTTTTCCCTGTAGATTTAGAATCTTGGATTTCTAAGGCTAAGACCCTAAATTTAATGTGTTCTTACCTTTCTATTGATATTGAGGTGCCCATAATCTTTCTTCCCTGAAGAGTTTTCAGACTATATTTCAACCATTGATCACATTTCCCTGGAGTCTTGTGCTCGATGTGTTTTGGCTCTAGGAGGAGTTTCTGATCATCTTTTATTTCATGTATGGTTCCCTTAGTCTCTTTTTTTCTATAATGAGGGGAGGGTGTATGAATGTTCTCTTGTAATGATAGAAGAATTCAAGTTAAATAATGGTTATTGAATCTATTTTATATCAATATAAAGAGACTGGGGAAAGTTGATTGATGGTTATGTTTTATATGTTACTATTATTGTTACTTTTATAGGCTATATTCCTACTAAAAATCATGGACATTGGTGGTGTTTCTTTGCACACATGTGATGGCTTATGGATTTTTATTATGATCCTCTGTGAATCACTATATGAATATGAAATTGGATAATGACGTATATTTAGTTAAATAAATGGATGCCTCAGGATTGAAGTTGCTTTGATATAACCCATGAATTATCAAATTGGAATTAAGGAATGATTGTTTACTAAATCTGAATACACCATTATTATTTTGTGAGTCTATGTGATGTGTGTAGTTTTTTCTTTTTTATGCCTCACATAGTTTCATGGTTTTAGGGTTGAGAACATGACTATTTATGGTGTGGTGCAGTGGGTGTAATGAAATATTAGTATGAGAGATTGACTGATTGTGGAATGGATGAGTAGTGTTTGAGTAGAGGGGCTGCATGTTTAGATTGTTCAATGTATATGTTAATGGTGTTGTGGTTTTATATAGTGATTCATTTTTTTTTTGTGATGAGGTGTATTTCTGTATTTTTTAGTGTGTCAGGGGTTTTCTATTTGAGAGGAAGGATAAGGGGGAAAGACTTTGAATAATGATGATGGCAGTGGGTTAGTTTATTATGGTTCTTTTTCCTCAGTGTGGTTGATACCATGTGGATCATTACACACTTTTATTGGTAGTTTCCCAGGTAGGGATAGAATGAATAAATTTATTCCTTAATAAATAATGATAATTGGTTAAATCAGTTGGATGGGGTATGTTTGAGTTGTGTATTATTGTGAATGGATTTCATTTATCATCTTCTGAGGTGAATTTTTATGGTGTTAATAAAATAATTTAGAGGGATAATTAGAGGTGGTAGTATTATTGGGTGCTATATGATTTTATTCAAAAAACATTGGTTGGGAAGTGTGTTTGATGAAAACATATATACTTGTAAGTCTTGATGATCTCTTTATGCACCACACCGTAATTCGACACCATGTGTAAAACCCCCCCCATTATTACAATGGATAGTGTATTTACCTAACATCCTTTGTGGGAGAATGGATGGTTGGTTGCCCACTCTTCCCAGATCCCTCTTTCAGGAAGTTATATCCCAAGATTCTTCCAGAATATAATGGTTTGTGAGGCCCATGGTTGTGCAGGAGAGTTGTTCTTTCCCAGGTATCTTGGGCATGTGATGAGTTCTTGTTTCCCAATTTGCATTTGTATGATATGTGTTGTGATTTCCCAGGTTTTTTGGGATGTTACGTGGTATGTGTCCCTAGATTTTGTGGTTTAGAAGTGGTATTGTGTCTTAGGTGTGTTAAGGTGATGCGTGATGAGTTTCATTTGACTAGGTTGCACAACTAGCTGTGATGCCTAGGTCTGTGCAAGTAGTTTGTGAAGTTGTTATTTCAGAAGATGTGGAAGTCCCAAGATGTTTTCTATTAGGGTGTGAGAGTGTCTAATTTTCTATAAATTGGTGCAAGGTACCCTATCATCTATGTTCTCTATAGTAATCTAATTGACTTGGGTTATTTTGTAAACATTCCATTAGTGAGGTTCGGTGACTAGTTTTACTTGTTTGGTGATTTTAGATTCTATTGATTTATCACGAGGGAATCAGTATGTTTCTTCAATTTAGCATGATCGATCTTGTTTTCCCCTAAGAAGTATACTTCTATTCTCACCCTACATATATAAGACAACATTTTTGTTTCCAAGGGGAATACATGTATTATGGTGGGTAGTTATACCTAGAATGTTGGGGATAGTTGTTGTGTTGCCGCTTAAGTTTTTAGTTGGTATTTAATTTGGAGACTCTTTATTTTTTTATCAATTACATTTTAAACATCCACAAGGTATGGATTTTTTTCCTATATATATATATGAAGTTTCAAGTATTTTTCTAAGGATTATAAAACTAATCTATTGATATTGGTCACTATTAAAAGGGTAGTGCTTCCCACATTTTTGAGATTTTTATACCGTTGGTGATGGTTAACACCCCATGGCGTACTGGATGTGGGACTCATGGGTCATTATCTATCTTTCTCCATTGCCAACTCTGGAGGGTAATTTTTGGAAGGATGAGATCATGAAATAATAGTATCAGAGGTGATGGTTAAGATATAGCATAGATTTTTGTCTTAGGAAAAGTAAGGATTTCATGGGTTGGTATGGCAATAGTGTTAGGTGATCTTGGTTCATGACATACGCCAGAGATGACCAGATAGGACATGATATTTTAGGGACCACTGTGATCCGATTCAAGGACTCTGAACCTACTGAATGACCTAGTGAGGATACACCATTTGTAGGTTAGTGACCCTATGAAAGGTACATGCATCATAATGAATTGTGTTCCAATTTGAAATTAGGGTTTTTTATAATTTGTAATGGATAAAAAAATGAATCAAATGAGTTAAAATAAATCATTAACAAAATTCCATACTTCTCAGGTATTGGAGTTCTTTGTTTACCTTTCATCAATGGTACTCGGTCATCATCCACATGTAGAACATGCAATGGAGGATCAGTAGGCTAACCAATTTGATCGATGGAGGGTTGACCTAGTAGGGGAGGATGACCAGTGGAAGAACAAATTACATGATTTCCAAGGAAAAACTGTAGGGATGTATGAGGGTAGTGCTTCAGATATGGAGATAAAATGATGGCTCGAGGAGGTTTTGAATGCCTTCATCATGATCTAGGATTTGATGGAGTACTTGGTTCCATTGGTTATGATCCAGATATAGCGAGCTACACATGAATAGTTGACTATGTACCTGGGAGGGAGGGAAGAGGATGATTTTTTGTGGTATGACTACAAGAAGGGTTTTGGGGTGAAAATCCATTCATACAAAATGAATGTCGAGAAGAGGTAGGAGATACACTCCCTATAAAAGGGGTGTATGTCAGAATAGTATATGGGAATCAAATTCATGATCTCCTTCATTTTATCCATATCTCTTTTTGGATGAGCATTTTTGTGAGAGATTCTGGAAGGAGGCCCTTCATTCTTCTCTCAAGTACGCAGTTACTTCCTTTACCATTCTGACATACATAGAGGATCAGAAGAAGGCAGATGTAGTTGAGAGGATTAAATAATGAGGATTTCTACCATGAGAGGGGAGAAAAAATAGTTCTTTAATGGGAAAGGTTATCAGCATTAGGTCCCAGGGTTTATGGACTTCAAGGTTTTTCCTAGTTTGGAGTCAACCCCATCAATTTTCTTTTTGACCATATACTCCTCGTGTCAATTCAATGAGAATGGGGGCAATGTGTTTTATATATGGAGTCTTTGGGAATATCTAGTGTTAGTTCCCAATAACATCTCGATTGTAGTATGGTGGAGGTGGGAAAGTTCAATGCCTGCCTCAGTAGTAGTTTCTAGCTAGGCCGTTTATTGCAACAGGAACAGTAGGCTCCTTCTCTACCAAGGGGAGATAAGGAATGTTGGGGATAACCTCAGGGTGTTCCTCAAGGACCTTTTCCAAAGCATGATAGATGGAGTAGTCTTTAACATAGGGGAAGAGGACCTGGGAATGGACAATTACAGACTACAGAGGAAGTAGTTCTAATAGGGATATAGATCATTTGAGGTACAATCTGTTTTTTAGTACTCTTTTATGAAATTTTTTGATTCATGAGCTTTGTAATCCTTTTTCGTACTTGTTGTAGACTATGTTTTGGGACTAGAAATAGAGATACTTACCATTCCCCTGGTGTTGAGTATGATAGTTATAGATCAGAACATATTGTTTTATGTATGCTGGGGATGAAGATAGATGGTGTGGTCACATTAGTCCTAGGGGGATGTTTTTTTGTTACAGATGCAATAGTATGATGTCATAATTTTCAATGACTGGTTATTCTCTATTCATTATCATATTTATTACTTATATAGGAGGGTTATATTTTCATATATTGATGTATTTCATGTGCCTTTAATTGGTAAGAGGAGTTTTCAGATGGGTAGTCAGCATATGGAGCCTCTTCATTCCTTTTTGGTAGAGCTGTTAGTGGAACTAGAGGAAATATTGATGGTGGATGTTCCCAGTTTTTTTTGGGGAGTTCTTGGATGTATTCTCTGATGAGGTTGTGACTCAACCCCCTCTATGTGATGTTGAATTCAGTATTTAATTGTAGCCTGATTCTTCTCTAATTTCTATTTACCCTTACCATATGACACGTTCATAGTTTCGTGAGTTATGGATTCAGATATATGAACTAATGAAAAAGGGATTTATCTGTCCTAGTGTGTCACTGTGGGATGATCCAATCTAATTTTTGAAGAAGGGTAATTATGGATTAAGGTTGTGTGTAGACTACTAGAGATTGAATTAGGTAACAGTCAAGACTATTTACCCTCTCCCAAGGTTAAATGATCTTTTCGACATGCTGAGTAGAGAATGTTTGTCCTCTATGATTTATCTTCAGTCAGGGTATCACCAGTTGAGGGTAACGAAAGGTAATATCCCGAAGACCGCTTTAAAATGTAGGTATGGGTACTTTGAGATTGTTTTCATTCCATTTGGTATTGTAGATTCATATTCCAAATTCATGGGACTTCTGAAATACATATTCCATGACTTCTTAGACTGGTTTATTGTCATATTAATCGATGAAATCTTGATCTAATTGAAGTCATAAGAGGTGCATATCAAGCATATCGGGACTATCTTGGAAGTTCTTCAACACCACCTGCTCTATGGGAAGTTTTCAAAGGGGACAATATGGACAAGGAAGGCTAAATTTTATTCAGCATGTGGTTTCTCAGCTTGGTATAGTAGTGGACTCCTTGATGTCTGAAGCCATGTTTTAAGGGGAATCACCCAAAAATGTTTCTTAGGTTCTCAGTTTTCTTGGTCAGGTAGGATATTACTGGATGTTCGTACTAGATTTCTCTCGAGTGGTAGCCCCGTTTATGACTATGTCCAAGGAGGAACAAACTTTTTTGTGGAGAGAGTAGTGTCAGGAATCATTTGACACTCTGAAGTGGATGTTGGTCATTGATTCAATGTTGTGGTTTCTAGATAAAGGATGGATGTTTTGGGTGTTTTTTGAAGCTTCCCATACGGTCTTGGGATACATATTGATTCAATAGCATGCAGTGATCTCTTATGGGTATATTCTTCTACATCCCCACGAATGTAACTATTCCCCCTGATCATGATAATGTAGTAGTCATGTTCGTGCTATTATTTTTGTGATGTTACCCCATTGGGGAGATCATTATGGTCTTCATGGATGACATTATCTTAAGGTATATAATTTCATAGTGAAATATAATCTTACGATAGTAGAGTTGGATGAAGATTCTCTAGGACTACACCATTGAGAATCTCTTACACCCTAGGAAAGGGTAATTTTGTGTCCATTGATTTTTGTATGAAATCGCAGAAGGAGGTAGTTCAGGAATCTGCCAAAGCAAGTGGTGGATGAATTGGACTCTTTGAACATAGATTCAATAATGGATGGTGGTGAGGGATATATATTTTAGATGACGGTGAAGTATACTATGAGTACGAAGATGGAGGAGTCTCAATGGGGATACTCAGAGGAATAGGTGAGGTGTGATCGTGTTGACCATGGTGATGTTCTGAGGGGTTTTTTTCAGGCCCTAGATATCCCTGAGTGGAATTGGGTTGAAAAATTAATGTATTATGTAACAAGTTTAACCAAGGATTTGGGAGGCTGTGATTCTATCATGGTAGTAGTGGACCAGCTGACGATATCAGCTCACTTCTTAACATTCATGGAGTCGGGCCTAGTGGAAACCTTGGCCCAAAGGTATGTGGATTATGTGGTGTAGATTCATTGAGTTCCGAGATCCATAATATTGTATCAGGATATATGTTTTACCTCATTGTCTGGAGGTTATTTTAACATGGATTTGGCACTCAGTTACGCCTCATCATAGCCTTCCACCCTATGACAGATGGGCAGAAAGAGAGGACCTTACATACATTGGAGGACGTGTTGTAGGCATGGATATTGTAATTCAAGGGATCTTTGGTTAAAAACCTACCCTTTCTGGATTTTGATTACAATAAAATGTATCACTCTTCCATTGGAAAGGATCCATTTGAGGTGTGTTTTGGGAAACCTTTTTGTTCACCCTTGTCCTAGATAGAGGTTGGGGTGGAAGTCGTTCTTTGTTCAGATGTGGTGCAGTGTAAGACCAAAAAGTATCATCTTGTTTATGAGAGGATGAAGGCAGCCCAAGACTAGAAGAAGTTGTATGTCGATTGCAGGTAGAGGCCCTTGTTGTTCGAGGGTGGGGACCATGTGTTTCTGATGGTTACCCATTGATGTGGGAAGCAGAGGTTTCGTAGAGAGAGAAAGATTTATATGAAGTTATTCGGGCCTTTTGAAAAATTGGGGAAAGTTGGTGAGGTTGAATACCAGTTGAAATATCAGCCACATCTGGAGAGATTAAATGATGTCTTTCATATCAATCATCTTCGTGAGTATCTACATGATGATCCCCACATCATTGACTTGGGAGAGTTGGATATCAAGGATAATGTGACATTTATGGAATGACTGATGGAGATCCATGGTCATTAATAGAAATTGATGTATGGAGTGACCATTCCATTAGATCACTTATTGTGGAGGCATGGTGGCTTGGAGGAGAGTACCTAGGAGAAATAAGAACAGTTTCATTCCTTGTACCTAGAGTTGTCTTGAGTATTGCATTTTTAGGTCTTGCTTTCTGTTGTGATTCTTGAACCGTGTTATCTATTAGATGAGTTGTTTCCTTGTTATAAAATATTTGATAAAGTCAAGAAATTTGAAAGGCGTAGGACCTAATTTTTAATCAAGATGCACTAATGAGTTTGTGATTAAACCTGTGCGAGCAAGCCAGTGCCACCCAGAGATGATAGTATCCTGACATAGAGGAAAAAATTCCTAGATTCATAAGTTTGGGTTGGAATGGTTTTTGTGCATGTGTCTGTGTCTTGTGGTTGGTTTGGGTAATATATATTGAAGTATTTGATCTTGTATTTTGAATTTCCCCCCAAAATTTTGAACTAGACAATGTCTTTTATCATTGAACTTTAATGTCGTAAAAGTCTTTAGAGTATAGTGGGAACCTTGAGAGGTATCTCACTGGGTGGATACTCAGACCACACTTTTCCCTCTAGTCTAGTTTTGCATTCTCAAGGATGAAAATAATTTAAGTGCTATATGATGTAATTTTTTGGAAATCCCTGGTACTTTACTTTGTGATAATCTGGTGTTTGAGGTATTCTGAGAGGCAATAATAAATCATTTTATGAGTATTCCAAAATCTAGTTTTCCAATGGTAGGTGGTGTCAGTAGGTGGTGTAAGTAGGCGTCATTGGTATGCAACGTCGGTTGGTGGAATCGATAGGAGGAATTAGTGAACCGAATCAGTGACTTACTATGGAAGGTCGTGACGGTGGTTTGCTGAATATAGCTCATGTCAGTGACTCACCATCTATATCTTGCATTATTGACTCACCATTAATGAATTACATTGGTGACTAAACCAATTGTGAGTCATTTCTCACAACTTTTAAAAATTATATTTTTCTCCGGTTTTTTCAGATTCACCAATTTAACATCTTATTTGACATGTGATTAGTTTAAAACCATGTTTGAGTGTTTTGAAGCTGTTTAAAAGGGTACATGCATTTCATTAATTTTTTCCTAATTCCCATTATACTTTTAATGGTCAAAATGCATGTTCTTTTTTGTGATCCATCTTTAATTGCCTTTAAAAAAAATTTCCCATAGATTTAGGAAATACCCTTTTGAATATCGGGACCCTAACTGCCTAGTGTGCTTCCCTTTACCTTGATAATGAGGCAACTAGAAAAATTTTCCCTAAGATTCTGTCACACCATGTTTCACCCATGGATCACGTCTCCCGTGATCATTGTCCACAACCTATTTTAGAAATTAGAGGAGTTTCTGATTTCTGGTTCATTCAATTAGTGATCACTTAGTCTCTTTTAATTTGTGTATCATGTATGGTGGGTGTATGAATTTTCTCTTGTGAAGATAGCATAATTCCAAATATATAAAGATAATAGAATCTATTTAATATCATTTTATTAGGGTTGGGGAAAATTGATGCATTATTATGTTTTATTGGTTACAATTATTGAGATATTTATAGGATATATGGATACTAAAAATCATGGTCGTTGGTGGTATTTAATTATGAAACTATGATATCGTGTGGATGTTTATTATTGATCCTTTGTGAAAGGCACATGCACCTCATCCCTATTGTTGAGGACTCTCCAAATGCATCCAAGATATCCATGATAAATTATAGGTAGAGGCATATTTCAGTGGTAATGTATATGTGATTTAGTAGGTACTGTTTAGTACTATAGAAGCTAGAACTATTAATCCATTTCAGCCTTCGAGCTAATGGTTTAGTCCCTTGGTCCTACAAGGCCTTCGGGCCACCTAAGACCTTTAGTCTATTTAATGATTTTTTCCCACCTCAAGGCCTTCGATACATGTGTAATTCTAATGAAACTAGAAATACATCAAGGAAAACAACTGATGTTATTAATATTTTCATGACTTATTATATACTCCCTTTACTTATTTTATATGAAATGTGCATAATTTGTGTGAAATATTAATGTTTTAATATTAAGTATAATTTTTGAGCATTTTTAGAAGTAGTCCAATTGAGTCAGTTTACTGTTTTAATTTTACATATCCCTATACTGATCCAAATTGTGTGGTTCTTGTTTTTTAGGATTCTCCTTTAAATATAAAACATTTCATTAGAAGGTACCATGAGACAATTCTTCCATTTGAAGGGTCATATGGTCCTCACAAACAGGCCCAATGAATCTGTGAAGAAACTGGACTATTCATGAAGATTGATTTACTGGGATACATGAAGAAGTCAAACTTCTATTATTCTCCACCATAGTTTGGGGGACAATTCAAGGAGTCTTTCATAAAAATTTCAGGTCCCAAATATAAGAACAATGGGCCCAAATGTATCTTTAAAATCCAACCCACCATTATGGCCGAGATTTAAAATCAGTATAGTATTCATGATATATCTCATGATGTAAGAATACAATCGAGCTGAAATTTTTCAGTGCTAAAGAGGAAATATATGTGGCCGACGTTGTTGAAGAAATCATTCGGATTTGAAGGCATATTCCTATTTAAAAACCCTTTCAAATTTTGGACTTTAAAAATACTGGATTGAAAAGGACAATTTATCTTTGTTTAATCATCCGACCATAACTATTGATCCTTAAGTCCAAAATACTCAAAATTTTGAGAGTTTTCGCCCATCTTTATTATCTAAAACATTGAATAAGGAGATTTTCTGGGAGTCGGATTTCTGAATAGACAACATGGAGATGCAAGTGGAGGGACAGATTGGGAATGCGAACACTCCACTCCTTGGGCTATAAATACTCTCCCCTTCTCTCCTTGAGAGGGGTTGGAATTTCAGAAGAGAGGAGAACATATTGGCACGATCAAATCCTTGAAAAAGGATTGGGAGGATCTTCCATACTCATGTTTTCAATTGAGAGACATTTCGTCCTCTCATTGTTTTCACTTACTTTCATGATCTTCATTTTTGTAATTTTGTAAGTCCTTTCTTTTGTAATTCTGTTTTAATGCAAGTTTATTCTTCTATATCTATTATTCTAATCCACCATCTGTAGTTTAATATTTATGTTCCTAAAATAGTTTAAATTCAGTTCAATCCCCTTCCCTTATTTTTCTTCCTCATTCAATCGAAAATCCATTTTTAATTATCATCATCGTTCGTGTGTGTGTGTGTTCGACAGAAAAATATTTTCTTATCCCTTTATTTATATTATCTTCTTAATTTATCATCATAATAATTATAACCAGATTACTAATCATTTTAATGGATGGCTAAATCTTTAATTGGGGTGAGTTATAATTTAGGTATGTTAAGTGATTGAGAGCTTTTTCTCGACGAATGGTCTTTAAATTAATATTGTGTATGTTGAACTTTATATGTCATGGATTAATGACATGTTTTGTTTAATATGTGGATTACATGGATTATGGGAACCAAAAATACACTACCATAAACAATTAATGGTAATGATTAGAAACCTATGTTAAGTTATGTCTTGGATTAAATCATTAACACTTGGCAATTCCGATCAAAATCATCTTGTGACATGGGTGTTAATTTAATGCAATAAAAAGCAAAGATCAAGAATATCACAAGCATAACTACGTAATGATGAACTCACCCCAATATTTATCAATTTTTAAATCAAACTTCATCCATAAATTATATCATATGCTCTACAAAAAAACCCCCCAATCAGAATACAATTAACTAAAAACAAATGACTATTACAAAAGTATCACTGCCGAGGATTCGACCTGAGTGTAGCTATACACATTAGTAGAGCACCAGAACCTTGACCGGTCGATAAGCGACTATCAGCCGTGCATTTCAACAACTCCATATGAGGATTAAAGAGCATAAACATTCACTATAGTAGGGATAACTAGATATGGATGAATGAGAGGCTATGGAATTTCCCTCAGTACCGGTCTTGTGTATCTCGGCATAGGACAACTAGTCGAGCAACCTTGCGAAGGTGGAGAGGTGACATCACAATATTTGATGGGGAGGACAGTTTCTGGTATTATGTTTGGGATGAATTCCTCTAAGGCCTCTGGGCCTTGTGATGTTTCTCTAAGACTATAGTACATGCTAGGGTCCCACCCTATACCATTAAAGGGGGGTATTATCAAAAATCAATAAAAATTAAAGTCATATGTTCTATTCATTCTCTGAACCACTATATGAATATGAAATTGGTCAATCATGTATATTCAGTTAAATATGAGTATGCCTCAGTATCTTACATGCTCTGTGATAACCCCTGATTTGTTATAGTGGAATTAAAGAATGAGTGTTTATTAAATATGAATACACCCTACTTGTTTTGTGTGGCTGTCTGTTGTGTGTAGTTTTTTATGCCTTGTGTGGTTGCATGGTTCTAGGGTTGAGAGAACGAATATTCTTGGGGTGGTATGAGTGGTGTAATGGGATTTGAGGGTGAGAAATTGAAACATTGTGGTTTGGGTGAGTAGTGTTTTAGTAGTAGGGCTACTGGTTTGGGTTATTCTATTCATATGTTACTGGTTGTAGTTTTGTTATCTATTATGGATTCCAAGTTGGTTGTGATGAGGTGTGTATCAGGGTTTGTAAGCAATTTGAGTTTTTACTTGATGAGAGGATGGACATGAAATAATGTCTTTGAAGAATGATTATAGATGTGTATGAGTTTAATATGGTTATTTTTCCTCTGTGTGGTAAATACTATGTGGCTCATTACATGATTCCTTTCATTATTCCCTGGGTAGTAATGGAATGAATAAATTGATTACTTATCTAAGAATGATAAATGGTAATATGATTTGGTTTGGGGTATGTTTTAGTTGTGTATTTTTTTGAATGTAAATCATTTCCCAACTACTAAAGTGACTATTGATAGTGTTAATAAATGAATTTAGAGGTAGGAACAGATTTGGAAATATCATAGGGTGGTTGATTGATTGATTGAAAACCCATATGTTGGGACGATGGTTTGATGCATATATATATATATATATATATATATATATTTAATCCCTTTGTATTTGTATATGCACCCTACCCTAGTTGAGAACCATGTGCTGAACACCACCATTGGTATGGGGGAGGGTGTCTTTCCCAAACATCATAGTGGGAGGATGGATGGATGGCCACCCACTCTTCCATACATCTACTTCTAATCAGTGGTAGCCTAAAATTTGTTGAGAAAACTGTTTTTTGTGATTCCCAAGTGTGTTTGGTGAGGGTTTATATCCTAGGTGTCGTCATGGTGAGATGAGTTGGGCATTTACATGTGTTTTCAGGATGAGATGCATTGTGATTTCCCAGTTCTTTTAGGGTTGTGATGTGGTATGTGGAGCAGGAGTCTATGAGAGGGATGTGGTTGTGAGGCCCAAGTGTGTGCAGGTGAGATGTAATGAGCTTCATTTTCCCTGGTTATAGGACTAGATATGAGGCCTAGGTGTGTCCAGGTAGGTTGGGATGTGGTTATTTTGGAAGAGTTGGGATCACCAGGATGTTTTCCATTAAGAGTGGAAAATCAGTGGGAAGGTGGTGTGGGGTATCCTATAATCAATTTTATCTATACTACTTTACACGACATACATTATTTTGTGACTATTCCCTGATTGGGTTTGGGGTGGCGAGTATACCTTGTTAGGTTATTTTGGTTTCTACTATTTCCTCACGAGGGAAATAGTATGATTCTCCACTTATGAACAAGAGACTATGATTTTCTCTATAGGGACAATTATGGATAGTACTTCCTTGGACATTGGGGACAGTTCTTGTATCGCCGATTATGTTTTCTTTTTGTAATTTCTTTTAAGAATCTTTATTCTGTATTAGTTACATTTTAAACATGAACGTGGGATGTATTTTGGGTTTCCTTCATATATATACAGTATCTTAGAGTTGTTATGAGGGTGATACTTCTTATCTCCTGATATTGGTTACTATAAAAAGGATAATGTCTCCCATTATTGTGAGATTCTCATAGCCTTGGTGTTGGTCACCAACCCAGGGCCTATTGGAGGCAGGACTCGGGGGGTTCATTATCTCTCTTTGTACATTTCCTGATCATGAGGTGAATATTTGGAGGAATGGAATCATAAAAACAAGGATGTAATGATATTATTAAAGAGAATGTATATTACTATCAAAAACAATATTATTTTTTAGGAAATAATTTGACAATGTAAAATATTTTAATGTATAATTTTCTCTCCCCAGAGTGGAATAGAGTGTAACATGATATAAAATCATTAAGATGAAGAAATAAACATTTAATATATATGTTCAAGGAAAAATATTCAAACCAAATTATGGGAGTTGAGTTAAGAATGACCCTTACAACCATGAAATCATTTGAATCATAATCCATTTAACGATAGAAAAATATGTGTATCATTAGACCCCATTAATTACATGAATATGGTAAAAGTAACTATTTATGAATAAATCACACCATTAGAAAATTTTCATAATGAATAATAAGAAATATTTTTGATAAATTGAAATAAGTGACAAAGAAACTCTATCCTTATTTTCCAACGTCCACTAAATATATTGAATCAATTATATAGAAAATAACTACCTTATTAACCTATTTCATAAAATTAATCAAATATATAAACATATATGGAAATTATTTATAATTATTCTCAATATTTAAATTAGTTAGTTATTATCTATTTTTTTATCAAGTGTGAGTAATCTGAATCATTTTGAAGAAGTTTCACAATATAGTGTTTTCATCATTATTATCCAAATTTTCATCATTCATAGATCATAAAAGTTTTATAAAATTTTATATATTATTATTTAAAATGTTATAATTTCATTTTATTTGTGTTTTTTACCATAAATAGTGATAAAATCCACGATGTGCATATTTATATAATTTTTAATGAATGAATATTGTTTTACCAAATAATGAGTTTAATAGTAATGGTACCATTATATAAATAAAATCAAACCATTATATACTTATATATATCATATATTATTATTAAATAATTTATAATTTTCATCCAGTATATTACCTTTTAGCATTGCTGATCTTGGTCATCACACAAACCCAATAAAAAACACACCATAGTTAATGGTTGTGTATGGTAATGAAAAGGGTTAGTTTTGGAATAAAATCATTATTATAGAAGTGTAAAAATATTATTGAGTTATTTTAATTATGTTGAATCATAATTTTATACATATAAGTATATAATATGAAAATTATATAAATAATGAGAAGTTTTAAATCATGGATGTTGTAGTCTTCCCAACACAATAATACCAATTTTGTTTTTCTTATGAGAAAATAGGAATGATGTTTAATGATTATTAATAAAATATAAAAAAATTAGTATACTCTAAATAAATATTTACTAATATATTATTGGGACTAATAGATATTAAATATAATGATAGAAATTAAATAATGTTAGTGAAAATTTCGTAATTACATTTAGGACTTTTAGCATTACTTAAAAAAATTATTTGAAGGGGAGGAATTAGGACCAAAATATTTTTCCAAATACTTAATTTAGTGAAATCGGATTATAGGGGAGTTAAATAGTATATTTTTCATCAAGATAAAACAAATTTTTTTAGTGTTTTGGATAGTATAGTGAGAGAAGCCTTTTAAAAGTGTTTAGAATAGTTTTGCTTGTAAATATTTAATCTTATATAAAGAGACCACATGTTTCAAATGCTAAGATTACTCCAATATGGATAATAATGGAGTGGAGATAATTTATTTCATAAATAACCACAAAAACTAATTTCTACAAGTTTTTTATCATCTCAGTAAATTTACTCATTTTTTTAAAGGTTTTTACCCATCCATCTTGTACTATGGTAAATAGTATTTTCTTATATAATTCAGTTTTTATGCCTAAAGATTAAATGGTCATCATTATAGAAAAATTACCTATAAGTTCCAAATATTTAAACTATTTTATCAAATAAAATTCAAATTTTCAATAAAATTTAATCTAATCAATATAAAATTTGGGGCATAAAAAATGTATTTATAAATGATATGTTTTTAAGCATTAAATATGTCTATTGGATAACATTATTATCATTTTTATATTAATATCATGATTTTTTAATAAAAAATTTACATTTTCTGTCTTATAAAGAATGAAAATGTTTTTACATAAATATTAATTAAATAAAATAAATGAAAAATAGTTTTTTAAAAATATCCCCTATTTGTTTAATGAATCATGAGTTAGATAGTGAATACAACACGCAATGCCGATATACAATGAACCATGAAATAATAATATTTAAATTTATAAATCTCAAAAATAAATTTTTTAGTGTTAATAATTTGAATTCCAATATAAAATATTTATAATGGCCATACTCCACAAAAATATATAATGACCAATGCTTAGAAACTAATCAAATAAATGTTTAGTAATTTCATTTTATGTTTCAAAAATATATTTTCTTGAAAAATTATTTATATATACTTTTTAGAGCAAATATTTTAATTATTTTCTAGAAATTTTAGAAATTATATTTTATATAAATTGCACCATTATTTATATCATCTTATCAAAATTATGTAAGGGATAAATTTTTGGATTTTGTTTCAAAAGATAGATTTTTAATGAATAGTAAAAAATAACAATCTTTTTAAAACATTAATTTATTTCCATTGAAAAGCCCCACTATAGATTGAATTTGAAAAATATGTATCATATTAAATATTTGATTAGATATAATCTATTTATTTAAATTATAATAAGTATTATACTATATTTTTTAATAATTTCATTTTTCAAATTAATATGATTTTTTTAAAAAACATTCTACGCTTGTTCAATTTTTATATTAAAATATATTTCTTCCACTTATTAAAATTGAACCATTTAATTTATCTAATATTTTTTATTTTTATTTACATATTTTTTATATAGTCCCATTTTTTAATAATTTAGGAATAATAAATGAATAAAATGTATGTCACATCAGTAAGGGATTTCATCTTAATTTCCTTGTATTGATTCAAATTTTAATATCATGCTTATAATTTCACATATATGGATTATATAATAATATTTTTACAATTTATAACATTAATAAATCATAATTCATGGTATTTTATACTAAAAATAAAATTATTTAATCATAGGGGATTTGAATTGACTTTTTAAAGTTCTGAGTTTATTATCGCAGTTTACATTCATTTTTATAGATAATCATTATTGAATTTGTCATGAAATTTTTAAGTGAAAATTTTCCTCTATATTTTATTATTATATATTTTCAATTTCTATGTCGACTTAAATATATATTCATAATTTCCTAATGTATTAATTATAACTTAAAATGTTACAATATTTATAAGGGTTTCCTCAGTCTCAATCTTATTTTCATATTCAAGATTCATTTCATGCTCCATGATTACATTGAATTGTATATATATATCATGAATTAATTTTGATATTAAAATTCATCTAAATATTATATTTTATTGAGATATATCATATTATATATTTCAATGAATATTTATAGTAATGTTTATAAATATGGAAAGGGTTTATGTTATAGTATTATTTATTTTAGAGATTTATTATTTTCATTTCTACATTTTAGGAAATTATTTTCACTTATATTGATGAAAAAAATCAAATTTATTATGATATATTTCTAATTTTTTTTTACATGTTTGGTTTCCCTTTATACCCATATATATTAAAGAAACATAAATAGTTTTTTTGTAAGTGATACCAATCATATATCATCTTCTTGACCATAAATATCTATATTCTATATACATGTTTTCAAAAATAATTTCATGAAATATATTATCAAAACATAAATGATTTAAATAAATTATTTTACATGATCATTTAAATTATTTAAAATTATTTTTAAGGAAAAATTACTAATGTGTTCGGAATTGGTTAATTTTTACACTCTTGAAAAATATTGAGAATAATGTTTATTTTTAAGATTTATCACATTAGTGGATTTTTTCACCACCATTAGTGTTATTATATTTGAATATTCTTTTATAAATTTATATTAATATTTTTAATGAAATTTTATTTAGTAATATTTTTTTATTTTTTTTAAAAACTATCAGAAGATATTCACATTTTATAATGCTTTTAGATTACTATTTTATATATTCTTTTAATGGTATTTTCAACTATTTAAATTTATAATAAAGATTTATTTTCATCACTAGGATTATAATATAATGATACCATCCATATTTTTCCTTATAATTATTGAAAGTTTTTAAAAAATTTATGATGAAACTAGTTTCATTTCCAAGGGTAAAACAAGCTATAATAGAATGATGATTATTTTTAAAGTTATGATGATGAAAAGTAAATGAATATATGGTTTTATTCGGGAATGGAATTTGGAAATTATTTATTGTGATATGTGATAAAAATGTATCTTGTACTATGGTAAATACAAATATATATTATACAATTGTTGAGCCCTATATATCTTATATGATAGGTAATCTAAACACATCTTATAGGACGAGTGTGCCCAATTCAACTTACATGATAGCTGATTCAAATAGAGCTATCCAATGCATTTGGGTAATATTTGTTATCAAAAATTTAGTAAAGTATGAAGTTAACTAGGGAGGATTCTCCTTTGGATTAAATTATGTTATAGTTATTTATGACAATAGTTTAACTTATGTTATGAATATAAAGAGTGTTTTATCCGGAAAAGTTTTAATTTTATTACTATGGTGTTTAAAGGTTTTATTAGAGAAAAATGTTTATGTTCTTTATGTGGATGGGATTTATTTAATTATATCAACGAATATGAAAATAGAGGTAAAATTTTCTTTTATTTTCATGTTTTTCTCTAGACTAATAGATTTATTTATTTAATTCTCCCTTATGATTTTTTGTGCTCATACCATGTTTCTAAATGTTGTTCATAGGGTTTAAATATGGGTAAGACAAGTAAAAAAATCTTGTTTAAATCCATATATTTTTTTAATGAAAAGAAAACATGTTTCATTTTAAATTTTTTATCATGTGAAAAATTTATACTGAGTGGATATATACATTTTGAATGAGTATTTATCAATTAAAAATTATCTAAAACCAAAAGGTCATTATCTATGTAAGTGATCAATTTTTTTTGTATTTTATATTTATAGGGTTCATTATTGGGACACAATCCATGTTATCAAGATAGAAATAAATAGTTTTGTTTTTAGAATCTGATCATTGAGTGTGGGATTGAGAAAGTGATAGATTTTGTCAGTTTAGTGTCTAGATAACATCATATACTTGGATGTTTTCATGACAGGTAAACATTATAATTGTTGATACTATAATGATTTTTTTATTTTTATGGTCGACCACATGTTTAATCTAATATACACCCCTATGAGGTATTAATTTATGTATTTTGATATTGATTAAGCATATATTGGGAGTCATTTACAATAATAAGACCCTTGGGTTTAATATAATCTTTTTGGAACATGATATTTTAATAATAATGATTCTATATTATATGGATAGAATTGAAAGGTATTGATATCCTTTAGGGTTAAAAATATCTTTTATGTTGATATAGTTATAGTCAATCAAGATAAAATAGTTATAACATATTGAGAATATATGATTTACCACATATATAACCATGGGATTGTAAAGTGATTTGGTTACAATTCCGTTAATGTTATCTGTGATGAAATTAACTCTTTTAAGTAAATTATATGATCAAAATAATTTTTGATGAGATAATATTATTATTTTAGGAATAAATGATGAATTATCTTTTGTAGGTATATATTATTCAATATGAATATTTTTTATTTAGGCTATTTGGGGAAATGATTTGTATATTTTGGAGATTATAATGTTAAGGTATACACATATTGGTTATATTAATTTATGAGTGACCAATGTTTGTTGGAGATAAATGTTAAACTAATATTATAAGAATATATGATAAGTTACTTGAATGTTTTTTTTTATTCATGGTCAAGAATATTTTTGATTAATTTTATGTTTAGTTATATATTGAATTTTATAATATGAACATTTGGGTTTTTTTAGTGCATCGGTGCTTAATGTTCTAATTCTTCATATAATGGTTTATTCATTTTTTAAATTATCATACCTTTTTCTATTTTTTCATTTAATTTCTAGAGGTAGGAATAGAAGCATGATTTTTATTTTTAGATTATTTGATCCATTAAAAGTTAATTTTAGTGCATAAGACATGAATAATTCATCTTTAATAATCATTGTTTGGAGAAAAATTTTATATTGTGGAGGAAATTTATTAATTGATGAAATTATACTAGAAATATTTTTATATTTTTATTTGTTCTTAGTGAAAAAAAAACTAAATTCCTAGACTCAATTAAAATGATCTTGAAATAAATAATTTATCATATTACATTCATTTATAATAAATATATTGTATTTTTCAAACATCATGGGTCTATGGTTTTGTAGTCATTAAAATTTCAATTATCATTAACTTTCATGTGATCAATGTTCTCTATCACTCACAGTCATTATTTAGAAAATTTATTTTTCATCATTGATTATATCATTCCATCCCACTAATGTTCCACAATTTTGATAAATGTTTTTTTGTTGTTCTAGGTGACCTACTTATTTCCCTTTTATACTTTTTAAAATGATGTTTTGTAAATAATTTTCATGTTATTGTTTTTAGGATAAGAATTTTCAAATTTCAAACCATATTTATAGAGAAAATATATACATTATAGATATTCAACTTATTAAAGGGGGATAATGTCATATCCCAATATTTTAAGAGATTATTATGTTCTGTAGTTAATAAAACACACAACGTCAATATTATGGGAAGCATAAAATGTAAATATTTTAATGTTATATCATGTAAATTAAATGTATAGGTGTGAATATGATTAATATCATAGTAAATATATATAAATTTCATACTCATCTAAAATTTATTTATTAATTCTTAAAAAATTAGAATTAATATTTTTTATAAATCCATTTTATGCTTTAAAAATGTTTTCTTCAACAATGGTTATTATTAATTTTGTGGGAAAATAATATAATTTATTTATATAGAATTTAAAAAAATATTTTATAGAAATTATATAATTTTTATATCATCAACCTAAAATTATTTTATGGTGAAATTGTTATATTTTTATTGAAAGATTGATTTTAATGTTAATAGTAAAAATATCAATTTGTTAAACTATAATTTAGTTTCATTCAAAAGTCACATAATTATTTGAATTTTATCTTAATGTAACATAGTTATTATTTAATTAAAATACCTTAATTATTTTCATTTTAAACACCTTTATACCAAATTATTTGTATAGGTTCTTTTTGGGTATTAAAAATGATTTTATAATTCTTCTCATTTATTTTATGATTTTATATTAGAATTCATTTATACCATAAATCCAGAATGAATCATGATAAATGGATTCTTTATTTGGAATCAATTGTCCCATATTTAGAATACACATACATTTTATTTTTGATCAATATGTATAATAATGTAGAAAATATTTGTCCCATCGATAAGAGTTTTCATCTCCATTTACCTTCATTAAGGAATATTTTGAGTCAAGGAACCTAAAATTTTTATATAGTGTATATATTTTCCATTATACAAATCTTATCATGAAACATTCATAATTCATGTTATTTTAAATTTAAAGTGAAATTATTTACCGGATTTCGATTTGACATGAAGGATTCAAAGTTGTTAGAAGTTTATAAACTCAATTTCTATTCATTGGATTATTACTCTTCTTCATTGAAATTGTTTTAATTTAATTATGTGTCAATTTATCTCCACATTTTTAATTATATATTTACAGTTTTTAAGTATTTAAATATATACACATAATCAAATCATGAATTAATTATCAATTAAAATTTTATGGTATTTACAATGGTTTCCATTATCTCAATGTAATTTTAATGATGCAAGATTTTATAGTGCACCATGATTTCATTTATTCTTTCATTTATGTCCACTTGAATTATTTTATATATATTAATTCAAGTAATTTAATAGCTATATAAAAACTTATTATATTTATTCCCTCACTAACTTTTTATTCAAATGTTACCAACGCGTTAAAGGATTTATATTAATATTGAATTTCTTTTCATAATTAATTATGATCAAGGTTACATTGGAAGAAGTTATATGGGATTATTTTATTAAACCACATATATTTCTTTATACTCTTCTTGTGAATCAATTTTACATTTTTATTTTTTATTTCCACCATTATTGATTAAATAAAAATCAAGACAATTATTTGTAAGTGACATCGATCTTGTATCTTCTATTTAATTGGAAATAATCCTCTTATAAATATATGATTCGTTTTTTTTCCAGAATGTTATTTTTTAAGAATTTACGGCCTCCAAAAGTAATTTTACTTAAACATTGAATATTGTATAAATGTTTTTATAAGGAAAATTGTAAACATTTTCAGCATGTGTCACCTTTTAATCTCATTAAAAAAAGATTCCAAAGAATAGTGTTTTTATCCTTTACAACAAGAATGAATTTAATTTAAATCATGAAAAATATTTTATTTGAATATTCTATTATGATTTTTCAAAAATACTTTCATCTAAGTTTTTTTAACAATAATATAAATTTTTTATAAAATATTATTATATATTAATGTTGTTTTCCATTAAATTAAAATAAATATTTTATCTCTTCATTTAAAAGTTTTATCATATACTTAAAAATAAGTTAATGATTCATCTACTTCACTGGGATTATGATCTTATAATACCATCCATATTATTTATATGGATGTTATACGATGGTTTTTTATAGATTTTAAGACGAAACTTATTTCTTTTCCAGTTATTAAACAATATATGAAGGAACTATGGTTTTTTTCAAGGGTGTTATATTGAAAAGTGAATTATTATAAATGTTTTATTCATTTATAATATTTATAAATCACTTAATATGATGGGTGAGCCCAATATATAATATATGATGGGTGTTCCCAAAACAACTTAAATGACGGGCGATCCCTATACAACTTATTCGAAGGGTGAACCAGATATATAACTCCAATACATTGGATAATGTTCCTTGTAATATAAATGAATAGAGATAATTAGGGAAGTATAAAATTTTCATTTAACTAACATCTATTTATTTATTATAGTAAATTAACATAAATTGTTACTGTAATTCTATATGCTTCAAAAAATGGTTATTATTTTCAAGAAATGGGTTTAACATTTTTTAATTTAGAAAAAGTGTGTATTTTATTTTGGCTATGATTTATTTCATATTATCAAAGGTTGTGATTGTAATGTTAAAATCTATGGGTTTTCATGTTTTTTACTGAACAAATATATTTCCACCTCCTATGTCTCATACAAATATTTTGATGGTTATCACATGTTTTAAATGCCTCCAACAAATTCTAATGTGGTGTAAGAAAAATGGATATATTAAATTTAATTTCAGTCAATAATTATAATATATGAAGAAAACATGTCTCATTTTAAAATATCTAAGATATAGGGAAAATTAATATTGATAGAATATGTCCACTTTGAATGAGTTTTACTAATTATCTAAAAATAAAAACCTAAAAGATCCGTAGGTATGTATGTGATCCCATATTTCAACATGATTTTTATGTTTTGAATGGTTAAAATACGGTCATGTTTATTTTCATCAAAAATGAAATGTAATTTTTCAGTTTTTTTCACCTGGTCGAGGTGTTGGTGTATATGTTCATTATATTTGTTTATTTTTAAAAATGTTATTTATGTACATAATGTTTTAATCATATTTTTTATACATTTAACATAGTGTTTTTAACTTAATATTTATACTACTTAAATACATGTTGGATAATAAAAAATGTCAAATATTATAATATTTTGGAATATTCTCATGATGTATCAGTAAAAGTTAAGGCTTGGGAAAATTTGAATTTTTCACAATCAACATAAACATATATATTTTTAGAAAACCCCTATAAAATTCCTAAAATAATATTATAGTTATAAATATAGAAATTATTTCCTTTTTGTTAAATTATGTTTATGATATTTAAGAATTTTACATTTAAATAAAATTGTAAAATATATTGAAAACCATTTTATAGGAAAATAATTTTAAAAAATTGATGATCTTATCCTTAATATCTATAAAACACTATAATATAGAATTAATAGATTAAGAACATATTTAATTAACATCATAATTTAACCATAATTTTCATAGTTTTCTATAAATGTATTTCTAATTGAATCAAATTGGATCTTTAGATAAAATAGATTTTAAGAACTAAGTGAATTAGGTTATGTTTTTTAGAAGTTACATAATATATATTTTGATATATATTTCATAATTTAGATACTCCAATTCATACAATATAAATATATGGATATTCTTTAATTACAATATTTAATATTTTTTTTATAAAAACCAAATATATTGATGTTTTGTTATAGTATGTTGTTGCATGTGGATAAATCTATCGAAAACATTATATTATATTTAATGGTTGGTCATATATAAGAACTATGTAGTGTTATATTATTTCCACTTAAATATATTTAATCCTCCTAATAATAATTATCATGTACTAATAATAATACATATTGGTATCTATAATATTGAGGACCAAGACATTGTATTTGTTTTTGTTAGAGGTGCTACTAACTGTAGCTGATGTAACTAAGACACCCATCATTGGAAATTATTTCAGATGGATCAAATTTAAATTGGGGGATGATTTTCCATTTTTATAAATGATAACTTCATAGGAATAAAAAAACAAGTACACGATAAATGTGTGTAAATAAATCACCCTAAATCTAAATAACTAATAATATTAGTTTAGAGGTCGAATGTGAAAGTTTACTTCTAAACCCAAATAAATGTATATAAAATGTTGAAACACTGTTTTGGTATCACCATGAATGTTTTTTGATAAATATCAAAGATATAAACAGAAATATGAGGTAGATGCATGATGATGAATGACAAGAAAAATATGACACATTTTATTTACCTATCTTATAAAGAATAAGGTCTATGTATGTACCAATGTGTATATGAAATAGGAGAGTAATCAAATATAGTAGTATTTCCCCCAGAAACATGCAAACACTCACTACTAGGAAAATAACACACTAGCTCAATGTTCGAAACATATTCTTTCAAAAGAAGATAGGAATATCAAAATAGTTTAATAATATAAATTTTTTTAATTCAAAACAATTATATTTAAAAGTAGAAATATTTATCTTTTTATACTATTTATATTACCCAAACTATATAAATCCCTTATTATACAGATTAATTAACATTGAATCTTCCATACTCTTGATAAGTTAGTTACTGATGCACAAAATGTAATATCCCACCCTTCCCATTATCTTGAGAGGGTTTTGAGACATTACATGGACTTAACACCCATCCTTAAGATAGTAGTAGCTTGAAAATAAATTCTGAAGGGATTCAATATTCATGTTTTATTATTTTCTCTTTTAAGAAAAACAACCAACCAAAAGCCATTAAATATATAAAATAATACATGATTCATGATAAAATTAAATTCAACTAAATCATTTTATTTATACCAAAACCAAAAAAAGTGTACTGTAGTGTAATACAATCTATAATCATAGTAAATAGTTGAATAAAAATATTAAAACATAAATACAGCCACCTGACTCCAAAGATACTCATGATCCACACTCCAACACAACCAAACAACACAAATATCATTTAGAAGTACAAAATATGTGTGATAAATTACCTTTTCTTATATCTCGATTGATAATATCTGAAAAAGCACCAAAGTGACAATAAAAGTGTCAATTATATAACTCTATAGGATGTCCCCAATGACTTTCCAACTCACACTACTATAATAGAACATGTTACTAACATTTAATGAAACAAATTAAAAAAAATTCTAAAATAGTTTTAATCAAATCTAGGTAGTTTACATTAAAAAGAATTTCCAATAAAAAGACATAAACAATTGATTTAATCATTTAAAATTCTATTTTTGTGTAACTATTCCATTACACATATCCACAGAACTGACCATGCATGAATCAAAAAAGATGGATAAATCCCCATCCCTTAACTACCTCACTAATGATGGGATGAATTCTTACCTTTTTATAAACCAAATTCACATAAATGATTGATGGAGGATATCCCCTACCCTTATCAATCCCATTTATGATATAGGAGACTCATGAAAATTATATGTAACAAATTAAAATGAACACACACAACTAGGTATGCCCAAAAACCATACCTAAATAACCAAAACAACCATTTCAATAAAACCATTAATTTATTGAAAATATTTTTTTAAAATAAATTACAATAAAACCACATTTTTATTGGATATTTTTTTTTAAACATTTACCATAATTCATGAAATTTTACATTTTGAAATAAACATTATAGAATCAAGAAACCCAATCACTTTCCAAAAAACCCCCAATTTTTCCCAATTTTCTAAACCATCATCAAAGATGTTTTCCAACAAGCAATTCACTAAAATTTCATATTCCATTTTAATCAAAGAAATCAATTTGAAACATATACATCATGTTATAAATAGATGCGTTGAGATTGAATCCACCTACTTTGGAAATTTTGGAGATTAAGATTAATTACATGAAAAACGACACAAAACAAGGTTGAATCTATATGAACTATCCATAGATATCCTCTCTTATCATAAAAAAGGCCAAATATTACAGTATTTGGTATCCCTAACCATAGATATTCCCATAGTGGGTGTATATCTATGAAATTGAGGGTGAGAGAAGTTGAACTAAAAGAAAAACGTGAATAACAAACAACAATGGTCACTTACCAAGAGGTATCAGCTTCGAACAAATAGTATATCCATCATGATAGCTTCATAATTTATGGGGAGAGGTTCTCCAACCTTTTATATGGAATCATTTTAATTTAATTCCATTTTTCAGGAATAAGAGGCATTAAAACATAAGGCCAACCAAGGTCCACTTTTTTAAGATTTAGTTTTTAACTATAAATTGTTTTGTCACATGGATATGCAAACCTTAAGCTAATTGTACATAATCCAATACATAAATGACGTACCTTACACATTTGCATCACATGGTTCCAAAACCATGTTCCAACCATGCTAAAGCAACTTCCTCAAATAGCTAAATGTTAATATTTTAAATCAGGAAGGTATTAATAGTTAGCTAGACTATTTGGACAAACCGTATGATAATGGTGTGCCTTTTCTATTTTCCTTGTCTCACTTTCCATGGTTTTCTATTGGTGTTATATAGTTTTCTCAAACCATGAAGAAACAATTAACTTATAGAAAATTCCCAAAACCATCCTAAATTTTCTCAAAATCTACCAAACTTCACCCATATAGTTTATATTGTTAAAAATAATTAATAATGTTCTACTTAATAGCAACCGAGAGTGATACATTTTTCCAAAAAATGCTATTTCCATCCTCAGGATGTAGGAAAACATCATTTGCCAAATGTTGTTATTGAAATTTCTCTTTCATTTCATTTTCATGATCCCAAGAATCATCCAGAGTATGACAATGTTGGCACAAACCCATACTAGACTGACACATTTTCTACTAAAGACATTCTCTTTCCAATTAAAAATCAACACCACGATGTGTACCACAAATCATCTGGCTCTATCTCAATGTGATCCCATATGATTACAAGGTCAAAATCAGGATGATACCATTTTTTCAGAATATTCAAATATACATAAGTGGGGGGTGAATTGTATCTTTTCATCCTTTTCCAAACCCTTCACAATTCTACCCTTTGATGTCGACTGATGAATATGCAGATAAGATGTGTTTATCTTTTGTATTAAATTATGATAAATGGATAAACTAGAAATAAAAAATAGGGGTTTATAGTGGTTTGAGGTATAAGGATATCATATTCCACTCCACCAATTACTATCTATGTGATTTTGGATAAATTCACTAGTCAGGTCTATATATCATAAGACCAATCCTCAAAAAAATGTATGTAGATGACACCATTACAAATATGTCTAAATAAATAGCCTTATGGTTCTTTAACAAAGAATTGAATATCCAAAACATAAATCAAAAAGTTAATACTTCACCACAACTGAGTGCGAGCATTTTATGCTCTCAATAAAATGATTTTGATTAAAAATGTTCTGGTTGGAATTCATAGTTGAAACAACAATAGATGGTATATGTATCTTCTTTATTAAGAAATGGTTTCTTCAATTAAGAAAAGTTCTGAAGTGATATGATTGTAATATATCTTTTAAATAAAAATAACAACTGATAGTAGCAGCATACTTACAACAAATACTAAACTCAGAACACAAATATCCCCATTGTAGCCTCTTCTATATAAAAGATAGTATGATATTTTTTTGCATTAGATTTTGAAATTATCTTCATAATAATGTAGTTTGAATTTCAAAAATATGTGTCACAATATATGTCTCAATAAATATATCTCAATATAAACATATATTCTTCTTTGAATCATATACACACATATATATAAAATAAACCTATAGAATAATTACTGCAGATATGCTGCTTTTTAATTCCAAATATAAGAAAATCGCCTGATAAATCATTAGAATTATAATTCCTATGATAAATTTGTGTAGTCGCAACATCCCTTAAGAATATAAGAGAATTTATCTATTTAATACGATTCTTTGAATCAATCATAAAAATCATTGAATCATTTGAAAACAACCATTAAATTTTCCTAATATTCCACAGAGACCATTGCACAAAACATTGATAAAATCATAAATTCAGACCTATGGTGATGAAAATTATAATGCAATGTTCCTTCACAAAATGAAAAAATACCAACCATTGGGTTCAACTATGTAGGGTTCATTCCTTGAACATCAGGTTGAAAACTAATGGTTGATCAAAAAAGTAAGGTAGATGATCAATATGGGTTTTTTCTCAAACAAAAGGTTTCATACCTACGTAGGGTTCTTTAACCATACTTTTTTCTCATTGTCAAAAATAAGTTTTCATTAAAACATGAGGTTCGTTATCTATACGTTTTTTTCAATATAGGGCTGATTAACCATATGTTTTTTTCTATCAACATAATGTATAATATAAAGGTAGGGTTTGTTACTTATGTTACATTCTTCAATGTAAAGTTTGAACGGTGTTTCCAGATCATGATTAAAAGAGTTTCAAACAAATTTATGAAAATTCCAAGCGAATAATAAGCTGAATATAATTCAAAAATAAGGAATATATAAAAATTGAATTCATGAAACATACTTAATGTAATATCATTAGTAATACAATCAAGGGTATTTGTGAGCATAAAATTTAATATGATTTATAGACTATTGTTGAGACAGTACATTCCCAACAATATCTTAGTTTTTGATGTTCAAAAAACCCATAAAATTTAGATTATAATTTATAATTTTGAAAATAATTAAAAGAAAATAATTCAAAATTTGATTTGACTAAATTATTTCAAAAAAACCAAATTTTGTGTTTATCCAAATCCCCCCCCCCCTTCGGGAGATCAAAAATGAATAATATAAAATGATTAAAACATATTTTATTTTACACAGGTCTGAAAGTGAATGTTAAAATAATATTTTTGAATAAAAATGGAATGATTTTTGGCTTGAAACATAAACTTAAAAGAATATGAAATAATGTATGTAATAATAAAAATAAGAAAATTTTATTGTTCAAAAATTGTATATGTACAATAATGACTATGACTAGGAAATACTTTTAAAAAACTGAAATTGTTAGGGTAAAAAAGATTGAGTAAGAGTTGTATCGGTTAAGGTTATAAGGCTTTTTAGTTGCTTCAACCATATATTTCAACTATACCATATGTAACTAAAACATTATCATTAGATAATCCACCAATTGGATAATCAAAGCTCTAGAATCATGACTGATATGAAAATTCTCAACAACATTGACATTCAAAAAGTCTTGAAAACACACTTCTTGCTGCATGAACAGGTCCAACATTTATATGAATTTTTTCATAAGAAATTTGATACCTGATTCATTCAGTGTTAGTTGGTCTACATAAAATTTCAGATTTTCTACCAGAACTGATAGAGGATAACTATTTCAATAGCGATTTTGAAGATGATAATTCATATATATCATAATAGAGGTGATTCCACAAATCATAGAATCATATCTAGACTAGTAGCACGAGTATAGGTAGATATACTGGTCTAAACCACACTACTCTTGATTGATTCCAACTGACTCCAAAAATACCTCATAATATCAGTAACTTATGACATAGATACAACTTCAAACATTATCTTCCTAACTTCAACCAACATCTATCTGCTAATAGAATGAAATTCATTCAGATCTTGTAACTTTTGTCTTAGAGCCTCCACCTATTGAGTAACATTGAAATTATCTTCCTGAGGATTATTAAACTAAATTACAAGATCCTTAACCATATTAGTTAGGGAATTAGATGTCCCTTCATCTGGATATAATGACTAACCAAATACCACAATTGCTAAAGATCTTGAAGGATATTTTCCATATAATTCTCCACCGGATTTTCAATTGAATTTTTACTTGAAAAAGACATAATATTAAGAAATTCAATTTTTTATTCATTTGAATATATATTTCATTCATCCACTTAATCAAAAACAGATAAAACTATATTCTCAATAATTTTATTATCCACATTTTCAGATCTGATAAACTATTTCTATTCTTAAATAGCTTGCTCTTACTCTTCGAAAAATGGTAAATCAACATTATTTAGTTCTCTTATCTGGATTTAAACCTATTCATATTCCTCAATAAAAGATTCTTCCAAATGTACTGACCCGGTATTCTCACGTCAACCCAACACTAGTTCATTAGCAAGAAGATCTAATCATTTTTGTCATTTTACATCCAATATTCAGGAACAACCTATTCTTCATATTCTTATTAAAAAAATATCAATTTTAATTGGGTGGTTTGAAGTTCCTTCACCTTGGGTTTCAAAAATACTTTGATTTTCAATTTCACTTTACTCACCCTCAGAAAAAATCGCGATCATTGTTGGACATATACAAAAATTATAAAGAGTTTTCCTTTTACTATAATCTATTAAAAACCTATCTTCTTTAAAGATCCCATATTAAGTACATTGATGTGATGACATTGGATTCGAGATTCTATTAAATAAATCATTCCTTTCTTAAACAATATTTGAGAGATAATCCTTCCACAAGGAAAAAAACTCATCCTAACTGCTGGTTGACAACAGTAGTGAAAATATATAAATATATACATTTAAAAGTTCCACTTTTTTCACTCAATAAAAGAAAAATGACATACATGTATCCATGTCATCTATTCTTAGAGAAATTCGTGTTTGAATAAACTTAACCAAGGCTTTCTGGTCTGTCTCTAGATCCTTGCAAAATATTTTCCTAATGTTTGTTAAACCAATCAAAAAATACAATTTTTTTATACATATGATCCTTATCTTTGATAGACCCTATATTGAAATAAAAAACTCCCCTATGATGATAGTTCAAAATTTGAGAAATTTCAATTGATGAAACTAAAAAGTACTTATCTTTTATTCTTGTGAAAACCGTATCTTTTGAATTTCCAAAACTAAACTAAACACTTTTGTAGAAACATTTCAGTTCTACCTCATAAAGGATCTATGAGTTTACCTCATTGAACATAGATTCTAATACTTGAATAACTGCTACATACTTCGTGAGTATATTCGTCTCATAGATCCATTCAAAATTAACTACTTTTCTATGGAGGATATTTCTTTTAGAAACACTCTAATTCTTTAGGGCTCTGGCGTAGCCTTCTTAGGTTCTCTTATTGGTTTTCCATTCCTAAGAAATGATAGATTTGAGGTTTTCAGTTTCTAGGTTTTTGATAGAAAAACAGAGTAAAATGAAGGTAGATAATGGTAAAAAAGGTTTCAATATTGGAAATGGTATGAGAAACTAAACGGTTTGGTATTCTAAATGTTTCTGACAGTGCCTTCTTTCCTGTGTCATTAAGTAAGATAATTATGAAATTTTTTAAAACACATGTCACAAATAATTAATATTAAAATAAATTTACTAAAATATATAGTGTGGAAAAAAATTACAACAAATTAGATTTAAAGAAATCAGTAAATAATTTGAACATAAATAAACTATAATAGCTAAAAAAATACAAAAAAATAAAAAAATGATTAAAAATATTAGCATTTATTAAAAAATTAAATAAACCTAACCCAACCTTAATAAAATCAGAACCTATAGTGGGAAGTGGTTTAGTAAAAATACATTCTAGTTGATATTCAGTATTTACAAGTCGTAATGATATATCCTTTTTATGAACATGATATCTTAAAAATGATGTTTATTATCAATATGTTTAGTTCTTTAATGATTTATTGGATTTTTTTTTAAATATTTATAGCAATTGTATTATCACATAAAATAAGTGTACAATTAAAATTTAATCCAAATTCAATTATTCTGTTTTTCATCCACAATACTTGTGCATAGAAACTGCCTGTAGATAAATATTTTTCCTCAGATGTTGACAGGGAAATTGAGTTTTGTTTCCTACATCACCATTTTATTAAATATTCTCATAATTAGTTATTGGTTATTGAATTACATTTCTTGTCTCATATAAAACCTCCCAAATCATCATCTGAACATGATATTAAATAAAAAGTAGATGTTTTTTGATAAATAATATATTGATAATCAGATCCCTTTAAATATATAAGAAATATTTTGGCAACAATAAGATAAAATTCATTAGGGTTTGGTTTAAATATAGCACATAAACATATGAAAAACATAATATCATGTCTACTAAAAGTAGGATATATTAAACTACCAATCATACTCGTAAATAACTTGTTATCCAGTGGTTTTCCAGCTTCATCCAAATCATGTTTTATATTGGTTCACATAGTAGTTGTATATATCTTACTGTTCTCTAGACCAACCTTTTTCAATAAATAAGTAATATATTTACATTGATTTAAAATATTTCCATAATCTTCTTGATATTTTGAATTCCTAAAATATAGTTCAAATATACCATGATACTCATTTCAAATTCTTCTTTCATAAGTTCTTAAAATTCATTACAATGTTTTTTTTGGTGAACCTAATATAAAAACATCAACATAGATTGGAATTAATAATATATTTCAAAAAATTATTTTCTTAAAAATATTTGGATATTTCATTCCTTAAATAAATCCATTATTTAAAAGAAAATAACTTAATCTTTCACACAATTCTCTAGGTTCTTTTTTAAGTCCATAGAGATCCACCAAAATCCATTAAAAAGCCAGCAACTTGTATTCCAACATCTGTATCAACATTTCAGATTTACCATTAGTATAAGGATTGTATTTCATACTCATAGTCAACTATGTCCCAAGGAGTTTCTATAACGATTTCTAGAAATGATACATGAACCTCATATCTATTTCATAAATTATTAGAACCAATATTCCATGCCTCTCTACCACTACCCAGATACAGATTGCTTAATAGTCCTCCACCATACGACATTAAAGAAATGGGATGAAAAGATCCAACTTGGTAAGTTGATCCACTATCACCTGTTAGGAAATAGGTTTATGAACTATTACTGGGAGAGATATTACAAAATACATAGATATCTTATATCATTTACAAACTATAATAGGTAAAGATTAAAACATACCTACTGGTTGTTGATGATCTACCTTAACATACTGACAAGTAAATCATATATAAATAAACTCAACCACCATACATTTCATACATCCCCACCATACCTATGCTTTCAATACCTTACACATATTTTTTATTCTAGGATTAACAACCCATCTGAATTGGTGGTAAGAATTAAGATGTTTTTCTTGACAAGCCATAGGTATGACCATCCGATCTTAAAGCCACAAAACCATTCTCAGATCCATCATCTAGCCTCAATGGTCTCCCCACCATTGATTTTTGAACTCATTGGAACACATTATGAATCATATTTCTATACCTATTTATCCATTTTTAGAATATCTGAAACCACAGAAATATAAATTATAACCATAAAATCTCCTCAGACTTCACATTCCACAAGAATGATGCCTATGACTGACATTATATGCCATTCATATAATGAATTTTTTTCCGACTGAGAAAATGAATTCCTTCTTAACAGATTAGCCACTGAATTTCCATTACCTGATGGATTCATCAGGTAAATGTAAAAAATTCAGAGGTACTATATCCTTATACATTATCTCAGGTTCAAATACCATTATAAGGAAATATGTTTCAAGATCATATGAACCATGAACACTATTAATTTTACACCAAAGTGTAAATGATGACAAGTCTTCAAATAATGTAATATCGAATCTAACTCAAAATTTTGTGTTGTATAGTTATTATCCTGAATCATCAACTTCATTGAGCCATTAGAACAACATAATATACGTTTATGAGACTAAAACCTATCCCTGATCTCAAAACTTCACAATCCACCAAATATCATTTTCATGAATCCAGAAAAATCATGATCTTTGATGATCTAAGGCAAACCTTTTGCTCTTTAAAATATTCTTTGAATTATTCAACCCATTGTAATGGATCATTATTCATTTAAAAATATGTCACTGGCGAAGCTAATCATCGTTTTTTATGAACAAATTGATGGTACTAACCAGCCAGAAGAAGAAAACGTCATATATCAAGGACTTTATTTGAATGATTATAAGAAATAAAAGCTTTTATATTATCCTGATCAAATAAAAAACCTATTTCAATAATTAAATAGCCAAGTACATGTACCTCCTATATAAAGAAATCGTAGTTTGATTATTTAGAGTAAATACTGTGATCCCTCAAAAATTACAAAATTTTCACTAACTGTTGCTCATGCTCATCCATTTTCCTTTAATACACAAATATGTCATATATAAACACGACCAAAAACGAATACTTATATGATTTAAATACATAATTAATTAATGTTGAAAATACTACTGGAGCACTTGAATGACCTAAATTGATTACCACATATTCTTAATTTCTATATCTGCTAATGAAAATTTTCATCAGAATATCCTCATTTGAACTCACAATTAGTGATATTCTGATTTCATTTTAATATCATAGAACCAATGTTCTCCCCACAATTGATTAAGTATATCATCATTGTGTGGTAGTGGATATATTTTCTTTATCGTAACTTTTTTAATCTTATAATAATCCACACACTGTCTTAGAGCACTATCTTTTTCTTCACAAACAATATCGGTGCTGCTCATGAACGAGTTAAAGGTTGAATGAAACCTATTTCTTCCATATATTTCAACATCAATTTTAACTCCCTTAATTATTTTGGTTCCATTTGATAATATGAATTTGAGATTGGACTGGTCTCTTGGAGGATATCAATCATAAACTCCACTACCCTTACTGATGGTATCCTAGTGAAATTTTTTGGAAACACATCTAAAAAATGATCAACAATTAGTGGGAAACTGATATTCTAGATCTTTTCCATTGTTTACATAGTCAATAAAGACATATGGTATGATATTATTCCAAATTTTAGTTCCATCAAGAGTGTTTCACATGCCTTTTCTCTCCTTTCTCCTCTAAATAGATGCTCAATGATAACCTCAATCTCGAAAGTATGTATTCTCCAATAATAGTTAATGTGAGCCTTGAACATTTTAAACTAAGCCATACCCATGATAACATCATATAAATCCATCTCCATTATTGAGATATCCCATTTGACATAAGAAATATCAATAGTTATGGAAAATGTTCTAAATATAAAGGCTCGATTTTCTCTTTGACCAAGGTGAGTTTTAGGTTTTTCCATAACATTTATAATATATCATTTTATATGTAACAAATCAATATCACAAGAAAAAAATGGAATGGGATGAACTCATATCAAACAAAGCTTTCGTAAGTGTATAATTTAGTGTAATTTTACCTCACATAGTAGATGGTTAAGGCTGATCATACACAATCACCTTACAAGATTCATATAATTTTTTTATTGATGTACATTGTTCTCTCTTACCCTATTGAGATTTCACATGCTGAGGAGTTAGGGTATTCCCAGAATCACCACGGATTTTCTATAGGTGAGTATTTTTTACTTCCCTTATTCCATTGAAGCAAACGAACTCTACGATACAAGAAGTGTTTTCCAAACAACCAAGCTCAGATCACATCACCAATAGCTCTAAATATTCCACATCTTATAAAAATTGTGGCATGCTCTCGGTGGTGTGATACATTAATGCTTTATGTGGTTATAAGAACCATATTGGAAACATCTTTCTTTACTATTGGGTCATGTAGTATGGTTACCTGATCATGTCGACCAATTCCTATGCTTTCCACCTATTTCAGAATTGGTGTTCCTATTCCATGTGCTCTTAGCGGTAGAGCTCTCACCACCTCTCACGAAGACAACCATACTCCCTCCAATTGGATTTCATGTAGTGATAGATATGAAAAAAAAATATCTTGGTGTAGTCTAGACTCAATTTTTCGAATAGAATGAGTGATGATTTGATCCAACTGTTGGTTCACCTATGGTCAAGGTGTAACCACATTCTCAATGATATCTTTTGATTTATTCTAATGAGGTCTATTAGTTTCCGTTTTCTATAAACACAATGAAACACCATAATTCTCAATTTTTAGTAATTGAAGTCATAACATTTAAAATTATAAAAAATATTTCTATCAAAATAATGATTTCAAAATAAACCTTTTTTATGTTCAACCATTTTTGAAAAATTTAAAGTTTCTTTTGAGAATAAACCCATTTTCAAAATACCACAACCATGATCCTTTTTCAAAAAAAAAACCATTTCAAAAAACTTTTATAATTTTTAAAAAATAAACACTTATGTAAAAAATCATAAAAATTTTAAACAAAATTGTGTATGAAATCCTCGGGAGAAGTCATTCATCTAATGAGTTTTATGATCCTCTCATTGGCTAAACACATGAAAATGAGAATACAAACCTATAATGTATCCAAAACAATTATATACCCAACTCCATGGTAACTTTATGATCCACATAGAAAGGTAAGCTACATCTTTTTATGCTCTACATTTCATGGCCCAACAATAATACTACATTCTATGGTCCAAACACAATAAATTGACAATAATGAGTTAAACTTAGGAGAAAAACCCAAATTCTTATCCAAAGACAACTTGTTCTAGAAATGTATTTAATCGGACCAATATTGTACCACATGTAACACCACACACCTTCACATCAGATTGAGGGGGTGGTGAGATTTTACTTGGCCTTAAGAGGCATCCCCAATATGCCAAAGGATAGAAATAAATGGAAAATGCATTTAACATATATGAAGGATGATTTTACCATTAAAGATAAATATCCAACCAACCAATCCTAACCAAATAAAACAATACATGAATAATGATAATATGAAATAAATCTCAAAAATTTTATTTATATCAAAACCAACCAAATATTTCAACAATATAAGAAAAACTAACATCAAAGTAAATAACGGAAGAAAAACTATTAATACACAAAGAGATCCACTTGACCCCAAATCTCCACATGATCGAAGTTACAACTCTAAATAACATCCTAAATAACATGAAGAAGTACTAAAGATGTTTTACACTTTACCTTTTACCATATATAAATATATGATATCTATAAAATCACCAAAGTGAAAACACAATGGTGAGTATTAAAACTCGGTAGGTTTTCCTCGATGACTTCCCAACTCATGCAACTATGATATAACATTTTAGAAATATTTATATAAACAATTTATATGAATCAATTTCTAAAATAATTTATATAAAAAACTAAAATTTGAAATTAAATGAGTTTTGAAATAAAGTCACAAAAACAATTCTATAAATCATTTATCATTCTATTTTTATGTACCCATTCAATTATATATATCATCACAACCGTCTCTGCATGAAATCTGTAAGAGGGGAAAATCCCTGACCTTTAATCATCTTACTAATGATGTCGGAGAATTATAATCCTTATCTAAACCAAATGAACATGAATGTTTGAAAATGGATATAATTCACCCTACACCATTCCAGTAATGATGGGGGATATTCGTAACCCTTATGCATTATGAATTTCCATTAACACACCATACCAGGTATTCCAAAAACACATTCCAATACAATCATTTCAACAATTACAATAAAACAATTCATTTATTAGAAACCATTTAAACAAACTAATTCAATACATTTCAATAAAATCATTGTTTTATTGATTTTTTTGATTAAAACATTTAGAAAAATTATTACAATCCACATTTTAAACTTATAGTTTTAAATTAATTAAACCCTTGCACTTTCTAAAACACACCTAATTTTCCAAAATTTTTATAAGCATCACCAAAGAGGGTTTCAAACAAGAAATTAATATAAATTTTAAAATAAATTTAAATTAATGAAACGAATTTGAAACTAAGCCTTATAGTTCTAAATTGAGGATATGATATTGAATCCACCTACTTTGAGTGTTTTGGTGAAAATGATAAATGACATGAAAAACCTCACAAAACCAGGTTGAATCTCAAAAACCCACATTAGATCTCCTCCCCTACCACCAAAAATGAAATATATAATCATATATGGATTTAAAATTTTTTTATCTATCCATATATGGAGTATATCTATGAAATTGAAGGAGACGGTGAAATTTATATATGAAAAACACCATGAACGACCGAGAAAAATCATTTACCAAAAGGAATCACCTTCAAAACACCAATATAGGACACTAAATTTCTTGCAAATTGATGGGGAGTGGTTCAACAACCTTTGAGAGAGAAACATGCAAATTTAGAGATCCTTTGTGGAAAAAAGGCATTACAACCCATGACTGAATTAGATTTACTTTTAAAAATCTAGTTTTTTAACAATGCCTGATTTAGTCCCATAGTTAGGAAAACTATGTGCTAACAATGCACCAACCACTTCCTCAATGATGAACCTATCACTTTTCTCAAACTAGTCACCAACCATGTCAAATTCGGTGCCTCAAAAAACTAAAAGCCACTATTTTAATGTGCTGAGTTTCTACTAGGAAGCCGCATGGTTGGGAAAAACCATGTGCCACTCATGCACCTACTCTTTTTCCCTTATCTGATTGTGCATGGTTTCTTGTAGGTGTCACATAGTTTTCCCAAACCATGGACCAACTGTGAACCTATAAAAACCCCCCAAAACCCCATGAATGTTCTCCAAACACTGCCAATATTCATCCATATATTTTATATACTTAAAAATCATAATGAAAGGGTTACTAACTAGAAACCAGGAGTTCTACAACAATTCATATCTAGGTAAAAATATCCCAATGTCCCTATAATCTAGAACCACACTGAATATTTAGGATCACATAAATGATGAAGTTCTCACGAAAGCCATGTCTTCCATGTTCCCATGTAAATTAATTTCACATAAAAAATTTATCCGTACTAATATATTTTATCGACCATTATACTGGTTTTAAATAAACATAATCGAAAAATAATAATATAAAATTATAAATAAAAAGTGGTTAATAAAGGATCTAAAATTACCAAATTAAATAAAACTAAAAAAGGTTGGTTTCACTAGTAATACATTCTATGTTTCCTCTTAAATTGCATAAAAAAATCTATAAAACTAATCCATTATGTTCTAGAAAAAGTAGAGAATAGAGAGGATCTACCTACTTTAAACAGGTGATGAATATTTTGAACGACACTAATAAACCAATAGATTCTTATATAAACAAATTTCATCAATACAACCAATTAATATCTCATTATAACATATCAACAAGAATATATCATTAAATTTTAGTTAAATATAATGCTTTGTGCACCAACATGGATTTTATCACTATCAACACCTAGATAGATTCCCATGGAATCCATACATTTTAAATATATTATTTTTATTAAAACATTCCCTATAATGGTTTCTTAGATAATTATTATGGTTCAATAAAATATTTCTCAAACCGTGTGACAAAAAAACAACCAAGAAACACCATAATCTTAATAAACCCTTGAAACTAAACACAAGTATCATATATCATAAAAATAACAAATAAATCAGATATACACATCAAACTATGGATGTTTAAAAATAACCAACATTTGTATTTTTCCTCCTAGATAAATAGAGATAAATTTTTATTTTGATATGTTTGAGATATTTTCCAATAATTTCACCCCCATGTTCCAAAGTATCATCTAGAATTTCGATATGTTTTTATATTAATTGATCCAATAGATAATTTTTTAAATTGAATAAATTTTATTTTATATCTAATATATGAAACAATGGATGGACAATAGGAGGCAATATTTCATGATCAACATGGTATCATTGAATTATAATTTAATAATTAGGTTGCTACTTCCATATTTGAGATATATGGAAAACATTATGAACCATACATAACTATCGATGTATTTAAAACCAATATTAAAGTTCATAAATTTATTCAAATATCAATGAAGGTAAAACATGCCAAGGAGATAACATCCCTTGATATAAAAATGAATGATACTCTATCCAGGAAGATGCATTTCGAAAGATATGATATACCATTTAAAAGGATGAAGGGAGACGATGATTATCTATATATAATTTTGTTTACTCTCTATCACCAATATCCTTAATTGGATTCTGTGGATTATTTTTTAATTCATCTCTTGATCAATACTAGGTCCCAGTAGTAACATCTTTTTAGTCTCAAATATATTATATAGATACTAAAAAGGACCCTCAAAGACCAATGATTCATCCATGAGTCACCAAAATCCCAAACATAATCATGAATAATTACATTAAGGGAATTGATTTTTTTATCTATCAACCTAACTATTTTAGGATTATATATCTTGCTCGTTGTCCATTGGGTGTCCAATGCTTCACGAATTGATTAATAATATGAGATATAAAAAAAGGATTTCAATTGTAAATGATCCAAATTGGTATTCTATATAATTTTACCAATAAAAAAATGTAGATATATTCAAATTCATATATTGTAATAGATTCATAAATTATAATAAAATGGGATAAATATTTAATTTGGTCTACAATAACCCCAATAAAATCATCTTTTTGAACAAATCTTATTAAAACTGTGAAACTATCCATAGTGATGTTTTTTAATTATTAAATGGGTACAGGGAAAGATTAGCCCAATAAAGGTGGTCATTGGTGCATATACTTGACCTAGTGAAAATTGAGGAATATCAAGACACAATACACCAAATTACAATTCATTTTATCCATCTAGAAATGAGATTTAAACATGTTATACATATTCTTAATGTCAATGTCGACTTACCATTTTTAATGCTGATAAGTAGAAAGAAGTTTTTCCTGACTGGATTATAGAATGACAATTTGATCAAGAAAAATTACAATGTTCCAACTTTTTTTGATCTAGTAGTTGAATTCACACTAATTTATCAGGATGTAATTTTAAGGAAATGAAGATCTAGTCATTGAGTATTCCTAATTATTTCACCCATTTCTGGAATAAGAGTCATAAAATTTAAAAGTGTAATAGAATTTTAAATAGTGGTATCCAAAAGAATATATGTAATCATACACCTCAATTTCCACTGATCAGAAGATTCATTGGGTAATTGATTGTATAAATTTTAACTGAAATAATCATCAATTTAATTCAATATACATGATGCATAAACTAAGGCTATTTTGAACAAAAAGAGGTATTACATCAATCATTTTCTTCTAAGGTTTAAATATCTTTTTGAAAATATGTGTTTTAATTTTTTATTTTATATAGAAAATATGATTTTGTACCAAATAGATAAGGATTCCATGTTTTAAAAGAATGAAATGCCATAGATAATTCCAAATAATGTGTTAAAAAAATTATTTCATGAAATAAAAAATTTTATGATCTATAAACTACCTCATGATGTTCTTATATAAGAAAAATGAACGGTCAAGATCTAGAAGCATCATAATAAACCACATAACATTACCCATGTTTTAAAAATGAATGAATTTGGGTTTATATGAGTCTTTAATTATTATATACATAAGATTGTTTAAAATAAACTTTCCAATGTAATAGGATTCCCATTATGGTTAGTGATTTTTATGGAGATTCATGTCACAAGAAGTCTCAAAAGATGAGGTGATTATATCCCCATACGCCCATAAAGATGCATATCTCAAATATTTTGTTTACTGGTTTCAAAGAGTGTATAAATTATTTCATTAAAGGATATACTGTAATTCGCTTCTCATAAATGCAATATCAATGGAACTGGACTTACTAAATCCAGAAATCACATTTTTGTAATTTTATATATAAATGATGCTCCTGAAAAATGATCAACCTAATAGCTATATGCTCTCCATGTTCTTATTTAGTTTTAGAGTTCACTATAATTTCATCCACTAACACTAAAATGAATGATTATAGTAACCTCTAAATGAAACAATTCAACAATTCTATAGAAAAAATTGATTCTTTTTTCTGTCTAAAGGGAATGACCATATATTTACATTGAATGTAACTACTCATAAAACTATCATTAGTTTATCATATTTTTTAACTTGAATTTGTTACTACCTAGATTATAGATTAGTTTTGGAGAAACATTGGGACCACTAAATTGAAAAAAAAATCATAAATATGAGGTAGTGTATATATAATATTTATTATATTCATATTTTATATTTGATAATAAATATATACTCATAACAAACTATCAACCATATTGATAAAATGACCTGTGGAAAATTTAGGAGAAGTACTTGGTCTTATGAACCCTTTATATTCTAATTCAATAAATTGGATATACAAATACATAAATTCCATTTATTTCATTATATATTATCGATTTTTAATGATATTTTTACTCTGAATAAGATCAATTGTATGTTCTACTTCCCATTCCGGTTGAAAAATGATGACATTTTCTAGAAACACATTTATATATAATTCAGAAACTATAGAAAAATTTCATGTCTTAATTATTTCATTAGTCCCCATTGTGACTTATACTAATTGATATCAAATATTTCTAGCCATTGGTTATAATAGTCTTACTTTTTTTCTTCACTTCTCAAATATCTATTAACAAGATACACTATTCCATAATAATATTTCAACATTACTCACCACTATTACATTATATTTCCAATGGCCAATGAAATATATTATTATAGATATCTTAAATATATATAAATATATAATGTTTAAGGAAAAATTATTCAGATCCCTCACATGAAAGGACTTTTTAGAACTTACGTGTTGACCCTTTATTTCATGGATTTTGAATTTGAGAAGAAATATGATTTTTTTAGCATTTCATATGAGGGGTAAAATTGTCATTGTACATTAAAATATGTTCTAATGTAATATTTTTGACAATCGTTATCATCTTAGAATATTTATTTTACATTAGGACATTAGTAATGGGGAATTCTAAGCATTTTGAATTTTGGTAGAAGATTTCATATTTAATATATTAATTATTAAATTATTCAAATCGGTTTGGGTGGAATTATTTTTCAAATTCATATTTACATTTATATTATTAATCCACATTTGATTCTATAATTTCATGATTTTTAGGAGGTTTTTAGAACCAATTTGTGTTCGAGGACTCAAGAAGAGTGTACAAATGTATATTAAAATACATATTTAAATAAATATTTATTTAAATGATGGTACCCCTTTTTAGTTCACATTCATAGTAGGATGGGTCACAAGGATTATCCCTCACACATTATTATTGGACCAAAGGGAAATGAGAAGGATATACCACCAGGAATCCTCTATAGTTGTGATCAAGACATCATTGAAGTTAAACGACTTCTCGTAATGAATTTTGACTCGAGTCATGGGGCTTTACCCCATGAGGTTGGATAGTTTTTATTTTTTCCCCCAATCCCAGTAGATGTCTTTTTTTCATGCTTCAAATCCCTATTATGAATGATTTGAACCACATAGGGATTGATAGATTACTCATCAAAGAAAAATGTGTGTTTTTGGAGGTTCTCATGGGTATCCGATTTAAAAATCCTAATCACATATTGTGTGGTTCTAGAGAAGATGCCATGTAATATTTCTATTTGGGGAATACAGATTTTTTGGAACTATAGTTCATTTATTGGTACATATCAACCTGGAAGTACATGGTATTTTGGTTTTATAGTTGGTAATATTGAATTTTGGTACTACATGTCATGTAGATGTGCTAGATAAAATGTAGTGGGACATTTATTTGTGGCCAAGTATAGGGGTAGACACCCCCATGTTAGAAGGACATGGAATAGTAGAAGTACATAAATATACCCCCATGTATTCAATGTTCATGTATAAATAAAAGAAAAAAACCAATTTATATTGGTCCATGTATAAGTATATGTCCAGATAGAAGATTATATATCACACACTATATACTCATATTATACACTATATTCTTCCCCTTCAATACCATATTATGAATTTTGGGTTATTATATTCTCTATAGTCATAATGGGACACAATAAGAGTTAATTTTGATAGTTTTATGCATACAATATGATGGGGGATCCCATGGGGTGTTTTGAGGACTACTAAGTGGGGGTGTTGGTCAATTAAATTTAGGAATAGTTATTTCCCATCAAAAAGAGAGTGAATCTATCTCCTAATAGTGACACATGGGGTGCCTCCTTAGAGGGGGTTGTGAGAAGGATTTGAGGATGTAACCTGAGTTAATGGGAGACTTATTTAGGTGTTGGAATAGGATTTTCCCTGGTTATTGGGACTATGTTGGGATTTGAGGTTTTGGATAGGATGGGTGTAGAAGGGAACCTATGGTGAATTGTAATGGAATTGGGTTGACGTTGTCTTCTTTACAAGGATGTAATACAGTCAAACCCTGCGATGACATGAGATTCAAAAGAATTAGATGTGGGATGTATTACAACAATGAAATGGGTGTTGGCATGGGTTTTTTTTATTATTTTAATAGATTGGAATAGAAATTCCTCAACATGAGTACTGGTTCCATGGATCTGAAGATGAATTCCTCTATTTAAGTAATAACTTAGTTAAAGATGTTGTTTCAAAATTGATGGGATAACCCTAAGCACATTCCATTGTTTTGGAGATAATAGTTATGTGTCTTCCGTTAGTACCAAAACTAATATTTGTTCCAATAGAGATTTGATAAAGATGATGCACATGGTCATTAAACCATCTGATATTTTTTATATGAATTTATTGATATCAAGACTTTGTTTATGCCAGTGGGGATATTGTGATATGATATGAGAAGCCATTATTATGAGAGTTGGAAATTACACTCCAATTTTATGGTTGATAATGTATGAGATAATTCTTCACATAGAACATTAAGATAGGTGTACATAGTTTCCATAGGTATGATTATGGATTTATGACATGGAAATTCATGTCCATGGTTAACACAACTTAACAAGATATTACACATGCGTTTTTTTGAATGTCTCCCATGATTCCCCATGTATGTGGTTGGGTAGGTTAGACCTGAAACTCCACACCAATATGATATGATTGGGTGTATCATAATATATGGTGGACATGTTGTCAATCATATATGTATATTTGGTGGACTTGGTGTTACACACATATTGTTTAGAATAATCGAGATATTGATTCAAAAAAGTGGATAAGATACAATAATGATTCTCTATACATGGGAAGTGGTGTAATACCATATTAAATATGATGCATGATGGATGCCTCACCATTTTTTGGAATAGTTTTAGAATTATACATTGGTAACCATCGAGGATTATTCATAGTTATATTACATATTGATGCTCTATGCAATATCATTTATGATATGTGGGATATAGATCAAACTACTTTTTTGAGGGTTTTGTTGTAGTATAGTGTGGAATATGTAATTAAGACTAATGTGACTTGGTATCTAGTGTTAGAAAGTAATAAATTTCATGTGTTTTAGTTAAGCAATCCACTTTTTTGGTTCCCATATGATATTTGAGATTCATGGTCATCAAGCACCTCTCATAGACAACAACACATTCACAGGAGTCGGTATGGTAGACCCAAGTCACTAAACCAATTATAAAATAAGGTTCTATTTGTATTTATTTTAGTTATGTTTCATCTTGGATGTGGGTAATATGTTAGAATGCACAAATTTTAGTATTTTATTTGTTCATTTTTTTGGGTGGCTACTAAGATATATTTCACACCCCTTATATATCAAACTTGGTGTGTATGAAATAATTATGTCTATTTTTAATATGAGAAAATATTCAAAATGGATTGAGAATAGGCCTATGATTTCTTAATTGGGAGAGTTTATTATTTGAATTCTGATAATCAATATGGATAACCTCAAAAAGGTACTATAAATTAGTAACATGGAATGGATTAGATTAGGAAGTTGGTTCTAATGTACTTATTTTTCATATTTTTATTTTATAAGTGTCATCATCCCAATGGGAAATATTTTTTTTATATATGATGTTGTTGTTAGTGACATTACTATATTTTATTTTATAATGACATTGTTCTATATTATTTTATTTATTCTTTCAACTTATTTGAATTTGTCTGATATTTAGTTATTTACCTTTGGGTGTGAACTCCAATAAGGGGGTGTATTCTTCTCTTAGGTCCACTTTAGAACCCCACTAGCAGTATATGTACTTTCTCATACAACATCGCGTGCTTAAGGTCCTGTGGTTATCCGGTTAAAGGAACCACTTTAGTGGTATTGAGTCTTATATTTTACTCATTGTATTGGATGGATAAATACTAATATTGTTATGAAAGATACTTTAGAATGTAGATGGATAACATTACCATTGTGTCATCTAGTGTTTCGAGAGAAGTATTTTTTTTATTCTCATAAGACACACTTCCAACATTTTAGGGTTTTAATCTCCTTGAAATGATAGAGGATACAATATATGAAATTGAAAATATTAATCTACACATATTGGTTTATGATTTTTATTTCCCTTATTATTAGATCAAAAACATTAGACAATTCTCCAAACAAGACATTGGGTCACCTATGTCTTATATGAATTGATGTTTTTTTATGGCCACTTATTATGGGTTTCTAGGTCATAGATGTAGTCAAATATAACTATAATATAAAAAATAACACATATTCATTACTCACAATAGAACTAATTCATTATTATATTTATTATCATTAAATGAAACAATTTTATAGAAAATGTCATGAAATTTGTAGACATAATATGAAGAATGTTGTCCTAGAAGGAAGTGTTAATATTAAATAATGACATTCTAAAATAATTGTATAAACCCCGATGATGAGATGAAAACAAAACCTGATGTGTCATAGATTTTTTTACCAAAACCATCATGGTACTATAATGTTCAATATAAATTTATTAGCAATATATTTTAATGATGTACATTTCATTTTTTGACATTTCAAATCACCTCGCTACCATCCAAAAATGATGAACAAACCAAGACAAATAACATTTTAAACATCCATTCCCAAAATATTATGCATGGATATTTTGAGGTTCTACTAACATTATGAGAAATTCCAAAGACACCCAAAGATATAAATAATTACTATTGTCTTATATAGAAATTTGGGGAATATTTTTCATTTTAAACAATATATCCTATCTAGACTAAATATAATCCCAAAAATATATGAATCTTGATTTTAAAAAATAAAACATTTATGTAAACAAATAATAATAATATCAGAGTAGTAGTAGAAAGTGGTAAATGAAATCAAAACAAAACTAATAGAAATCCCAATGTAGTAAAATCGATGTTCAATTAATACAATATATCCAAGAGAGAACCTCATACTCTAAAAAACCTATTCTTCGAAGTATCATCATGATTCCCCACTTGAGATTTATGACAACATTCATTTACATTTTTTGTAAATAATATATATTTCATTTGAATGGAACTGCATATACTAGTGGCGAGTAATCATAACTTAAAGGAATTATCCAAGAATATTCGTAAACAATTCCACTAAGACAAGATCAGGTTATCTCAATGGTCAAAACGTATCCTAAAACCAGATGTAAATATTAATATACAATACCAATTAAAAATTACAATATTTTCCATAATAAATTTCAAATGTAGAATAATTTATCAATTCATAGTACTTGGTAGACTAAATAAACATCCATCTACTCATACACTTGCATTCTAGGTGATAACTCAATACAAATGAGTTGTTATTAATTGATCCACCATCTTTTCACTATGTGAATAATCATTAGGCGTCTCTTGTGTAGAAGCACACCCCTTATTTGGGGTTATTTTATTGAAAATGAACTCATTCCAACAATGTATTATTTTTTATATTTTCAATTCATTCCACCTAAAAGGTTTCTTTCCATTAATGGATTTCATTGAACAACATTCTTATGTTAAAACTGAAAACAAATATTTAAAACCAATATATAATATTATATACCAAAGGGGTTTCAAATATCCATTAAATTTCAATATTTCCAAATCATAAGAAAGACAGTTTTCATTAAAGAATGAATTCCTAATTTCTAATAAAAATAAGTTAAAAACATTCAAAAATATTATATAAGGTCTGAATGTAAACATTACAATATCCTAATGAATAATTCAAGAATTTATTCCATTACATTAAATAAAATTTTTGATTTAGTGTTTTATAGAATTATTCCATAATTAATACATTAAAAAACCATATATATAAAAATTGGAAACATCTACTTAGTATCCATTTATCCCACCTAATAAAAATTAATAATTTTTTTTTGTTTCCATGATATATCATTAAAATATTATCTTAACATCATCCTTGTCCTTACACATCACTAAATCCATATAGAGTTTTTGCAAAAACGTTATGTGGGAAAAAATATTAGTGTGGGGATTAAAATTAAACAAACTGTATGTGTAAGGAAAAAAGATAAAACTCAATAAAAAGAGTTACTAAAAACAATCATTTTATCTAAAAAGAAAATAAATTTTACAATAAAATGACCATTATATTATCTTTTTAAATCAAATTATTCCCATGAAAATTAATTATCATGTATATTAGATACATGTAAGTTACTTGGGATATCATTATCATAAAACCCTTTAATCCCTTATAATTAGAATCACCATCTGGAAGAAAACCAATATAAATATTCTAAGAGAAAAATTATTTCCAAATTCACTAGAGATGTATAATAAAGTTAATATTACATATGTTCAGCAATAATGGGTCTCAACCCATCATATATGAGTTACAATCAGTCTCAACCCTTCATATATTGAGCAATAATGGGGCTCAACCCATCATATCCTGAAATATTTCCAATGAACATATCTTGAATAAAACCCTTGAAAAATTAATTTAAACCCATTTCCATTAAAGTAAAATTTCTTCCTAAAAACCTAGTTTCAATAAAAAATAAATAAAAAGATAAAAATTTGGTTTTTATTTTAAGAAAATATGAAATCTTCTAGAGGAATACATTCATTAAATATTTGTTATGATATATTGAAAAACGAGTCATGGTTTACACATTAAAATAGAACATTTAATGTTACTTCTTATAAAAAAATCAAACATACCATAAAAATATTCCTTGTTGAAATAATTATAAAATTTTAAAAGTGGAAAAAATCATTTTTCTATAAAATGTTTAATTTATTAAAATCTAAAAACTCCAGACATAATAAATAATCCATTTTAATTTGAAAAACAAACTATTATATTATTATGGAATATTGAAATCATTGATATCTCATTAAATCAAGAAAAAAATCATATTCTATATATTTAGAAAATATTCCATATTAATTACTTAAAAAAGATGAATGATGAGTGGATTATTAAAGTAAAGTCCCATACAATGAGCCTCAATAATAATGTGCATTATTTATCATTTATAATAATAAACATACATTAATTATTTAGGTACATAAGTAAACTTATTAACTTAATTATTATTTTATTTTATTTAATACCATGTAATATTCAATTATATAATAAATTAAATTAAAATATTTTTTTGATGATATTTGGATAATTCTTAAGAAATTAAATCAGTAAGATGAATATGGTCAAATGGGTAATTATTAAAACGTATCCATTATATTAATCATTATATAATTATAATTTTTTTAAATAAATTATACTCTTAAATACAAAAATTAAATATGGTCTGCAATGATGAACTACGTAAGAGTCATAGAGACTGTAGGTCATACGTACATAAGAGTGAAATTTCCCCCTTGTCAATGATAATTATGGAATGAAAGTAAGTATTGTTTTTTAACTAATGATTAATATATTTTAAATATATTATTACTCATATATATATATATATATATATCATCCATGTGATGTGGGGATGAAAAAAAATCATCGCTTCATGGAGGTGGTAGTCTACACGTACAAGTGAAAAACATTATCTTTTTTACATGAATTTAAAGGTAAGATAATTAATGATATATTATTTTTTATAATAAATTTTTTACATTGATATTATATATAATACTTATTTTCAACATTATAATCTTACTTGAATGATGGTGGTGGAAAATTAATTACTTTAGTTTGCAAGGCGGTAGTCCTTCATACACATGAATGATGTGTTCATTTAATATTTGATTGACTTTTATATAGACATATGTTAAAATATTATCATAATAATATATCCCAATATATAGGATTATTGATATACTATTTTATAATTTTTTTAAGAATAATAGAAGGGGGTAGAAGAATAACTAAAATATAAACTCTAGATTAAAAACTATACCTCTTCATTAGATGAAATCATTTTCATAAAAACTGAAGACCATTATGGTTTTCATCCTACCGAAACCAAAAATTATATTATGATGATATGGATTTAAGAAAATTTTTTTGGAAATATTTTCTGAACCAAATGGGTTTGTATTTGTGATGATATGTGTAGAATATATCCCCTTTTATAATAGACGGGAGTGGAACTGTCTGAATTTTTAATGATATTAAATTAATATAAATTTATTATCAATTAAAAATGAAAAAAATAATTAATTTATAATATAGGATGAGGATCTGTCAAAATTTCACTGTCCAATAAAAATAATATATTTTTTGATTATATATCAACCCTTAGATTTTTAATGCTGTGTTAACCCATTTCACTCCTACAATTACAACAAGTATTTTTACACATTGAGGGTCAATATAGATACTATAAATGTAATGAAATTAAATAAATGGACCATGATTGATAATATAAACAAGATCCTATTAATTTGAAAAAATAAACTAATTTTATGAAATTTGTATCATTTCATATAAAATTATATATTCTAAAATTAATCTAATGTAAATTTTTAGATGTATTCACTGCATTGACAAAAATAACAACAAAGAAACATGAAAATTTCATACTAAATACTTTATGATATCCATAACATGTCATTTTCTACTAAAAAATTAGTGTATAACATTACTTATCTAATGTTATATTTCCTTTAATTTTATAATATCTTTTATTTTATTTCTCCATTAGTTGAAAAATTGTAATGTTAATGTTATGTAATACTTTAATGTAATTATTTTATCACTAATAATTATTAAATAATATAACATGGTAAATAAAAATATTTAATATCTAAAAATAATATGTGTAATAGAAGCTAATCTTTGGTTAACCCAATATTAAAAATAATATACTTATTAATAACAAGAGTGTGATAAGTTTTATTTTTCTTGATATAAAATAATGTAAATGTCACAATCTCATCCAAATGGCAACAAAATTCCACTTAAAAAAATATATGATACATTTGGATTAAATGAACCCATAAAATTTTATTAAGGCGAGGGATAGGGTCAATTCTAGTCTTTACCATTATATCTGAAACATTATTTACCTCATTTACCCTTTATCATGATAATAAAAATTAATATGTGTATTATTCACATTGACCAAAAAATAAAATAGACATATTTACTTAATATATACCGACTAATTTAAAATAAGGAAAAAATTATTCAAAACTCATAATACGAAATTTTAATAATTTTATAAAATATTAAACCCACAAAATGGAATGAAAAAATGGTTTTCAAAAAATTCCAATTTAAAATATTAAATTTATTTTTGAAAAATTAATTGAAAATTTCTATTTTTTAAAAATATATATGTATTATTAAAAAAAAGTGGCTATTTAAATTTTTATATAAAACACAAATATTATTTTACTTTTTAAACACTTTAAAATGAAGTATAGTTTTAAATAAAATTTTGTATTTTTCAATATTAATTAAAATCTTAATATTTTTAAAACATTCTCAAAAATCCATTCTAAGAAATATTTGACATGCTAAATTAAAAAAGTGTAATTAATATTTTATAATTCAAATGATAAAATTCTAAACTTCATCATCAGAGTAAAACCTTATAAAAAGTTATTTTAATAAAACCATTCCCTTCATAGTTTTAAAAATTAATTTGTATATTAGGAATGTATATAGAATTCTATCTCAAGAATACTAATAAATATGAATTTTTTTAATATCATTAAATTGGTTGTTAGATCCCCATTTTTAAATTTCATTCTCACAATTTTATACTTATATTAAACAAGCGTCAATATCTTTCTCTCATAGAAATTTTAGATTCACATATTTCTTCTTCAACAATATAGTTTCTCCATTAAACCTTATTGTAAGGTACTAGATTGACATGGATCAAGCCTTTTTATGATCTTGAGGACTTTGGAACTCATATGAGACTTGAAAGTGGTTTAGAGGAGTTTGGGTGTGAAATACTAGAAACTGGATGAATTACACAATGTGTGAGAATTACATGTTGTGTAAGTCAGGTTCAAGACATGTATTTTTTCGATGTTAAATAAAAAAATAAGATGCATTTTTTGGCAGAAAACAAACCATGGGGATTACGCCATATGAAATGGGATTACACGTTTTGTAAATACCCGATGATATATGTTTTATAACGCATTTGGTTCTTGGATTTTTTGTAAATCCTGTGGTTGTAGTGCTTCTTCTCATTTTATAGCAGCCAATGGCTCCCTTCCATGAATTTTTTAGAGTCATTTAATGGGAATGGATCATCAGGATTCCATATTTTATCCACGGATATCAGTGCTGATCAGAGGTATGTTCTACCTCCTATTGGGAAGTCTTTTTGTCCTTTTTCCTCTCATTCCTCTAGGTCACATGATGGCTCTTGATTTCCATGTTTTAAAAGGAGTTTTTTTGGTAGGTTGTTCATGCGGTTTGTATCATGGCATCCCCGAGGGGATTAAGTTCTTTTGATAGAGGCGATCGTGATTCTCAGCATTGGTACATTCTGGTGACCAAAACATTGAATCCTTTTTCAAATTGGGGATTCATTTCGTCTCTACTTATTTATGTACAATCACAGAGCTAGGATGTTTTAGAACCTTTGATCCCAAAAAAATTTACCTAATAATTACATGTCCATGATTATAAAATTAGTATCGATCACATGGCTATTATTGTTTTTGTACTCCCACAAAATTTTGCCCATTTTTTTATAAATAATTTTATATATATGTTGTTCTTTTTATTTTTTAATTAGTAACTATACATGTTAATGAATTTAAAGAAGATATTACTTTTTAATTAAATTGACAAATGGATTAAAGTGGAGTGTTTAATTAATATGGTGGTTGGTAATATTAATGATGCCAGATTTTTCATTAAGATTTATCTTCGATGTGTTAATATAATTTAATAAAGGTGTATAAAATGTCAACGCTTGTCAATAAAAGAGTTAAAGGAATGTTAAATTAATTGTCAAAATAAATTGTGAAGCTCTTTAATAGCTTTTTGGTTAGGTTTCCTACAGTTGGAACATATATCTGATGCATATTTTATTTAAAGATGGAATAAGAACCAATTGTGGGATAAAAGATAATTCTTTGTAGGGCATGATTTTCCATATTTCATTATAATTCCAAGTGCCTTGTTCGTTGGAGATACAAGTTCTCATTGCATGTAATTGAATGATGCCTGACATTAGGTCCAAAATCTCAATTGAAATGAATTTTCCAACTACTTTTGATGTGATGTGTGCATGGGATGGCTAATCCTGGAGTGTCACTATGGAATGTGGGGAGGGTGGTCACAGATGTGATGTGAGCCTAGGATGGCTGATCCTGGAAGGTGGTTGTGGTTTGTATAGTGGGGAGGTTTGGTTGTTTATGTAGTAGTTTATTCTTGTGATGGTGGGATGAATTAGGATAAGCATGTGGGTGTCGGGGAGTACACCAAGGATTATAGAATGGTTCAATATAGGCTTACCTCTTGATATGAAATTTTTATTCTTGTTTGAATATGTTTTTTTTTTGAATATGGAAAAGTTGTGTCTCAATCATCCTTCCTTTCCTACTGCTTAATGTCAATATATGTGCTTGTTTGTAAAACATTTTTGGTATTTTATGATGTTTTCCTAGAGTACTTGGTAATATGGAAAGTAATGTTGTTTATAAATGAATAATTGTTAAACCATTAAGGTTGGATCTTTCTATGATGCGATGTTGATGTTATAAAAATGAGAATCCCTAAAATCAGTTTTCTTATGCCTGGAGGGCTTCAAACATAATTGTAATGCCAATGAAACGTAATGTGGAAAATGATAATTGTCAAATAATTATTAGTTAATTAATTAAATTAAATTTAAATTGATGAAAATTGATAAAAAAAAAGTACTTAATGTATCTCTTTAAATGGTATTGTGCTTATAGGATATCTGTTTTAAGTTGTGGAAGCAGAGATTCTAAGAGACATTTGCTGCAATTGATTCTAAGAATATGTTATTTACATGATATGGTTTTAAGCTATATTATGTCATGTTCATTTAATGTTTTTCAATTCTAGTGCACGCTTTAGGTTAGGTAAACTGACACCCCATGGTTCTGATCCCTATAGGGTGTTTTCCCCAACATCCTAGTGGGAGGATAGAAGTATGACTACCACCCTTAACCCCACTCTCTTCTCTTGGTAGTGGGTTGTATGTGGTTCCTGTCGTGTTTCTTCTCCTATGTGCCTTGGGCTAGCCTTTTTGGAGACAAATTCTCAAGACATGCAACCTTAGAGCAGAGTTGAAAACTAGTGGGTAAGTTGTAGTGTAGTTGAAATAATACTCATGATAATATTATATTATCATGTATGTGATACTTGGTGAGAGAATCCATTGTGTTTCTAGGGATGTATTATACCAATTTAGGCAATGATTTAGTTTCACTTTTAATTCACTATGCTTTAGCCTAATTTCATTACATTTGGCACAAGAGACTTCGAGGAGTATTCTACTTAGTATTCTATTATACATGCCCTATATATATATACTATTTTTTTGGAAAATTTTATTAGTTTGGTGATAAGACTGGTTAATACTAGCTTGGGTTTTAACTGGAGTTATTTGGGATTAATGGTCACTATCGTCCTTACCTTTCATTTTGTACTTACAGTTTTACATTAGGTTATAATAGTTCTTTCAGGTCATTACATATGTACAGTTGGGTTTCCATTTTTATTGACGTCTAAGAAGATTTTATCTAGTGTTTGTATTTTCTTTATATTCCGAATTTGTTCTCTTAGAGAGAAATGCCTCCCATCTATGTTTTTATTATACCCTTAATGCTAGTTTTTATCTCAGGGCCTACTAGGCATTGGAATTGGGGTCATGTTATCTATTCTCCATTTTTTGTCCCTGGAGGGGTAAAATATTTATTAAGGGGGTCATGATGGAGTGGTATTATAGGTCTAGTAGAGGGATATGATGAAGTTTAGAGTTAGGCATAGTTGAGGATGCAAGGGAAAATAAGGTTGTGGTGTCATCTATGTTTACAAATCATAGTAAACATTAGTGACCAGCATAGACATGGGTATTTAGGTACCCCTATGGTTTGATTCACAGACATTAAAGCCTATAAAATCTACTAGATGAGGTTATACTCACTGAAGGGTATATAGAAAGGAAATGACCATGCTTCATTCTTTTTTTTCACCTGTGTTTGAATGGGAAGACCATGAGATATCATTATGTAAAATGAAAAAAATTAATGGTAAAGTCTTCCATATTCTAGGTTATGATATGTATTTGTTCGTTCTTTTTTAGAAATACCTCAAGCTTGAAGTTCTATTCAGGTTCATAGAGATTATGTATATAAGGTTTTTCCACTATCTATTTTCATTGTGGAGGATGATGAGGAAGAAACATTGAGGATGACACTATGATAGTTTTAGCACCATAGTGTATAAAGGTATGAGGGAACCATTTTAGGAGATGTAATGGAAGACTAGTTGGAGGATGTTGAGACACCCTTTAGATTTATTTTTGCTCATAAGGAGCACTGGGTATCAATGGATTCGAAGATACTATGTGCGGAAGTGAAGATGTGGTGGTTCATATTCTCAAAAACTATAAAGATTATGCTATCTTGTTGGGAGAGATATGAGACCAGTTCAGATCTAATTTCCTTTCTTCAAAAGTGAATACAACCGTATTCTAAGTGCTTCTTACCCTTTGATAGGGGAGCTCCTGTTTGAGAGTGTTTTGGATCCATTTTAGGATGCTTATATGAGATGCTTTATCCTCTTTCTAGATGATCATGTCAGGGTGAGGCATTTGGAGGAGTATTTACATTAAGAGATCTAGCACCATGTCACTCCTTTTATAATGAATATGAATCCTGAGGGACTACCGAGAGTAGTGGTATTTTAGAAGATGTTATCCAGAACCATATCATTATGAGAGGATATTCGTTGGGATTCCACATGAATTACAACTATGGTATGGGGTTCCTAGTTATGAGAACAAACGAGTTTTTGATCAGACGAGGGTAGGTCGCAACCATCAATGTCACTTTTTTTCAAGGGTTAGGGATCTCATGTCTATCCTAGGGGAACATACATATTTTTTTAGTATAGAGTTTTAGGTCATAAACATCAAGAGATCTTGACCTTTTTAAGCAGTCATCATGTTCTAGTTCTTCCACTTCAGGATCCTCCATTGAGTCTTTTCTAGCTGAGGCATCAGTAATAGATTTCTCATATTTTGGATTGGCATAAAGTATATGGGATTATAGAGGAAAACCCTAGGATTATCTATATCCACAGCGAGTGTATAATGCCTATATATTTGGTCATCATCATGGTTATAGAGGTTGTGGGGTAGGTCGTGGTATGATTCATGCTTTATTATTGCCTGTGCCAGTAGAACTTGGCTTTGTTTGGGGTACCCTCACATTTTTTTTCTACCAGGTTTAATTCCTTGTTTGATACTAGAGTGAAACAGTCATTCATGTATCCATCCCATTTCTATGATTTGGGAATTTAGGTAAAGAGACTTCTAGTTCACTTGGTGTTGACTACACAAGTTTTAGGTTAGGATAACTTATTTGATGTATTTACAGACGGTGAGCTATTATTGGGGAAAGACTGATATTGGGGAGATTTTTTATGTTGGTGGATAAAAAAATATGACAATATATTAGGTATGTATTAATTTTATTCAGTGAAGGCAATTGTGGATTTCTTCGAGAGGCAGGTTGTGTTTTCGATGCTGATGGGGAGCCACCAATGTATGTTGGAGAGAGAATGTCTGATGGGTCATAGGCATGTTCCTTCCTTAAAATCATTTATATATAAGATGATTCAATGTTCATTTTAGGTTTAACAATCAACCATTCCCATGTTCATAGGAGAGTTCAGTAATGTCTTTCCAAAGAATGTTATTTCATTACCCCCTTTAAGAGAGATCGACTTTGGGATCGATTTTCAAGTAGGAATGGCCCATTCTCGATGTCTCCATATAGGATGGAACCTTCTGAGCTGTGATAGATTCATATATAGCTCGATGGTATTTTACAGTGTGGTTTTCTTTAGCATGTTATCTCAGCCTGGGGTTCACGAATATTGTTCGTAATGAATGTTGATGGCAGTTTGTGGCTTTTTATCAATTATCATTTCATAATCCAATTGATATAGAAGATCCAATAACCTCTTCCATGGATTGATGAATTATTTTATCAAATAAAGGGTGAACTTTTTTTATTGAAGCATGATTTGAATTCAGGATATCATCAAATGAATGTGAATGATGAATATACCCCGAAGTCTAGTTTTGTTTTTTTCCATGGGAATTAGAATATTGTTGTGATGTTGTTCGGTGTGATGAATGGTCCAGATGTGCTCAAGGGGATAATGAATGTTTTTTTCCTTGTGTTTGTGGATAATTTCATGATGGTTTTCATTGACAACATTCTTGTGTACATTGTATCTATCGTGGAGCTTACAGAGCATATATAATACGTTTTGGGAGTTCTTAATCATGAGATGTTGTTTGGGATGTTCTCGATGTGTGGGTTTTGTGATCGAGAATTCCATTTCGTGGGGACTATTGTATCCCAACATGGAGTAGTTGTGGATCCATAAAATATCTAAGAAGTTGTGTCTTGGGATTCCCCGAAGATACTGTATGAAGTGAGGAGTTTCCGTGGTCTTGTAGGATACTATAAAAGGATCATAGTGGATTTATCTCATGTTGTGACTCTTCTAATAGCATTGATATAAAAAGATCATGCATAATTGTGGACTGATTTCTGCCATATATCTTTTGAGTACCTGAAGTGGTTTATTTATATGCTATTGTTTTTTGTCAACCAAAAAAGGAGTCCAGTTTGGGGTTTTTTGTAATGATTTTCATCTTGGGTTTGGCTATTTTCTTATGTATTAGATATCGTTTGTTTCATATGTCACTCAATAATAAAAATCCCTTTAATAATAACTATTCCACCCACATTATTGATTTGGAGATAGTGGTGTTTCAGTGAATTTTTTGAGACATTAACTCAATAGTGAGATATTTTTGGTCTTCTCAGATTATAAGATCTTGAGGTATGATTTCTCCCAATGTGAATTGATCATTAACCCAAATTAGTGGATAGAATTATTATTGGAGTATAAATTTTAGATTTAATATACGCATGGAGAGTTGAATGTTCGGGTTGATTCACTAAGTATGGTGTCACATAGTGATGTAGTGATGAACTTGGAGATTCTTAGATAGTGTTGAAAGATAATTCAACATTATATATATAAATGGGAGAAGTTGGGGGAAAATGTTCACCTTTTTAGATGATGGTGAAGTCATCTAGGGTTCAACAGGTAGATGATTCTCTGTTGGGGGATCTTTATGTGGAGTTCTATAGATATAGAGTTTTTTAGTGAGGCCCCTGAATGTTGGTCTGAAGATTAACAAAATTGGGTTTTCGTATAGGGAAATAATTTTGTTCATTTCGGTGATTGTAGAAATGTTTCTTATAGATTTCCATAGTTCTCCTTTAGAGGTACATACTATCATGAAAAAGATGTACTGATCTCTGAGAGGTTATTTTTTGGTGGCCTGGGATGTGGAATGTAGTTATATAGTTTATGTCTCAATGTTTTATCTATCCAAAGGAAAAGGACAAGCACCATGTTCCTAGTTGATTGTTCCAGCTATTAGTTGATCCTAAGTAGAAGTGGGATGACATATCTGTGGGTTTTATTATCCAATTAACTTTATCTAAGGGATTCTGTGAATCTATATGGGTGGTAGTGGATCATTTAACAAAATCATCCCCTTTATAATGATCAAGGAATCAATATTAGTAGAGTTTTTGTCTAGGTGGTATCTGGAGGATATGGTGAAAATCTATGGGTTTCTGAGGACAACCATTTCAAATGGAGATCCTAAATTTTACTCAAGGGATTGGAGAGGTACATATAATGATTTTGATTTTCATCTATGCCTTATTATATAATTTCATGAAAAGCCACATGGTTAGACATAAGAGACCATCCAAACTCTTGAAGTCATGTTTCACAGTTGTCCCCAAGTTTTGGGAGGTTTTAGGATGAGGCACCATCACTTGGTATTGTTCGATTACAATAAAAGATTTCAGTCCAACATCAGTACGAAATTGTTTGAATCCATGAATGGCTGAAAATGTTCTTCTCTATTATGCTAGAATCTGCTAGGAGAGTTAGTAATTCTTAGATAGGAACTTGTACAGAATAAAATATGGATAGTTTTGGTGATTCATGAGTCAATGAAAGTAGCACAGGATTGTAAAAAATCATATGATAATCATAGGAGTACACCATATCAGTTTGTCATTGGAGATCATGTGTTGTTAAATGGGACTTGTCGTCATGGGAAGTGAAGTCATGATCAGGGTATTAATGTTTCTCCCCATTTTGTTGATCCATTAAAGGTGTTAAATTATATTATAGTTTTGGAATATTAGACAGTTCTTCCATTGTGAATTATCTAGATACAGGATGTTTTCCACATTTCACAACTCCATCTTTTTAATTATGAAAATTATCACATCATCGAATACGGTTAGATCGATGTTAAAAATGATGCAACCTTTGAGGATCGACCTACGAAGATATAGTACTTCTGTAGGAGTTATTTTATGTGTGTTTTATCCCCTTGGTTCTTGTCTTATGGTGGCCTGGTGGAATGGAAAATATTACCTTGGAGCGTGAGTCACAAATATTCCCTCAGTACCACGATTTTATCGATATTTAACTATTCTATTGTAATGTTTTTCATTTTTTGGTTCTATAAAATTTCCGGTATATGGATGGATTTACCTTTTTTCTTATTGTGTCTTGACCTCTCTTATAGTTTTCCCCTTGATAGAGTGACTATGGGATGGTTGTGCTTGTTGTTTGGTTTCACACTATTTCATTAGTGAAATGCTTCTATGGTAGTGAGTTCCCTGATAGTTATCTCTTGGGGTGGATGTTTGTATAAAATATTTTAGTTTCCTCTATGGGATGGTTTTGTATTGTCGAGGTCATGATATTTTGAGATGTTTCTAATAAATGGTCCCAGATGCATGTGGATCTATCCTTTATATGTTTCCAAGGCTTACTGATCTTGAATGAGGCTTGGATGTGGTCTGGAGGAGTTTAACTACAAATTTATGTAAATAGTAATAATTACACATCATGTAATATTTTCAATTTTTATAAGTATAGTTCATGATGTGTATTTATCGATCTTAAAAAATAAAAGGGTGATTCATTTTTAGTGGAAAATGAACCTTGAGGATTACACGACATGAAAATGGATTAAACATCATGTAAATATCTGATGCTCTACATTTTATAATGTTTCCCCCACTTGGGCTTCCACAAACAATATTTCTAAAATTATTCCTCCAGTTATCCATTAGATAGCAATTCCCTTATAGGCATTTTGGTAATTCCTTCCTCGATAATTGACCTTGAGAAATCTATCTTTGATCTGTGGTGATCTGTGGCGATCCATGGTATGTTATACCCCTTATATTATAGTATATTCTACGCAGTTACCCACATTCCTCCCTTTAATCTGAATGATATTTATCTGCATGTTTCTAAATGAGTTTTAGTGGTTATTTGTTCAGATATTTTACATAACGATGTCCCCAGGTGTATGTAGTTATTTCAGGAGAGGCGATCCAGATCAACATCATTCAGATGTTCTTAGGAGAAGAATGTTGAACCCCTTTTTAGGTATGGGATTAATTAATTATCTATTTATTTACATGTAATCATAGAGTGAGAATTACTTATCTCCTTAGATTGTAATGCAATTTAACTAATAATTACATGAATAAGATTAATGAATTGGTATCTATTTCATGGTGATGTTGCTATTTTAAATCATGTTAATGGATTGCCTCTTGTTTTTCTCGATCGCATGTCATCTATTTTGTTGTTTTTTATTCATTATTTAGATTTTTTAATTTTTAAATAAGATAATAAATAACTAAATTGTTATTTAATTGGCTAAATGGATGATGGGTAATGTTTAATGAATAAGGTCTATCGTAGTCTTAATGATGCGACCATGCTACTTAAAATTGATCTTCCCTATGATAATGGAATTAAATAATGGTGTAATGAATTATATTTATTGCCTATAAAATAAATAATGGAATGTTATAATTTTTTATATAATTTGTGATGGCTTTTGATGGCTTTCTTATTAGGTTTCCTACAGTTCGAACCTGTAACAAATTAACTGTTTAATTAAAGATAGAATAAGAACCCTTTGTTTGATATAATATAATTCCTTTGTATGGCCTTATTTTCACAATTTATTCTATATATCAATTTTCTATATTCTTTAGATCCATGGGAGATCATTCAGTGTGAAGGCTAGATACCATTATTTATGGCCAAGATTCCAGTTCGTATTTTTGTTTCCTGAATATTATAGTGTGATCTGAGCCATGAGAGATATCGTGTACTGTGGGGGAGGGGAGGCCCATATGTAGTGTGAACATGGGATTTTTGAGCCAAGAGGGATTTTGTGGTATGTGGGGTGGTGAGTCCTAGTTTTTATAGAAGAAGATGATGCATGTGATAATGAGGTGCATCAGGATATGCATGTGGGTATTAGGGAGGACATCTAGGAGAAAGGAACAGCGTGAAGCTAGGTTTACCTATTGATATGAAAGTTGGATGATTGTTTGATTTTTTTTGGCTAATGGACATGTTTTTTGATTTTCTTCTTTCCATTCCCCACTGATTGAGGATGATAGAAGTGCTTGATTATATACCTTGTTTAGAAGCGTATAATGATTTACTATTGTACCACGTAATATGGAAAGTAATTAAATTAATATCCTAGTAATTTTTTAACCCATGGGGTTGGGGATTTCTAGGAAACAATGCTGAGGATATAATTCAAAAAATCCATGGACTCAGTTTTCTTATACCTATAAGGGATAGAACATTGTTATGATGGTAATGAAATGTAATGTGAAAAATGTTAGCAGTTAATTAATGGTTAAATAATTAATTAAGATAATGTGAATATAATGAAATGGGATAAAATAAATTAATGTATGTCTTTAAATGGTTGTATGGTTATAAGATATATAATCTTAGAAGTGGTAGTAAGGAATATGAGAGACGTCAGTTGTAGTTGAGTTTGTGAATAGGTTATAACCAATATGTGGTTCTGATTTATATTTTATCGTGTATTTTTTGTGTTTTTATGTGATACTCCTCCCTATCAAAAAGGGAAAGTTACACCCTTGGGATTCTATGCCCTGGGGCTGTTTTCCCCAATATCCCATTGGGAGGATGGATGGATGACTGACCCATTTTTTCCAACTCTATTCTTTAGGTAGTTACTGGATCTGGTTTGCATGAAGTATAGTTTTTCCCATTTATGTGTGTAGAGTGATGTGGTGTAATTTTGTTAGTTCTCACACATGTATTCAAGATATATTTTCGTAAGGGAAAAAAATATTTATAACAGGTATAAATTGTGATAGCCTAAGGATCCTTACCTAGTGTATGGGATGGGATGTATTGAGGTATAATATCTAATGCACGATATATTTTATAGAGGATACAATGTCTCTTGGAAAATATATGGTTAATTTTAGTTACTTGTACATGGTTGTATTTTTCTTAAGGTGTATGTTGTGGTGATTTTCCCAGGTGTCTTTAGGCTAGCCTTTTTGGAGAGAGACGCTCTACAGACGCGATGTTGGGGAAGAGATGATAACAAGTGGGTAATTGATAGAGGTGTACCCTTTATATTCGTTGTTAAATTATATATACATGTATTATGTACTAGGGGGAGTTTCCATGGTTAGGCTGGAAAGATAGTAGACCTGTTTCGGTGGTGATTTTGTTTCTCTTGTTGTTCACTATTCTTCATCATGCTTTATTTAATTTTTTGCATGAGAGGACAAGGGGAGGATATTATTGAGTAGAGTTTTATACATACACTACACATATATAATCTTTTTTTAGTTTAGTTATTGTAGGTTAGAGATCAGGATAGTTACTACAAGGTTGGGGTTTAACATGATCTGTTTGGGATTGATTGTCACTATATTCCTTACCTTTCTTTTGGTAATTGAATTGTTCCCTTTAATTGTAGTAGTTATTTCATGTTATTATAGATGATTTTTTGGGTTTCATTTTTTATTATAGCATGATTAGATGTTGGTTGGATTCTATCTTATCTCCATCTTTCTCATGTGTTCTATTAGCGTATGATGCCTCTCATCTGTGTGATTATTATGCCCATGGTTCTAGTCACCAACCTGGGGCCTACTATGGTTGGGACTCAGGGGGTCACTACCTCTGATCTCCCTATGCTGACCCAAGAGGAGTACAATTTTGGGGAGGAGGTCATGAAACTTATCCTTCAAAATTAATATATACTAAAATAAATTCATTGAATTGTAAGGAATCTAAAAAAATTGACCATAATAATAATTTTTATATTCCAACTAAACTATTTTAGGGCTCAAACCGTGAGATGAATTTTGAATATATTTCCATAACACTGATATGTGAATTTCCTTTTCTACTTGGGATAAACTCAGAGGAAAGGCCACTCAGTAATAAATTTATCCAAAATTATGCATTATTTCATATCATCCAATAAACAATAGACTTAATTTATCCATTTTAAAAAAATTAATAACACTTTTTCTTAGATATAATTTATGAAACATATGATCTCCTACTTAGAATTAATGATATTTACCCTATTATTAATATAATATTTCTTCCAACTATGTACATTCCTTATATGTTACCGAATATATTCACCATATTAGCAACATACTTTTACAATTATATACTCATTAACATTATTTATGCAACATTATCAAAAAAATAAATATTATAATATATCATTCCAGTTAATTCTTTTAAAGGATCCATCTTTATACTTTAATAAAAATAGTAATTATATGAAAAATAAAACAATGAATGATGTTTATATGAAAACCCATAGTAATATATTTAACAATCAGTAACCATGTATTCCAATGTCTAAACCATTTTCTCATATTTTCCTTCTAAATAAGGATTTAAAACATTACATAAATGAAATTTTATACAGAATATCTTCTAAAGTCTATTAAAAAAATTAAAACTGAACCATAGATCATGAAAAAGAAAATGAAGAGAAAAAATACATGTAACCTGATTATATCCAATAGATAATGTCAAGAATGATGATTCAATAATAGTGTATCTAAAATGGAATGTAAATGAACATATTTAGTTAATAGATCAATAATAATAAAATTGTATTTTTACCTTGAGTTTTATTTGTTAACCCCACACCCAAATAATTATATATACTCTCTCATTTATACTGTAGAACTAGAAATTATTTACGAATCCCATTTAAAAATGTTTTTCTTCTTTAACCTATTGAAGATTAAAAAAATTGAAAGTAAATTCTATACTATTCGACCAGAGACACTCCCGACACAATATATATATATATATATATATTAGTTTTATAAAGATACATAGAAAATAGGGAACTATGATCTTCGCTCAGTAATTTTTTCTTCAACATGTAATCAAATGTCAGATATAATCTCTTTCCATATCATAATACTATTTATTTGTTGACATTAAATTCATGAAACATTCCCTTATTTACCAACTTCACATTTTTATGTAAAACATGATACCCCTTTTTTTATTGTCAAATTCTTTCAAATATAGTTAATTTTATGAAAACCTAAATAAAACAGATGAGGTTCTTAAAACCAAAACATCTTGGTCAAAATTCATTAAATCAATAATAAAATTTCCTTTTTACAAACCTAACATATTGAATTATGCATGTTGTTTTGACTGAAAGCATAGGCTACATTTACTGCTTTCTATGAATCGTATTGAATTGTGTAGTCATAATCCTTGATGAGTTCAAACTATATTATATACCTCATATTAAAATCCTATGAATGAATACAAAATTAAAATATCAATGATCAGTATATATTATACAATTTTATCCATATAAATGATGCCTCCAATTTTTCAATGAAAAATCCACATTATGTATTTCCAGTTCTTTTGGGTGATAATCTTACTCATGGGGTTTTAGTTGACATAATTCAGATGAAACAACCTGATCATTATATTTCCAAAAAAAATCCCTTTAGCGATTCATCTCTATAGATGGAAAGTAAACATTCTAGTAGGGAAGGGATAAAGATGGATCATTCCATAATCATCTACTCAGTACCTCAAAACAGTCACCACATTATTTTTCTGGATGAATTTACATCGTTTTATAGTTAAATAATTCAGTGGGAAAGATAACCAATCCATGTTTTCAATAAAATGACAATATTAATCAACTAATACAAGAAAACTAGAATCCTCTGTGACATTTTTGGTCTTATAAAATCCATAACAACATTATTTTTAGTAGTGTATAAATTAATTACATAATTAAAAAAAGTATGTACAATTAATTTAATTTATTACAAATAAAATTCACAGTTCATAAATTTTCTATATAGATTGTTTTCAATTAAGGTTATCAAAAAAAATCATTAGGTTTCTTTCATGTTCCTCATGAATTTTTAGAAAATACAATAACATAGTCAATAAAAACAATAAAAAATTATCCAAGAACACGTAAAAAACTATACTCATTAGATCGATGAAAAATTATTGTGTATTGCACATAGTTAATGAAATAACTATAAATTAATAATGCCCATATCTAGTATGAAATTTAATTTTTAGAGCATCTGACAATATTAATTTCAATTAATGTTTCCTCAAACTATGATCAATATTTAAAAAAATACTACACTCCCTTGATGTAACGTAAAAATTCATTGATATGTGGAAAATGGAACTTATTAATAATAGTTATGATATTCCATGGTCAATAAAAAATTTGAAACCTCATAGAACTACATTTATTATTAGAAACATAATAAACTTACACAATGTATATGATCTAGGTTGAATGAAATATTTATCTAGTTATTATATCGTTTCCTTTTTAATTCAATAATTTCATGATTTTAAATTGAATAATAGAGTTATGAAATATAATTATCATTTGAGACTTTGTAAAAAGTATACTGAACATCTCAATTAGTAATAATACTACAAAATTCATCATAAAAAACATCCATATAGTCTTTCACTATTGAAACATCCCCAATTAGAATAGTTTCATTCATTTAAAAAACGCGTTCTAGGTAGCATTAATATCTATCCATAAAATATATCTCAGCATCATGGTACATAATCAATAATATGAAATAATTAAATAAAATGTTATTCACTCTCTAATATATCTTTGTATGATAAAATAAATTTCAATCCATAACTAAAATAATATAAACACTAATATGAAAGCTCAATAAGATTTATATATTACAAAATTCTATTGATAATAAGATGAATATAACTATAAATCTTTATTTCCCTTATAAATATTATATTATATTCCATTAAAATTTATATATTACATTCATATGAAGATATTCCCAATTTACATATGAATTTCTTAATATTGATAGAATGTGATGATCTAATGTTAAATAGGTTATTGAAATAATTTTATTAAACTAGAAAAAAACTAATAAACACTTCATTTGACAACCCAACATCAAATTTAGTTGTTGAAAATGATTTTTACACACCATTCTATTTTTTGTATTGGTAACTTCTTTCATATGTGAATATATTTAATGGAATTTTAGATTAATTACCTAATTCCTTAAAAAAAGTCATCATATGATCGACTTCTTATTATATATCTATTCATTTTTCTTACACAACAGACCCACATTTCCCAAAAAAATCACATAAGTAACACTTCCTTGAATTTAGAAGTCATTCCTCATGATTTTCTTTTCCACACAGGTTAGACGATGATAATTTTATTTTCATACCATCAATTTTACTTGATGAAAAAATCTGTATCACCTCCAAACATAAATGCTTCTTACTTTTTTTCATCACGTAACACATACGTTTTGTCAAACTCCATCTCAAATTTTTACTCATAGTGAATAAAATTCACATAACATTTTAATTAACATGTTTCTAAACCCCCTCATAATCATGGATTCAAACAGGAGTAAAATGTATTAATTTTACTATAATTTTCATGAACAATATCTTGTATATTCATTGAAAATATTATAAAATTTTCTTCATGTGTATATATAGAATATATTACCCTAGACCACTTTTCCAAGAAATTTTTTTCCTTTTTGAGTCAAAATAAAAAATGGAATCATATTTCTATAAAATTATTTTTAACATTTTACCATTCTATAGCATCATGATAATTATTTTCTCTATTAATCTAAACTAGATATCATTATTTACCAACATCAAAATTAAAATGATAAAACAAAAGGGTTACATGATGATTTTCCGAACATCCCAAGACAAAAAGTATCATTTCCTTGGAATTGATCCATCCTGGGGATTCCACTTTGTCTTTTGATCTAATAATTTATGGGGGTATTTTATTATAAGTTTTTATGTCTTCATGTTCATCTATGTTATATCTAAATTATCTATAGTAAGGTTTCCAAAAAAATTTATAGATTTCTTCAACAAAGACATGAATAAAAAGCATAGTCTGTCTTAATTACTATAATTTCGTGTTACTAATTTGGATGGATATTATCGTTTTGGTTCCTTCCTACAATATCATCCCAATTTCCTCTATAGAAGACCATTTTGAACAAACCTATTTTAGATAAACCAACATGGTAATCCTCTAATACTATATCATGATAACCATTGATTAACATATCATATGGGTATTTACATACATTATCTTAACCTATTAAATTATTTCAAAACCACCTATGAAAGCAACAATAAGGACATGTACATAAAAGTTTATTAAATCCTAAGTTTTATGTTAGGAATTTATTTTATTACATTTTATGATCTTTTCTGGTATATATTTTTAGGTATGTATGGCATAACACAGAAATTACAAAACCATATATATATAATCGGGATACTTATTCTCATTAACTATTTTCCCACCAAATAACGATCTTGAGAATAAAAATGATTTTTTTCAATAAATAGATGAAAAATATGATATTGACCTCATCCATGTCCCAAATTATAATTTAATTTGTCAGGAAATGTCCTAGGGGGCCCAGTCCATGACTACCCCAATCCCACCCCCATTAGTCCAGTGGCTGGAGGCTAGCATCACGTAGTCATATCCCACAAAATGGGAGGCATTTTCTTAAGAACATTTACAAACACTCCCACAAATCACCAAGCTCAAAATTATGAAATATAAAAACAAATACTAGGAAAGGAATGAATACAATATGATACAAACCATGGCATATGATAGTAGGGAAACTAGAAAGTAAAAATAGCCAGAATACAATCCCACCAAAAGTAAGAGTCTTCGATTTGAATGTGCATGTTACTGAAGCTTGTCTGTAGAGAACCCTACCTAATGGGTAGGTACAGAAACAACTATTTCAGGTTGCTAAAGCACCCCTCATCTACCAGGAATCTCTTTGAGAATTACATGGCCCTAGTCTATGAATGACTCCATCAAAGAGTCAATGATCTGCACAAGACACGACATGTGCAGACATAGCTCATATATGGGTGAGTAAAACAATACTCAGTAGGACATCACAAAACCACTAAGGAATACACCAAGTATATACAGATAAGAAAATCACTATGTAATGATACAAGTATAACATAATATACAACACTAGAAGTACAGTCAATAAGTTTAGCTCACATAGGTATAAGTCTAAATTACCTTGATAAGGATATCTATTTGTAGCCCGTAGATATCTCAATCTCAATGAAACTAGAAATGTCGGTGGATCATTGATCATACTTGGTAAGTAAAGATCCCATGATATATGGAGCGTTGATGGTTCACGATGATCTAATAGTGCACAAAGTGTCGACGATACCCAGAGAGGTGATATAGCCTAAGGTATAGATGGATCAGGGAGTGTCGATAGCACACGATGAATCAATGGAATATCGAGAATCTATGGCACAAGAACCATTGATTGGGTGGGATGTGTCGATGGATCATGCAGCCCCCTTATCACATAGTCACTAAGTCACGCCTAGGAATATGATTTCTCTCGCATGGAACTTGTTTAGGGAAAACCTACACCTCTAGTCATTTGATCATATTTCAAGTTCAATAAAATAATACAAAGAGTATTTCAAAACAACATCCTTATCTCAAGGGTCCCAATGCTGTAGACAACATTCCAATTGAACACACAGTTTGAATGTTACTACCATTTTTCTAATTAAGTCCACCCAATTTTCGGTATGGGTCCAACCCAACTAGTCGGATCTGACCCAACCCAATCCAGTCTGGCTAACATAACCTGACCCAACCCAGTTCAGGCAGTCCTAAACCGTCTCTTTTCCCTGGGTTGACTGGACACAGCCCACTAGTTCATAGGGTCTATTCTACTAGGCCACTAGAGTGGTCCAAGATCCTTGGTCCAGCCCACCATGTGTGGGCCGGAGTGTGCGCACTAGACCTATCCCACCTAGGCCATGTCTTTCCAATCAACACAGTGTTAGACCGCATGTCATATGGATGGCCTGTCATCCCCGCATGAAACCATGGATACGCCTTGGGTCGCTCTCATACAGATTCGAGCTATGTCCCTACTCCACTATATTCTTCCAGGAACCGCGGTTAGCCCTTATTCCATTGAATCACAAATACAATTCCTATGCTCAATATTTCAAAATAGAGCATCTTACATGATCCTTTGGTCACAACATTCACTACTCTAGGCCTTGATCCACCTTTCTAGCACTCATGGGGTCCAATATCTTTTAGATCCTCCCAGAAAATTGTTTCGTGACGATTAGGGTCCAATAGTGAGGTTCACCATGAACGTGGAAAAAAAGATCACATAGAACACACGAATAATGGATTGTATCCTTATTCGTATCAGCCTTGATCCATTATTTTTAGAAGGATTACATTGAAATTAGCATAAGAATAATTACCAAGATCTTTTCCATTTAATCCCATGATAATTATTCCTTCTTAATTAAAAATCAAACTGTAAATCATTCTATTCGTGCGTTGGTCCTGGTGAATTATTTGATTCTAATAAGGGGAAAAGAAATACCAATGAGATAGAAACCCTACCTTGAGTTTGGATCCGTCTTTGATAAAGAATGAGGTTCTGTGTAATCTTTGATCATTGATCCGCTAGTGTTTGTCATCGTTCATCAGAGGGGCTTCCATATCCATGCCTTATAAGGATTTCCATGGTTTTGGGGATAACCTTGTATTACTAAAAATAGGCTTTAATTTAATAGAAACCAATGTCGTGCCAAATAAAATATATATTTTAAAAATATTTTAATAATGGTTACATCCAGTTTCCGACCGTAACAGTCGAACCGTGTCGGTTGATGTTAGGCCCTTCTGAAGATAAATTGAATGCTCTGAACACAACATTTCACACCAATTTCTGATCCCAGAACTGATTCAAATGGTATTATAGTTTAATTAATAACTACCGTCATGATTTTTTAAAAAATAAAAAATTTCCACCGTATCATTCCGGGAACATTGGGCATCAAAATTTCACACCTTCTAAGAAAATTTCTCATAATTTTCCCAATTATTTTATAAAAATAAAAGTAGAAAAAATATGAGTCATTAAAACTCCTCACCTTAGGTATCATTGTCATCTAATGCCAAAAATGGATACTAAAAATTATTAGGCTATTAAACACAAATCCAAACCTCCTGCACCCATGTACTCTCTAGGAGATTCTCGTGCTGCCACCGAACACGCACTAAAGGAATCAACTACCCAAGAAGGATCTAACCATGTTGATCTTTAATCTCCATCATGTACTCTAGAGAAGTAACCCCATTATCAATGTCCAGCTTTCCCCGGTCAACGATGTGTGATGGATTATGCACTTACCTCCTAATCTTTGAAACGTGGAAGAAATCATGCACCTGGTGTAACTATGGGGGTAGATCTGGGTGGTATTCCACCTTTCCAAATCATCTCATAATCTTAAAAAGGCTGATATATCTCAAAGATAACATGCTATTCTGAACAAATATTTAAAATCCCCATCAAGGTGAGAACCTAAAGTAGACATGGTCTCCAACCATAAAATCCATAGTCCTCTACCTCCTACAAGCAGGTAGATTCTACCAGATCTGTGTAGTCCTCATTTACTCCTGGATGATCTAAACCTTCTCAGTGATAGTGTGTACCAACTCTAGACCCATGAGTGTTGACTCACTGAGGTTTGTCCAGCACAGTGGTGACATTAATGGTCTCCCATACAAGGCCTCAAAAATAGCCATTCTGGTGGTGGAGTGGTAACTATTGTTATAGGAAAACCCCATCATAGGTAGTTTTTCCTCCAAAATACGACCAAAGTCTAGGATTTAGCCATGTAACATGTCCTCTAAAATAAGGATGGTCCTCTCTATCTATCCATCCAACTGGGTATGCAACACCATTATAATATGCTATTGATTCCCAAATTTACTCTCTGATCCCATCCCCAACTAGGATATGAAGTGAGCATCATGATCTGAGATTATTGTTGATGGAACTCTGTGAAGATGAGGTATCTCCTTCTTTTAGAGGTGTCCTAATCTCTCTACTAAACTCTGCTCACAGATTAGTAGTAAGTAAGATTAATTGGTGAGTTTCTCAACAATCACCAAAACTTTATGGTGTCCCCCTCGACATGAATGGTAAACCCGTCATGATGTAAATTGATATCCCATCCCTCTTCCACTCTGGAACATAAAGTGGTTGGGTTAAGCATACTAGAACATGGTGCTCATGATTCACTTGCGGGTATGTGAGGCATCGAGAAACAAACTCCTCCACTGAATTCTTCACCCATGGCCCCCCGAACTAACATCGAAGGTCCTTATAAATTTTTACCACTCTTGTATGTACCTCCATAGGGAAAGTATGGATCTACCTCAATACCTCATCCAGAAACATCACATGCACTACTGTGCACCCTCTGAATAAAATTATGTGTTATGAAACATTCAAATATCCATTAGTGGAATGCCTGGTAAACATTTGAGAACAAAAAGTTTCGTAGTCGGTATCTCCGAGTTATGCCTCCATGACTCACTATATGAGTGGATGGGTAAGTACCATTGACTATAGTTAATATGATTCCTCTCTATCTGTAAACGATTTCTATAATGAGCCTAATTTCTCTAATTCATCATTCAATATCTATGAAATCAATATCCTGCAAAGGGCATCTACCATCACATTACCCTTCCCATTAGTATATACTATCTCTAAGTCCTAGTTTTAGAAGAACTCTATCCAATTCCTTTTTCTCAATTTCAAATCATTTTGAGAGAAGATATAATTGAGAGGCTTGTTGTTAGAGTTGATGGTAAACCACTCACCCATCAAGTAGTGTCACCACATCTTCAAAGTGATGAATAATATTTCCCACTCTGGGTCATGGGTCATGTAGTTATTCTCATGCTAACTAAATTGGGGGAAATCATAGGAAATCACTGAGTTCCCCTACATCAGGACACAACCAAGCCCAGTCCTTGATGCATCACATAACACAACGTACTCAACACCCTCCTCTAGTAATATCAGGATGGGAGTGCTCATACATCTCTACCCCAGTTGAGAAAAACTCTCCTAGAACATCTCCATCCACACAAAAGGCTTTCTTATTCATGAAAATGTTTTCATGGATGATGCTACTCTATAAAATTCAGTTACAAACCTCCGATTTTTCCCAGCCAACCAATGTGATATCCTCACCTCAGTAACATTTGTGGGTGGCTCCCAAGAAAGAACCACCACAATTTTCACAGGATATACTGCCACTCCATCCATTAAAATAATGTAACCTAGAAATTAGACCTCTTTAATGCATAACAAACACTTTGAGATCTTCTTATAAAGTAGGTGCTCTCATAGTGTGATTGGGACCACCCTCAACGGTATATTGTGCTCCTCCTTGGATAGAGAATACACCTGAATGTCATCAATGAAGTCCATGAAGAACATGTCTATGTAAGGATTGATGATCCTATTCATGGGTCCCATGAACACTATCGAGGCATTATTCAGACCAAATGGAATCACTATGTACTTATAGTGGTTGGGCCGACATATGAAGGATGTATTTGGGATGTCCTTTTCCCATACACAAAGCTGGTGATAGACAACTGAGGTTTATCTTTGAGAACAACCTAGCTCCCTTCAGCAGATCAGAGAAGTTTGCAATCCACTAAAGTGGATATTTATTCATCACAATCACCAGATTCTGGAATCATAATTCCACATATAACATCAGTCTCCTATTTTCCTTATTAAAAACAAAACCCGGGCCTCCCAAGGTGAAACACTAGGTCTTATGAATCCCTTCCTATGTAAGTCCTCTGGTATACCCTTAACTAATGATGCTCTGTAGGAGACATTTGATATGTATGTGTAGATATTGGTTCCATGATGAGGTACAGTTCAATATATAAGTACACCTCCATGTGAGGAGGTAATCAATGTATGTCATCAGGAATGACATCCCCTTACTCATCCACCAATGTAGGAAAATGGGGACTCACCTCGTCCACTGCACTATGGTTCATGCAAGACAACTAGTTTGTTATTAGAAACACCCTCTTATTTTTGAGTCCATATTATGCTACATGGGTTTCCTTTTTTCCAGTAAAGAAAAAAATGGTCCCAATATGATAGACACACTAAACTATGTGCCTAAAATAGTCAATCTGGACAAGGGCTATGGATAACTAGTCCATATCAAGGATGAAATAATAAGGCATTGACACTACCCCAAAAGATCACAACTGGATCTCTCACCCTCAAGAGTAAGGTAAAACTGTAATTACTAGTGTTTGATCATCGAATATGCTCTCATAGGATTCTCTAAGGATAGGGATCGAGTCAATGGATCCAATGGAATCTTTGTGTCTCAAACATGGGTCATGGAGAGAAAAGAGTGACTGCCACCTATGTCTATAAAAACTACATCAATGGTGGAAATTACATATATAAAATCTCTAATGAACACTATGAAACCATGTTTGTAATTCTCCATTAGCTGATGTTAGCCTCTTCCTTATCCACAATCTCCTTGAGCTCATGGTGGACCACCACGGGGTGGTGGTGGTGGTACTTCAAACCTCCTCCCACTTCATGCTGTCCATTCTACTCCTCTGCCACATCTGATGCCTAGTGGACCGCCCTATTCCTACCTTATCCTCTACCTTGGGGGTAAATAGACCATATCTTGATTGGTGGTATGATGGGATGGACAATCTCTTGCTAGATGTCCCCAACCACCGCATGAGTAACACAACCTATCTTTAAGAGGATTCGCTCTGACTGTTTCGCGCGGAATCCGGGGATGACCTCCTCGACGGGAGATTCAAACGTTCCGATCGGTTTTTAACGGGTTTGTTCGTAGAACCAGAAACATCCAATGATTCCACATCCGTTTGGACCTACTTTCCAAAGGCGGGCGCTCATTAGCTTGTGGGCTAATGAGGCTTAGGAATTTGCATTGGTCGAGAGGATGGGAGGTCGGACTCATCACACCTTTTTTGAGGGGAATTATTGTCTACTCCGGGACTCTCTTTATAGATTTAAGTTAAGTTCGTGAATCCTTATTACATTACCAAGTATAAAATGAGCTTTCCTTTAGTTTTAACAATCAATGATTAAATATGCAAGAAATTTAGAGAATCTTTTATATGTATTCGAGGTTCTTCGTCAATATAGAATCATCTATATTTGTTTAGAGATTCTTGGTCAATGGTATCCTTCAAAACATTTATATAAAAGTCTCTTGGTCATTTTGATGACCAGGCTGGTTTTAAAGCCACTCAGTGGGGCACTTGAAGTTTATCGTCATTCAGAAGGACAGAGATTATTTCAATGTTGGGATCGAACCCATGAATGGGCTACCTACGTATCCTTTGTTTTGAAAAAGGAATCAGAACCCACGTAGTTCGAGGAATGGGATATGATGTTTTATGATTGATGGCTCAACGATGAATGTCATAATTACTTTTACACTCTAAGCTCACGTGAGTCATGCTCGGTGTGAGAAACAAGAGGTATTGGTAAAATTTAGACAATTGTGCCATAAAAGATGCAATCATAAGAATTTGTTTTGGGGCTTATGTATAGATGACTGCCCAGATAGGCGAAGGTTTAGGATTTACTTTTAGGAAGAAAATCCATGAACAGGGTCCACAAAGTTATATGTGCTTCATGGAGATTTGAATACTCTAATCTTGGGGCTTACTCCTAAGGAGGATGCCCAAGTTAGGAGGGGACTTATGATTGGGTTTTATTCCTGAAAAGGAAACCCAAATCAAAGGAAATTTATGACTGGTTAAGAGAAATTTTAAGAGACTTGTGGCTTACTCTTAAGAAAGATGCCCAAGATTTATGACTAGGACTTATTCCTGAGAAGGAAGCCTAGGTTATGGGACTTGGGGCTTACTCCTGAAAAGGAAGCCCAAGGTTATGACTGAGTCTTATTCCTGAAAAGGAAACCCAGGTTAGGATTCTCTCATCTTAAAGGATGAGGTTGAATGAATGAACTCTCAATCTTTGGTGACATAAAGATGTTTAAATCATTAGGTTTTGAGAGATATTTCACATAATTCCTTTCAGATAAGGATGTCAAATCAAGAAATCATGCCATAAATGGCTTTGAAGAGTATCTTGAAGACTGAATCTTGAATAGGAAGGGTGAAATGGCTTAAGAGGGGTGAAAAAGGGCAAGATGGGCACCCAAAAAGATAGGGGCGCGCAAGTATTGAAGGTCGCGCAAGTCCTGCGGCGGCACGCAAGTATTGGTCGCGCAAGTATACTTGCGCGACATAAGGGATACTTGCGCGATTTTCAACCAGAGTTGAATTACTTGAGCGACTCTTTACTAAACCCTTTCCCATCCTCTTGAGGTTCTTTCAGAAGAGGGGCACGCAAGTTATATTGAAGGAATTAAGTCGGCGCGCAAGTGTTTGATAAGTTTCAACACTTAGGCCTTCCTTCTTCCCTTTAGATCTTCCATTCTAGGTAAGAAATTACCTTAGAAGTGTTCTGGAAGCTTTGAGAAGAGACTTGGGCGTCGGGAGCTTTGATCCGAGTTTCTTGGAAAGAGATCCTCCTGAATGGGGGGCCCACAGGGTCTATTTATAGGCAAAATAAGGCCCTGGGCGGTTACCGAGCGGTTACCGAGCGGTTACCACTTGCGTCGCGCAAGTACTTGCACGACCACTAGGCGGCGCGCAAGTGTACTTGCGCGACCATAAGGGAACTTGTCAAGACAGGGACTTACTCCTAAGGAGGAGGCCCAGGTTGAGGGAATTGAAAAGTATTTTGGAGACTTGGGACTTACTCCTGAAAAGGAGGCCCAGGTTTTAGGGGATTGGGTCTTACTCCTGAAAAGGAGGCCCAGAGCATTTTAAGGAATTATGGATTAGGGCTTAATCCTGAGGAGGATGCCCAAGTTAAAAGATTCTCTCATCCTTTGAATGATGAGGTTGAATAAAACCTTCCACATAATTCCTTTTAGAGAGGGAAGTCAATCAAGAAAACATGCCAAAGATGGCTTTGAAGAATGTCTTGAAGACTGGATCTTTGAAAAGGAGAGGTGGAATGGTATTAAGGAGATGACTTGGACAAGGAGGGCACCCAAAAAAACATAAGGGTGCGCAAGTCCTTAAGGGGCGCGCAAGTCCTTAAGGCTATGACCTCATTCTTGCACAAACTTAAGGCTACGACCTCTTCTTAAATTGCACACACACAATGAGTGTAGTATTCACTTGGTGCACACACAAGCCGTGGGTATGTTCTTCATTTGGGACACAAGTGAGCTTGGGCCTCGGCATTTTACTTCTTCTTGCATACAATTCTTTTACTTTTTGCACAAAAGTGAGCTTGGCCTCTTCCACTTGCTTATCACACACAAACTCAAAGTGTGCTCTTCACTTTTCACCCACACGAGATATGGCCTCGGGTTCTCCTTCAAAGTGTGCACTCCTAATGCACACATAGGGGCATACGGCCTTCACTTCTTCTTGTATACACAAGGGCCTCTCGGCCTTCACCCTTTTCACACCTACTTCCCATAGGATGTTCTTTGTGCAAGGGCCGCGTGTTGCTCAGGCCTCAAAGGGTGCAAGATGGCCTACTGCCGCACAAGCCAAATGCTTGAGTCACGGATCGTGCAACCCACAAGGGCGCAAGGGCTCACAAATGATTGGTGCAAGGGGAAGCCGTGCAAATGGTGTGCCCAAGGTATGCTTGAGTGCAAACCTCGCCCTCACTGCCTTAGCCACGCAAGTCATAATAGACAAGGAGGCGCGCAAGTGGAAGCTCCTTGGGCCGCGCAGGGTGCTACCAGCCGTTGCCGCGCAAGGGTGCAAGGCACCTCGGCCACGGGGCGTGCAAGGTGCTACCGTACAGGGAGCACGGTGCACAGAGGGGGAGCACAAAGGGTGCGGCCTTCTTCTCCCTATCGCGCTAGTGGTAGCGCACAAGGGGTCCCTTCGAAGCCTCGGATGGCTCTGGGAAAAACAGTCGCGCAAATGTGCGCGGTGGTTTTCTTTTCCTTCACAAGGCTCGGGAGAACCCACGGGACTTCGGTTTTTCATCAGAATTTCCGCCCCCCTCTCCATCCCCACGACCTCATTTTATAGGCAAGGTAGGGTTAGTTCATCCGCGTGAGAGAACAAAAAAAACTGAACCACCGCGATTTTCGGATCTTAACGGTTTCCTCCAAATTTTGAAATATCCTCTGTTGTTGAACGTGGGTTCCTTTTATTATTTTTCCTCCTTCACGTGCATGCGACTTAGAACGCATGCACGAACTTCCTTTGGCCCAAACCATGCAAAACACAAACCTTCATGGCCTCGGCACTTTGTTTTCCTCGGCCAACCTCGAAATTCTCCAAACATTGCATGAAAACTTATTTTTATGCATGGTTGTGTTCCTTAGGTCCAGACGAACCGGATGGAGGTCTTAGTTTGTTCGGAAGTGGCCGGATGCTCGAATACCGGCTTCGGGAGGCGTCTGGTACACGGCGAGGCCGTGGGTGGCACGGGGTGTCCTCGGCTTGAGCTCGAGGTTGAAGACATTCGGGGAGCCGTCAGATTGGCCATTTAATGAAGGCGGACGGCTGCAATTAGATCATCTCGCGCGAGATGGATCGTGCGGCCTGGATCGACGCGGGATGAAGCGGACGGCCGAGATTAGATCCCGGCTGAAAATCCCGCGTCCCACATCGAAGCGGCTCTCAGTTTTTTCGCGGTTTATCAAAGTAGCGATGCCCGCTACACCTCGATTGAACTCCCAACCTCCACGGTGCCGCCCCGCACCGTGTTCTTCTGCGGGCGCGCTCTGCGCCCACCCCTGCCTCTGCGGGCGCGCTCCAACCGCCAACTATGCTCCTCGGGCGTGCTATGCACCCACCATGTGCGCTCCTCCGGGGGCGCGCTGCCTCAGGGTGTCGCCTTGGCCTTGAGGACACCCCTTGAGCGCGGTTGACCCTCGTGTCCCGTATGAGCTCTAGGTGGTTGTCCTCGGCTGGCCTCCTTGATGGCTTAAAATTTTTGCAAAGTAATTCTTAGGGCTTTAATATTAGGGCTTTGTATAAAACAAAGTAACCATGTTTCCAATGCCAAATTCCATTTCCACTTCATAAGCTTGAATCACTTTGACTTCAAATCTTTCTCAATTTTCTTCCCCAATTTCCTTGTTTTAGACTCTGTGACGAAAGGAGCGTCAACAAAAGTCCCCCCTCAGAGTTGGATCTGGAGAGAAAGGAGGATTTGACTCTGAGGAAATCAAACTTTGAATCATATAATTGCTCAATATTACCTAAATCATACTGAATGTATGTTTAGCGAGCTGGAACTTGACTTTTATTCAGAGTTCCTTTGTCTTTTGTGTGGGCAGTTTAAAGTCATGCACGCCGGACATAAAGGGGCTAATGTTTAAGGTCGAAATAGCTTTGACCGGAAATGGATTAAAATGGATTCAATTCCTTGATAATTTATCTGAAAACAAATTACCATACTCAAGTATGAGGGAAAAAAATGTAAACTATGGCTTAAGAATATTTGAATCTGAGGAATGATATGAAAAAGAGCTAAAAGGCATTAGAAGAAGTAGTTTCCAAGAATGAAGTTACTATTATTTAACAAAACCCGTTAGGGGGTTGAAATATGCAGGGCCACCTATGGGCATTGGCTGCATAGTCAAATAAAATAGCATCTTTTGGCTGACAAGTCTGTTATGTGGACTGTTTATGCAAGGCCACCTATGGGCACGTGCTGCATAGTCAGGCAAAAGAACTCCCAGAAATTTACTTTCCTAGTGCTAAAAGCTAGTGAAAGTTTATGGAGATTCAAATTTTCTAAAGCATAGAGTTTGTTGTATGGAAAGAGGTACTTGAATATAGAGAAGATATTTCCAAACAAGAATATCGAAGAACTGGATGAATATCACTCCTACGAAGGTCTGACCCAAACGTAGGGAAGAAGAATAAACCATAGACTTGAATACTTTTAGATCATGAAAAAGGATATGGGACAAATATGTTAAGGATGACTATTTTTGCGGATCCCTACATACTGTCGTTTAAGACAAATAAGGACAAAAGAGGCATTCTTCCCAAGAATGAAGTTACTATTATTTAACAAACCCGTTAGGGGGTTGAAAACATGCAGGGCCACCTATGGGCATTGGCTGCATGGTCAAATAAATAGCATCTCTTGGCTGACAAGTCTTTTATGTGGACTGTTTATGCAAGGCCACCTATGGGCACATGCTGCATAGTCAGGCAAAAGAATTCTCAGAAGTTTGACATTTTTGTGACTATAAGTCATGAAAAGGGTTATGAAGATCTGAAAATATTTAAGGTTAGGATTATAATACATAAAGATGGGTATTTTCCAATGTATATAGAGATACATAGGTCAATGAAAACCATAATCATGTTGTGGCTGGATCCTGAATTGAAATTTGGACTTCACTACGTATCTCATAAGAATGAGAATCAAGCCATACGTAGTTCTTGAAACGCAGTTTAACGTCGTGCAGGACGAAAGGATGAGTGATCTTAGTTTTTGGGGTCATAGAATTCGGACCATAATAATGAATACACAGTGTGTGTTTTCATGAGGACTTTTCAGCCAAGGGACTGAAAGTGAAATTTGGGGTTAGGCCCAAAAGACTTGGGACTGGATTCGAGGGACACTCGAATGTTCCTACGTATCCCATAAAGATGGGAATCAAGTCCACGTAGTTCTAGAAACTACCCTTTGTACAAATTTGGTTCGTACATGTGAAGGGTGAAAAGGGACTTTAGTGCAATGATGGTTTTAACCTAAGATAAAAAGTTTAGGCATTACCATGTATGTACGTAGTCTTTTTGAAAATGAAAACCATGATTGAAAAAGAATCAATGTTTAATAATGGTTCCTTCTCAAATGAGGAAATCAAAGAATATTGTAGTTTATTGTCGTACTGGAAAAAAGTGTTGTATAGTTTAACGTCATATAACAAGGATGAAAGTGAATCAATGTAAAGATATTGATTCCAAGGGTGGTTTCACAAATCATAATCATATGAGATTGTGGTGAACCAATGTGAAGAGATTGTTTTTGGGCTTGAACCTTTGGGAGGTTGCCTACATACCCAGCCTAGAGGGCAAGGATCAAAGTCTGTGTAGTTCAATTAAAGAATGAATTAATGATCAAGTTGTTCTTGTGGACAATGATCTAAAAAAAATGTTGTTGGGACTTACACATGGTTAGTGGCCCAAAGGGAGTGTTATGGTTGATGTTCGCTCTAAGCTCACGTGAGTCATACTCGGTGTGAGAAACAAGATGTAATAACAACCTTAACGATGCACAGTTTAATGTCATGTAGGACATATCAAGGATTTTCTGTACAGTTTAGCGTCATGTAGTTAGGACGATGGGGACAATACAGTTTAACGTCATATTGGACGAAAGGGGGATTGTGCAGTTTTAATGTCATGCTGGACTTTTGATGATTATATAGTTTAACGTCTTTCCGGACGTGAGAGACTTTTATACAGTTTAGCGTCATGTAGTTAGGACGTCACAATTTAACGTCTTGCTGGACATATTTGCAAATAGTTTATGGTCGTATACATGGACCAGGAATGATGCAGTTTTAAGGTCATGCTGGACTGTTTATGGAACTTTTTCACAGTTTTAATGTCGTGTGGGACGAAGTTGCAGTTTAAAGTCATACTGGACCATTGCTGTATAGTTTTAGCGTCATATAGCAAGGACGAACTGATGCTGTACAGTTTAAAGTCATGTAGCTAAGACTAAGGTGAATCAATATGAGGATATCAGTTCTGATCTTTTTACAGTTTATCGTCATGCTGGACGTTGGAAGTGCCACACAGTTTAATGTCATGTTGCTAGGACACAATATAGTTTAATGTCATCTCGGACAGAATACAGTTTAGTGTCATGTAGGACAATAAGGGACTTAACACAGTTTAACGTCATGCTGGACGATGAAAGTGCCACACAGTTTAATGTCATGTCGCTAGGACAAAATATAGTTTAATGTCATCTCGGACAAAATATAGGAACTTCTATACAGTTTATTGTCATGTAGGACAAAATCAGGGACTATGCAGTTTAAAGTCTTGCAGTTAGGACTATTGGTGCTGCACAGTTTAATGTCATGTTGCAGGGACAAAATTTAGTTTAATGTCATCTCGGACATTGAAGGTGACACAGTTTAACGTCATGTTGGACGAAGTTGTAGTTTAAGGTCATACCGGACCTTGGTGTAGTTTAATGTCATACCGGACCTTGGTGTAGTTTAAGGTCATACCGGACCTTGGTGTATGAACCAATTGTAAGTCTTGGTTCTAGGAACAATATTTTGTGTTTATACAAAATACTTCTTCAGAAATCTGGCATTAGTTGGAGTCGTGATGTCTTCTCCATCCATTGAGATTAAACAGAACCAAAGATTAACTCTTCGTCTGATAAAGACTCTGCCTGATTAGCCTGTTTAGGCTGTGCCGTTTGATGGGGCGGTGCCCGTGACTTTGAAGTAGATGGCATGAAATCTGCCAGAGTCAAAGACAATTTAGGCTTTGATGCATACTCATCTTCTTCTGATTCCTCTTTCTTCTTTGAATTACGCTGCCCTTTTGAGGATTTGTCCTTTGATGGAGGCTTTACTGCAGCTTTTGTAGGAGACACAATTGGTTTCTTCAATTGTGTTCGCAAAATGGAATGAGTCCGATTGATTGTCTTTCTGACCATCCAATCATCATATTTTTTCGCAGTTTTGCTTTTGACTTCCTGCCACTCGCCTCCTTCCTCTGGATCTGTAGCGGTAATACACGCTACATGAGCTGAAGAACCCTTCAATTTGACTTGTCCCAAGTCAACCATCTTTTGTAGGAGGTCTTTAAAGACAAAATACTCCTGGATGGGATGTCCCAACATTTGATGAAAGAGACAATAATTGGGACGGTCTTCATCTCCTTCCTTGTTTGGTCTCTTCGGCACTGGTAATTGAACCAAATTATTTTCCAGAGCTGAAATGAAGTAACCAGGAACTTGCTCACTTCGGAAAGAGTATGTTTTACTCTTCATATCCTCAAATTGTTTTCGTCGTTGATCTTTTTGATCATTTGGACGAAACAGCCTTTGTTGTTGGCGTTCAGGAGGTGGAGCCCTTCGAGAAGATGAAGGTTTTGAAGTAGAAATAGGTACAGGTGCCTGTTTAAGCATAACTGTAGCAGTTTCTGCTTTACCCATTCTTCTTCCTGGAGTTGATGGAATTACACGAGATTTAACCTTAGCCTGCATAAGGGAATCTTCAATCTGTTGAGCGATTGAAGTAAGGTCTCGAAACCCTCCTGTGTATTTCACAGGGATCAATGGCGTGCGTAATTCGTCACGCAAATTTGCCACACAGATTGGCAATAATTCCTCCTGAGGGAGTGATAAACTCAAGGAATACGTTAATCCCTTCCAACGAGCAATGAAATCAGAGACTCTTTCATTCTCCCTTTGCTTGCAGTTTGTAAGATCGAAAACTGTCGTTTTTGGCAAAGTTGAGCTGAACTGAAGAAGGAATTTTTGACGAAGATCCTCCCATCCGATGACTGACCGGGATTTCAAGCTTGTATACCAGACAAAAGCTGGTCCTTGCAAGGTTCGCACGAAGCATCTGAGTTTCACTGCTTCTTGTTGTTCTGGAGTTCCCATCATAGGATCACAACAAGACACGTAATGCGTCAAATGTTGTTCAGGGTCGCCTGATCCATTGAAAGTAGGGAAAATAGGGTTTCCAAAACTGGATGGAGGAGAAATTGAATCTACCCATTCAGGGTAAACTTTCTTTTCAGGTTGAACTTGCGCCCGTTTCCCTTCCATAGTTTCTAACCGAGCTGTTAATGACTCAATAGTAGTTATTAACTTTTGAGAAACGTCAGGTTGAACTTGGTTTTGGGTAGGTGCAATGAATGGAGCTTGGACAGCCGTGGAGGTTGGTGCTGCAACTAATGGTAGTGCTGCCAACCGTTGTTGCGTTTGACCCGTAGGATTAGACCTCTGTGGGTGTACTGATAAAGGAGGATATTCCTGATCCATCTCAGTAGTTACAACAAATTCCTTCGGCTGTCGGACTTCAGCATTCTTAAGAAGAAGACTACTCTGAAGTAGTTCTGCATTCAACCTTCTTAATTCTTTCATTTCTTCCTCCTGTTGTGCAAGCCTTTGCTCTAATGAGAGCGATTGACCTCCTTCAGAGGAAGGGTGAGAAGTAACCTGATTCTTTCCTTTCCCCTTATTGGATCCTTTTCGGAGAGGGGGAAGTGGGTTACTTGAAGGAATACCCAAATTTTGGGTAAGCCTTTGATTACGTGTGCGCACACCTTCTTCATTTAGGTTTGTGTGCGCAACTTCTTGAGCAGGAACCTCTTCATCTGATCCCTCTGATTGAGCCTCATCTGGTGAATCAGCAGCAACGGCAGTGATGACATTAATGGATGCATATTTCATGAAATCCTTTCTATCATCATTTCTATGATATTGTCTCCTTTTATGTCCATGATAAGACATGGCATTCCGTTGACTTGACCCCTCAGGAATTTCTTTGTGAACCGTCACTTGGAGAGAATCTCCTGACATCTTGGCTCTTCGTTCCTCTTGAGGCTTATTCCCTAATCGAGAGAATACTGACTTTCTCTGAGGGAGGGATTGAAGATTTGAAAAAGTCCCCAGTCCGGTGGACTGGGGGTGTTCCTGTTGCTTCTGCTCAACTCCTCGAATCCCATTCGTTGATTCTGAGGGTTGGGTTAGAGAAGTCCCCAGTCTGGCAAGCTGGGGTGTCTCTTGACATGCTATGTCTGAGATCTTCTTGAAATCTCTCTTGATCTTGCGGATCTTAGTTCGGAAATTAGCTGGATGCATTAACCTGTATCCACTTTTATCACCTGGTTCAACAGACCGTTGGATGATTTCCGAAACTTCTGTCATTTGATGACGTGTTTGCTCCAGACGAGAGGCTTGCGCAATATTCTCGCCTGCTTGATGTAGGAGCAATTCAACAACCTGTTCTCTATATACTTGATTTTGAGAGGAACTAGTTGAAGCTTGATCTCGAGCAAGATTTTGATTATGAACAAAGCCCATTGACTGTGGCCGGCCATGGGCAATAACATTGCATGAGACCATTTTCGGCGGGCTTTGCTGACCGGAAAGCACTGTGAAATGTAGTGCTCCGTGAATACCCCATCCTCTGATATGAACATTAGATGGAGCATTGGAAATTAACTGACGCAATTTTCTCAGCGCGCCAAGGCATGAATGTTGAAGGGTTCTCTGTTGCTTTTCAGCCTTCGGATACCGAGAGACTGATAGAGATGCCAAATCAATCTGGAGTTGTAACCCTTCTATTATCTTAAGATGATTTTCATATTCATCGTAAGATAATACCTTCTTCTTTAATTGACAAAGAGTTTTCCATATGTTAAGACGAATATCATGGATTCCATCATCCGTCAACATCTTTGGAATGTCATACTGTGAATCAGCCAAAGGCCAAAACATGACTGGTACTTCACCTTTTGCCAGTTTTTTCCTCATGTTCAGCATTTCCTCTTTATCATTAAATGAAGATTCTTCTACCTGTTTGGACCAGAGTTGGTGTTTCCTTGTTGCTTCATCGGATTCAACAAGATTGGTAGAGGAATCACTATTCATGCTGGAAGATGAATGACCTAGGGAAGGTTCGGAGAATAACCTGAACCCCAAGCTATCTTCTGATGGAGAAAGAGTTTCACCTGCCGATAGTAAAACTTCAGACATGACTGGTTTTACGTTTGCAAGTGCCTCGAGATAGGAGGGCTTTCTCGTCACTACATTGCCTTCTGAAGAATTTTCGAGACAATGTGGATCACTGCTGCGGAGAGGACTTTCGCAGCGAAGTTCATCACCATGAGGAGGACCTTCATGATGGGTTACAGCAAAAGATGATATCTCTTGCTCCTTGGTCTTCTGACCACACAGAGGGTTCCTGTGGTTCTCATCTGAAGAAGAAACTTCAAGATTGACCGAATTTTCATGAAGCAAGTCTTCATGAGGAAGTGTCTGTTGAAGACCTTCGGGATTAATGTTCCTGTTATTGGGAACTGAGGGAGTAGAATCTTGAATTCCGATAGATAAATGACTGAGGGCTTCAAGAACTCCAGCATCGAGCAAGGCCTTGTTGCAGATTGGCCTTTGATCTCCTGACTGTGCTGGGCGGATCTTTTTCTTAGATGCCTTCTTACTCGCTTTAGAAATCACTTGATGACGAAAGTGATTGCTCTGAGCAGGTGTATGTGCCTGATCAGGAAAGATGGTCAGGTTAGGCTGACGATCATCGCTCAAATCAGATGTATGTGCCTGACTTGGTTGTCCATATGATATGGGGGAGTAGGCCCCACAACTCTCTTGGACTGGAACAGATGTGTGTGTCTGTTCCGGAGTGAATTGTTGATGTGTCACTCCACTGCTAGGGATAGATTTATGTGTCTGTCCCTGAGATGATGCTGAAGCTGTTATGATATCCTGGCAAGTATCCAGAATATGAGCAGGAATTTTCTTCTGCTCTTTCACCATTGACAAAATATGTTTGGTGACTTCAGCCGCCGGAACAGGGATATACGTCCATTCCGGGCTTGGAGTAGGTGTATGTGCCTGCTCCTGTCCTCCTTTTCCTGTCAGTGAATCCTGACAGTACTCAAGTGTGGAGGCAGAGAGTTTAGTCTGCCTCCTGTTTGTCGTCGGGGCTTTCCGACTGACTTCTCCGTGCGCTACCAAACGAGACTGTTGGTAGGCTTGATTAGTATTAGCAGGTGTATGTGCCTGCTGATTACACTTCGCCAAACGCTGTTGACGAGATCCATCATATGTAGTCAGACGAGCCTGCTGACTAACTGCTGATGTATAAGCAGGTGTATGTTCCTGCCTATGGTACTCCGCCGGAATTGCCTGGCGGGATCGGCTTGATGCTGCCAGACGAGTCTGCTGGACAGCAGGATTAAAACGAACAGGTGTGTATGCCTGCTCGTTATTTGCCACTAAGTTAGGTTGGTGGACTTCTCCGGAGATGGCATGGATGACAACCTGCCTATTATTAACCGGATTCCGTCTCTGGTGATTCATCTTGCCTGCTCGGGTTCGAGGAACCTGAGCTGAATGCCTGGAGCCGGTACCCTAATCATGTTGAGGGTGCACTACCGCACGAGTCTGGCGGCGATTGTTGATGGGAGCCCTTGAGAAGGACTCCTGTCTCTTTGAATTAAGGTCCTGCGGGACCTGCTCATTCACTTCCTCAGAATAAGGGAGTGAATGGAAATTGCGTTCCGGGGATAACGACCCGAAACGGTTGGAGACGGTAGTCAGCACCGCCTGCTTCTTGATTGCTGGTCGCCGTTGTCCGGACGACCAGGTAGAATTGTTAACTTGGAGGGCTTGACGAGCGGCCTCCAGAGTTGGGATAGTACCGTTACGACAGTACTCCTTAACCAGTGCATTTGAAACACAGCGTTGAAGACGCTGAGTTGGTGATGTCATCCTCAGAGCGGATGATGTTCCAGCAGGAGTAGCAGCATTGGTTTTCATGGCAGCAGACCTCACAGTAGAGGTGTTCTCAGCAGCAGTATTCACAGGGGTGAATTTAAGGAAAGCCATTTTTTGTAGAAGATCTTGAAAAAAGAGTGCCTGTTCCATATAACAGACATAATCAAGATGAATCCGGCTACTGCATCTTTTGGATGATCATATGTCAATGATTGCCTTGTTGGCCCAAGGGGCCTAACATCTAAGAAGAACATCACTTTAACTTGGTTAAGGATTCACGTCGGGTTCACCATTTTTTGTTTCGCGCGGAATCTGGGGATGACCTCCTCGACGGGAGATTCAAACGTTCCGATCGGTTTCTAACGGGTTTGTTCGTAGAACCGGAAACATCCAATGATTCCACATCCGTTTGGACCTACTTTCCAAAGGCAGGCGCTCATTAGCTTGTGGGCTAATGAGGCTTAGGAATTTGCATTGGTCGAGAGGATGGGAGGTCGGACTCATCACACCTTTTTTGAGGGGAATTATTGTCTACTCCGGGACTCTCTTTATAGATTTAAGTTAAGTTCGTGAATCCTTATTACATTACCAAGTATAAAATGAGCTTTCCTTTAGTTTTAACAATCAATGATTAAATATGCAAGAAATTTAGAGAATCTTTTATATGTATTCGAGGTTCTTCATCAATATAGAATCATCAATATTTGTTTAGAGATTCTTGGTCAATGGTATCCTTCAAAACATTTATATAAAAGTCTCTTGGTCATTTTGATGACCAGGCTGGTTTTAAAGCCACTCAGTGGGGCACTTGAAGTTTATCGTCATTCAGAAGGACATAGATTATTTCACTGTTGGGATCGAACCCATGAATGGGCTACCTACGTATCCTTTGTTTTGAAAAAGGAATCAGAACCCACGTAGTTCGAGGAATGGGATATGATGTTTTATGATTGATGGCTCAACGATGAATGTCATAATTACTTTTACACTCTAAGCTCACGTGAGTCATGCTCGGTGTGAGAAACAAGAGGTATTGGTAAAATTTAGACAATTGTGCCATAAAAGATGCAATCATAAGAATTTGTTTTGGGGCTTATGTATAGATGACTGCCCAGATAGGCGAAGGTTTAGGATTTACTTTTAGGAAGAAAATACATGAACAGGGTCCACAAAGTTATATGTGCTTCATGGAGATTTGAATACTCTAATCTTGGGGCTTACTCCTAAGGAGGATGCCCAAGTTAGGAGGGGACTTATGATTGGGTTTTATTCCTGAAAAGGAAACCCAAATCAAAGGAAATTTATGACTGGTTAAGAGAAATTTTAAGAGACTTGTGGCTTACTCTTAAGAAAGATGCCCAAGATTTATGACTAGGACTTATTCCTGAGAAGGAAGCCTAGGTTAGGGGACTTGGGGCTTACTCCTGAAAAGGAAGCCCAAGGTTATGACTGAGTCTTATTCCTGAAAAGGAAACCCAGGTTAGGATTCTCTCATCTTAAAGGATGAGGTTGAATGAATGAACTCTCAATCTTTGGTGACATAAAGATGTTTAAATCATTAGGTTTTGAGAGATATTTCACATAATTCCTTTCAGATAAGGATGTCAAATCAAGAAATCATGCCATAAATGGCTTTGAAGAGTATCTTGAAGACTGAATTGTAAAGACCCGCAAATTTCAAGGAAATTTTTTTCTTAATTTTCTTTGGAATTTTACAAGAGCGCAGCTTCAGACGGCACCTGATTCCGAGGCCCGGTGTGCCCGGAATCAATTTCCGAAGTTTGGCTCGGGTACGTTCAGTGAACGGACGAGCGGGTTTTTCTATCTTTTGAACCGGTGCCCGGAATCGAATTCTGAGGGCACCGATGAAATCGCAGCGCCGGTATTTGCTTAGAAACGCCTCTTCCGGAGTTGCGTTTGCTCAGACGTGGTTTTTAAATTTTACGGCTTTAAGTCAGAAATAAAATAAAGTTTGTGCGACAACTTTATTTTATTTCACTTAAGCTGCTTGGAAGCCACTTGAAGTCACTTAAAGACGGCTTGAACTGAGTTGAACTGGATAGGATGCTATCCAGAAATATCCTACCCCTTGGTAGGATATTTGTGCGGTGGGACCCGCACGAGCCCCGCCGTTTCTTTCGCTAAGTAACGCACCCGCGAAAACCCGTCAAGTAACTGAAAAGTCAACCGACGCGTTTTCTTTAATTCTTAACAGACCATTTAATTGGGCGGTTTATTTCGTGAATTAAATGGACTGTTTCTTCGTGAATTAAATGGGTCGTTTCTTTCGTTGAATTAATTCAACGAATTGATGGATCGTTTCTTAACCGGTTTCGTGTTGGCATGTTTATAAAATAAGACCAACATAAAAATCCTTGGAAAGGATTTGAAAGAATCTTCGTTCCTCCACCCTCTCCGCGAAGAACGCGAAGAACGCGAAGAACGCGAAGAACGCGAAGAACGCGAAGAACTCCGGCGAACGGAATTCGACGACGCACACCAAGATCTGCGACGTCGACGAGATCTACCCGCGACGTTCTTCGGCGACGTCTTTCTTCCGCGGCCGATCCTCGTTCGGCAACAAAGGTGAGAATCGGATCTTTTCTTCTCCCTTTTTAATTTCAATATCAACGGATTTAAACTAATTAAATCCGTTGATCTTGATCCGGAGATTGGCGACGCGACGAGCGATTCCGCGACGACGCGGCGACCTCCATCTTCCGCGACGAGCAATTCCGCGACGATCCCTCGTTCGGCAACGACAGCTGCGAGGTAAGGGATGTTGGAATTCTTTTTAAAATCCCGTGTTTATTCTTTTGAAATATAGAACCCGAGCAGGTGAAGGCAGAGCACCAGGTACCAGCAGGTTTGGTACAGCCCTTGGAGGTCCCGGAGTGGAAGTGGGACGGCATATCTATGGACTTCGTGACTGGACTTCCACGCACTTCCAGAGGTCACGACTCCATTTGGGTGATTGTCGACCGACTCACCAAGTCGGCACACTTCTTACCCATCAGAGAGCAGGGCTCAGTAGAGAGCTTGGGACGTCTTTACGTCCAGGAGATCGTACGGCTTCACGGTGTGCCATCGTCTATCGTCTCCGATCGAGATGCTCGTTTCACTTCCAGGCTTTGGAAGGGGTTGCAGGAGGCATTCGGGACGCGGCTCCATCTGAGCACAGCCTTCCACCCTCAGACGGATGGACAGACGGAGAGGACCATACAGACACTCGAGGACATGCTCCGTGCATGTGTTCTCGACTTTGGTCGCAGCTGGGAGGACCACCTACCCTTGGTGGAGTTTGCGTACAACAACAGCTACCACTCCACCATCGGGATGGCACCATACGAGGCGTTGTACGGCAGACCCTGCAAATCACCGTTGTGCTGGACAGACCCTGGGGAGTCAGCACTCGTGGGACCAGAGATGGTCCGAGCCACGACAGAGAAGGTCCAGATCATCCAGGAGAGGATGAGGACAGCTCAGAGCCGGCAGAAGTCATATGCTGACAGGAGGCGGAGGCCACTAGAGTTCGAGGATGGCGACCACGTCTTTTTGCGTGTCTCACCTCGACGTGGTTTACGGAGATTTGGCCGAGGCGGCAAGTTGTCTCCACGCTTCATCGGGCCTTTCCAGGTCCTCAGCAGGATAGGAGAGGTGGCTTATCGCCTGGCTCTACCACCTCAGTTGCACCGGGTGCACGACGTCTTCCACGTGTCTCAGCTGAGGAGATACGTGCACGACCCGACGCACATCATCGACTTTGGGGAGCTGGACGTGGACGATGGGGCGACCTTTGCGGAGGTTCCAGTGGAGATCGAGGATCGACAGGAGCGGGTCCTACGTGGGCGGGCGATTCCTCTTGTGCGCGTCAGGTGGCAGCACGGGAACCTCCAGGAGAGCACTTGGGAGCGGGAGGCTCAGATTCGTGCTCAGTACCCCCATTTGTTCCCCTAGTTTTTGATGTATCTTTACGGGGACGTAAAGCCCTGAGGTGGGAGTAATGTAAAGACCCGCAAATTTCAAGGAAATTTTTTTCTTAATTTTCTTTGGAATTTTACAAGAGCGCAGCTTCAGACGGCACCTGATTCCGAGGCCCGGTGTGCCCGGAATCAATTTCCGAAGTTTGGCTCGGGTACGTTCAGTGAACGGACGAGCGGGTTTTTCTATCTTTTGAACCGGTGCCCGGAATCGAATTCTGAGGGCACCGATGAAATCGCAGCGCCGGTATTTGCTTAGAAACGCCTCTTCCGGAGTTGCGTTTGCTCAGACGTGGTTTTTAAATTTTACGGCTTTAAGTCAGAAATAAAATAAAGTTTGTGCGACAACTTTATTTTATTTCACTTAAGCTGCTTGGAAGCCACTTGAAGTCACTTAAAGACGGCTTGAACTGAGTTGAACTGGATAGGATGCTATCCAGAAATATCCTACCCCTTGGTAGGATATTTGTGCGGTGGGACCCGCACGAGCCCCGCCGTTTCTTTCGCTAAGTAACGCACCCGCGAAAACCCGTCAAGTAACTGAAAAGTCAACCGACGCGTTTTCTTTAATTCTTAACAGACCATTTAATTGGGCGGTTTATTTCGTGAATTAAATGGACTGTTTCTTCGTGAATTAAATGGGTCGTTTCTTTCGTTGAATTAATTCAACGAATTGATGGATCGTTTCTTAACCGGTTTCGTGTTGGCATGTTTATAAAATAAGACCAACATAAAAATCCTTGGAAAGGATTTGAAAGAATCTTCGTTCCTCCACCCTCTCCGCGAAGAACGCGAAGAACGCGAAGAACGCGAAGAACGCGAAGAACGCGAAGAACTCCGGCGAACGGAATTCGACGACGCACACCAAGATCTGCGACGTCGACGAGATCTACCCGCGACGTTCTTCGGCGACGTCTTTCTTCCGCGGCCGATCCTCGTTCGGCAACAAAGGTGAGAATCGGATCTTTTCTTCTCCCTTTTTAATTTCAATATCAACGGATTTAAACTAATTAAATCCGTTGATCTTGATCCGGAGATTGGCGACGCGACGAGCGATTCCGCGACGACGCGGCGACCTCCATCTTCCGCGACGAGCAATTCCGCGACGATCCCTCGTTCGGCAACGACAGCTGCGAGGTAAGGGATGTTGGAATTCTTTTTAAAATCCCGTGTTTATTCTTTTGAAATATAGAACCCGATCACGAAACAATTTTAATTTATTTAAAATTGTTGATTGGTTTCTTTCCTGTTTCTCCCGTTGATTATGACTAACGCGGAGGGTGCGGGTCTAACGAACAAGACCCGGCAACCCTCCGTCGATCTTCCTTTGTGTGCGGATTTGGCGAGCGACGGCAAAAGCGCGACGCAAGGGCCATATGTTGATTCCGCAGTGGAGGACGCATCCCGGGAGGAACAACGGCGCAGACGGGAGGCAAATCGGGCCACCGGAACATCTCCGGCGGCCCGCGGAAGGAGGCGGCGGCGCGGGTCGCCGGCGCGGCGGCGCCGGCGACCGGGGGCGGCGGCGCCCGGCGCGCCGCCGGAGGAGTCCGCCGCGGCCGAGCCGCGGCGGCGGCGAGCCGCCGGACCGCGTCCGCGGTCCGGCCTTCCAGCACGCGGCCCGCGCGGGCCGCGTTTTCTCCAAAGCCGCGGGTTTGACCCGCGGCGGCAGCGCTTCGGCCGCTCGGCCGAAGCCGAGCCGGTCCGGTCGGCCGGGCCGCGCCCAGGCCGGACCGGACCCGGCCGAGCCGGTTCGGGCCGGGTCGGGCCGACCCGGTTCGGGCCGACCCGGTTCGGCCGACCCCAGGGGGGGTTCGGGCCGGGTCGCCCCGGGCCCAGTACCCCCGTTTCGGGCCCTCTACGGTCTTTCGCCCATATCTTGGGCCTGGGACCTCCGATTGACGAACCGTCAGCGGCTACGCGATCCTTGGATCGAGACGGTCGTTTCGGTATATTATACTCAAGGTTTCGGAAGACTTTGGGTTCGGCCGGGTTGGTTCGTACACGAAGCCAACCGGGCCCTCGGAGCGGAAACGCTCATAACTTGAGCTACGGACGTCCGAACGACGTACCGTCAGCTGTGGTGGTTTCCTCTAAGTGAGACGGAACTTTTGGCATACTCCGCCCGAGGATCGGATACAGGCGGAGTACGGTCGGGTTGGTTTTGCCCTAAAAACCAACCGGGCCCCTGGGACGAAAATGCCAATAACTCTCAGACCGGGCGTCCGATTGACGCGCCGTCTGTCGCGTTGAGATCCTGTTGTCGATACGGAACTTTTGGATACATCAACTTCGGACTACGTGTCAGTTGATGTATCAGCCCCTCGGCTCGTGGAGCGGACCCTCCTAAACGAGCTCGCTACGTGCGGGAACCCTAGCGCTGGCTGTGACCTCGACGACAGAGCAGAGATCCTCCGTGGACTGCGACGACGGCAGAGCAGAGATCCTCCGTGGACTGCGACGACGGCAGAGCAGAGATCCTCCGTGGACTGCGACGACGGCAGAGCAGAGATCCTTCGTGGACTGCGGCGACGACTGTGCAGAGATCCTCAGTGGACTGCGTCGACTACTGCACTCAGCGATCCCACGTGGATCAGTGCTTCAGGTTCTGTGTGAGCCCGATCCTCCGTGGGTCCTTACTACCGGTTCTGTGTGAGCCACTGCCTACAGGTTCTGTGTGAGCCCGATCCTACGTGGGTCTTTTTGCGGGGGTTAGTACCTATCGATCCTTCGTGGGTCCGACGACTGAGACGGATCAGTGATCGTCTTTGACGTCATCTGAAAAAGTATACCTGGTTGAGCTGAATCTTATGTTACTCTCCTTTGTGGATTGTGTTGAACTATCCTTTGTGGATTTACTGTTTACTCTCCTTGTGGATTTGAGTCTTGCTTTCCTTTGTGGATTGAGTTGTTCTTGAGCTCGTGATCAGAGCTAGAATTGGGGACTTAGGTATATGTATGGGCATATACCTAAGTCGAGTCAGATGTTACTTCGTGATTGCATCTTTCTTTTGTGCTATATCCTTTGTGGATTTCGGGAGACCTTCGGGGGTCTCGGGGTCCTTACTGAGTAGTTGTACTCACCCCTGCACGGGCTATGCCCGCACTTCGTGGTGTTGGTTGCAGACGACGGACAGCGTTGATCGCGGTTGGGGCGTGGAGCAGGACGGTACCTGGAGGTGGACCACTGGACGGGACGTGCTCAGAGCGGACGTGGGGCCCGAGGAGCTTGGAGGCTATCTGTACCCACCCTTCAGGTGGGATTGCCAGTGGACGACACGAGGCCGCCGTCTTTTCTTCAGTTGCTGTACTTTACTTTTCAGTTGTACTTTACAGTTGGGCTTGTATTTCCGGCCCCTTTACCTTTCTGCACTTTACTTTCCGCTTGCTGACTCTGTGTGGTTGTTACTTATAAAGGCAATGCCTTCCCTGTTTACTGGGATTTTACGCCTTGGTGCTAGTCGCCAGCCCCTGGCCTATGGAAGGCGGGCTTGGGGTAGTCACGGCACGGGCCCCGAGGACGGGTCGAAGCCACTTGAAGTCACTTAAAGACGGCTTGAACTGAGTTGAACTGGATAGGATGCTATCCAGAAATATCCTACCCCTTGGTAGGATATTTGTGCGGTGGGACCCGCACGAGCCCCGCCGTTTCTTTCGCTAAGTAACGCACCCGCGAAAACCCGTCAAGTAACTGAAAAGTCAACCGACGCGTTTTCTTTAATTCTTAACAGACCATTTAATTGGGCGGTTTATTTCGTGAATTAAATGGACTGTTTCTTCGTGAATTAAATGGGTCGTTTCTTTCGTTGAATTAATTCAACGAATTGATGGATCGTTTCTTAACCGGTTTCGTGTTGGCATGTTTATAAAATAAGACCAACATAAAAATCCTTGGAAAGGATTTGAAAGAATCTTCGTTCCTCCACCCTCTCCGCGAAGAACGCGAAGAACGCGAAGAACGCGAAGAACGCGAAGAACGCGAAGAACTCCGGCGAACGGAATTCGACGACGCACACCAAGATCTGCGACGTCGACGAGATCTACCCGCGACGTTCTTCGGCGACGTCTTTCTTCCGCGGCCGATCCTCGTTCGGCAACAAAGGTGAGAATCGGATCTTTTCTTCTCCCTTTTTAATTTCAATATCAACGGATTTAAACTAATTAAATCCGTTGATCTTGATCCGGAGATTGGCGACGCGACGAGCGATTCCGCGACGACGCGGCGACCTCCATCTTCCGCGACGAGCAATTCCGCGACGATCCCTCGTTCGGCAACGACAGCTGCGAGGTAAGGGATGTTGGAATTCTTTTTAAAATCCCGTGTTTATTCTTTTGAAATATAGAACCCGATCACGAAACAATTTTAATTTATTTAAAATTGTTGATTGGTTTCTTTCCTGTTTCTCCCGTTGATTATGACTAACGCGGAGGGTGCGGGTCTAACGAACAAGACCCGGCAACCCTCCGTCGATCTTCCTTTGTGTGCGGATTTGGCGAGCGACGGCAAAAGCGCGACGCAAGGGCCATATGTTGATTCCGCAGTGGAGGACGCATCCCGGGAGGAACAACGGCGCAGACGGGAGGCAAATCGGGCCACCGGAACATCTCCGGCGGCCCGCGGAAGGAGGCGGCGGCGCGGGTCGCCGGCGCGGCGGCGCCGGCGACCGGGGGCGGCGGCGCCCGGCGCGCCGCCGGAGGAGTCCGCCGCGGCCGAGCCGCGGCGGCGGCGAGCCGCCGGACCGCGTCCGCGGTCCGGCCTTCCAGCACGCGGCCCGCGCGGGCCGCGTTTTCTCCAAAGCCGCGGGTTTGACCCGCGGCGGCAGCGCTTCGGCCGCTCGGCCGAAGCCGAGCCGGTCCGGTCGGCCGGGCCGCGCCCAGGCCGGACCGGACCCGGCCGAGCCGGTTCGGGCCGGGTCGGGCCGACCCGGTTCGGGCCGACCCGGTTCGGCCGACCCCAGGGGGGGTTCGGGCCGGGTCGCCCCGGGCCCAGTACCCCCGTTTCGGGCCCTCTACGGTCTTTCGCCCATATCTTGGGCCTGGGACCTCCGATTGACGAACCGTCAGCGGCTACGCGATCCTTGGATCGAGACGGTCGTTTCGGTATATTATACTCAAGGTTTCGGAAGACTTTGGGTTCGGCCGGGTTGGTTCGTACACGAAGCCAACCGGGCCCTCGGAGCGGAAACGCTCATAACTTGAGCTACGGACGTCCGAACGACGTACCGTCAGCTGTGGTGGTTTCCTCTAAGTGAGACGGAACTTTTGGCATACTCCGCCCGAGGATCGGATACAGGCGGAGTACGGTCGGGTTGGTTTTGCCCTAAAAACCAACCGGGCCCCTGGGACGAAAATGCCAATAACTCTCAGACCGGGCGTCCGATTGACGCGCCGTCTGTCGCGTTGAGATCCTGTTGTCGATACGGAACTTTTGGATACATCAACTTCGGACTACGTGTCAGTTGATGTATCAGCCCCTCGGCTCGTGGAGCGGACCCTCCTAAACGAGCTCGCTACGTGCGGGAACCCTAGCGCTGGCTGTGACCTCGACGACAGAGCAGAGATCCTCCGTGGACTGCGACGACGGCAGAGCAGAGATCCTCCGTGGACTGCGACGACGGCAGAGCAGAGATCCTCCGTGGACTGCGACGACGGCAGAGCAGAGATCCTTCGTGGACTGCGGCGACGACTGTGCAGAGATCCTCAGTGGACTGCGTCGACTACTGCACTCAGCGATCCCACGTGGATCAGTGCTTCAGGTTCTGTGTGGTTGTTACTTATAAAGGCAATGCCTTCCCTGTTTACTGGGATTTTACGCCTTGGTGCTAGTCGCCAGCCCCTGGCCTATGGAAGGCGGGCTTGGGGTAGTCACGGCACGGGCCCCGAGGACGGGTCGTGACATGAATCTTGAATAGGAAGGGTGAAATGGCTTAAGAGGGGTGAAAAAGGGCAAGATGGGCACCCAAAAAGATAGGGGCGCGCAAGTATTGAAGGTCGCGCAAGTCCTGCGGCGGCGCGCAAGTATTGGTCGCGCAAGTATACTTGCGCGACATAAGGGATACTTGCGCGATTTTCAACCAGAGTTGAATTACTTGAGCGACTCTTTACTAAACCCTTTCCCATCCTCTTGAGGTTCTTTTAGAAGAGGGACGCGCAAGTTATATTGAAGGAATTAAGTCGGCGCGCAAGTGTTTGATAAATTTCAACACTTAGGCCTTCCTTCTTCCCTTTAGATCTTCCATTCTAGGTAAGAAATTACCTTAGAAGTGTTCTGGAAGCTTTGAGAAGAGACTTGGGCGTCGGGAGCTTTGATCCGAGTTTCTGGGAAAGAGATCCTCCTGAATGGGGGGCCCACAGGGTCTATTTATAGGCAAAATAAGGCCCTGGGCGGTTACCGAGCGGTTACTGAGCGGTTACCACTTGCGTCGCGCAAGTACTTGCACGACCACTAGGCGGCGCGCAAGTGTACTTGCGCGACCATAAGGGAAATTGCCAAGACAGGGACTTACTCCTAAGGAGGAGGCCCAGGTTGAGGGAATTGAAAAGTATTTTGGAGACTTGGGACTTACTCCTGAAAAGGAGGCCCAGGTTTTAGGGGATTGGGTCTTACTCCTGAAAAGGAGGCCCAGAGCATTTTAAGGAATTATGGATTAGGGCTTAATCCTGAGGAGGATGCCCAAGTTAAAAGATTCTCTCATCCTTTGAATGATGAGGTTGAATAAAACCTTCCACATAATTCCTTTTAGAGAGGGAAGTCAATCAAGAAAACATGCCAAAGATGGCTTTGAAGAATGTCTTGAAGACTGGATCTTTGAAAAGGAGAGGTGGAATGGTATTAAGGAGATGACTTGGACAAGGAGGGCACCCAAAAAAACATAAGGGCGCGCAAGTCCTTAAGCGGCGCGCAAGTCCTTAAGGCTACGACCTCATTCATGCACAAACTTAAGGCTACGACCTCTTCTTAAATTGCACACACACAATGAGTGTAGTATTCACTTGGTGCACACACAAGCCGTGGGTATGTTCTTCATTTGGGACACAAGTGAGCTTGGGCCTCGGCATTTTACTTCTTCTTGCATACAATTCTTTTACTTTTTGCACAAAAGTGAGCTTGGCCTCTTCCACTTGCTTATCACACACAAACTCAAAGTGTGCTCTTCACTTTTCACCCACACGAGATATGGCCTCGGGTTCTCCTTCAAAGTGTGCACTCCTTATGCACACATAGGGGCATACGGCCTTCACTTCTTCTTGTATACACAAGGGCCTCTCGGCCTTCACCCTTTTCACACCTACTTCCCATAGGATGTTCTTTGTGCAAGGGCCGCGTGTTGCTCAGGCCTCAAAGGGTGCAAGATGGCCTACTACCGCACAAGCCAAATGCTTGAGTCACGGATCGTGCAACCCACAAGGGCGCAAGGGCGCACAAATGATTGGTGCAAGGGGCAGCCGTGCAAATGGTGTGCCCAAGGTATGCTTGAGTGCAAACCTCGCCCTCACTGCCTTAGCCACGCAAGTCATAATAGACACGGAGGCGCGCAAGTGGAAGCTCCTTGGGCCGCGCAGGGTGCTACCAGCCGTTGCCGCGCAAGGGTGCAAGGCACCTCGGCCACGGGGCGTGCAAGGTGCTACCGTACAGGGAGCACGGTGCACAGAGGGGGAGCACAAAGGGTGCGGCCTTCTTCTCCCTATCGCGCTAGTGGTAGCGCACAAGGGGTCCCTTCGAAGCCTCGGATGGCTCTGGGAAAAACAGTCGCGCAAATGTGCGCGGTGGTTTTCTTTTCCTTCACAAGGCTCGGGAGCACCCACGGGACTTCGGTTTTTCATCAGAATTTCCGCCCCCCTCTCCATCCCCACGACCTCATTTTATAGGCAAGGTAGGGTTAGTTCATCCGCGTGAGAGAACAAAAAAAACTGAACCACCGCGATTTTCGGATCTTAAAGGTTTCCTCCAAATTTTAAATATCCTCTGTTGTTGAACGTGGGTTCCTTTTATTATTTTTCCTCCTTCACGTGCATGCGACTTAGAACGCATGCACGAACTTCCTTTGGCCCAAACCATGCAAAACACAAACCTTCATGGCCTCGACACTTTGTTTTCCTCGGCCAACCTCGAAATTCTCCAAACATTGCATGCAAACTTATTTTTATGCATGGTTGTGTTCCTTAGGTCCAGACGAACCGGATGGAGGTCTTAGTTTGTTCGGAAGTGGCCGGATGCTCGAATACCGGCTTCGGGAGGCGTATGGTACACGGCGAGGCCGTGGGTGGCACGGGGTGTCCTCGGCTTGAGCTCGAGGTTGAAGACATTCGGGGAGCCGTCGGATTGGCCATTTAATGAAGGCGGACGGCTGCGATTAGATCATCTCGCGCGAGATGGATCGTGCGGCCTGGATCGACGCGGGATGAAGCGGACGGCCGAGATTAGATCCCGGCTGAAAATCCCACGTCCCACATCGAAGCGGCTCTCAGTTTTTTCGCGGTTTATCAATGTAGCGCTGCCCGCTACACCTCGATTGAACTCCCAACCTCCACGGTGCCGCCCCGCACCGTGTTCTTCTGCGGGCGCGCTCTGCGCCCACCCCTGCCTCTACGGGCGCGCTCCAACCGCCAACTATGCTCCTCGGGCGTGCTATGCGCCCACCATGTGCGCTCCTCCGGGGGCGCGCTGCCTCAGGGTGTCTCCTTGGCCTTGAGGACACCCCTTGAGCGCGGTTGACCCTCGTGTCCCGTATGAGCTCTAGGTGGTTGTCCTCGGCTGGCCTCCTTGATGGCTTAAAATTTTTGCAAAGTAATTCTTAGGGCTTTAATATTAGGGCTTTGTATAAAACAAATTCACCATGTTTCCAATGCCAAATTCCATTTCCACTTCATAAGCTTGAATCACTTTGACTTCAAATCTTTCTCAATTTTCTTCCCCAATTTCCTTGTTTTAGACTCTATGACGAAAGGAGCGTCAACACTGACCTAAGAGCCTCGCATCACTGACCCCATTTCCTGTAGTGGTACCCTAATCTATATTATCCAATTTGATCAATACGTTATTTATCGGCTACCTAATGACAATGATTCTCTACATGACACCTAGTGGTAGCTTCTACTATCAGTGACTTCTCTGCTAGAAATCTATTTATTATAAAATCTTACTCCAGTACCCCATCAGCTGTCAGAATGATAAGGGATATCATGGATATCCCGATTTCTAGGAATAGTCCCTGCTCAAAGGTTTGTTCCGTGAAGAACAGGTCCTACACCATATTCATTGAGTAGCGAGAAAGATCCATAAATCTTGCTGAGTACTCCACTACTATCTGACTGCCTTATTGTAGATGTTGGAGATCCTATATGTGAACAGAGTGAAATGTCGCTAGAAATAACTCCTCCATAAAAAGATGCTCAAAGGATATCGATGTTACAGTCGTCTCCTCATGATTATAGTTCACTAAGATCCACCATCTCTCCCACCGACCCATATAGAAGACACGCGGCTAGGATTGACATCTGGTCGAAAGGCATCCTTACTAGGATAAAGAAACATGTAATAACATCTAGTCAATACTGAGATGCTTGGGGGTCTGGCTCACCCCTAAACCTGGGACGTCTCTACCTCTAGAACTCATGTGACACACTCATATTACATGATTCCAATATTAGTAACACATGTTGTAATTACTGCTCTTCCAGTGGTGGTATCACTTGTGCACCACCAATGGGTTCAATCTCTGGCACCAGTCCATATACTGACGCCTCATCGCTAGGTGGATCAACCTCATGATCATGCATCCGAATTCTGACTGGATATCTATATAGATTAATCCTAAAAAAGATCAAGACATACCATGATCAATATTGTATACCTGGTGAGATAACACAAACTCAAGAAGTACATGAGAACACATTGAATCCTATTTGATGGATGTACCATTTATTGTTCAGGAAACTAGTGTTTTCATGTCAATATTCAGAATTTATAATTCCTAGTCTTAGAGTGTAAATACGTTTTCCACAACAACAACAATATATTCCTTATCTTAAAATATGAACTTGAAACATATTACAATGTTCTGCCAAAATAACTCATAGAATCTTGGTTCCTTAGGTAGAACCAACCACCCTTAATACCACTCTTCTAAAACCTATCTTCTTGTATCCCATGTCGTGTCTACCTAAATCCTACCTCCTATAAGCTAGGGGCTGGAGACAGACACTCAGTAAGAGTATGCAAAAAATGGGAGGCATTTTACTATGTACCTATACACACATACACATCTCCAAGACCGAAATCCGGAAACATTTAAACCCTAAGTAAAAAAAGCATGCATACGCTAAGATACAAACCATAGTGTATGATAGTTGGAAAATTGGAATGTAAAAAAAGGGATAGAATAAAATCCCACCAAAAGAAATAGTCTACAAAGTCAATGCACAAGTTTATGAATCTCGTCCCAAAAAACCCTACCTGATGGGTAGGTATAGAAATATCTGTCTGAAATCGCTAAAGGACACATTGTCTGTAGGTACTCTCTTTAAGAACCACCTCACACATGTCCACCAGGGACTCCATCATAGAGTCATTCATCTACAAAAGACATGATATGGGTGGGCATATCTTATGTAGGGGTGACTAAAACAATACTCAGTAGGACACATTAATTCAATAAAGGAAACCACCATGGAATTCTCCAAGTGTTTACCACAAGGGAAATCAACAAGGAATTCACCAAGCATACTAAAACAAAAACACATAATGAAAATCCAATATAGTCATCTCACATAGATATAAGTCTAAATAATGAAGATATGGATGTATAGTTTTAGTGCATGGATATCTCAGTCACAATGACACTAGATGTGTGGGCAGCACGTGGAGCATTGATGGAACTCGAAGCGGCGATGGTGATCAGGGCGTCGATGACTCACAGAGCATTAATGGAGAAAAAATTGTTGATGGAACATTGAGTGTCAATAGAACACAGTGTGTCTATGGTGCAGAGAGTGTTGATTGGTCATGCATACCCTATGTAACAAAGTCACTAATTCTCAACCAGTCGAAGGATTCCGCTCATAGAGCACTTGTTTTGGGAGAACATACTACTCAATCCATGAGGTCATTTCCAGAATCCCCAAAAACACACATAGAGTATCTCAAAAAGAACACCTTTTCTCAAGGGTCCCAACACTGTATACATCTCATCAAATGGACACACGGTTCAAAAGATACTACCATTTTTCACAAATGTCTATCCCAGGTCTAGATAGGGTCCGATCAGACCAACTAGACCCAATCTGACCCGATCCAATCCAGCTGACCCGACCTGGTCTGGACCCGTTCATCTTTGCCTAAAAAATATCAGCCCGTTGGGCCACTGGGTTATCCCAACCTTCTCAGTCCAACTCGCCGTGTGTGGGCCAGTGTATGTGCACTGGATGCAGCCCACCCTTGCTCTATATATGATGTCAACACGACACCAAACCAGGTGTCTCGTGGTCAGTCCACATTCCCTGTACGCAGCTATAGATTAGATGTGTGTCCCTCCTTCGACATGGCTTCGATCCAAATTCCTTCTTTGTTTTCAACCTTTGGTCAAGGCATGTGGCCTCCACCACTGCGGTCCCTCTACTGTTCTACCACCTCCGATTCTTCAATCACCGATAGGATGATTGTAGTCCTCTATTTCACCCACATGCAAACATCACCACGAGCCACTGATTTCTAACCTACAAAGCCACCGTCATACCAAGTTCCACGGGTCCCTTCTGCGTCACGAGTTCTCCATTTTTTCGAAACTGAGCCACTTACACGATCCTCGGGTCACAACATTCAAGGATTTCGGTCTTCTTCCGCCTTGATAGAACTCCAAGTGTCTGGTCGTATTCGGTTCCTCCTGGAAAATTGCCTAGTGACCATAATGGTCCAACGATGAGGAACACCAAGAATAGAGATAAAATGACCACATAGAACACCTGAATAACAGATCATGTATTTTTTCACTCCATCCTTGATCCATTCATGTCAACATGATCACAAAGAAACCAACAACATAATACTCACCATTATCTATTCTCTTTAATCTCTCAATATTAATCTACCCCACAAGAATGATCAAACCGCTGATCAACCTTTTTATGGGTTGGTCTATGTAATTAATTTGATTATATGAGAGGGAATAGAAATATTAAAGATATCGACACCCAAAAACGAGGTTGGAACAGTTGTTGACGATGAATGGGGATCCATGTTTTCACTGATCCTTGATCCATTGATTTTTTTTGTTCATCCAAGAGTCTTCTTTCTCTTTTCCTTAGAGAGACTTCAAAGGTTATGACGATAACCTTGAATTCTAGAATGCAGGCATCAAATTAAATGAATCCAACAAATCTTCAAATAATATATTTTTATTAAAATATTGTACTAGCGGTTACTTTGAATTTTACACTATCACAATCAACTTTTTATGGTTGATGTTAGGCCCCACATAAGGTAAGTTCACCACTATGAATGCAACGGTGACCTTATATTTTTGATTGGGGAACCCTTTTAGATTTTACTCTAATTTATAGAATAAATTACTTTTGTGATTTATTAAAAATTATAAATTTCTCAACGTATCAGTCCGGGCCCACCATGCCTTGGAATTTCACACCATCTTAGCGCCTAACCATTAAATTTTTCTAATTAATTTATGAAAATAAAATCCTGAAAAATATGAGTCATTATATTATTTAACTACAAGGAACCTAGTATCCCAAAAAAAATTTATATTTATTAAATTATCATAGTTTAAAGGGTTAAATCATTAATGACTAATAAATTTAGCAGCTAAGGAGAACACGATACTTACATGATACCCATTTTAAATTAGGAAATTAATATAAAACATAACCAAAGTAAATGATCAGCATTTTTGAAACTCATTCAAAGGATTTATCTTCATAACATTGGGAAGGGAATAAAAATAAGGATGAGCTTAAATTATAATTAAGGGTTATATATAGTGAAATCTGTCAAGATTAAAAAAAATATTCAATAGGTATATGTAAATAAATGTAAAAATATGTAATTTTATCAACAACATGATCATGGAATAAGACAGAATCAATTTATCATTGTAACTTACTAATAAAAAATTCTATTTAATCAATAGATAAATAATTAAATTTACCTAGTGAGTATATCAGTGAAAAATAATCAAGGATAATAATAATAACTAAATTCTCTATGTAGGAAGTACCTAATTATTATACTCATGGTCTTAGTAATAATGATAATACTACTTTAAATATACCTTTAACAATATAGTTTAAAAAAATATATATAAATCCATCTGATTTGGCATACCAATTTTTCTAATGGTACACACCAAAGCACCGAGGGGATATATATTACAAGGAACTATCCACAAAATTCATGTATAATTCATTAACAATATATAAGGTTATCAATTTAATACATGAGTAAATATTTCATATCATCAAATATCTATATTGACTAAAGGATACAAGTTTATCAAATATTTATATAGGTAATAAAAAAACCGTTCAGGGATCTCATGTACATAAAAATGTAATATGCTTTAGGATGTAATCATATCTAACATAAATTAATATGAATATTTAAGATAAATGTTGTTTTTGATGAAAAATTATATAAAGAAATGTACTTTTTCTAGATCAAATTAACAATCATAAAATTAATTGATATTGAACAATAATATATTTAAATATTTTTAAAATTTTAAATTGATACACCTTGGAAAATAAAAATAATTAAATTATTAACAATTATTAACAATTATGCATTAATCATGTAATGACCTAGTACATCCCATGATCTATATATTTTCTACTTTGGGCCTTGCTCAAACCGTTTTTCTTTCCCTAAGTTATGTCCTTTAAGCATTCCCCATGAAAAGGCTTCATGATAGGATTGATATAGACACCACCTTATAAAGGGGTGCTTCGGGCTCCTCCTCTTTAGAATTGGGATTTCCATAATCACCCTCCTATAAATTCCCAACATCACTACTTAAACATCTTATGAAAAATGGCACTGATACCATTTATAACATCCCATTTCATCCTATAATCATGATATTGTCCTCTTTGGTCCTATCCCATAATGTTTTTAATTTCCTGGACTTAGGCTATCATACATACCCCAGGAAAAAGCATCATTATGGGAGAGGTATCAAAACCGCCTTACAAAGGGGTTCTTAATGCTCCTCCTCATTCGATGTAATATTTTCATAATATCCTATATCGAATGAGGAGGGTCACGAATCACATCGTTATAAGGTGGTTTTGATACGTTTCACATCAAGAGGCCTTTTATGGGTGATTCATGGGGGCTGGTGCCCAAGGAAAGGAAAACCATGTGGGATGGGCCCAAGGAGAACAATATCACGGTCGTTGGATGGGATAGATTGTTAAACATCATAAATACCTCAATGGGTAGTATATACACCACATAATAGTGAATATGTTCATATTAACAAAAATATATCAATGGAATTTAAATTGAATAAAAATATGGTACCTAAACTTTTCCTTTTATTGAAAATGATTTAAACATGTGTAAAATGGTTTCAATAATTTAATTAATTTATAAAAACAACATAAAATATATATTAATCTCTTATAACATTGCACCACTCATTTGTAAATAATACATAATTATTATACTTACGTGTTAATTGTCTTGTTTTATCTTATTTGTTTTTCATGAATGTTCTATATGTAAAAATTAGATATAAATCTATAATATCAATAATGATAATAATTTTATCAATGTAATTTTTATTCATTTTATAAATTATCATAACAATTATTAAAATTTTCGTAACGAAAATGATTCACATCACTTCATGGATATGGTAGTCTATAAGTATGTAAAAGAGATGATATCAATCCAAATATGGGTTAAAGGGTAATAAAGCGTAAGATATTTAAATTTTAAATATTTATATGAATTCATATATATCACATATATTCATAAAGCTTATCCTTATAAACATATAGGTTAATTGTATTTGAAAAATCAATCATAACTCTTTATGCGGTGGTAGTCCACCGTACACACATGAGACATTAGGATATTTTAAATATATTGGAATGTAAGAATGTATATGAGATATTATAATTTTATAAAAATAATTATACCAAAAAATTTTAATTTAAAATTTTAGCAGAGAATTATTTCTGTTCATAATAGGTATGGATGGAAAATGAGTTCCAATGGTTCGTGGGGCGGTAGTCCTCAATACACACAAGTGAAAATTTTGTTTCCCATTTAAATGAAGAGGATATAGATATAAGTCATGCCTGTACCATAATTACATATTAGCATATGGAGGATACAATTATTATAATACTACTATTATAGAATAATATTTCAAATATGTGTAAGAATAAAAAAATAGGATCGTTTAAGTTTGTTACCTCCTCTTCATATGACCTCTTTAGGTTTGAAAAAAAATCCATCATATGATGGATTTATGATCAAAATGTGGTATATTAGACTTTGATAGGAAATTAATTGAGTGATTTTCATAATTCTTGGATCATCCAAATGGATTTTCATCTGTGAATAATGGAGGATAGCTGTGGCATTTTTATATGTATGGGAAATGACATACATAAAATTTATAAAGATTCAATTACAACCTCATTTTCGTCATGCCAAAAGCCCAAAAAATGGGTCATTGACGACCATTAGTGGTGATAGGGTATAAATATGACTATAAAATGGGTTTAGGTCATGTTGGTAGGAAATTTTAACCATTATTGTTTTTGATTAACCCATGGGAAATTGGTTTTTTAACTTAATAGTCAAAATTAAATTTTACTATTGTTACTATTAATAATGTTCAAACAATAATTTGACCTTATTAGATAATATAAATTATTCTACTAAAAAATATAGAATCTATTTTTACAAATTCAATTCAATGATTTCGAATAATCCAAATAAAATTATACTCACAAATGCAATGAAAAGATGGTTTGCAAAGAAAAAAGTTATCATAAGTATTGATGGTTTTAGAATAAATATCAATATTATATTAAATCCGGTGATATAAATTGTTTTTATTATAATATATTTAGCCTAATTTTAATTAGATAATAAAATAAAATTTAATTATGTAAATTATTACAATGAAAACAGAGTTTCTAATAAAAATTAGATTATTTTTCTATTCAAAAAAAATTAAACTATTTAGGAAAACCAATTCACCCTTAGATAAATTAGATATTCTAATATAAATGTTTTTGTTTATATTATGAAACATTATAGTCAACATTTTCATTATCATAAGTATGCGTGAATCTAAGAAACTATTTTCTTTGAGGAAAATATTATTCTTTAGAGAATATTTATTTTACGTTGAAATGAATTATTATTTCAAATTATATTCAATAAATTAACTATTAATATGTGTAAATGATATATTTTCACTAACATAGTTTTTACTAATCATAAAATCCAACTTAATTGGTAGGTTATAATGCTCATGTTTTAATAAATTTTTAATTGAGTGTCATGTTATGTTTAAACCTGTCATTCTGTGCCTCAAAAGTTATCAAAGATATTGAATTTATTTATACAGAAATAAATGAAAAAGATTGGGGTATTAAATTCTGTCCTCATATAGATAAAATTTACTTTAATTTTTTAGATATTACCTTCTAAATTCATGAAGATATTTCTTCTTCGTAACATCCTCGGGTTCCCATGTTTCTTCTACCTTTTTTTGACTTCCTTTATGCACTTATACCAGTCATGTACTATGATTTCTCAATATATTATCACTAGAATCAATACTCTATATTGGTTATCAATTATAAATAGTTAATTTTTTGATTATATTTTATCATAGGTGAGAACATGTATTGGGTATCACAAGTACTTCCATAACAAAATTTTAAGGCAGAAATCATGTTATTTTGAGAGACAGGGTGGAATTAAAAAATTAAATGAAAGAGAACCAATACTATAAATGATTTTTAATGTTATTACCTAATTGGGGGTACATTTACCAGTATTACTAAGCCTTATGATACACATCAATGAACATTTTGTAATGAAAACCTAATCCCTAACTAGGAATTCCAAATTCTTCCTCATACATTTGGCATAACTCTTTTTCCAAATTTGAGAAGCTCTAATATGAACCAAAATAGTATTTAACAAAAATTATCCTCTTCAAACAGTTAAAGGACAAAATATTATTATCACCATATTCATCCCAAAAAGTTTCAGTATAAAATCTCTTTCAATATGATTCTTTAAATAAAGCCATTTGAATACTTGAATGAATATTAGTATTGTTAGAAAACTATTACAAAGGTATATACTTATCCCACATACCATTAAATTCACGTTACTATGACCTCATCATTTATTGCATCATTTTAATATATGGTTATCACTATGCATTAGTTTGAGCACTGTAGGTAGTCCTTAAATGAATCCCAACCTCAAAATCATTCTAAAGACTATTCAAAAAATTCAATATAAATAAATGATCATTAATATAAATTATTGAAATATATTTAACTTTGTTTATTAAAACATAAATAATAAATATCATTACAAAGTGATCAATGGGTTAACCATCTATTGTGGATAAAAGGTGTATATTTGGATAGTTGATAAAAAATAACACTTATTGCCTCATTCTTTTGAGGGATATTTAGTAGTCATATGGGAAATTACAATGTAATATCATCAAATTTACACATAGTAAGAGGTATAGGATGGATGAATCCTCTAGGATGTTGTATATCAACCTTTACCTATTTAAAACTAATAATCTTGTTAAATAATATTTAATTATTCATCATCATATTATTCCACCAAATATGTTCCCTCAAGTCTTTATACATCTCACTACTGCCAGTGTATATAAGTTAGTTGAAACTATGAGTATCATCTAAAAATTATTATTTTTATATTAGAATTATAAGGAATGCGTACTCTCTTTCCAAATTTCATGAAATTATCTTCACACATTAATTAATATAACTTTTCATCATTCACACAATTAGATTTATTCTAAATGTTATCTTTATCATATTAGTAAAATTTTAAATTTTATAATAAATATAGATTCAAAATAATTTTAAAAATATTTGATGTGTACCCTCACTTAATAATTCTGGTATTCAACTTTATAGGGTCCATGAACATTGGATCCCTCAAAATCCTCATTTGGGCCTGAAATCCTTTGTCTTTCATACTATATTCTTCTTCTAACTTCTTTTCATTCCCTCGGCGGTAGTGTATTGAGGATTTCTAATCATTGTTTTGCTTGAGCAATCAAATTTGTCTCATACATCGCTCATTATATGAAAAGATTTATGTTTTGGATTTTACGATCTATATATATCTCATATATTTTACCATAAAGAAAATGTCTCCATATCAAGAATGAAAAGATTACATAATCCAACTCAAGATCATGGATTGGATTGTTATATTAATGAGTAATAAATTTACTTATTTCATATTCAATAAAATCATAATTTTTCATGTCAACACAACCAAGTCCCTTAATCAATACAATATTATATATCAAAAACCCACCATTCACATATTATATAATATAATTGAATCATTGAACAATATTTTTTTTAGTTCATAGAATAAGTCATTGCATTCCATTATCCCAATGAAATTAACCACTTTACATGAAATCTCGGTATCATGTTATGAAATTGAAAATAATTATGAATGAATCATTGATAGTAACCCTACAAACTAATGAAAATACATTACTTAGTAATTTTTTTGTTTTATTCGTATTGTCTAATGAAATTTTCTTCATTGGATCAACTGAGATTTCATCTTTTGAGACAATATGTACAAGAATATAATCTTCATGAATCAATAAATAATCCTTACTAAATTTACCATATAACTAATTCATCATAAGAGTCTCAAGATTAATCTTTATGGGATTCTCATGGCCCTTATATATTTTATAATACACTATGATATCATTAATGAATAACACAACAAAATCATCATGATTTTCCACAAATGTTTTTTGTTCCTTATGTCTATAAAAACAAAGTTTACATTAGTCAATTCAAATTGAATTACTTTAAACTCATAATGTCTGATCCTCATGTGGAAATACTTATTAGAAATGTATTCCTTCTTTATTATCAATTGATCATACCTAAAAAAAGTTCAATCATTGATAAATATTGTGTTCTATGAATATTATAAAATAATTTGTCATTGAAAGGAAGATGATAATTATTTTTTATCATAATTGTATTTATTTTACTACAATAAACGAAAATCTTCATAGAAGAACCTTTATTATTAATAATGAGAATATGGCCTCCCCATTGTCAAACACTAAGGGAAAAATGATTTCTATATCCTAAATTTGAATATTACCATCCCCATGCATTGATTTTGTTTTCTATTTTTCCCAAAGAATATCATTCAGTAAAGATACTTAGGTTGGATCTAGGTATGTATTAGATGATGTTGTATATTATCTAAAGATAAGGAAAAATACATGTTAGTTACAAATCATAATTTTCTTCTTATTTCAATTCAATTTTTAATCATATTTTCCAATCTAGTCCTTACCATGGATAATTATTAAATCAAGAACAAGTTTGATAATAATGTCATCGAGTATAGGATATTAATGTTTATTAATCGGTATTTCATGAAATATTATTATTTTAGTGACACATCCACTATGAGTTTTGATTGAAAACTCCATTATTAATGTTCTAGGGAAATATCCAATTATCTTAGAAATATGGGAAGTTACCAAATAGTATGACTTTATAGAATAAAATAATAAATTAATTAAATTTGAGGCATCAATTGATTTATTTTCAACCACATCATTTGGTACTTCAACCTTTTATATATCTATTTCATAATATTTTCCTTCTCCCCTTGGACTCTTCTATGGTATATTTCGATGAAACTTGGGGAATTAGTTTACATATCACACTTTCTTTATATAGTTGAAACACTAAATAACTGTGTTTTCTTTCTTCCCACTTTGTTTCTATCATATTAACCCACATCTCCACACATATTACAAACTCATAAGACCATAAAATAATTCCTAGGATAATTTATTCAAAATTTCTAAGATTATATAAATTGATCCATTGTAATACTCTTTTTTGTTATAATCCCTTCTTCTTGGAACTAATTTAACCTCAACATTTATTTATTTACCTTGAACATATAGGATCTTGATAATTACTTCTCATTTTTCAAGGAACATAAAAATAGATTACCAAATTAAAAAATATTTATCGACCAGTTCCCTGTGAATATTGGAATGAATCCCATTGATAACATTCAAAATCATTCACTATGTGTTGTGAATATAATATATATCATGCCACGATAACCTTTTAATGCTAGCCTCATACTAAGAAAAACATTCACCTTCAGTTTAATTTTATATATATAAAATTTTCTTCATTTATGTTTGTTTCTCATTAGGTGAATATTTTTTTAAATAATGAATCTTTAAAATCATTCAATTCAATGAGTTATATTTCTTCTTCCTCCCCCACTTTAGTGATCAAAGACCATTGATGATATAATTTGATACAAAAAACATAAATTGTACCCTCTTCATTTTCCTCACATCCCAAGTCCAAAAATATCAATTCATGATACTAAACCCATTCCTAAATTGTCATTGGATATGTAGTCCCACTAAAAAATAAGGCGTTCTATCAGATGAAGAAAACAGACATAGAAGAATCATGATATAAAATAGGTCGATCATTCCTAGAATGTTTATTTTTCATGACCTGATTAAGATACCCTTACAAATACATGAGATTATTTGTTCCAACACTATATTTATTGTCAATCTCAGTAATAAAAGTTATACATTTACCATGACTATTGATAATTTTATTCCTTTCTAGAAACATTTTTAATTAATGGAATATAGTGGATTATCCCATAAAATATTGAATTTTAAATCATAATTCATATTTCTAAAAAAAATTTAACACTTAGAATAAATTTAAAAATTTATTGGAAACAATATAATAATAAACATGGTTTATTTCGGAATATCATGATTTTAAAATACATAATAATTTTTTGTAATGAAAATGTAATTTATTAACAGAATATCCCTTGATTGTTTAAAAAAATTCATATTAAGAATCATTATCATCCACCAGGTGATTATTAGTTTAATAAAAATACACACTTTTTGGAGGTATTACAACTAGGAACATTAGTTCCAAGTCCACATCCACTTATAATATCAGATTGAGATGTATTTCAAATAAATACCACACAATATATTTATTAATTTTTTTTGAAATTTTTATATACATATTATCTATGTATATCATAGGTTTATGTTCACTAATCCATGTTTTTTAATATAATTCCCAATTAATCTACTAAAAATTCTCTGATACCAAGTATAACGACCCAGATTCTTGTAACCCGGATATGGTTTCCACTTTATTACATTGGAATAGATAAAAAGGGAAAGGTAAAAAAGGATTAATTTGTTTAATAGATTTGTAGACTATAAAATGTACATGATTACCATAATAAATTTGGAATTTAAAATAAAACATAATAAAGAAACATATTACTATTCTTGAAACTCATTCAAAGTATTCATCTTCATAACCTGGGGAATAGAAAACATTATGGGCAAGATCAATTCAGTAGTATTTGTGACATACAATAGAAGATATTGTGAGTAAACATGACATATTGATCATGAAAATTTACATAAAATAAAAAACAATCAATTTAATTAATAACATGAGCATGAAATAATGAATAATAAACATCGAATGGTAAAAAACTGGCCACAAAAACCATTTAATCAATAAACCAAGAGATAAATAAATATAGAGATAATATCAATGAAAAAAATTATGTGTAATAATTATAAATAAATTATCATTGAATTAAATCCTTAATTATTTTATTTCACGATCTTCGGAATCCTAAAACCTCTACTATCAAAACCATTCAGAATATTGTTTAAAACTATAGGAAAAAACCTATCATATTTGGAAAAATGATTTGTCTCATAAGACATGTAAATGCATTGAGGTGTATTTATAATTGTTCCCCAACCAAAAAGTAATGTACAAAGTATTCCAAATATATTCAATCATATATTTAATTCATTTATCATTATTCCTTATAATCAAATATTCTTATTGAGTATAGGATATAGATTTATCAATATTTACCTTGTTAATAATTTAATTTTAAATAAAAAACATATATAAAAATGGCATAATGTTTTTGAAACAATCATATCCATTATATAAAAATATTTATATATAATAGAAATATAATTTATAATGAAAAATGATGACAAGAAGCGATTTTTTTCAATAGAATGTACACAAGAAAAAATGAATGTGAGATTACACTATAATTTTTTTACCTTTGTGCTATGTTTTAAATTGTAACCCCTTGAAAGTTAAACATGAATAGAAATATAAATAATAATTATTAAAAATTTATTCATGTTAATAACATCAAATGGTATGTATATATACCACATAAATGTTAATAGGTGTATATTAAAAGACATGTCTCAATGAAATGGAAATTTAAACAGAATACCATACCTCAATATTTCCTTTAGTTGAAAGTGAATTAACATTTTTTACAATTGTATTAAGAGTTATATTAATTTATACCAAATCAATAATCATAATATATTATCCTATTATAGCATTTTACCCACCACTTTCAATAATATTTAATCATATTTATTGTTTATGTTGTTAATTATCTTATCTTCTCATGCATTTTTAATCCTAAAAGATTATATTCTTGTATGTAGGATATAAATAATTCATCTATAGTGTTATAATAATATTTTAAATATAATATTTACTCATTAAATTCATTATTAGATCCATTTTTAAATGATGGGATTGGAAAATTAGTCACATAACTTTGTGGGGACGGTAGGTTGCACGTATGCACGATGGACGATATCATTACATTAATGGGTGAATGGGTATGAAAGTGAATGATGGATTAATTTTCCAGAATTTATAAAATATCATATATATAAAAAATGTTCATTAACATTACCCTTATTACATCCCATGTAATTTTTACGTAAAAAATGAATCAAATGGGTTAGTGAGACAGTGATCCGTTGTACACACGAGCGACATTATCATATTTTAAAAGGAAAGTAAAATTAAAAGTTATATATGATATTATAATTATGAAAATTTAGTTATAAAATGAATTATATATATATATATACATTAATCCCAATATTATATTTGACTATGAGAGGTGTTGATGGAAATGAATTCTATAGGTAAACATGGTGGTAGGTTTCTAAACAAATTAATGATGATTTATTTTTATATTTGACAGAAGAGGGGATAGATTTAGGTTATTCTATGAAAATAATTATATATTAGTATATTTAAAATACTTATTATATTATAATTTCATAATTGAACAAAATTTTCAATACAAGGAAGAAAAAATAATTTAAAAATGATCATCTAAAAATGTTGCCTCTTCTTGAAAATACGTCATTAGGTTTGCACCAGAATCCCTTGTGGGATGGATTTCTAAAAAACAATGGGATATTTCTTTTTAGTATTCTATTGAAGTAGTATTTTTTGGGGAATTTTTGTAAATGAATAACTTTGTAATAGTGAATGGTGGAGGGTCGTGGGATTCATTCTATATGATTGGAAGAAGACACACATGGAAATTTTGAAAAAAAATCCCTCGCACTAACAATTTTACCATTACCCAAGCCTCTAAAATGGCACATTTTCAATCTTTATATTTTTTATAATTTATATATATTTCCATAAAATGGGTTTTTAAAAGTTAGTAGTTCATTTTAGCCATTATCATATTAGTTTATCTTCCCTAGTAAATTTGTTTTTTACCATAATTGTAACAATTATTTTTTACTTATTTTATTATTCATAACAGTCATAAATTAACATAGACTTATTCGATAATATAAATTTTTTGATTCAAAATATGTAATAAAATTTTCCATATTTATTTTAGATGTAACTCCTTAACCCTAGTAACCATGTGTCGTTTCATTATTACATAACATAGGCATGATCACAAGATATAAATTCTTGAAATACCGATTAGTTTTGTAGCCTTGGAAGTAATTGATACATACCTAAGTTTTAAATTACATCATAAAATAAAAAAAATGTGCCCCATTTTAATACACTCATATTCTTTAGTATATCCTAGTAGGTTAATCATAATATACTTCATCACATCCTGGGAAAAATAAAACATAAGAAAGGGATGATCTCAGATGCTCAGTAAGGATAACAATATAGCGGAAACTATCATAAAAAAGATTAAAAATTTATAGAAATGTATAACACTAAAACACAAGACTCTTAAAATTAAACTTCATCATATTATGGTAAAGATAAATCAAATAATTTCATTTATATATTAACCTGGATATTTTTCTAGTTTAATAGTTACATGTAATATCAATAGCAAATTTCATAATGATGTAACACATAATGTCGGACATCATAACCACATAGACAAGGAATTGTTCCAAGACTAAAAATAATATTTTTGTCAAGGCCTTGTTCCAACACACTAGCTTGCCTCATGAGACATACCGATGCATCAATGAGCTATAGTGGGCTCCACTCGTCACTTACTATGTCCAATGTATTCGTCATATGAAAAGGATGAAACATAACATAAACATTCATTTTAAAAATAGAATAAAAAATGTTAATACATTGACCATAAACCATGAATGGTGTAAAAATAACACATCCATATTCATACATATCACAAAACCTTCACTAAAATATGGATAATTGTATCATAATAAATCCACTTCATACAAATTTAAAATCCTTCAAAATATGTTGACATAGATGAAATCAAAACTATTTGAGAGAAATATCTCATTCAATTATTAAATTAATTAAAAGTCATGTAATTGTTAAAGAAAATTTTTATTTTGAAAATATTCTTATAATATTGTAAGGGAATCTTAGAAGGTGTTACAACAGTGGAAAATTGTTTCACCAACCATATAAGTTAAAAAACATTCTTACCATAATTTTTTGAAAATGTGATAAAGTACCTTATTTGAAAAACAATAGAAAGATGCCTTTTTAAAAAGTTTATAAAAAGTAAAAAGGGTATAAATTACATTAATCTATATTCTATGAAATACTAAAAAAAATGAAATACATTTTTAAGAATCCTGAATGCGGATGATAATGACGTCATAGAAGATACGTTCACAAAAACAACTTCAGAGAATAAAGAGATTGTAAAATTAACCCTTAAATTATTCTCTACCTTAATCAAGGGTAAGGTTGACTCATGTATAATTTTCAAATAATTTTTATTAAATTATAAAATAATCCAAATACATAAATATGATATTATATATGATCCCTTAATACCGTGTTGTTAATAATATTTTAGAGTATCATTGTTTTGGGTGTTAAATGATTTGTTTTTCTTTATATTTTTTGTTATGGAAGTCATTTTTGTTGTGGATAAGATGTATTGAATTAATTTCCAGATTTATATTACGTTCTTAAATTTTTTTTTAAATCATAAACTGAAAATTATTCTTGAATGTTTACGATGGGGAATGCATCTCATCATGTTCTTTGATAGGGTAATCCGTACGTACGCACGAGCGACAATAAGATTCTATTGATTGTGAAATCATATGTAATTGGATATTATATTATATATATATAATAATTAACATGTTATAATTATTATTTACATAAATTATACTCATTATTATACCTATCCAAATAATTAAGTGTTGAATAACAAACTACACCATGACGTCGAGACGGTAAGTCGTACGTATGCACATATGGCGACTTTTCCATTCATAGGATGAATATAATAATGAATATGGTTGTACCATATTTTTAATAACACCAAAGTAAGTAGAAGGTTCTGGATTTATTAATTTGGTGTTGAAACAACAATGAATGGGGAAGTGGAAGAAGAAAAGTTCTTTGAAAGAGGTGGTGAAATTATTACTTCTTCTTCAGGTGCTTAAATTTTATTTGATCAAAAGGGATCTTTAGGTAGTTTTCTGATCAAATTAAGACCTATAAGATACATTGAGGGTAGTGGGGAGTGTATTTGAGTTGGTTTTGGCCTATCCACCTGGCTTTGGAGGTGTGATTTTAGGAGAAGGGTATGTACAATTTTATAAGAGATGTGCGGATCACTTTAGGAAAAGCTTGAGATAGTATTTTATTATAAAACAACTTTCTGTTTATAATGGATAAAAATGGATTTATTTATAGGATAATATGTGTATGGGTATAAATACTCTCAACCAATAGGTTTTAGATATGTCTAGGTCACCATAGTAACCTTATATTTTAGATTTAACTCTTAATTAAATAGTTTAACTTTTACAATGTCTTCTTGTAATTTTTTTGTTCATGGTTAATAAACATACTATAAAATTTGAAGATAAATTAAAGTGGTTCAATAATGATATATATATCATTATATAATCCCTTTGGTCTATCTTTAGATTTTTAGGAATATAATATATTTTAATAAAATAGTATTTGTTTTAAAAACTCGTTTATGGAAATTTTGAAACTATTGGGTATTTGGACTTTGTGAAAATCATAACAACTTTATCACTTAGAAAAAAATATATTTAATCAAATATAACATGTAATAATAACATATAAAATTCCTGTAATCCTTCAGAACTCACAATTTCCATTTATTTTGATATTTAAAATATCAATTATTTTAATCTTTCATTAATAAGATATTTACAACATCATCATTGTTGAATAAATAATTTAATTTCTTTAATAAATATAAATTATAAATAAAATACAACTATTTAGGAAATGTTTTTATATTCATAATAAATATTTATAGTCTAATTTATCTTATGTATAACCCTATATGAAAAATGATTTAGTTATTAAAATTTGAATTTTACACATTTAACTCTTCTTCAAACAAAATATATTATATGTCCTAATCTAATCAAAGTGGATAAAAAAGGATCATATTTTATTACTAAGGTTTATTTTGATCGAAATAAACTTATCCAATAGATTTAGTACATGTTTTTGTGTAATTATAATATTATTTTTACTTTTAATTACCCTATATACTTTTAAACGTGGTAAATAAAATTATAAATATACTATTCACCAAAAAATATTTTCATTCTATTAAACCACATTTTACTTACTGATATAAATCATGTCTCTCATATTTTTGAAATTCAATCCATTGAAGCAGTAAAATTACTTTTTAAGAAAATTTACAAATCTGCCTAAAATGTGGGTGAAAGACGTTAACAAGTTCAGTAAAATTTTATATATATGATTTTATTATAAAATGACTCCAATGAATTGAATTGTAATAATATATGAATTTTGTATATATTCTGACATTATAATAAATTTATATAATAATAATAATTTTTTAAATAAAAGGATGGTTTTTATGTACAATGTAGTATTTTTCACTATTCATCAAAAATCTAATATTTTAAGTAAAATACCAAAAATTCACCCTTATATAATTTTGACATTATAAATCCAAAAATGAATTATATTTTTCAAAATTCATTATTTGGAGTGTCTATTATTAGTTTTATTATTATTCACCAAAGGACATAAAAAGTAGTTCTTTTAAGAAAATAATTTTACTAAATATATATCTAATTTAACAAAACATATCCATTTCATTATATATATGTTTCATTTATGTGAAAACATTATAAATAACAGTAAATTTTTTTGGTACTATTCATTTCAAAATAATTTTTTGATAAATAAATATATTGTTTAAATAATTAAAATACTAATGTCTTGTTTCACCGAAACTCAATATTGCGTATAATGCAAGCCAAGTCAGTGTTGAGTGTAGTATAAGATATTGACTTAATTTAATGATATAACGTACTATGAAATCAGGGTTTGATACATTCTCCCCGCCTTCAATAAATTGCGTCCTTGGAATTTGAAATTGTTCATCGAAAAAAAATGTTTAAAAATAGAAAGTACCATTGTGTGAAAACCCACATTAGAAATAGGGTTAACTAAATTTAGTCTTAATAATATGGAAAGGGAAATGAAAAGGACACCACCAAATTAGGATTTCAAAAAAGAGAACATTGGTTGCAATTTTAGACACATAATTGGAGGAAAACATAAATATTTATATGGAGTGATTAAGGTCATCAATTACATACAAGTTAACAATAAATAAAAAATTGATGTCCTCCAATCCATAAATCTATGATGAATTAAAATATTATTAGTTAATCAAAACATAAGGTATTAAGACAAAAAATTTTTGTTTTTAAGATACATTCCCTAAAATTTAAGAATTAATTTAGTCATAGAATAGGAAAAACTATTACTTGACAAGTAGAGTTCCATCCTTTATCTAATTTCAAACACAAAGTCATATTTCACTCCAAAAGATAATAGAATATAAAAATATTATATTTAACCTAATCTTATAGGGTTTCCAAAAAATAATTTATAATTCATCTATCAGATCCTTTAAAAAAACTAGATTATATAAACCAGGACATCACGTAGGCCAGTAGTAGGTGATGCACCCTTGTCTCCCTTCTGTTTTTGGTTCATGTCTCACGGCCATGGCAGACATGACAGGTTGTTTTCCAACCTTTAGGTTGTCCAATTTATAAATAATCCAAAAATAATCTTAAGAAATATTTTAACCATAAACCACATTATCTAATTTCAAAGATAATTTATTCAAACCTTTAAACTTATCCAAAATACTTATGTCCAAGCTCATAGTCAAAATATTTTAAAGGATGGTCATAATAACATAATGAACATATCTTTTCCCATATAATAGCATGCGTGTACCTCCATCATGTATTCTATTAAAACATGGTAAAACCTTTAATTGAAATAAACCCATACTGATTACATTTATGCTCCCTTATTCCTTATAGAATACTAGATATATTCCTTAAATCCAAATATTTTGAATACTCCAACATTGATTTCATAAGAAAACAATTAAAAAATTCTAAGGAAGCCAAGAATATACAATATTATTTATCCAAATCAACCATCTCTTATTCCAAAATCACTACCTCGATATCAGGAGCATATTAGGTTTAATTTTTCTTTCAAACATGTATTTTCCAAAAAAGTTTAACTTGCTGTTGAGTCACTTTTCAGAGAACCATATAATCTCATATCCTAAATGAAATAGTACTACAATAAAATCCCTATTTATTTCCATAATTAATATAACAAGTACATCATTGATACAACAATCAAATGACATAATTCATTGATAAAAATATAATAACACTAATTATTCCTCTTCATCTGCAGTAGTATCATAACTTGATTCTTATCCAATAGCATCATTGGGGGTATACTTAAATGATTGGGACATTGATTCACGTAGTGTCCCAAATCTTTGAAGATGAAGCATTGTACATTTAAAATCATTTTCTTACCCCTACCATCATGTACATGGTGGACCTTTTCTCCACACTTTTATCAAACTCCCATTCTTTTCAAGCATTTTCCAAGGTGAATCATTCCACAGTTATCACATATGGGGAAATGCTTATTTACCATATCCCCTTAATCCATCTTTCTCTCTACCATCCTTTTCTTCTTTGGATTCCCTTCAATGCCATAAGACTCATATAATTCATTTCTAATCGTATTAACACAAGATAATATTTATTCATTTGGAAATAATATGTGGGAGACTATTTCCCTTTTAAATTTTTTCTTAAGACCATGAATGATATGATCCTTATTACTATTCGGGTTATGCGTATTTCTAGAATTCACATTCCTTCTACAGTGTTCCATTTATAAACAATGCAGTACACTAGGTTATTTTATGAATCTCAATGCATAATTCAAAACTTTTATAATAACTTTTGTAAATTGATAAGTTTATGTATAAAATCCACAATAAAAAAATGTTTTCTTTGAGGAATTATTTAATCATAAATCTTTCATAGTGGTTTATAAAGAAAATTGGAATTATCTTTAACAAATACCCTCAGAGTGTCAATCCCAAGAGTGAAAAAAGGCATATTTTTGTGTACCGGGATACCCCATGTCAATCATGAAAATCCATGTCGGAGCGTTCAATCCTATATATATATTCTCCAGAGCAACCTCTACCTATTTATGTCTAGCCATGGATGTATTTTCTTGCAAAACCAATATAATATTTAAACTACCAAATTTTTAGGATGTTCTTATATAGTAATTATCAAAGTCTATCTTAGGGTAATGTTCTCTAATGAGTGTTTTTCTAAATCTAGTTTCCAATGGTTTTACTAAATTTATTCTGATAACCACTGTACTACCCCTACTCAAGTAACCCTGAGTCAGTGCATTATTACATAACATTGGCATGATCACAAGATATCAAGTCTGAAAGACCAATTAGGTTAGTAGCATTAGAAGTACTAGATACATACATAAGTTTTACAATACATCTTGATATGAAAAAACAACATTGTGTCCCCTCTGAACACACTCAAATCATTTGTCCTTTTCCTGCAGGTTTATCAAAACATACTTCTTCACATACTAGGAAAAAGAAAACATAATAAAGTGGTGAGATCAGAGTCTCAGTAAGGATATAAATATAGCGTAAACTATCATAAATAATAATAAAAAATTTAGGTAATTTATAATACTAAAACACAAGAATTTTAAACATAATCTTCAGCATAATATATAAAATATATATCAAATGAATCTATTTACTTATTCACATGGATATTCTACTATTTTAACAGTCAAAAGTAATATCAATAGCTAATTTCATAAATATGGAATGCATAATGCTGGACATCATAACCACATAGTCAAGGCCTCTTTCCAAGATAAAAAAATAGATTTTATTTCATGTACTTTTTCCTAGACACTAGTTTGTCTCATGAGACTTACCGATGTATCTAGAAGCGATAGCGGGCTCCACCCATCACTTACTAAGTCCAATACATTCCTCATATGAAAAGATTGAAACACAACATAAACATTCATATTAAAACTAGCATACTGAATGTTAATAATTTAACCATAAACCATTAATGGTATAAAAATAACACATCCATAGTCAAACATATCAAAAAATATTCATTACTATATGGGAGAGTATATCATAATCAATCAAATTAAAAAATGTAAAATCCATCAAAGGATGTTGAACTTGAAGAAATAAAAATAATTTGAGAGAAGTATCTCTTTATATTTTGAAATATTTTAAAAGTCACATAATTATAAAAGAAAATTTTATTTAGAAAATATTCTTATAATATTGTAAGGAATGCTTCGAAGGTGTTATAATGGTGGAAAATAGCTGCACCCACCGTATAAGTTAAAAAAAATTCTTACCTTAATTTTTTGAAAAGGTCATAGTGTACCTTGTTTGGAAAATGATAGAAAAATTCCTTTCAAATGATATTATAAAAAATAATAAAAATGCGTATAAATGACTTTAACTTATATTGTCGGAAATAGTAAAAAAAATTGATATACATTTTTAATAAACACTGATGTAGATGATAAATAATTCCTAGTAAAATCTTTTGTAAAAACAACTCGGATAAAAAAGAAATTGTAAAATTAACCCTTACCTTGTACTTTTAATTATTTTAGGGTATGTTATCCTGATGTATAATGGTTAAATAATTTTGATTAAATTATACAAGAATACACATACATAAAATTAAATCATATAGGATCCTCTAATATTTCATTGTTATTAATATTTCCGTAATATCCTTGTTTCGGGTGTTAACTGATTCATTTTTATTTATATGTTTTGTTTCATATGTCATGTTTGTTATGGATATGATTTATTGTATTTATATCTAGAATGATATTATGTTCTTAAAAAATATTTTATATCATAAAATAAAAATTATTCTGAAATGGTTATTATGAGGATGGAATCTCGTCGCGTTCGTGGAGATGGTAATCCTTACGTACACATGGGCAACAATATCATTTCAATGGTTGTGAAATAGTATGTAATTGGATGGTATATCATATATAAAGAATAATTAACATTTTTTATTTATTTTTTACATAAATTATAATGCTTAATATACCCATCAAAATAAAGATGTTTTGAATAAAAAACTACACAATGACATGGTGACGGCAAGCCATACGTACACACATGTGGTGACTTTTTCGTTCATAGGATGGATAGAAAAATGAATATGGGTGTACCATATTTATTATAAAATAAAATTATTTCTAAGGTATTGGAGTTATTATTTTTCTCTAGAAACAAGAACGAAAGGGGATGTTGAAAGAGAAAAGAACATTGAAATTGGTTGTGAAGTTATTACCTCTTCTTTGGGTTCTTCCTTTTGATTTGATCAAAACGTACATTAGGGTGGATTTTTTATCAAATTTAAGACTATTGGTTGAATTTAGGGTAGTTTTCTGGATATTTTAGTGCGGTTTTCTAGAGAAAATGGCTTTGGGGTGTGATTTTTAGTGAAAGGGGAGTACCCTTTTATAAGAGTGGTGAGGGTCACTTTCGGAAAATCTTGAAATATTAATTTATTATAACATTATTTTCGGTTTATATTGGTTCTATAAAGATTTATTTAGAAGGTTAGGTGGGAATGGGTCTAAATTATCTTATTCAATAGGTTTTTGACAATTTTAGGTCACCATATTAACCATATTATTTAGATTTAACTCATAGTTAAAAAGTTTATCTTTTACAATGTCTTCCTATATTTTTATGTTAAATGGTTAATAAACATACTATAAAATGCCAAAATAACCTCAATTGGTTCAATAATAACATATAAATTATTATATACGTCCTTTGGCCCAACCATATATGTTTGTAAATATTATATAATTAAATAAAATAGTAACTGTTTTTAAAAAACTCATTTATGTCAATTTTGAAAATATTTTGTATTTGGTTTTAGTAAAAGTAATAAAAAAATTATCAATTAGAAAATTATTTTTTTAATAAACCCTAACATGTCATATTAACCTATAAAATTCATGTAATTCATCAAAAGTTTCAATATCTATTTATTTTGATATTTATTATATCAATTATTTAGATCATTCATTAATATGGTATTTGTGCATCATCATTGTGTCATAAGTAAATATAATTATTTAATTTATAATAATTATAAATAAAATATCATGATCTAGGAAATATTTTTATATTTATAATGAATATATATAGTCTAATTTATCTTATGTATAACCCTATATTAAAATTTTTTGGTTATAAATATTTGAATTTAACACTTTTAACTATTCTTTATATAAAATATAATAAATTTTTTAATTTAATAAAAGTGGATCAGAAAGGATAATATTTTATTCCTAATGTTGAATATGGTCTAAATACACTTATAAAATAGGATTAGGGCATGTTTTAGGGTGATTAAAATATAACTTTTACCTTTAATTTCCCTATTTACTTTTAATAGTGGGAAATAAAATTCAAAAGTTACTATTCACCAAAAATTATTTTCATCCTATTGAACCATATTTTACTTATTAATTTCAATTGGGTCTCTCATATTTATGAAATTAAATTTACAGAAGCTGTAAAATTACATTTTATTCAAATTTGCAAATGTGCCTAGAAGGTGTGTAAAAGACGTTAAAAAGTTCAATAAATTTTTTTATATCAAATGTTATTATAAAATGACTCCAATGAATTCAATTGTACTAATATAGGTATTATGTTTCTATTTTGACTTTAAAATAAATTTTAATAAAAAATAAAATTATTTAAATAAAAATTTGGTTTTATGTACTATGTAGTATTTTTCACTATTCATCAAAAAATGAATGTTTTCAAAAAAATATCAAAAATTCACCCAAAGCTAATTTAGTTATTCAAAATCCCAAAATGATGTATATTTTAAAAAATTCATTTTTAGCAGTGTCTAATATGAGTTCAATTATTGTTCACAAAAGGACAAAAAAATTAGTTCTTCTAAGTGAAAAGTTTTTATAATATATAACTATTTTAACAAAACATATACATTTCATTATAAATATGATTTATTTATGTGAAACCGTAATAAATTACAATAAAAATTTATTTATTACTATTCAAGTCACAATATTTATTTGATAAATAAAAATATCATTTGAATAATTATAATACTAATGTGTTTTTTAACAGAAACTCAATCGGGCGTATAACGCAAGCCAAGTCTGTAACATCCCAGGTAAATAAAGAATAAAAAAATTTCATATTTATTAATATTTGAGAATTAAATATTAATTTTACTTTAAAGGGGTTACTATGTTTGATAGCATACCCGATACGCAACAAAGAGATTCTTTGAAATCTTACATTGCACACTAGTAATAAAATAATATTTTTTTAAATGGTAGTTAAGACGTAGCCGTTATATTGGCGGGAATGAATAGAAATAACTAAAATATTATTATATATGTTTGTTAAATGTTTTTACATTTATCCAATAAAATATTAAGGCTTAAAAAAACAAAAAGAATTCAATTTTAGGCATTGATACTCTAATATTCACTAAAAGGTCGAACTATCCCCTTTTGATGGTGAACTGCCATTAAATATAGTTTTGGTCACCCTTATACATTATATTGGACCAAATAAAACTCTTATTTAGAATAAGGACATCAAAATTTACTTTGTGTAAATTTTTGGTATTTTTCTGATAAACTTCATTTTTAATGAATAGTGAAAACTGTTGTATTTTAATTCAAAACCTCGTTTTAATCTAATTTTTTCATATGATTTGATTATATTTTGAATTGGTTTTGAAGTGAAATTAGAATATATTTTTACCATTTAATCCAATTCTGGTCATTGGAATCAATTTCACTTTGAAATTGGACTTGAACTAGTGTCAATCTTTTGATACAAATTGTTTCTTAAAAACACGCTATTTGATTTGACGACAGGAATTAATTATTAAATTAATTAATTCAACATATAAGTTTTGAATTTAGTAAAATAGAAATAATTTTTAAATTAGTAATATCAAATATAGCTTTGGGTGATGTTTTGGTATTTTTCTGAAAAACCTTAATTTTTGATGAATAGTGAAACCAGAAAGTGGTAGATACAAAAACTGATTTTTCATTTAAATGGAACTTTACCACTTATGTGATTTGAATTTCAAAAATAAAATATAATTGATTTTCATTATTATGGAAAATGTGGTTCAATGGGATGAAAATAATTTTTGATGAAAAGTAACTTTTAAGTTTTATTAATCGCGATTAAATGTAATTAGTGTGATTTAAGGTAAAAATGATATTATAATAAAATGAAAATATTATGAAACTTGTCCTAACCATATTGGATGAGTCATGGCCGTCCAAGATAAACCATGGGTCGATTTTTGGGACCCCATGGAGCCACTTGGGTAAGATAATGACATTAATGCCTTTTATTTAAAGTAAAAGTAAAAATGACACAAACCATTTTACTAAAACAATTTTTACATCGGGTTATACAAGTCAGATTTTTGACTATAAATAGTAATTGGAAAGATAAAAAGATTTCCTACATCATAGTATTTTTTTTATAATTTTTAGACATTAAATAAATTAAAATATTTATGACACCATGATGATGTAGTGATTACCTCATTATTTAACGATTTAAATAAAATAAAAAGATAATGTAAAATATAAGACCTAAACATGTCAAAAACCTATTGGATGGGTGTATTTCGAACCCTTATCACCTTATCCTAGAAATTTATAATTTTGGGACCTTTTTTATCAGAAAATCATTTTATAATAAAGTATCTTTACTTAACTTTCCTAGAGTGCCCCTCCTCTCCTCTTATAAAAGGCCCCCACCTCTACCTCCTTACCCACACTTCTCAAGCCTTTTTCTCGGACAATATCTGATAATTTTGTCTCTCCAAATCCATATACTCATACTAAGAGCATTACCTTAGGCATGAAGCTCTTCAAGGAACCCTTTTGGTTCAAACCAAAGGGAGTTACCCGATTTTAAGGAGATTAAAGAGCAATCGAGTCACGTCGGACACGAGGTAAGGGACTTCATCTCAATATCCTTTCATTGAGTCATATTTTGTTTTATACACAACTTTATTATATTCAGTGTATAAAACCCTTTGACTTTTATGTTTATTCAAAAGGAATCTTTTTCTACAAAGGGTTTTACTAAACGACAAAACGGAATGTTTCTTTTAATGTACGCGGGGACAACGACCCTTTTCCGCTGCCATGATTATTATTTGGTCATTGGATTCCTTAATAAGTGGTAATGATTTTAAAATGAAATAAATACCATATAATCTTTTATGTATTTTGGTATTGAAAATGGTTTTTATAATGTATTTTTTATGTCAATATATTTATGTGATATATTGTGATCAAAGTGTGGAAATATTTTCTTTCCATTATATTTGTTTTATATCTTATGATTTTATAATGGTACTTGGACATTTGATGGGTGGTTACATGATAAACCATATGATAGGTGGTGCCATGAATACCAGGACGGGTGGTTACGTTATAACATCCAATGAAATGGGTATGGAAGTCGGTCGTATGGCTATTCCATTAGGTGATATGTGTGGAAGTCGACCGTATGGTCATTCAATTTAAGTATGTTTATGTACCAAGTTACCATTATATGTTATGTGTTCTTTATATGGGGTTTATGGTAATATTTTGGTTACAAAAGAGTATGTAATGATCTTTTATCCAGTGAAGAGTTTTTACTACTTCATAAAGGTGAAAAGTATTACTTTGATAAAGTATACATGGTTTACTTGTGGTTTTGAAAAAACTAAGAGTTTTCATTCCTTGTGTATCCCTTACTGAGCTATTTATGCTCACCCAATATTTTTTTTGAAATGTATTTCAAAGTACATAATGTGGAGTAGGGTCAAGGATGGGATCAACGGAAAGTCATGCTATATAAAATGTGAAACTAGACATGTTTCTTTTTAAGATTTTTTATTTCTATTGAAACTTAGTAGAAGTGTCTACTTTGTAATCTTTTGAGATGTAATAGTTATGATCTAATTCTCTAAAACTCTAAACCTAAAAAGATCCTCAATGGGGATTATTCATTTAATTCAATATTGGTTAATGTTTAAGGCCCGGGACTTATAGTTGGTATCAAAGGTCGGTTTAGACAACTTTAAGAATTAGAAAATTGTTAAATTATAAATTAATGGTATGATTGAAATGATATAGAATTTAAAGATTACTACGTTGATTCACCTAATATATTTATGTTTTTAGAATGGTTTTCCGTAGAGGAAACAAGGAAGCTATGTTGGGACAACATCAGGAGGAAGAAAACCTTCCAAATCAGCAACCTGAGATGGTCAGAATTGGAACTGAACAGTTTGTTGCAGTGATGGAACATTTGACTCAGGCTATAAATGATGGTGGTATCAATGCACGAGATCAGCCAGATTAACCATAGATGAACATGTCAGTGGTGGAACATTTCATGAGGCAAAACCCCCATCATTCAGAGGATTATTAGACCATATGCTAGCTGAAGGGTGTATTAAAGCACTAGAGAAGATTTTTGATGTCATGGGGTGTTCAGAATATCAAAAGGTTAGTGTTGTTGTTTACCGTTTTGAAGGTGAAGAAGATCAGTGGTGCTCAATGATGAAAAATATCAGGGATAGTGATGATATTGATGATCTTCACTAGGACGAATACTAAGGTATGTTCTTGAGAAATATTTACCTAAGGTGGTTCGTCTTAGGATGGAAAACAATTCCATGAATTGTGGCTGGATAATGATTCAGTGGCTGCTTATGAAGCAAAGTTCACTCGACTGGAAAGGTATGCTCCCAACATCATACGAGATCTTGATAGTAAAATCAACCATTTTTACTCATGGATAAAGCCAAGGTATCGAAGGGATTTAGCTTCTCGTTAGTTCAAAAGTTATGAAAAACTTGTTCGATGTGCGGAGAAGGTGGAAATTGAGTTTGTTGATGATCATGCGTTCTTTGTAAAACAACAGAATAAGAGGTCCAGTTGGCAGGAAAAAGGGAATAATTAATCAAAGAAGCAAGGTGGTAAGAAAACGAAATATCCATTCTATGAGAAGTGTGGTAAAATGAATCTTGGAGAATGTTTATCCAAGTCTGGAAAGTGCTTTTTGTGTGGTATGTCTGGTCATATTTCTCATAACTGTAAGGAAGATGATCAAGCAGGCAATGAAAAGCTAGCGGTAATATGTTTTAAGTGTAATGAAATGGGTCATTATGCAAATTAGTGTCTAATGAAGAACTCAACTAAGGGAAAGCATCCAGACTACAAGCAGAAAGGGGTGGTGAAATCTTTTGCAACTACTTCAGCAGATGTTGGGCCATTGAATGAAGCAGTATCAGGTACACTGTTTGTTTGTTCAGATTATGCCAATGTGTTGTTTGATTCAGGGTCTACACATTCTTTCATTTATGAGAAGTTTTCTAGTAAATTGGAAATTCCATCTCAAGATATGAATCCTGAACTTATGGTAAAAAAACCTGTTAGAAACGTTGAGACAAAAAAAATTATAAGAACCTTCTTATCCTTGTGTGAAGAAATAATCTACCAGAAATCCTTATTGTTTTTCATCTAGTAAGGTTTGATGTTATTTTGGGAATGGATTGGATTTCTATTTATCATGCTAAGATTGACTTCAGAGCTAAAATGGTTTCTTTACAGAAAGATTTTCAGTTTGTGTACAAGAATGAACCATTTCTTTTGATAACATATTAGGAAGTTGAGAAACTAGTAAAAGATTTAAATGAACATTATCTTGCACATATCATTGAAAACAAGGGAACTGTTTAGATTAATTATGTGCCTATGGTAAATGAGTATCTTGATTTTTTTCCGGATGAGTTTCCTGGTATTATTCATGATCGAGAAGTTGAATTTACTGTTGACTAAGTTCCTGATTCTTAGCCAATTTCAAAACCCCCTTATCGAATGGCTCATGATTAACTTTTAGAGTTAAAGAATCAATTGCAGGAGTTATTAAATAAAGGTTTCATTCGACCTAGCACATCACCATGGGGTGCTCCTGTCTTGTTTGTTTAAAAGAATGATGGTTCAATGAGACTTTTCATTGATTATAGATCCTTGAATAACATTACTGTTAAGAACATGTATCCTTTGCCTCATATCGATGATTTTTTTGATCAGCTCCAGGGAGCTCAGTATTTTTCAAAGATTGACTTGAGGTCGGGGTACCATCAGTTGAAAGTAAAAGAAGCAGATGTTCCGAAGACTGCGTTCCGTACTAGATATGGCCATTATGAATTTGTAGTCATGCCTTTTGGGTTAACCAATGCACCTGCTATATTCATGGACCTTATAAATACAATTTTCCATGAGTTCTTGGATAAGTATGTTTTTGTTTTCATTGATGATATTTTTGTGTTTTCTAAAAGTAAAGAGGGGCATGAAAGTCATTTAAGTGTTATCATGAAATCCTTAAATGAAAAGAAACTATATGGAAAATTCAGCAAGTGTGAGTTTTTTCTACAACAAATTTTTTTCCTTGGTCACATAGTTTCAATAAATGGAATAACTGTTGATCCTACTAAAACAAATTTTGTTGAAGAATGGCCAAGAACCACGAATGTAACCGAGATCCGTATTTTTCTTGGTTTGGAAGGTTACTAACGAAGGTTGTGTTAAAATTTTTCAAGGTTATATAGTCCAATGACTAAGCTAACTCGCAAGGGTGTTAAGTTTATCTGGACAAAAGAATGTGATGATTGTTTTCAGGAGTTGAAAAAAAAGATTGGTGAATGCTCCAGTTTTGGCACTTCCTTCAAGGAATGGTGAGTTTGTTATATATAGTGATGCTTCGTTGAAGGGACTTGGTTGTGTCCTTTTGTAGAATGATCAGGTAATTGCATATGCTTCACGTCAGTTGAAAACTCATGAGGTAAATTACCATACACATGACATGGAATTAGCTGTTGTTGTTTTTTATCTAAAAATTTGGAGGCATCATTTGTATGGAGTAAATTTTGAAATATATAATGATCACAAAAGTTTAAAGTATATATTCACTCATAAAGAATTGAACATGAGACAAAGGAGATGGCTGGAATTACTGAAGGATTATTATTTTAAAATTCATTACCATCCGAGAAAAGAAAATAAATTGGCTGATGCATTGAGTCGAAAACATAATTCTTCATTAACCATGCTATGTTTGGAACAAGATCCTTTGGTTTTTGATTTAATGAACTTTGGCCTAGAATTTGTTGGTGCAGGATGTTCTTCTGTTTTTGATTCAGGTATCAGTGAGATCATCCCTATCAGAAAGAATTAAGCAAGTGCAGAAGAAAGACAGTGAATTGCAGAAAAAGGTAGAGCTGGTTCAGAAGGTTAAGTTTCCTAAATTTAACATTGATAATGATTGTGTTTTGAGGATTGGGAAGAGATTATGTGTGCCTAGTGATTCAAAGATGAAGAATGAGTTGTTATGTGAGGCTCATAGTTCCCCATTTTCTGTTCATCCTGCCAGTACTAATATGTACAGAGATCTGCAAGAGTATTACTGGTGGGATGAAATGAAAAGAGATATTGCAGATTTTGCTGTGAAGTGTTTTACTTGTCATTATGTTAAAGCAGAGTGGCAGTTACTGAAAGGGATGCTTTAGTCTTTACCAGTGCCAGAGTAGAAATGAGAAAATATATCCATGGACATTATTGTGGGATTACCGAGGACATCTCGAGGTATTAATGCAATGTGGGTTATTGTTGATTGCTTGACTAAATATGCTCATTTCCTTCCTATTCGAGATACTTTCTCTCTAGATCAATATTCTCGATTGTATCTTAGAGAGATATTATGGTTATATGGAGTTACTCTATCCATTGTATCTGATCGTGATCCAAGGTTTACTTCTCACTTTTGGAAAGGCCTTCAAAAGTCGTTGGGTACTGAATTAAATTTTAGTACAACCTTTCATTCTCAATCAGATGGGCAGTCAGAACAAACAATTCATACCTTGGAGGATATGCTACATGCTTGCTCTATGGATTATCAGGGAATATGGGACCAATATCTTTCTTTGGTTGAATTTTCATATAATAATAGTTTTCATTCCAGTATACAGATGGCTCTGTTTGAAGCATTATATGGTAAACGATGTCGAACTCCGTCTTTTTGGGATTTAATGGGTGAAAGGAAGCTGATGGGACCAGAATTGGTAAAAGAGATAGCAAAAAAAGTTCAGTTGATTTAGAAACATAGGATAACAGCTCAGATCAGATAAAAAAGTTATGAAGATAACTGGAGGAAGGATCTATCTTTCGAGGTAGGTGATCATGTTTTTCTCAATGTTTCACTATGGAAAAGTGTGATGCAATTTGGTAGGAAAGGAAAGCTGAGTCAAAGGTTCATTGGACAATATGAAATTCTGGAGAAAGTTGGATCAGTTTTTTATCGAGTGGATTTACCTCTGATTTTATCTCAGGTACATGATGTTTTTCATGATTCGATGTTGAGAAAAGTATATGCCATATCCATCTCATGTTTTGATCCCAGAGGTAGTTCAGTTGGAAAAGAATCTCCCTTATGAAGAACAACCAGTCCAAATTCTTGACCGAAGAGAGAAAGTGTTGCGAAATAAGGTAATTCACCAGGCAAAGGTTTTGTGAAAAACCCATATGGTTGAAGAGGCAACGTGGGAATCTGAAAATGCTATGAGGGATAAAAACACCCAGTTATTTTGATAAGTGAATAATATTGTGAGGACGCAATTCCCAAAAGGGGGGAAGGATGTAACATCCTAAGAAAATAATGAATACAACATTTTCATATTGATTAATATTTTCGAATTAAATATTAGTTTTACTTTAATGGGGATTCTATGTTCGATAGCATACCCGATATGAAACAAAGAGATTCTTTAAAATCTTACGTTGCACACTATTAATAAAATAATATTTTTTAAAATGGTAGTTAACACGTAGTCGTTGTATTGGCGGGAATGAATATAAATAACTAAAATATGATTATATATGTTTATTAAATGTTTTTACATTTATCCAATAAAATATTAAGGCTTAAAATATGAAAAGAATTCAATTTTAGGCATTGATACTCTAATGTTCAATAAAAGGTCGAACTATCCCCTTTTGATGGTGAACAATCATTAAATATAGTTTTGGTTACCCTTATACATTCTATTGGACCAAATAAAACTCTTCTTTATAATCGGGACATCAAAATTTACTTTGTTTAATATTTTGGTATTTTTTCGATAAAGTACATTTTTTAATGAATAGTGAAAAATGTTGTATTTTAATTCAAAACAACTTTTTAATATTATTTGTTTATATGATTATATTATCTTCTGAATTAGTTTTGAAGTGAAATTAGAATATATTTTTACCATTTAATCCAATGGTGGTCATTGTAATTAATTTCACTTTGAAATTGGACTTAAACTAGTGTCAATCTTTTGATACATATTGTTTCTTAAAAACACGCTATTTGATTTGACAGTGGGAATTAATTATTAAATTAATTAATGAAAATTATATTTTTTGAATTTCATATAATAAAAATCATTTTTAAATTAGGAATATCAAATATATCTTAAGGTGACGTTTTTGTATTTTTCTGAAAAACCTTAATTTTTGATGAATAGTGAAACCACAAAGTGGTAGTTACAAAAACTGATTTTTTGTTTAAATGAAACTTTACCACTTATGTGATATGAATTTCAAAAATCCAATATAAATTATTTTCATTATTAAGTAAAATGTGGTTCAATGGGATGAAAATAATTTTTGATGAAAAGTAACTTTTAAGTTTTATTAATCGCGATTAAAGTTAATTAGTGTGATTTAAGGTAAAAATGATATTATAATAAAATGAAAATATCATGACACTTGTACTAACCCTATTGGATGAGTCATGGCCGACCAAGACAAACCATGGGTCGATTTTTGGGACCCCATGGATCCACTTGGGTAAGATAATGACATTAATGCCTTTTATTTAAAGTAAAAGTAAAAATGACACAAACATGTATTGTTTTACTAAAACAATTTTTTACATGGGGTTATTCAAGTCCAATTTTTTACTATAAATTGTCATTGGAAAGCTAAAAAAATTTAATACATCATAGTATTTTTTTTTTAATTTGTAAACATTCAATTAATTAAATTATTTAAGACACCATGATGATGTAGCGATTACCTCAGTATTTAACGATTTAAATAAAATGGAATGATAATGTAAAATATAAAACCTACACATGTCAAAAACCTATAGGATTGGTGGATTTAGAACCCTTATCAACTTATCCTTGAAATTTATAATTTTGGGACCTTTTTTATCTGAAAAGCATTTTATAATAGAGTATCTTTTCTTAACTTTCCAAAAGTGCCCCTCCTCTCCTCTTATAAAAGGCCCCCACCTCTACCTCTTTACCCACACTTCTCAAGCCTTTGGCTTGGCCAAAATCTGATCATTTTGTCTCTCCACATCCCTATCCTCATCCTAGAATCCTTACCTTAGGCAGGAAGCTCTTTAAGAAACCCTTTTTGCTTCAAACCAAAGGGAGTTACCCGATTTTAAGGAGATTAAAGAGCAATCGAGTCACGTCGGACACGAGGTAAGGGACTTCGTCTCAATCTGCTTTCATTGAGGAATATTTTGTTTTATACAAAACATTCTTTTATATGGTGTATAAACCCCTTTTAATTTTACTTTTATTCAAAAAGAATCTTTTTCTATGAAGCATTTTACTAAACGACAAAAAGGAATGTTTCTTTTAACGCACGCGGTGACAACGACCCTTTTCAGCCGCCGCGAGTATTATTTGGTCTTTGGATTCCTCAATAAGCCGTAATGTTTTTAAAATGAAATAAATACCATATACTATTTTATGTATATTGGTATTGAAAATGGTTTTTATAATGGATTTTTTATGTCAATATATTTAAGTGATATATTGTGATCAAAGTGTGGAAATGTTTTCTTTCCATTATATTTGTTTTATGTCTTATGATTTTATAATGGTACTTGGACATTTGATGGGTGGTTACGTGATAAACCATATGATGGGAGGTGCCATGAATACCAGGACAGTTGGTTACGTTATATCCTCCAATGCATTGGGTATGGAAGTCGGTCGTATGGCTATTCTATTAGGTGATATGTATGGAAGTCGACCGTATGGTTATTCCATTTAAGTATGTTTATGTCCCAAGTCACCTTTATATGTTATGTGTTCTTTATATGGGTTTTATAGTAATATTTTGGTTACACAAGGGTAAGTAATGATCTTTTATTCAGTGGAGAGTTTTTACTACTTCATAAAGGTGAAAAGTATTACTTTGATAAAGTATACATGGTTTACTTGTGGGTTTGAAAAAGAAAACTAACAGTTTTCATTCCTTGTGTATCCCTTAATGAGCTTTTTATGCTCACCCCAAGTTTTTTTGAAATGTTTTTCACAGGACTTAATGAAGTGTAGGGTCAAGGATGGGATCAAGGGAAATTCATGCTATATAAAACGTGGAACTAGACATGTTTCTTTTTAAGAGTATTTATTTTTATGGAAACTTAGTAGAAGTGTCTACTTTGTAATCTTTTGAGATGTAATAGTTAGGATCTAATTCTCTAAAACTCTAAACCTGAAAAGATCGTCAGTGGGAATTAAACATATAATTCAATATTAAGTAATGTTTAAGGTCGGGGCCTTATAATGTCGGTGTTTCTTGTAGTATAAGATATTGACATACTTTAATGATATAATGTACTATGAAATCAAGTGGTGTTACATTAGAGAATATGTATAATCCATTACAAAATTATACTCATAAATGCATGAAAAGGCACGTTTCCAATGGGAAAATTCTCAAAGGTATAGAATTTTTTAATATCAATATTCCAAATGAAATTGACTCCATGGATCCAATTTTTATTAAATATATTTTAATATAAAAAATTTTAATATAATAAATTTTTAAAATTATATTTATCTATTAAATAAAATAAACAAAAATATTTTTTTCAACAAAAATATATATATTTTTTACTATTTGTTGAAAAAATTTACTTTTTAGAAATATTAAAATATTTTTCTAATCATAATCCAAATATTTGGATCTCATAAATTATTTACATTTTATAAAATAAAATTTTTAATTGTGTCAAAATTTAATTTTATCATTAGTGCACATGAAGCGATGATACCATTTCCATTGAAAAGCTATAGCTTTCTAGATATCGTTTCTTTTACATTCAAATGATGATTATTTTTATTTATAAACTATATGTGATCAATAAAAGTATAAGAAATATAAATTTTTTATAATATATTTATACTTATTCACACCCATAAATTTAGTTGCACGGTTATAATGGTCATTCTTCAATAATATTTTAATTGAGTATCATGTTTCATTTAAACAAAGTACAATATGTATGACAAGATTTTGATGATATTGAATTTATTAAAAATGTTGTAAAAAATAAAATCATTGGTGATTACATTTAATCTGTGCGAAAATAAAATTAAAATGATGAATGACTACAAATATCTTGGTAATATATTTAAAAATAAGGAAACTTTTATCCAATGAAAAATATAACACCCCATTATAAACCTTTTCCTAAAACCTTCAACTTTTATTTGAAAATTGAATAAATTTCTCTTTTAAAATACGCTTTTATTATCTTTTTTAATAGAATTATTTCAATGAAAAGTATATACCAATCATAGAAGATTCATGTAGGTTCCTTGGTCCATCATCATCATAAACCCTTATAAAACCATTATAATGAAAAAAACATACGACTAACATCCAATATAATTATTTGAAGAACATAAATATTAAAAAATGAATTGCGAATCTATAATGGGAAAAACCTATCATAAATTAAGATATAATGGCGAAAGCCCCTAAATATTTTGAGCTATAATGTTTCTCAACACTTCATATCTTGAGCTCTAATGGGGATAAACCTGCTATACCATAAAAAATTTTCAAATACCGTGAAAAACATTAATCCACTAAAAAATATTTTAAACTCATGTGTATAAAAATAATATTTCTTATTAAAAAATATTTTTCAATACCAAAATAATCTATAATAGGGAAAGGGGGTTTTTGTGATGAAAGAAATAAAATTTATAGATAATGATGAATATCAAATAACAACTACAGAGGGGGAAATCTCATTGTTCTTATATAAATTAAAATAAAATAATAATTTTTTTCTTTTTATATATATTGTCAAACATTCCATTAAAATATTCATTTTTAGAAATAATTTCCAAAAAGGTAAATGTTAAAAAATTACCTTTTCATTAAAAATTCATTTTTTAGCCAAAAACCACACACATCCTTTATAAATAATATTCTTCGAATAGAACATGAGAAACATATAAAGAATATATAGAAAAATGATGTGTCACAATGGATGGAAATTATGTTCATACAACTTAAGTAAAAAACATTCCTTTTGACTTCTGTAAAATTAATTTAAATAGGATGTTTATAAGATTATTTTTAAAAGAAATTCCCTTACGTTGAGTAAGACCCATCATGTAAATTCATTATATTATTATATAATAAACATAGATTAATTATTTATTTACTTAATAACATTTTTTAAATTTTAGTATTCATTTATTTAAATTAATAACGAGTAATATTAAAATTCACAATTAATTAAATTCATGTCTATCATTTTATTGACATTCATCTCATATGTTAGAAATGGATTATGTAAGTTAAATATGTAAAAAATGTCATTATTACATTATTTATATAATAATAATATTTTCATAATTATAATATTCAAATATAAAATACTATTCTAAATCAAACCCTTTAACATGGTTATGAAAAATGATCTTGTGTTACAATCATGGAGGAGGTATACCATACGTTTACCAGTGTAACAATTGTATTTATCAATGATTATTATGTAATGGTGGAAAATAATATTTTAGCATTCAATAATAACTATAATCTCATAAATAAAATATTAATCATTTAAATATTCTTATATATAACATCCTCATGATGTTTTTATTCAAAACATGTCACCTCGCTTTGTAGAGGTGGTAATATACACTTACACATGAATGAAGTTCTAAATTTTAATTAAAAATAAATGTAAATACATAAATGAGACATTTTTCATAATAATTTAAATTTAATTAATATCATACATAAACATTAATTTTATCATTATAACTAGTCTTAAAAGGTGGGTATGGAAAATGAATTACATTGGTTCATGAGATGGTAGTCCACCATATCCACAAAGGATGGTTTTTTCTCCCATTTGGTGGAAGTGGATATTGATAGAGGTTATGATATTATCATAATAATATCTATGTTAATAGATTATGTTTTATTTATTATATTATCATTTTTAGGTATATTTTAATGAGGATAAATAAATGGCCAATAAAAAATCATACCTCTTCTTTGGACAACTTTCTTTTCTGGACACCTTCATACCAACAAGGATGGTTTTCTACCAAAAACAATACCTATGTAATGAGGGTAGGGGTTCTAGAAATGAATTTGGGTATAAAGTTTCATAAAAAATTATGATATTATATATAAATAAATGATAAAAAATGTTTCCCTTTTATAAGTGTGGGGATGCGAACTCTTGGAATTTCAAAAATATTTAATTTATATAAATTTATATGCAATTAGTAATGGTTGAAAAATGATTCATTCCAAATATAAGGTTATTATGGGTTAAAATAACATAATATAATAAAAATTATCCATTTTTTACTATATTTCACCAATTATCTATTGCGTTTAACCCATTGTAAACCTCTTTCACTCTTACCATGAAAAAAATGGTTTTTAATCATTGAGTGTCAATATAATTACTATAAATGAAACAACCCATAATGGATTATGGTTTGTATTTTAATCCATTTCCTATTAATTTTTATCAATCTATGATATTTATAAATATTATTCAATTAAATAAATAATATTTAATATAATATATAATTAATTTTAAAATTTAAAACTATTCATTACTGTGAAATTAATTAAATGAAAACAAAAATTAAAATGACTGAAAACATATTTTATTATATCCCTAATTTTCTATGATAATCATTAATATTATTGGATTAGATTAACTATCCTATATTATATTTCTTTTAACATTTTTAGTATTATTTAATTTTTTCGTAAATTTCATAATAACTACATCAACATTGTTTATGTATTTATGGAAATTATTTGTTCAACAAAAAAATAAAAAAAAATTATATTAAGAATACATATTTTATTTTTATATGGATTATTATAGTAAAAATATCATATCGTTACCACATATTAAAAATACTAAAGCTATAAATAAAATGAGTGCGGTAGGTTTTACATTTCATGAAATACAATTATACAAACGCCATAATCTCATCTAGATGACCGAAAAAATGAAATATAACCGAATCATGGATTCTAAGGGATGTAATTAAATCAAATCAGAATATTATAGAATGATTTAGGACGATTTTAAATCATTATAAATATATTTTGATCATTAATTACGTGATTTTCTCTTTACAATAGTAAAAATATTATTAAGTTTACTATTCATATTGACCAAAATGAAAAGGGAAATATTTACAAAATTTTGAAATCCTGATTCAATATGAGGATTCCATTTTTCAATATTCAAAACTAATAATTAGACATTTTTAATTTAAATTAAAACCATAGAAAAACAATGAAAAATAGTTTTTATCAAAATGACATTTTAATATATAAAATATCTTTATTGAAAAATCAATTATAAAACAAGTTTAAAAAGTAATAATTATAGTATTTAATATAATAAATTAATTAAAATTTAAAAATAAAATGGAATATAATTTTACGTTGTAAATATTAAATGTAAATACACTAATCCATAAAATCAATGATTTTCACCATTTATTAAAAATTATGTATCAGTAGAAAATTTTCAAAAAACCATCATAAACTAAATTTTGCATGATAAATTAGAAAATCAAATTCATTTTTTTGATATAAATATTAAAATATTAAAATATTATATTTTAAATAAACTTTTATAAGAAATGTGTTCTTTATATTTAAAATTAATCAATGTATTAATAATGAATATAACAATTAAATTGATGAATAATAATAAAAAAGAAAATTATTTATTCAAGAATTACTTGAATTGTTGCAAATTTAGCCTTCATTTTCTAAAATAAGTGGAGAAGATAGATATCCCACTTACCTCTCAACATTTAATGAAAAATATGAAAGATAGTGAGAACCCTTAAGATCCAAAATCAGAACATATTTCATTAAATATATCCAATAAAAATGAAACTAAAACAGATCATAGATTACTTATCAATTCATAATTTATTAGATTTATCAACATGGGTGAGTGGAGATGGGAATATATGACGAAATATTATAAAACATTACATTAATATTTATTATAGATATCTAATAAAGTAAAACCTATAAAATAAAACTTTTGAATCAATGGGTATTAATAAGAATTTTCATGAGAGATTGGTAGCCTGAAATCCAGAGAGGAGATGTGAAAATAAGGTTTTTCAAGGTTATTTATGAGTTTAAATAAAAATTTCCTACCATTTAATACAAATCACAGGGTTAAGCCACCTGGTTTGTAGAACCATGTGTTATCCACGCCCATGATACTGTCTCCAAATATTATTATGACATAGTTGGTTCATACTATTTGACATATTATGCACCAACCAATATATTACAACTTCCTCAACTCACACATTTTCTCTTAGTATAGGCATTGATTGTACAAAACATAGACCTGTTCAAAATTCCTGGAATAGTTTATTTCATAATTTGCATGGTTTCCCATAACCATTTGCAAACAACACACCCTTAAAATCACATAAAAAAACGCAATAAAATCTATGAGATTAAATATGTATTGCATTACTTTAACATAAGTAATATAATTTTAACATTACTAAAACATGTGTTGTAATGATATATAATGATAATAATGAATTAAAATATTATTTCTAAGTGATAAAAACCATTTTACCTAACAAGGACTATAAAATATATTTTTCTCTCCCAATATAAATATATATAAAATTTCTTATCCATTTATTCTAAATATTTCACCATCACTATGTCATAGTATTTTATAGAGAATTAACATATACAACATCAATTTCATGTTCCTATTTCGATTAAAATATTTAAACCAAAATGGTTATCAAAATATCTAATAAATTTAGAATAATTGATTGTAAGATATTGAAAAAACATTTTGATGTTGTCTTCTCCAATGACACAAAAATTTTAAGGTATGATAATTTTGATTCAATATGGGTTTATTTATGTTCTTTTATCCCATAATCTGTAAAGTAATTCCATAAGATAATAAAACCTTTTTAATGGATCGTAAAAAATAATATGATTTTCCTGATAATATCATGTAGGTGTTCATAGTTATGTTTACAGTGTGGGACCACTCATCATGCACTATTTTGTTTTGAGTTGATGATAAATAAAAATATTTCATAGTTATTAATCATTGATTAATTTGTTCCACTACCTCATAAACATTCAAATACACTGACAGGGATGAATGTTCATTGAGATCCACATAATAAATTCTTTATCAAAATATTGGGATGGAGTCATGTGCATTTAAATATCACATAGTCTTATACATATGGTATTATTTAATGTAATCATATCCTAATCACTAAACATAAATAATTCTATTCCTAAAAATACATTAACAATTATTTATTACTATCTAAAGTGACCCAAAACCACACTCCTCAATCATGGGCTGAAAAAAACATGAATAAAATAATATTTTTTTACACAGGGCGATGAACATATCTTTAATTTCATCATTTCAATAAAATATAAATTAAAGACCATAATATTCATGAAATCCCTAGAAAAAGGGTTTAGTTTCTTATAAAACATGTTACGAAAGAAATTAATTTTAAAAAATATTAAAAATATTTCCCATAATCAATAACACTTGACGCCGTTATATACTTATAATATGATATTATCATATTCAAATATTATATAATTAAATCACAATAAATAGGTGATAAAAAATTCTTAGTAAGGGAAAAAATAATCATCTAGTCATTATGGGTAAGATCATAATCATATTTGGAAGGATGAGGAGTTAAAAAATATCGTATTAATATGAAAATGAAAAAACAAGATTTCTAAAGAGGGCATGAGATATAACCATATAATCTTAAATAATAAACACATATACCATGGTAGAATGTTTTTATATAATAAGCATGCGATATGGGCTGATCATATGCATATAACCTTGAATTTTAGAGTAAGTATAATCATACAAAATCATAAAATTAGAACCATAGTTAACCAAATTGAGTTCATTCTCAATAAAGTTAACATATGCAATCTATATCATGTTCATAGTCAAACAAAACAACATAAATAATCCAAATAATTTTCACAATGAATATTGTGATCATGTCATGTTTTCATCATGTTAATGATATATCCTGATAAAATAAATAATCGATATCCAATTATTTCCCAATATACTTGTTTTATGAGTAATAAAACAGTAACCAATGTGTTAAAGGATGATGTAAAACCAAAAAAAGTAATCATACAAATATATGAGTTCTATAAAATATTGCACTTTGAAATACCAAAAAAATAAAATGATTTTAATATCATTACAAACTTATATCGCATAATGTTATTTCAAAAAACAAATTGGTTGATACCAAAAACTAAATCATGCAAAATAATTAGATCTTATATTCATTTGAAAGGAGATACAAAACACACACACACACATATATATATATGTGTGTGTGTTAATTATTTTAGAGTGAAGATGGAAACTAGAAGCAAAAAATAATCAAATATTTATAAATCAATTTTATGACATTTTTTAAAATTAAAAACTCACACATCTCTTTCCAAAAGTAAAAATTAATAAAATAAAAATTATTAAAGGTTAAAAATACTTAATTAAAAAAATAATGAATGAATACTTAAAATAGAAATAATTATTTAAAAAATGTGAACTAGAAAAATTCAATGAAATTTACTTTCAGAAAAACAAAAAACAAATATATACTTCAAAAAACAAAAATGTTACTAAAATGCATTGTGGTTTGAAAGATATAAAAATTATTTTCAGATAGATGTAAATCCATTTTTAATATTTTAAAATAAAATTTTAAAAAAATGAAAATATAAAAAGGTATATACTATAACCTTTTAAAAATTATAATGTAATTTATATTTTCACATTAGTTACAACATAATTATTTTTCAAATTATATTGGAGGAAATTAGAGGGAATGGAAAATATGGTGAAGGAGGTGAAGCAAACAATAAATATAATAAGAATTTTTATTGGAAATGATATACATTTTGAGAAAAAAATTAATCAAGGTAAATTATTTAGACTATAAATATTTTCCCTGAAAATAATATGAGAATTTACCAGGCAAAAAATTCAAAATGTGGAATTAACCAAACACGAAAAAAATAATATCAACAAGAAGCATTCAAACACCGTGAATGGAGATCGATTGACAAGGACCCTTACATCCATTGTATCAACTGAGTGGAAAGACATTTAAATAAATAATATAATATATAACTGAAATTTCAATTAATTACATGAATGTAATGAAATAAATTCATTAGTATTTAATCACACCACAATAATCATGTAATGGATTAAAATATGAAACATGTCTTAATAAATAAAATCTACAAAAAAGAACCGCTTATCATAACTTTTGAACAATACAAATGTTATTTAATGTCATATGGAATAATGATAAAAATATTAATCACTATTTAAATAACCTTATTCACACACACACACACATATATATATTATTTGAAAAAACATTTAATAATTTTTATCATCTTATCATTTATTATTTCGTTATTGGTTTTCAATATTGGGGGTGAGTAATCTTGATGTTTTGAAATATATTTGTAATAGAAGTGTTGTTCTTCAACCATATACGATAATTAATCAGTACTAGATAATTCATGTTAAAACAATTTTTATTTATATCACTTATAATTTAATAATTAAAATATATTAGTGTTTTTTTATGATCCTTAAAGAAGAAATGAACGATGAGAACGTTTTGATAATTATTAGTGAACATGCATTGGTTTTATTGTTAATGATTTTAATATTAATTATAGAAATAAAAAGGCTCAAATTAATATTTATTTTTTCATATCCTATATTATCAGAACACATGTTCTCATTTCCATCCAAGATATGTTTTTAGAGAATTGTTCATGTAGATGCTTGAACGGAACCAAACCTGAACATACAATAATTTGTGGGTAAATATGATTTGGAATGTTGTTTCTATTTTCAGAATATCACTATTACAAAATAATAACAACTTGAATTATATATTTTTAATATTAATAATTATATTTTATTGTATTTTAATAAATAATGAACACAATTGATGAAAATTGTGATTTGATTCTCTTACGATACATTTGTCCTCAAAATGAATAAAATATGTAATATTATTTCTTAATTGAAATGGTTCATGATTGAAATTGGTAAGTAAAACAATATAAAAATAATATTATACAATAAATACTCAATTCAAAATTTATTATTGGGGATGTTATATTTTAAAGGTAAATATAAAAATGAAACACTATAATGGAAGGTTAGTACTCACATTGAGGTCATTGAGATTCCCTTATAAGATTCTATGGAAGGCGAGGACATTGGCCAATATATTTCTTTGAAAATCTTAACAAAGTGACAGATAATTTTTGTTGATGGATATAGGAAAAAACTTCTCCCTAGGTGGAATAATTAAAGGTGGATTGAATTACTAGTAAGATGTCCCGTTTAATAGTGTTTAGAATGGTATTTTTGAAAATATATCCTCTTAATATAAAGATTCACATGAATCAAAAGTCCAGAAGACTCCAAATTTTAAAATAATGGAGTAGAGATATTGTAACGACCCGAAATTTTGAATTAATATTGTTTCCTAATTTTTTCTGTTATTTTATTTTATTTTTTATACTCAAGAAAAATGTTTCATTTGATAACATGAGTATAATTAAAATGAGACCATTGGGCTTTGACTGTTATATGACCATTTGTCAATATAACCACTGGAAACTAAATGTTTTGATTATTGCATCTAAATACAAGTAATCTTTGTTAATTATTATATAAAGAAGATTTGATGGCCTCACCTAGTAGTCTTGGACCGATCGAAGCCCATCTAACAGAATTGGGGAAGGAGGTAGCACCAGTGGGGTTTGCTCTGGACCAAACCCAAGCCAAACTTCATCATGAGAAGCTAGAACGGAATCGCCTTTGTGAGAAGTTCAAACTAATAAAAATTAATACTCGTGCGATGTTAGCTGAGCCTCCCTCAGATTCTCTCACCTTAGCACACCTTACACTTAGGTTCTATGCTGGTGTGATAAGGGGATATGTAAGGAGACCATAACTGCCTTGTGTAATCCTTTGTTTTAAATAAAAATTGGGATTTCTTCTTATGATGAAGTTTATGAATTTTCAAATGAACGGATAAATATAGTATGCATATTTTTGATGAATTTTATAAAAAGGATATTTTAAAAATTGTTGTGTAAACCTTAAATAATTAAAAACGTGTAATGATTTTCAAAAAATGGTCTTCTACAATTATATTCAGTATGAAATTTGGAGTCTAATAAGATCAACTTAATTTTTGATGAATAGTAAATTATGAATAGTGATTTTATGATCAGGATTAGTAATGTGTCCAAATGAATTAGTAATCTCACTTAAAGAACGTATTAATATAATCTAGGCACCTTGATTAAGTAATGTGATTCAATAAAACGGTTAAATAAAGGTTTCATAAATTATTATTCAAGTATTAGTTTTTTTGGGTGAATAGTGTTTTTTAATTAAAAATTTAATTAAAAGTATTTATAAAATTATTTTTATAAAACAGATTTAATTTTTGAACTCAGAGCACCGATATTATGCTATGCTAATTTTTGGGGTTTTTTCTAAAAAAATGAATTTTCAGTGAATAGTGTTTTTATTTAAAAATTAAATTAACAATATTTAGAAAATAATTTTTATAAAATGGAGTTCATATTTGTAATCAGAGCGTTGATATTTGGTTAAGGTGAAATTTTGGGATTATTATGAGAAAGTTGAATTTTCGATGAATAGTGAAAATACAGTTTTTAAGTTACGGGTGTTTAATGACATCATTAAATGATGTATTAAGTATGTAATCAATATGGTAGACTTATGAATAGTAAGATAAGGTATGAGGTGTCCCATGTGGCCAATACCATGGGCAAATACCATGGGGAAGCCCATGGTTTTTCCAGAACCACTAATGAGGTGTCCCTTGGCCATTAATGCCTTGTCCCCTCACTTTCCCTATAAATACCGAGCCATCCTCTCATCCATTCGACTCCCCGCACTCCCCCAACGAAGTTCTGTTATCATTACCTCCCAAGGAGTCCTCCCATGGTGCCCCCAAGCCCTCAAGGTCCCAACCATTGAGTTTTAAGAGTTATGTTTTAAGGTAAGGGATCTGACCTCTCTCTTTATTTTCAAGAAATCTCTTTTATTCCATTTCTTTTATGCTCCATGTTATTATGTTAAAGGATGTTCTTTTATACTCCTCTTACTTCCCTTTTCATTTTCATATAATGAGAGATCCCATATTACTCTCATTATTTAGTTTTATGAAGTTTTAAGTGGCGTCGTTAGGCTGCCGAAATTTTTGTAACAGATTCTTTCTTCCTTCTCATTTTTTTCAAGATCAATTTTCCATGTAATGTTTTGAAAGTTCCTTTTTATTATGTTGGGGTATGATCTCTAAATTTATCATACTGATATTTTATGATCATATGATGAGAGACCCCATTTTATCTCTTCTATTCAGTATTTTGAAGTTTTAAGTGGCGCCGTTAGGCTGCCGAATTTTTAAGTGGTTCTTCACCCTTCTCGTTTTGAAGTTCTACTTTCATGTCAATTCTTTCAAGTTCCTTTTTGTTATGTTGGGGTATGATCTCTATATCTATCATACTGGACTCTTATGCTCATATGATGAGAGACCCCATTTGGTCTCTTCAATTCAGTATTTTGAAGTTTTAAGTGGCGTCGTTAGGCTGCCGAATTTTTAAGTGGTTCTTCACCCTTCTCGTTTTGAAGTTCTACTTTAATGTAAATTCTTTCAAGTTCCTTTTTGTTATGTTGGGGTATGATCTCTATATCTATCATACTGTACTCTTATGTTAATATTATTAGAGACCCCATTTGATCTCTTCAATTCAGTATTTTGATGTTTTAAGTGGCGTCGTTAGGCTGCCGAATTGTTTTGGGGATTCTTTCACCCTTCTCATTCTTTTCAAAGTTCTACTTTCATGTCAAGTCTTTAAAGTTCCTTTTTAATTATATTGGGGAATTATCTCTATATATATCATACTGAACTCTTACGTTCACATTATGAGAGGCCCTATTTTATCTTTTGAAATCATTTTTGTTGAATTTTAAGTAACGTCGTTAGGCTGCCGAACTTTCATAAGAGAAATCTAATTTTTGTCTTCCTTCCATATTTTTCATATCAAATGGTATGTCCTTGAAATTTAATTACCATGATCATGTATCCTTCTTATTCTTTCCATCTACTGTTTTATGGGTCATTTATGAATGTTTGACCCATTTTCCCTCTCATTTTAATGTCTTCTAAAACCACGTAACATAGCTGTTATGCTGCAGAATTTTCGTCTCAAAATGTCTCTCTCTTTTTCTAATGTTATTTTATATTATTAAGTGAATACTCAAAGTTCTTTATTCTAAAGGGGTATTCACATATATACAAAAATGATCTATTTTAAATTATGGGATTTACATACATGAGACCCACCTTCCTTTTCTGTGGGTTTTAAAGTGACGTAAAGATCATGTCTCTAAAGCAGTTTTTAAAACATTGTGATTATGAAATGAAACCCATTTATTTTATGCTATATGGGTTATTTATGAAATTTTTGATGATGATATATGTGGCTCACATGATAATAAAGGCAAATTTAAGGGTGCGCCCTGATAGCGCTCCAATGCATTGGGTAATGATGTAACCACTAGAGATTACAATTTTCACGATACCTTGGTGAATAACCTTGGTAATTTTCAAATGACACCTTGGGGATGGACCTTGGTGATAAGATCATTATTTTATATGTTAAATGATGCAGCCACATCTTCAAGTTATGAAAATATTATTTTTATTATGATATGCCTCATGATTTCATTCTCATGCCTTAAAGTTCTTTTCATGACCTTATTGAAGTATCTCAAGTTCACATGTAAAATGTTTCTCTTGTTTCCCTTACTGCGCTTTTTGCTCACCCTTTATTTTGATGTATATCCCCAGGTTATGTGATGCAGTAATGAACCTAGGATGAACATGAGGAGAAGCCATTCAAGTGTTTTAGAGGAATGTTTTATGTTTTCATGAAGTTCCTGGTTTCCAAGACACTAAACATTAAAGATCCTCGGTTTTGTAAAATGTAAAGAAAGTTTATGTGGTAAAAAGTGCAGGATGATATAGTTGGTATCAAAGGATGGTTTAGTTATTTGTGGAAATTATAATATGAAAACTCTAGGAAGAACCCTATAGAAAAGTTAAAGAAATAGGAAATCTTCCTGGTATTTTGGTGATTATTGAATAAGGGGTTGCCAAGCAAATACATCCCTGTCTGGATACGAGCAGGTAGAGGTGGCTCTGGCACAGATGTACATAGGGGTAAAACCCGAAAGCACCGCTTTGAGCTATACTCGAACGGGAACTGGTACACGAAAACGGGCCTTGCTGCACTCTTGGTTACGACACTCCCGGGGGATATGCTTTGGTAAATTCATAAGCTTAGTATGAACCATTGTTAAAGGAACAAAGATAAAATAAAATAATGATTCACATAAGAATATATTGTAGAGACTCGAAGCTTGACGTACATGGACATTACATTACTTTTTAGGAATACTTAGTACATAACAAAAACCACACACACAAGGATCGTAATAGTTTAGTGTCTTTGGAAACTCGAAACGTAATCTTCTAATCGTGGTGAAAGATCTCCAATATCTCCCATAATGATCTTCCCTTTTTTTACCTAAAACCTTTCTTTATATCCTGGGGAAAAGAAAACATAAAAGGGTGAGCTCAAATGCTCAGTAAGGGTAAACAAAAGAAATATAAATCTCATCGTATACACAAGCACATAACTTTTAGAAAATTTTAACCTGCAAAAGAGATCATAATTTCATAACATGGGATAAATCATGGCAGTGAAATGTAATCACAATAATCATAATCATAAAACATGTAACTTTGTGGCATACACACATAATCATAGAGAATCATTTCTTGATAGTCAAGACTCACTGCCAAGACTATCTTAGTGGACAAAGTCCCTTTCTGAATCGAGTAACCCTCGTTTCAGTCATGTTTCACTGAACCGGTATAACCTACCATTCCAGCCATGTCTATCTCATGAGATATAAAATCTTTACCCAATTAATTGGAGGGATATATTGGTCCCACCCATCTCATAATGATACCATTCTTATGTGTGCCACAAAATCATAAATCATACATCATTGCATAACCCATGTAATAAAAATGGGATTCGTAAACATCGTGACATCATAAAACAATTCATATAAGATAAAGGAATTCATAAAAATAATTCCATCACAACATAACCAAATCAATGTAATAATAGGGATAGAAACAGAACCCTATGTTATCTTAGATGGAAAATAATTTTGATAAAATACTTGAAATGAATTCTTGAGGAAAATATCCTTTCTTCTTCAAAATCAATTTCTTTTCACAAAACGTCATGCAATTTTGAAATAAAGAGATTTTATTGAAAATAGTCCTGAAATATTTTGGAGGAAGCTTCATGAAAATAAGGCTTTATAAAACCATAAAAATCCGTTCGTGCCGTATAAGTTAAAAAAAACATTCTTCTCGTACTTTTGTCAGAAAAGTCAAAAAAGCACCTCGTACGAAAAACGACAAAAGATTCCTTTCATATTCTTTACTAAAAACTCACTGAAGGGTAAAATTGGATTTAAAATATTATAAGTGGATGGAAACAATATTTCATATTTAGGAAACATGGATGTGGATTATAAAATACACCCCAGTAAATGCCAACGTAAAAACAATCTCGGATAAAAATGAGATTGTGATATTTTCTCTTACCTTAGGTCCGATTAGCTTCGTATGTGTCCGAACCTCCTGTATAATGATTTAAATAATGTCATTGACTTATTACAGAATCATATTCATTGTTATGATATCATTTATGGTTCACTTATGACTTTATATTACCCGTTCTTTTGTAAATTCCATGTTAAAGAAGCGTTTTGGGTAAAATCGTTTCATTTATCGTAGGTGTTTTGACTTGTTGTTCTTGACATTATTATTACTTATATCATGATTTACTTACTTCTAGAATATAAAATATGATTTTTATATCATATATATTCAGTATATATATATATATAATAGATAGATAAATTAAATGAAAAACACGGTTCATGGAGACGGTAGTCCGTACGTACGCATGAACGCTGTTTTCCTTTCCTTATTGTCTTGAATGGAAGTAAGTAGATGGCATACATATATATATATATATACATAAATCCAGTAGCTTTATAATGTCATATATTTCATTATTATTTCTTATATATACTTTATAATCATTCTTAAATGGTTAACATGGAGAATTAATCTCATCGCGTTGTGGAGACGGTAGTCCGTACGTACGCACGAGCGATGATATCATTTCCATAAATATTGAATTGAATTGGAGTGGATTATACAATATATCAGAATCAATATTATGTTGTAATAACTATTTATAGTTATTCTTTATACCATTATACCCATCCATGTAAGGTGGTGGTGGAAAATAGATTACACCACGACGTGGAGACGGTATTCCGTACGTACGCACGCGCGGTGATTTCTTTCTCTGTAGGATGGATAGATGGTGAAATAGGGTTGTTTCATACTTATAATAAAATATCAGTATATGAGTGATACTGATGTTATTACTTCATAATGAAACAACCTAATAAGAAGAAGTGGAAGAAGAAATAAAGATGAAATAAGTGGTAACGGTAATTACGTCTTCTTTGAAGCGCCTCTTTGAGACCTCTTCTTAGGGCACTAAAATTGGTCTTTGAGGAAGACCAGAACCTCTAGGATATTTCTAGGGAAGTGGAGAAGAGATTTTGTCAGGGGTTGGTCGAGCTTGAGTGCTCAAATTGGTGTGAGGAGGAGGGGGAGGAGGTGTCCTTTTATAAGGGAGGAGAGGGTCACCTTAGGAATATCTCAAAATATTATTTTATATTAAAGTCAAAATCGGTTTATAATGGTTCCAAAGGGTCTTATTTCGAAGGTAAAGTGGGTATGGGTCGAAATCCTATCGAACAATAGTATTTAGACAAGTTTAGGTTATTATTTTAACCTTATCACTTAGATTTAACTCTAAGATAAATAATTTAACTTTTACCGTGACTTTTTGTTTTCTTACACTATATGGTTAATACACTTTCTATAACATGCCAAACGAACCCCAAGTTGTTTATTATTAATATATATATCCTTATCTAATTCATTTGGCAGATCCTTAGATTTTTAGGAATAAAATAATAATTAATAATATAATATATGATTTAAAAACTATTTTGTGTCAATTTTGACACTATTTGATATATGATTTTTTTGAAAGTCATAACAGAATTATATGTTCGAACCAAGCTGATTAAATCCACACTAATATATCATAGTAACCTATAAAATTAGTGGAATTCATAAAAAGTCTCAAATTATATTTATTTGGGTATTTATAACATCAATTATGTCAATATTTCATTAATAAGATAATTACTGCATCATCGTTGTGTCATAAATAAATTACATTATTTAATGTTTAAAAATTACAAATAAAATACCATTATGTAGGAAATCTTTTTAGATTTCTAATGAATATTTATAGTCGAATTTAACTTATGTATAACCCAATATTAAAAATGTTTTATTAAATAAACTTTGATTTTAACTCTTTTAACCCTTCTTTAAATAAATTAATAATAAATGTCCTAATCTAATCCTAGTGGGCCTAAATGGTCATATTTTATTCCTAAGTTTGTTTTTGGTCGAATTAAACTTATCCAATAGAATTAGGACATGTGTTAGGGTAATAATAATATCATCTTTACCCTTAATTACCCTATTTACTTTTAACCGTGGTAAAAAAAAGTAAAAAATTACTATTCACAAAAAATTATTTTCATCTCATTGAACCACATTTTAGTCCTTGATATTAACCGTGTATCTAGGACTTTCGAAATTCCACTCACAGAAGCGGTAAAATTAAGTTTCATGATCAATTCAGTTTTTTTAACTACCACTTAGTGGTTTCACTATTCATCGAAAATTGAAAGTTTTCAGAAAAATACCAAAAATTAGGCCTAAGCTATATTTGATATTATGAACTCAAAAATGATGTCTATTTTACAAAATTCAAAACATATCAGTTGCATTAACTAATTTAAAAATTAATTCTCGTTGTCAAATCAAATATCGTGTTTTTAAGAGATAATAACTATCAAAAGATTGACACTAGTTTATAACTGGTTTAAATGTGAAATTACATCCAATGACCAACATTGTATTAAATTGTAAAAATATTTTCTAAATATACTATAAACCACTCAAATTAATAATTTATCACTATTAATTATTTCTATTGAAAAATTTGTTTTTAATTAAAATTTAGTAATTTTCACTATTCATCAAAATATGAAAGTTATCCGAAAATCGCCAAAATTTCACCCTAAGCTAATTTCAATATTACGAATCCAAAAATGAATTCCATTTTGAAATATAAAATTTAAAAAATTTCAAAAAGTGGTTATTACTATTCATAACGGCTAGTTTTGATAATATTTTAATAGCATATCGTTGTTTAGCGAAACTTGGTGTTGCGTACAACACACGCTATCGTGGAAGGTCACGATTGCGTGTAATTCAAGCCATGTCAGAGATGTGTGTTGTGAAAGCTCGTTTTGGTGTAGCGTATAACACAAGACATTAATGAAATTAAAACGAATATTTTTCATAAAATCTCTGGGTGTTACATTCTACCCCCCTTAAAATGAATTTCGCCCTCGAAATTCGTCGGGGTTATAAATGGTTTACTACTAGAAAGTTTCTTTAATAGAAACCCACATCGTAAAAAGGAATACCAAAACCAATCTTTAAAAACAAAAGTATGAAACGTAACGGTTACCCAAATAAACTAATCACTGGGTTTCCACATAGGTGAAAATATGGATATGGAAGAGAAATCTAACCATCATGTTCTGATGGAGAGTGGTAGAGAGAATGGCTATGGAAAAGCCAACAATCACAAATCCATAAATTTGTGACGATATAAGGTAGCATCTGATTAATCAGATATAAGAGCACTAGGACAACATTTTCGGTTTTCAAGATCGTTCCCTAAAGTTGAAGAATTTGAATTAGAATAAATACTTACTTTATTTTGGTACAATCTCACTGTTTTTTCGTGCCTTGAACAATTTCCACTTCATCTCTTAAATAAATGAAGTTGAATTTGTTATTCGTGAAGTGTTAGCAGATCATGTGATAGAATGACGGGTCATTCCATCAGTCTTAAACAAAAGGTTAGAAAAAGTTATTAAATATACATAAGTCATTCTATAGTGAGATTAATCATATATGGTTCCTAAAATGGACTTATACTTCATATATCATACCGCTTAATAAAATAAAACTAGTTTCTACTAAACAGGGACTTCCTATAGGCCAGTGGTAGGCAATAAAGGCCAGTCGCATTTCGGTTGTGGGTTCGATTCCCACAGCCTTGTCCGAAGCGATGGGCTGTCGCCCGTCCTGCAGGTTGACCTTTTTCTAAAACTACATTACTATAACATCCCATCAATAATATCGAAAAAAATTCTATCCTTAAACAATACTAACTTATGTCCAACATAATCCATTCCAATCTTTAGGCTTATCCATAATACTGCAGTCCACTCTCATAATATAGTGAAAACGACTACAAGAGATTTAATACCATCGTTGATCCCCATATATCATAAGATATGTCTTGTTGGTCACATTCCAAACATTCAAAGGCCTTAATCATGTATTCTCTTGAATACCCATTGAACCTTAGTGAAAAAATGAATGTAGTTAAAATTTAACACCTTCCACATACCAAAATCATCAATATTCTATATACTCAAACCATGATATCACTTAGTCCTTTTATCAATCATGAGCTCATGAATACTGTTAAACATTTCATTTTCTCATTTTCCCTTCATTATGCGCATATCTTCTTATTTCCAAAAATATCTCAATCACTTTGAATACCACATTAGACCAATACATAAATATTCCAATACTCCATGATACAACATTATTTTGGAATCCCATTACATAAACACTTAATCATTCCACCACATCATTGTCATATCCAACATCTCCAATAGTGATCGCATGTGACTTCCCTTTATCCTTTTCCTTAAGCGGTTGCTCATGTCGATCATCACTAACCCTTGGATTAGGGCATTTATTAGCATAATGCCACATTTCCTTGCACTTGAAGCATTGAAGTGTTGGTGGTGCGTTCTCTGCAGTGTTTTCTTCATTCACATCATTAGAAACCCTTTTTCCATTACTTCGACACTTAGCTGCTCGATGAACTTCTTTTCCACACTTAAAACATTTTCTAGTCCCTTTAAGACAATCTCCACCATGCTTCTTTCCACACTTTGTGCATAAGGAAACATTCATCTTGTTTTCACTATTATTCTGAGATTTCTCCTTGAACTCCATCTTTCATTTCATGTCAAAACCATGAGATGGATATGTAACACCAACTTCCATTTCTACCTTGATAGCACAACGCACAATTTCTTCATAGCTACTGAAGTCTCTTATAGCTAATGCCCATCGAAGACTTGGTTTTAAGACACTGAAAAATCGATCAACTTTACTTTCAGGTTGGATGATAATGCCAGATGCATACCTTGCAAGTCTTGTAAAATTCGCTTCGTATATACCAACAGATTCATCATCCTTCTGCTTTAGTTCAAGAAAATCCTTCTCCATCTTTGTTCGAAGAATACGAGGGAAGTACTTATTGAAAAACAAGTTCTTGAACTCGTCCCATTCCATGGACTCAATTTCATCTCTTGGCCTCGTATTCTTGATAAGATTCCACCATTTATCAGCTTCACCTTCTAAATGATATACTGCTAAGATGACTTTATCATGTTCAGAACATTGAAGAACTGAAAATATCTTTTTAGTGGTACTGATCCATTGTTCATCAACAAGTGGATCGGAAGACCCATTGAAAGAAGGTGGACGTTGCCTCATGAAGGACTCAATAGAATATTGTTCCCTTCTCTGTTCATTTGGAAGTCCAGAATGATTCATAGCTTGTGTAAGTATAGCAATAAGATTTTGCACTCCATCTCCCATAACATTTGTTTGTTCAGGAGGGAAATCATTGCATTGTCCATTGCATTGATCAACACGGTTCCTTCGGGTTCCAGCCATTGTCTAAAACCCAAAAAGAATAGTGTGAGAGGCAAAAATCATGCTAGGGAAAACAACATAATAAAGGGGGAGTACCTTCAATATCTATCATCTTAGGTTTAATTCTATGATCGTTAGTGTAATTCTAGTAATATAACCTATACGTATACTTACACTTAGAGGCATCCCTAGACATACCTTAGAAATATCTCTAGGGATCTCACTAAAGTTCTCACATCCTAGTTTCCAAAGGTTGACTAAACCTTTCCTCTGATACCAACTGTAGAGACCTGAATCTTGACGGACATGGACATTACATTACTTTTGCGGAATACTTAGTACATAACAAAAACACACACACAAGGATCGTAATAGTTTAGTGTCTTTGGAAACTCGGAACGTAATCTTCTAATCGTGGTGAAAGATCTCCAATATCTCCCATAAAGATCTTCACTTTTTTACCTAAAACCTTTCTTTATATCCTGGGGAAAAGAAAACATAAAAGGGTGAGCTCAAATTCTCAGTAAGGGTAAACAAAAGAAATATAAATCTCATCGTATACACAAGCACATAACTTTTAGAAATTTTAACCTGCAAAAGAGATCATAATTTCATAACATGGGATAAATCATGGCAGTGAAATGTAATCACAATAATCATAATCTTAAAACATGTAACTTTGTGGCATACACACATAATCATAGAGAATCATTTCATGTTAGTCAAGACTCATTGCCAAGACTATCTTAGTGGACAAAGTCCCTTTCTGAATCGAGTAACCCTCGTTTCAGTCCTGTTTCACTGAACCGGTATAACCTACCATTCCAGCCATGTCTATCTCATGAGATATAAAATCTTTACCCAATAAATTGGAAGGAGATATTGGTCCCACCCATCTCATAATGATCCCATTCTTATGTGTGCCACAAAATCATAAATCATACATCATTGCATAACCCATTTAATAAAAATGGGATTCGTAAACATCATGACATCATAAAATAATTCATATAAGATAAAGGAATTCATAAAAATAATTCCATCACAACATAACAAAATCAATGTAATAATAGGTATAGAAACAGAACCCTATGTTATCTTAGATGGAAAATAATTTTGATAAAATACTTGAAATGAATTCTTGAGGAAAATATCCTTTCTTCTTCAAAATCAATTTCTTTTCACAAAACGTCATGAAATTTTAAAAGTAAGAGATTTTATTGAAAATAGTCATGAAATATTTTGGAGGAAGCTTCATGAAAATAAGGCTTTATAAAACCATAAAAATCCTTTCGTGCCGTATAAGTTAAAAAAACATTCTTCTCGTACTTTTGTCGAAAAAGTCAAAAAAGCACCTCGTACGAAAAACGAAAAAAGATTCCTTTCATATTCTTTACTAAAAAATCATTGAAGGGTAAAATTGGATTTAAACTGTTGTAAGTGGATGGAAACAATATTACATATTGAGGAAACATGGATGTGGATGATAAAATACATCCCAGTATATGCCAAAGTAAAAACAATCTTGGATAAAAATGAGATTGTGATATTTTCCCTTACCTTAGGTCCGATTAGCTTCGTATGTGTCTGAACCTCCTGTATAATGATTTAAATAATTTCATTGACTTATTACAGAATCATATTCATTGTTATGATATCATATATGGTTCACTTATGACTTTATATTACCCGTTCTGTTGTAAATTCCATGTTAAAGAAGCGTTTTGGGTAAAATCATTTCATTTATCGTAGGTGTTTTGACTTGTTGTTCTTGACATTATTATTACTTAGATCATGATTTACTTACTTCCCGAATATAAAATATTATTTATATATCATATATATTCAGTATATATATATATTAGATAGATAAATGAAATGAAAAACACCGTTCATGGAGACGGTAGTCCGTACGTACGCATGAACATTGTTTTCCTTTCCTTATTGTCTTGAATCGAAGTAAGTAGATGACATACACATATATATATATATATATATACATAAATCCAGTAGCTTTATAATGTCATATATTTCATTATTATTTCTTATATATACTTTATAATCATTCTTAAATGGTTAACATGAAGAATGAATCTCATCGCGTCGTGGAGACGGTAGTCCGTACGTACGCACGAGCGATGATATCATTTCCATAAATATTGAATTGAATTGGAGTGGATTATACAATATATCAGAATCAATATTATGTTGTAATAACTATGTATAGTTATTATTTACACCATTATACCCATCCATGTAAGGTGGTGGTGGAAAATAGATTACACCACGGCGTGGAGACGGTATTCCGTACGTACGCACGCGCGGTGATTTCTTTTTCTGTAGGATGGATAGATGGTGAAATAGGGTTGTTTCATACTTATAATAACATATCAGTATATGAGTGATACTGATGTTATTAATTCGTAATGAAACAACCTAAGAAGAAGATGTGGAAGAAGAAATAAAGATGAAACAATTGGTAACGGTAATTACCTCTTATTTGAAGCACCTCTTTGAGACCTCCTCTTAGGGCACTAAAATTTGTCTTTGAGGAAGAACAGAACCTCTAGGATGTTTCTATGGAAGTGGAGAAGAGATTTTGGCAGGGGTTGGCCGAGCTTGAGTGCTCAAATTGGTGTGAGGAGGAGGGGGAGGAGGTGTCCTTTTATAAGGGAGGAGAGGGGCACCTTAGGAATATCTCAAAATATTATTTTATATTAAAGTCAAAATCGGTTTATAATGGTTCCAAAGGGTCTTATTTCGAAGGTAAAGTGGGGATGAGTCTAAATACTATCAACCAATAGTATTTAGAGAAGTTTAGGTTATTATTTTAACATTATCACTTAGATTTAACTCTAAGTTAAATAATTTAACTTTTACCGTGACTTTTTGTTTTCTTACACTATATGGTTAATACACTTACTATAACATGCCAAACGAACCCAAGTTGTTTATTATTAATATATATATCCATATCTAAGTCATTTGTCCGAACCTTAGATTTTTAGGAATAAAATAACAATTAATAAAATAATATTTGATTTAAAAACTATTTTGTGTCAATTTTGACACTATTTGATATATGATTTTTGTGAAAGTCATAACAGAATTATATGTTCGATCCAAGCTGATTAAATCAACACTAATATATCATAGTAACCTAGAAAATTAGTTTAATTCATAAAAAGTCTCAAATTATATTTATTTCGGTATTTATAACATCAATTATGTCAATATTTCATTAATAAGATAATTACTGCATCATTGTTGTGTCATAAATAAATTAAATTATTTAATGTCTAAAAATTACAAATAAAATACCATTATGTAGGAAATATTTTTAGATTTCTTAATGAATATTTATAGTCGAATTTATCTTATGTATAACCCCATATTAAAAATGTTTTAGTAAATAAACTTTGATTTTAACTCTTTTAACACTTCTTTATATAAATTAATAATAAATGTCCTAATCTAATCCAAGTGGGCCTAAATGGTCATATTTTATTCCTAAGATTGTTTTTGGTCGAATTACACTTATCCAATAGAATTAGGACATGTGTTAGGGTAATAATAATATCATCTTTACCCTTAATTACCCTATTTACTTTTAACCGTGGTAAAAAAAAGTAAAAAGTTACTATTCACCAAAAATTATTTTCATCTCATTGAACCACATTTTAGTCCTTGATATTAACCGTGTCTCTCGGATTTTCGAAATTCCACTCACAGAAGTGGTAAAATTAAGTTTTATGAACAATTCAGTTTTTTAACTACCACTTAGTAGTTTCAATATTCATCGAAAATTGAAAGTTTTCAGAAAAATACCAAAAATTAGGCCTAAGCTATATTTGATGTTATGAACTCAAAAATGATGTCTATTTTACCAAATTCAAAACATATCAGTTGCATTAACTAATTTAAAAATTAATTCTCGTTGTCAAAACAAATAGCGTGTTTTTAAGAGATAATAACTATCAAAAGATTGACACTAGTTTATAACTGGTTTAAATGTGAAATTACATCCAATGACCAACATTGTATTAAATTGTAAAAATATTTTCTAAATATACTTTAAAACCACTCAAATTAATAGTTTATCACTATTAATTATTTCGATTGAAAAAGTTGTTTTTAATTAAAATTTAGTAATTTTCACTATTCATCAAAATATGAAAGTTATCCGAAAATCGCCAAAATTTCACCTTAAGCTAATTTCAATATTACGAATCCAAAAATGAATTCCATTTTGAAAAATAAAATTTACAAAATTTCAAAAAGTGGTTATTACTATTCATAACGGCTAGTTTTGATAATATTTTAATAGTATATCGTTGTTTAGCGAAACTTGGTGTTGCGTACAACACACGCTATCATGGAAGGTTGCGATTGCGTGTAATTCAAGCCAGGTCAGAGATGTGTGTTGTGAAAGCTCCTTTTGGTGTAGCATATAACAGAAGACATTAATAAAATTAAAAAGAATATTTTTCATAAAATCTCAGGGTGTTACATATATGATCATGGATAACCTAGATGGGAACCTAGGGGATCACAAGTTAGGGTATACTTTTTCTTCTACAAGTTATCCTTATATGCTTTCAGTTCCTTTTCATGATTATTGGCTAAGAACTTAAGCCCTTAATTATGTTTTCTCTTCTTAGTTAATGGTGGGAAATGGAAGAACATGTCCAAACAACCAATGTGATAGGAAATGCGACGATTATCGTATTAATATGACAAGGATGATTTGGGGATTAAAATATGATTATTATTTTGGAAGATGTTCACTATTTTGTGGACCCTATATGATCGAGGTAAATAGATTACTACGGTATTTTCATTGAAGAGTAAGGTTGACTTATATTTTGAAGAATCGATGAATTTAAGGTGGAATTATAGTAATTTAGGTTACTTATGGGAATGATTAACCTATCTTGGGTAAAATATGTTTAGGTTAGATACATTTGTTATAAGATGTTAGGAGTGGTTGATGTTGTTTAGAGATGAACAATGAAGTTTATTTTGGAAGACTATGTTATCAAATCCTTCTTGTATTTGGGTTTCAATCTTAGTTTGGTTTATTTTGAGGAATTTTAAGGACCGTTATTTATGGAATGGATTGTGATGAACTTTGGGTAGTACCATGGAACTTTGAAGATTTAAAATTAGTTTCCATTCCTATGGGATTATTTCTTTTTGAAGAGTTGTTTTACCATACCCTTTCTGTTTTTGGGATAATTTTTAAAGATAGAAGAAATAGATAGTTAATCTTTTATGGATTATGAAGATGATTCTTGTGTTTTGATGAGACCAAGTAGTTTTGAATGCTCATAGTTTGGAGAAAAGATTATTTTTGGGTAGAAACTTATTAAAGGATGAAACTCTACATGAAGATAGGTATATTTTCTTATGTTTTTGTTTTATGTTGTAAATGAATTCCTAAAAATTATGAAAAGGAACGTAAAACAAAAACGTTGTTGGTTTACGTTTCCTACTTGGTAATCAAAGACCGTTTACACACATCATAAGTTTGGGATTTTCTTATGGTTAACGTTCTCCTAATCATGTTCTCTATCACTGTCCCCCAGAAATTGACCCTTTGTTTTTCTTCCATGTCCATGTTTTCCTCCATGGAATCCTAGTATGGGTTAACTTGGGTGACCTTTGTACTTCTATTTCATTCTTTTAAAGTAATAGTTTGTCTGACTCCTTTTCCGATGTGGGACTTTCAATAAAATTTCAAAACCCGATTAAAAAAAATTGCGACGACGCAATTTCTTAAGGGGGGAAGATTGTAATGACCCGAAATTTTGAATAAATATTGTTTCCTAATTTTGTGTGTTATTTTATTTTATTTTCTATACTCAAGAAAAATGTTTCATTTGATAACATGAGTATAATTAAAATGAGACCGTTGGGCTTTGACTGTTATATGACCATTAGTCAATATGACCACTGGAAACTAAATGTTTTGATTATTGCCTCTAAATACAAGTAATCTTGGTTAATTATTATAGAAAGAAGATTCGATGGCCTCACCCAGTATTCTTGGACCGATCGAAGCCCATCTAACAGAACTTTGGAAGGAGGTAGCACCACTAGGGTTTTCTCTGGACCAAACCCAAGCCCAACTTCATCATGTGAAGTTAGAACGGAATCGCCTTTGCGAGAAGTTCAAACTAATAGAAATTACTACTCGTGCGATGTTAGCCGAGCCTCCCTCAGATTCTCTCACCTTAGCACATCTTACACTTAGGTCCTATGCTGGTGTGATAAGGGGATATGTAAGAAGACCATAACTGCCTTGTGTAATCCTTTGTTTTAAATAAAAATTGGGATTTCTTCTTATGATGAAGTTTATGAATTTTCAAATGACCGGATAAATATAGTATGCATATTTTTGATGAATTTTAGAAGAATGATATTTTAAAAATGGTTGTGTAAACCTTAAATAGTTAAAAATGTGTAATGATTTTCGAAAAATGGTCTTCTACAATTATGTTCAGTATGAAATTTAGAGTCTAATAAGATCAACATAATTTTTGATGAATAGTAAATTATGAATAGTGATTTTATGATCAGGATTAGTAATGTGTCCAAATGGATTAGTAATCTCACTTAAAGAAAGTATTAATATAATATAGGCACCTTGATTAAGTAATGTGATTCAATAAAATGGTTAAATAACGGTTTCATAAATTATTATTCAAGTATTAGTTTTTTTGGGTGAATAGTGTTTTTTTAATTAAAATTTTAATTAAAAATATTTAGAAAATTATTTTTATAAAAGGGATTTCATTTTTGAACTCAGAGCACCGATATTATGCTATGGTAATTTTTGGGGTTTTTTTTTGAAAAAATGAATTTTCAGTGAATAGTGTTTTTATTTAAAAATTAAATTAAAAATATATAGAAAATTATTTTTATAAAATGGAGTTCATATTTGTAATCAGAGCGTTGATATTTGGTTAAGGTGAAATTTTGGGATTATTCTGAGAAAGTTGAATTTTCAATGAATAGTGAAAATACAGTTTTTAAGTTACGGGTGTCTAATGACATCATTAAATGATGTATTAAGTATATAATCAATATGGTCGACTTATGAATAGTAAGATAAGGTATGAGGTGTCCCATGTGGCCAATACCATGGGCAAATACCCTGGGAAAGCCCATGGTTTTTCCAAAACCACTAATGAGTTGTTCCTTGGCCATTAATGCCTTGTCCCCTCACTTTCCCTATAAATACCAAACCATCCTCTCATCCATTCGACTCCCCACTCTCCCCCAACGAATTTCGGGTCTCATTACCTCCCAAGGAGTCCTCCCATGGTGCCCCCAAGCCCTCAAGGTCCCAACCATTGACTTTTAAGAGTTATGTTTTATGGTAAGGGATCTGACCTCTCTCTTTCTTTTCAAGAAATCTCTTTTATTCCATTTCTTTTATGCTCCATGTTCTTATGTTAAAGGATGTTCTTTTATACTCCTCTTACTTCCCTTTTCATGTTCATATAATGAGAGATCCCCTCTTACTCTCATTATTTAGTTTTATGAAGTTTTAAGTGGCGCCGTTAGGCTGCCGAAATTTTTGTAACGAATTCTTTCTCCCTTCTCATTTTTTTCAAGATCTATTTTCCATGTAAAGTTTAGCAAGTTATTTTTTATTATGTTGGGGTATGATCTCTAAATTTATCATACTGATCTTTTATGATCATATGATGAGAGACCCCATTTGATCTCTTCAATTCAGTATTTTGAAGTTTTGAGTGGCGCCGTTAGGCTGCCGAATTTTTAAGTGGTTGTTCACCCTTCTTGTTTTGAAGTTCTACTTTCATGTCAATTATTTAAAGATTATTTTTGTTATGTTGGGGCATGATCTCTATATCTATCATACTGGAATCTTATGTTAATATTATGAGAGACCCCATTTGATCTCTTCAATTCAGTATTTTGATGTTTTAAGTGGCGTCGTTAGGCTGCCGAATTTTTACGTGGTTCTTCACCCTTCTCGTTTTGAAGTTATACTTTCATGTCAATTCTTTCAAGTTCCTTTTTGTTATGTTGGGGTATGATCTCTATATCTATCATACTGGACTCTTATGTTCAAATTATGAGAGACCCCATTTGATCTCTTCAATTCAGTATTTTGATGTTTTAAGTGGCGCCGTTAGGCTGCCGAATTGTTTAGGGGATTCTTTCACCCTTCTCATTCTTTTCAAAGTTCTACTTTCATGTCAAGTATTTCAAGTTAATTTTTAATTATGTTGGGGCATTATCACTATATCTATCATACTGAACTCTTATGTTCACATTATGAGAGACTCTATTTGATCTTTTCAAATCATTTTTGTTGATGTTTAAGTAACGTCGTTAGGCTGCCGAACTTTCATAAGAGAAATCTAATTTTTATCTTCCTTCCTTGTTTTTCATATCAAATGGTATGTCCTTGAAATTTCATTACCATAATCATGTATCCTTCTTATTCTGTCCATCTACTGTTTTATGGGTCATTTATGAATGTTTGACCCATTTTCCCTCTCTTTTTAATGTCTTCTAAAACCTCGTAACATAGCCGTTATGCTGCAGAATTTCCGTCTCAAAATGTCTCTCTCTTTTTCTAAAGTTCTTTTATATTATTAAGTGAATACTCAAATCTCTTTCTTCTAAAAGGGTATTCACATATATAACAAAATGTTCTATTTTAAATTCTAGGATTTACATACATGAGACCCACCTTCCTTTTCTTTGGGTTTTAATGTGACGTAAAGATCATGTCTTTAAAGTAGTTTTTAAAACGTTGTGATTATGAAATAAAACCCATTTATTTTATGCTATATGGGTTTTTTATGAAATTTTTTATGATGATATATGTGGCTCACATGATAATAAAGGAAAATTTAAGGGTGCGCCCTGATAGCGCTCCAATGGATTGGGTAATGATGTAACCACTAGAGATTACAATTTTCACGATACCTTGGTGAATAACCTTGGTAATTTTCAAATGACACCTTGGGGATGTACCTTGGAGATATTTTCATTATTGTCTATGTTAAATGATGTAGAAACATCTTCATGTTATGAAAATTTTATCTTTATTATGATATGCCTCATGATTTCATTCTCATGCCTTAAAGTTCTTTTCATGACCTTATTGAAGTATCTCAAGTTCACATGTAAAATGTTTCTCTTGTTTCCCTTACTGCGCTTTTTTCTCACCCTTTCTTTTGATGTATGTCCCCAGGTTATGTGATGCAGTAATGAACCTAGGATAAACATGAGGAGAATCCATTCAAGTGTTTTAGAGGAATGTTTTATGTTTTCATGAAGATCCTGGTTTCCAATACACTAAACCATAAAGATCCTCGGTTTTGTAAAATGTAATGAAAGTTTATGTGGTAAAAAGGGCAGGATGCTATAGATATGCATATATTTTGCCGCACCTCATCCAAAAAAACCAGATACATGTTTTTTTACATGTTATGAATTTTAAACATTTTGGTTTACCCTTTTTATTGATTTGGTTTTTTCTACATGAAATATTTTCTTTCCTATGTAATTCATTTCTTTTCCAAAAAATTAAATGATAGTTATTATAATATTTTGAAATACTAATACCAAATAATAGAATAAATTATATAATTTTTTTAATGATTTTGTAATTATAATTTTAACATTGACACATATAATGTGTAAAAACCAATTTGTATTAAAATTTTATTTTGAATCTTAAAAATTATTTTTTTGATAAAATATTCATTAAATTTTTTTAATGTAATTAATTGGTTTTTATTAAAAGTTGTAAATTTAATTTTTTATGCAATGAATGTAAAATAAAATTTTACTTTGATAATATTTAAAAGAATGACATGAAGATGAAAATTTTTATTGTTAAATATTATATATATGTCCTTAAAATTTTAAAAATAGGTTTTCTAAATTTAAAATAGTACTTTTAAAAGAATTATATTAATACATAAATAAATTTATGAAAATTATATATAGTTAAAAAAATTTTACTTATAAAAGTATTTTTGATGAATTTATAAATGCTATAGTTTTATTAAATATATTATTTTTCATTATCCCCTTAAAATGAATCACTTTGAAAAAAATAAAAAATCAAAATCTAGTAAGATTTATTTTTTATGGAATCTATAAATTTTCACATTTTTTTACAATTAATGTACTGTATTGATGGAATTTAACCATTAAATAGAATAAAAAACTATTTTATCGAAATAAAGACATTAAAATAATTGATGTTTGTGTCCTTAATTTGAATAAAACCCATATCAAATAATATTTATTAATATATATTATAATTTATTGACATAATCCTTAAATAATAATATAAAAATTTTCCTTAATAAATTGTACATCATATAAAGATATAACTTTTACAAAAATAGATTTTAAAGTATAAAATGAACTAATTAAATCTGTATAGAAAAACATTGCAAGTTTTTAATATATATATATTGGTAACTTTTCCACACACATTATTACCTACTGATTTGATGTATAGGTTTTAAAAATAATATTTAACATTTATATTTTTTTCTAATATAAAATATTTCGTGGGTTCGTTTTAGTTTCATGTTGTGTGTGGAGCATGTTATCCAACACATTATTTTTATTTTACGGGAATGAAGTATGGTGAAATATTACGGTGTTAAAATGTTCTAGAATTGTTATAGTATCCATAATTCTACATTCATATTTAATGAGAGTCTACTTTCACGCCTTCTTGTCTTGATCACATTAAATGACTGATGAGAAACATTAATAATAAGTGGACAATAAATGTTATTTCTCATAGTGTCTTATTTATTCTATCATACAATTTTATCATTCCTATAATTATAGCCAAATAGTCATCTAAAAATAAATCTTTTTTTATCTATTCTATTTATATCTACATGGAAACCAAAACTATTTTGGATAGTTTACACATAATAACATTCATTCCTTATATTTCTTTTCCTAGGCCTTTATATTTTATTCTATTGATGACCCCCACATAATTGAATCCTTATCCCATTTAAGGGGTTAAAATATAATTCTAATAATCATTTTAATTATCATTTAAAATGTCACAAAACAAGTAAAAATCTTTAAATATGGTCCATCTATGAAACTATTGGGTTATTTTATCACTTCTAGGTTGATGTTTAAGAAAAAATGTATCCTTCTGTGGATTCTGTTTTATTGTATTTTCTATTTTGAAAAATTATTCAACATCCTTTCACGTAGAATTTATATATTTGTTACATTATATTATCCTATAATTTCTTAGATTAGTCTATAAAATATGCACTATTATTCAATAAATATATGACATTTTCATGAATAATAGGTGTATATTGTATCAAAACATTGGAAGAATATTTCTAAACTATTTTAGATGATGTATACTTTCATTCATCTACCTAATAATAATGAATTTTAAAATTCCCTTATTTCTAATTATCAATAATAATTCTTGACTTATCCATGTGGATTTTTTATTTTTTGTTGAAAAAATATTTTTTAACACCATTATAATAATTTCCTTCTAGAAATATTTATGTTAAGATTATTGATATCTATAATATGGTTAAATTATCTATTATAAATTTCATAATTTTCTTTCATCAAATTCTTTATATCCTTTATTAGAGATGTTACATTTCACCAAAGATGAAATTATATTTCATGACTCACTTCAGACTTAGTTATCATTATTTGTTTCATTTCTATTTCTTCCCCTTCTTCATTAGAGTTGGAGATCTCATCAATTATTTCGAAATGGTTCATTATGTTGGTATTTGTTTCCTTTATATTCATACATAGAATCATCAGATAGATAAGAAAACACATATCCTATTATACTTAGCATACATCCCTTTATTTTTCTTTTAATATGTTTTATACTCACAATATATATTTTATATTTTAAATTTCATTTTATTTCCTCCAATTATGGAAATTCTAAATCATATACAATTTAAAAATCCACACACTATTAACATGAAAATAATTTGCGATGTTCCCAAAAACCCACATCAAAATCAGTTATGTGGACTTTTCCACATGATTTTACTCATTATCTTTTTCATTTTTCTAATGATAATGACCATTAAAAACATACATTATTCATTAATTACTTCATTATATTACAAATAAATAAGAAAAAAAGTTCAAAATAATAATATATGATTTTCAATATATTCATTTCATTGAAATACATTTACTCTAGATTATTTTGTAATGTTCGTTCCTTTCATATCAGATAGATAAGATTAAAATTGTGAAACTCATAAAATTATAAGACATTATTTTCTTCTAAAGTAGATATATATATATCTATATATGTGTGTTAAATCTATATTTAATTTTTCTCAATAATTTATGAACAATAATAGAATCATCTATATTTTCGGTCAATCCCATTATGTGATAGAATTTCTCATTAACCTGGGTAATGTAATCATCAATTAGCTCATCTTCAACCATTATGATATTTTAAATTTTTTATCTTGAAACCATAGTATTTTCCTTTTCAATTTTTTCATTTTCATCATAGATGTTATCCAACTAATCCCACATTTAATTTTTTTGTAAAACCTCAAAATTTTAATGTATTACTACCTTAAATAAGTCAAAGTGAATTATTGTTTTCTCCCCAGGAAACACACATCCTAAATGAAATGGTGATATATTTCGACAGAAATAAATATTAATGGAGGGTAATTAGATAATAGCCATTGAATTTGAGGGAATAAATAGTAGTAACTATTTTATGAAATATTTATATATAGATAATATTGCTAATTATTTATATGAATTAATGTCTAATGGGATGGCCAAAATGACTAATAAGATTATATTAATCTTAGAATTTAATTTTCCATAAAAATTACCTTTAATGTGATATTCATATTTTTATTTGGAATTTATAATTAATTTATTACATTATTTCATAAAAGTAATAATTAGTTGAAAATAAATAGTAAATTATGTGAAATAAAAATAAGAATATATTATTCTTAAAAGAATATTTTAGTAATAAACAACATTTTTTGGTTGTATTGTATTATTTCATTTAAAAAAAATAAAAATTTTATAAAATTAAATTTTAAAAAATATAAATTAATTTAGGTTCCTTTATATTTATATTTTCTTAAGACAATTTTTTATATTTTTTCAAAATGATTTATTTTATGGTTAATATTGAAATATACTGTTATTACAAATACTGTGATTTAAGGAAATTATTACTATGTAATATTGTCATATAAACATGTAAGAACTTTTAATACACAAAATAATTATATTATAAGTGAAATAATAAATATAATAATATTTATTTGATTTTAAAATAATTAATATTATATTTGAGAACAATATTAATTTTTTTCTCCTGAAATTTTTTAGTAGATTATATATTAGTTATTTTACAAGTAATTTTTATTACTTCAATAAATTTAATCAAATGAAATGGATTAAAAATAAATAAACAATATGATAAAATTATTTAATATATACCATTCTATTTTTTGGAATAAATCATATTGTACAAAGGTAAAAATATTTAGAGTGATCAGAGTAAATTAGGGTAAAGAGGTTTTAACCTAGTGAAATATCTATTTTTTTTAAAAAATATGGGTTTAAAGGTTTGGTTGAGTCCTTGATCATCCTTATCTCTCCACTGCCCCATTATTTAAATTTTTTTGAGACACATGCATTAACATATACATCCCATTAATAAAAATTAATGGGAATTTATAGAAATACTATCCCTTCTCACATATAAGAGGGTCCCATTAGCACTCAATCAATAGAAAAACTAAAAATTGGAATCCCCAAAAAATTATAAATTTTTTCCCTTATAATTCAATTCCACCTTCTTAAGATTCTAGTAATAATATTTTTCCTAATTACTTATTTTATAAGGTGGTCTCTAAAGAAAACTCAATGTTCTCAAATTGAGTAACATTTTTCCTAAATTTTCTTCCATTGTATCTTACTATTAAATTTGCAATTTTCAAATAAAAAATAATTAAATAAATTTTGTTAATATTAGTAATGTTATTATGATATGGGTAAAACAATTAACAACAATTCCCTTATTTCTATGATAATGATAAATCCAATTTGTGTGTATGATTGGACTAAAACATCCTCAAATCATTTTCCTCTCTTTCTTTCATAACCTATAGTTCTAGGGTAGAAAATGAACATAAAATAGATTTTGGATATTTATAAATTATTTAATATTATGAAATTATACATAAAATTGAATCTTTATCATGATCCATGGATACAAAATAAATATCTTTGAGTATTTGTTAACTACTACCTCGAAAAAATTATATGTTCTTCATTTCATTATCCCCATTTACTGATTGTAATATGAATTTTTGTGTGTAAAAATATGATTTTCATTATATGATTAATATTTTGTTACGTAATATTTTGGAACCAATTAATGATATGATTGATAAATGATTATCAATTATTTTAATCATTCAAAACAGGCTTACAGGGAGGAAGATTATTTTATTCATATGATATAATATTTTCATACACATCACTTATTCATTAAATTTATTCCATTTATGATATATAAATCTAAAAAAATTAAAAAATTTCATTATTCATCATATATATGAATATTAAGAATGAACAACCACATATTCATCCATTAATTATGATATGGTCATGTTTTGGTTTTTTTACCACCAAAATGAACAATTCTATATATTTATATAACAGAAGAATATTAGAAATTAATTAATGGTATAATATGATATAAATATATAAATAATTTTTTTTGTTATGGTAAAATTATTATAAATTAATTAATTAATAAAAAAACATTACGTTCATTAAGAATCATTAAAACATGATCATCATCAACTCAATTTTTTTGGATTTTAACTAAAACTACCATGGAATCAAATTATAAAGTTATAGTTATCATTGAACATATTTTAAAATTACTTTATTAATATTATGATGATAATTCATGAATCAAGATTAAATACCAAATACATTTTTAAGATACTTTCTGAAAAATTTTAAGATTACTCACAACAAATATTGAAAATAGATTATAACCAAATAATATACATGTAGAGAATAATTATAAATTAAGAGGATAAGACTTCAAAAATATGAAAAATATTTTTAAATAGTTGATTATAATATTATTATTTTACATACAAGATGTTATAGTGAATTTCTATTAATCCTGAATTATGGTAAGGGTTATCCTAGTCACAATTCAGATTTATTTTTATATAATATTAGTTTGTAACATTATGTACCACCCACACATTTTAAAAGAATAATATCATTTTCAATATCATATATAACACACTAGACTAATAATAGAGGTTAATGTAACTCTTATAGAATTTATGAAATATTTTTTGAAAATAAATAAAATTTATTTGGTAACTTTAAAATCATACAATTAAAGGTTCTAAACGAGTTATGATAATATAATAAATTATTATTATTTAAAAATTATCATTACAACCATGGTGTTTGGTTGTTTGGTATGCATATTAATTATTAAATTATTAAATTTATATGTTTTAAATATTTATAAAATAAATTCAATTGTTATTAGTTGACTAGAAATAAAATAATAATTTCATTAAATAAAAATATTTTTTTATGAAAAACTACATTTTTCAAAAACGAGGTTTAGAAATACATTACGAACAAAACAGAAAATTAAATTTTAATAATTTAAGAAATTTTATTCAAAAAATTAAATATAATTTTTAAATCTGCATGTTCAAATATTCATTATGTTTTTTTGGCTTTTTCATTAATAATTAGTTTTTTGGTTAATTGTTAAAATACTGATTTTTGTTGAAGAATTATATTTAAATTGTATTATTTAGAAAGATATTTTATATATTAAATTGTATTTGTAATAAAAATAGTTTAATTATATTAATATTTTAATAATTAATGTCTTTAAAATCAATTTTGATTTTGGGAAATTTTCATATTAAAACATTTTATACTTATGATAATTTCCTAATTGGAAAATTCCCTTTCATCGCATCTATTATTTAATTTTATACTGAATTCTGAAAATTGCATTAATTGAATTTGGGAAAAGGGATTAATATTTTAAATTATCAAAATGTTAATTATTTAATAAGGGAAACAATGTTTTTGACCATAATTAATGGTAAAGGCAGTAAAAATTAATTAGTGTAGTTAATGTAAAAATTCTATTACTGGGTAGAGTTAAACTAAGATGATAACGGTTAGAAATGACATAAAAATTATCCAACACCCATTTTGGGACTTATTTTATATTTATCACCATTAATTGAATACAATGTCACATTTTAGGCTTTTTCATGTGAAAAATGTCTCTATCACATTATCATTTAAAAAATTCCTTGTGTGTCATCTCCCCCACTTATAAGAGCTCACCCTTATCTTCCCCTTTTTACGCTTAAAAAATAATTATGATTCGAAAATACCTACCATATTATCTCCAATATATTCCTCTAAACATAATGGTGGCATAATATTTATAATAAATATATCCCAAAAAATATTTTTGTATAAACCTAAACAAGATCTCAGAATGAGGTATAAAATTCACAACTCTGGTATTTTTTATTAATCTATAAAACTCCAAAAAAACCATATTAAAAAAAGATAATAAAATATTTTTGAATATATAATGAGTTGTTTTTCTAATGAAATAACCTAGATTATTCTACACTTCCATTAAATGGGAAACAAAACAGTTGGAAGTATGTAAGAAAAACTATCGCCATACGTACCAATGTAATTCCTTTTACAGAACCACATTTCAAGGATGTATATAATGTTATATATAACATAGTTATATTATATTTATTAAATTATTATGAGTTTTTTATTGTTATTTCTCGTATTCCATTACAATTTTCATTCATTAGTGTTGCGATAATTTTGCTCGTGTTTACAGTGGATTTCCTCTTTACAAATTGATGTGATTCCTTTTTTATTATGATTAAAATGAATGGTATTAATGTTAAAATTAATTAATTTATGTGTTATTTATGATATGAACATAATTATATAAATATAATATCATATCTAACTTATTACCTTCTAATGAGTTGGAAAATAATAATGTCGCTCGTGCATACGTGTGGTCTACTGCCTCCACAAAGTGATGTGAAATGTTTATCATTTAATTTTTCATGGATGTAAATAATGACTTATTTTATTGATATAAATTATATATATGACATATTTATGATTCTTTAAATACTAATTTATATTTATTTTACCTTATTGTCATCTATTGTGAACATGATGGAAATATTTTTCATGTGTATATATGACATATCTTCCTTATGAATGATGTAATCTATTTCTATATCTAATATTAATATATTAATATAAATATATATTGAATATATATGATATTTAGATCATAGGTAAATTTATAAATATGATTTAACACTAACAAAATTAATGTGAAAAAATTTATCAAACTATAACAAACATGAAAAATTACGTAATTATCATCCAAAATAGTGATTTTAAAAATAATTGTTAAAAATAGTATTATAAAATAATATAATTAAAAAATATATAGTAATAGATATATGATTACTTTTCAATAATATATTTATAATAGTTATAATTTTATTATATAGGTTTTTAAGAGATGCAAAAAGGAAGTCAAACTTGAAGTATGGGTTTCTAATATTAGTTTTACATCCTTGAGACGTTAACCATAATCACCACATATTCCTTTTTGGGCGTATATACTAGAAATTTCATATAATATATCATTAATATATTTATATTAATGTTAATTAGTGTCTAATTTTAGGATTATTTATTTTAGGGTTCTTATGATTCATAAATTGGCAAACTGGTAGTGATTTATTTCCACAATCTCAACATTATTTGGGTTTTCATTGTTTATGTCTCCGTTAAGGGAATTATTTTATATTTATATTTAAAAATAAAAATATTTTTCTATATTATTGTTATTAATGAACATAATATTGTAATAATACCATTTCACCAAACATTAATTGTTGAACCACCACTTTCACAAAAGTAATGATTTCTTAACGATGTTTAAGTATTCATATATTTTGGTGATGTTTGGGATGGTTAAGAAGAATTTTGGAATTTTTTTGAGCCTTCAAAAAGGTTGAATGTTTCAGCATGGTTAATGAAAACTATGATACTCCTATAGGAATCCATGAAAGGTAAAACATATGAGAACATTGTTACACCATATCCATAGGTGAAACAATAATTGGTTCAGAGTATAGTTAAAAATTTTCAAGATGTGGAGAGATGGAATATGTGGGTTAAACCAAAGAAATCAGATAATTTCATCCAATTCCATATGTATAATCAACCAACCATTCAGGGTGATTCGGAACTAGAGAAGTAATATAAGTGGTAGGAGGTGATGAACCAAATAAGAGATATCTTTCCACACTAATAGAGTTGAACGTAAAATTTGAAACCTATATACTAGAAGATCCTTCATTCCAGTGGTGGGATTTTTTAGTTTGAGATACATTAGAAAATTTCATTGCATTGGTGTATTTTAATTAATTTTTGAACAAACTGTTCTATCCTCCCATGTTTTGTATTGAAATAATGACACAAATTTTCATCTTGAAAGAGGAAACCCTCTAAATGAAAATTTAGGTGGATAAATTCATAAATTTAGTCTTATTTTATCCTGATGTCACTTCTACTGAGTCCTTAAAAAAATTTAATCAGGGTAGGATGTATATTCTATCTACGATGGGTGTGTTTTGTATAATATATTATACAAAGATGATTAATTGAGATGTGGTAGAAAAAACAGACACATTATGAACTATAGTGGGATGGACCATGTTGATTCCTATGGGAAATTGTGGGAACTCCAATTCTAGAGGAAGGTAAAAGAGGGAAACCTTTTTCCAAGGTACATAGAGGACTTAGAATTAGATGTAAGGATCGATTTTTATGCTTCCAAGACCCAAGAGTAAATATGGTTGTTTAAAATGTGTTTATTTCGACAACACGAATCATGATTTTATGGATCCACCTCGAGAATGATAGAATTTTAATTAGATGATTCATCTTAAACACTACTATCATAGTTCTCCGATATCATGTGTTTGAGAAACATATCATATATCACAAAAATCATATGCATTTATGGGATGAGGGTTGTAGAAAAAACTGCATCTATAGAATAGATCAATCCATAGAGATTCTATTAATACCATAACTCTTTAGAAAGGTCAGCCTCAATAGGGAAATAATGAACAATGTGTTGTGATAATGAAATTATATGGAGATGATAATGTTATTGGGTATGATCCATCTGAACCATCACCTGTGATTGTCATAATTCACTTCAATTATATCCTTATGTAAGCTTTGTTTTATATGGGTTTATCCCATTATTTTATTTCCTTTACCAATGCTGATTTTTTTGTTTAAATTTTTATATGATCACTTCAATGTCAAAATTGCAAACTCCTCTTAGTCAAAGTGAATTTGATTCAATTATATATTGATAGTGTTCTATAAATTTTTATGGTGATCAGTTTTTATGGGATTTTTGAGTGCTTTAAATTCAATCCCTTGATAAAATTCCGGCTATGGATTGGTAGACAATGTCTGAGGAACACAATGACCTTTTTCTTGACAATTTAGTTCTATAACAGATGATTGCATCAAGTTCTCTTTAGACTGAACAAGAATCTTAAGGAAGGTTCCATGAGATTTTTATAACCTACAATTGCAATGATCTCGAACCAGTTAGCAATTTTGACTTTGTAATCAATGGAAGAGATCGAGAATAGGTGTTTTACTGATGTTTTTGATTAGATTTTGGATTTTTTCCTTGAGAATTTATTAGGTTTTCCATGGACAATAGAATTGGAATTTAGGGTTGATATCCTCATAAGAACCAGTCCTGTTTTCCTTATGTCTTAACATATTTCACAAAAAATAATTAACAGAACTTAAAGTGTAGTAGGAAGAGCCAAAATAAAAGGGTTCAAAGAGATGAGCACATCTCTATGGGAATCACTAGTCTTGTTTTTTAAAAAAGTATATAGAAATATTTTTATATATGTGGATTATTTTAATCATAAGCAATTTTTGATTAAGAAATTTTATCCACTTCCATTAATTAATGATCTTTTTGATCAATTTAGGGGAGCTCAGTGGTTCTCCAAAATTGAATTTCTCTTAGGATATCACCCACTATGGGTTCAAAAATAGGATATTCCAATGTTATAATTTAGTAGTTGATAAAGAAATTATGAATATATTGTAGGGATTTTGGTCAGTCAAATTAACAAGTATTATTTCTCGAAAATACAGATCATTTATTTCAGAGATATTTTGATTCATTTTTGGTGGTGTGTGTATATAACATATTGGTGTATTCGTGTATAATGGTTGATCATAAGAAAAATTGAAAATAATAATGATAATATTTTATGATCATTGTTTTTGTGAAAAAAAACAAAAGTGTGATTTTTTTTAAAAAAGTTCATTTCCATGGCTATATATTCTATAAAAAATGTGTTTCTATGGATCTAAAAAAATATAGGCTTTTATTTATTTGATGCTTCCCATAAATCTTTTCAAGATATTTAGTTTCCTTTGTTTAGATGGTTATTATCGACGCTTTTTTCATGGTTTTTCACAACTAGCCTCACCTATGAATGCTTTGAGAAGGAATAATTTTACATTCCAATGGAATGATGATTTTTAGAAATATTTTCAAGAGAATAATGTTTTTTTTCATCAACACCAATCATGATTTTTTAGGAATGAGGATATGGGTATGTGGTTTATTGTGATGCTTTTGATTTGTATTGGGATGTGTTATTTTAAAGGTATACCATGTGTTTTTATATGGCTCAAGATAGTTATTATCGGATGATAATAAATACCCAGCACATGATTTGGATTTAGCTATTGTATTCCATGTGTTTTAGACTTGGAGTCATTACCACTTTGGTGGGAAATTAATTTGGTTAAAGGGTCATAATAATTTGAAACAGTTTTTTTTCATAATGGAATTTGAATATGAGATAAATAAGATGGATGAAGTATCTCTAAATGATCAAATTTCACCTAATATATACATTAGGTAAATGAAATATGTTGATAGATGAATTAAGATGAAATATATATGCTCAGCTGACAAAATAGGCTTTAGAGCAATGGTAGTCGATGTCGGTCATAACCAACATGAACATGGAATGTGAAGGTAGAGGTGAAGTTCTTGTTTCCTTTCAATTTTCATCTTTTCCTAATTTTGTTTTAATAGTAAAAAGGAATAGACGCCTGATTCAAAATGTGTTTCTATGATGTCGAACAAAATTATAGGGAGACCATTGAGTAATTGAGTCTCGGCGGGAGTTCAATTTTGTTGTTTATAAATTGGATGGTCATACTTATAGAATGTCACAAAAAATTTCTTCATTATTATCGGCATTAAAGATGGATGGTTCCTTTAGGAATATAAATGATTAATGAGGCCTTAAAACCACTATTTTGGTGGGTCGATATGAAAAATAATGTTGATTAGTTTGTTTCAAGAAGTTGAACTTTTCAGCAAGTAATGGAAGGCCATCAACAAACAACATGTTTGATGCAGTCCATACTAATTCATGTATGGAAATGGGTTAGGTAGCCATTTATTTTGTAACAGGTCTCCCAAGAATGGTTCAAAATCATGATTTCAATTGGATGATAGTGGTTCATCTCAAAATTTCTATCATTCTTATCCCTACTTATGAATTTTATTTGGTAGAGGACTCATTAAAAATAAATATCCAATAAGCAGTAAAGTGGTGTGGCATACATGTTTTGATAGTGGTAGATAGTAAAATACGGGATATTCCTCATTCGTGTAAATTCATACTGAAATCCCATGGGAATCAGTTGACCTTGAGCACGGTGTATCGTCCTCAGAAACATAGACAATCTGAACAAATGAAAGAAACATTGAGTGAGATGCAACAGACTTGTGTAATGGATTTTGGTGGCTCAATGGAAGAGAACATATAGTTGGGGGAGTTATAATATAAATAAATATCAATCCTTGATATATATGGATTATTTTACAGAATTTTATGGGTATCCTTGTCATTCATCACTTTATTGGGTTGAAATAGGAGAGACTTTTCAATTTTGTTTGAGCCTTATACAAGAGAAAACTATGAAGAATCGGTTGACCAGGAAACATATGGATATAGCTCATAGTCCTAAAAATCATGTGCATATCATCATTGATGGTCATTGTTGTTCAAGGTGAGTGATCATGTGTATTTTATAAAATAATCAAGTCTTATATATAATCATTTAGGAATTTTAGGAAAGTTATATCCTTGATACATAGTCCCTTTTGAGATACTTGAACAGGTGGGTGAGGTGCCATATCGGTTGGCATTTCCACTGTGGTTCAATGTTTTTCATAATGTATTTCCTACATCAATGTTGTAAAAGTATAATCCTGATCCATAACCTGTGATTAAATGGGATAACTTTCACCTGGAGTCAGGTTCTTGGTTGGCCCATTTCCCAATACAGATTATGGGTAGGCTACATAATCTTTTTTGTGGTAAAAGAATCAGACTAGTGTGGTTTTTGTAGAAACATTGTTGGATTCCAGAATAGACTAGGGAATAGGAGAATCAAATGGTCAAGAAATGGCTATGACTCTTTCATGGAATTAACCGTTTCAATATTCTGAGCATGGAAAGGCCAGTGGTGGGGAGAATATAAAACTATCAGTTTCAAGTAAGTATCATGTTCATTATGATTTTTATATATTTAATGTGATTGGGTGATGTTTAAGAGGGTTCTTAAGACATTTGTCTTTTTTGGGGGCCTTTATAATGGTCCATGGTTAGATCAGAGTACGTAAAAACTGTTAAAATCCTATTGGAAACCATGAAAGGTGAAGCAGGTTATCTAGGTAGGTGCATGGTTTCGTAAAAGATTTTTCCAAATCATGCGGCCACCGAGGAGAAATCATGAAAAGTGGGATAGAGAGATTTTTCATGGGTAGATCCCAATTCATCTAACTATGAATTCCAATCATGTGATATGCTCCTTGAGGTATAGGCGGGTGAATGTTTTTCCTAACCGTGAGATTAACTATTTACTTTATGAAAACAAGATCCTAAATAAGTGGATCTAGTTAGATATTAGATCTAAACCACTAATTTTTCTTTTATTTCAGACCTAACACGATATTTATTCATCCCAAAAGAGGTGGAGGCCTTACCCATAGACCCATAAGTGATCAAAATGGGTTTTCTTAATGTTTCGACACTAAATATCCTTAGAATATATTCTTTTATGGTATTTTTTCATAGTTCTTGTGATATCTAGTTTCTTCTCTCTCTTGGTTTCATAGATCTAGTCTGTTGTGAATTTATCTAAGATGGATGATGTAAATCATGGTTATATTTTTCCTTATTGATGTTAGAGGATGAGATCTATGTTTTTTTTATAGATTCAACCAGGTTTGGTAGGTGTTTCCATGTAATTCTTTATTTTCTTCATAATTCTTGAGGTTGGTGTCTTCTCTCTTGACTCGTTTTATTAGAACATGAATTCCTAGAATTAAATTTAATTCATTCCATGAAATCGTCTGTTAATTTTTTATGAAAATAATGGTATCAAACCTCTTTAGTGATGGGTTTTTATTTTATTTAATGAATTATTAAATTGGTTGTTGTGAAAATTTATTTTCATTAATGATTTTAAAATAAGGATTTTTTGAATTTATGCAAATAATTTCATTGAATGGTTTTCCATAAATGAATTTTTTTAAAGAAATTTCTTTAAATGGGTTCAGGATACATGGGTTGTGTGAGTTCATGATTTCGATATGAACCTATATAAAAGGAATGTACCATTGGGGTACAACGAGACACAAACCTGGATAAGGGGTGTGTGTCTTTAGGAAATATGGATATTGGACACTTTGTAACAATATAGTAGATGGATGAGAAACTGTTCATGAGTATGGAACTATCACTAGATAAAGCTTGTCTGGGTGTGTTTGAAAATAATTTTAAGGGTATTCCAAAAAGGAATGTGAAGTGGTTTAAAGTATGATTTATTGTATTTTCATATAAACTATTTTAGTATGAAACTATTTATATTTATTTCAAAATTTTGAACTATTTAAAATGGTTTTTATATAAATTTTTATATATCAATGTGCTAAATTGTTCAATCATAATTGCATGAGTGGATAATTAATTTGGGGAAAGTCTAATAACATTCATTTTTCACCCCTACCTTTGAACAATGTGGATTTTCAAAATATTTTTCATCATGACATTAAAAATGGATATGTATCAATCCTCTTTAGTGGTGATTCAGGATACTTGGGAGGTATTGTGGATATAGTGCATGGAGCATGTTCGGAGCATTGTAGTTTTGTTTGGTGTCATTGAGTTTTGTTGGGTTTTCTTTATATTTATACTTTTATGTTAGTTTTCTCCCACTATGGTGCTCTATTATAGTTTTATTTTGATATCAATGGTATTACATATACATGTTTTACACTATTTATCTTGATTCATGTAGTAGTATTTCGTTATGTAATTTTTGGTTGGGTTGTTTTATTTCTAAAATGGAAAATCATCATCCTATTGTTCTGAATCCCTTATACTTTAGTCATATCCTTTAGTACCTTGGGGTTCTCTGTAAAATCCAAGTAGAAATTCCACCGTGATCCAAGATAATATGCATGGGAAAGATGTTACATTAGTTCTTCAAATGACAGAGAATATAATTTTTTAAAAATCAAAATATTGTTCTATCTTTGGTCGAAACTCCATGTTCATGAAATTATAATTTTTCAAAAAATTATTTAAAAAATGGTTTTAACCTTTTCCAAATATTTCTTAATATAAAAATTTACCCATTTTTACTTTTTTTTTTATTTTTTTGGAAATTAATATTCTTATAATTTTTAAAACAATGCCCATTGAAAATTTAAAAAAACATTAATAAAATATTTGTTTTAATAACTTCGAAATGAATTGAATTTAACAATTTCATGGACACTAAATGTTTATAGAATATGTTAAATGTTTTCAAATTTTATTTTAAATGGAATAAATTTAAATAATTGTATAATGTTATTTTAAAATTATATTAAATGTGGAAATGATATTTTCCTCAAAATCATTTCTAATGATATTTTTATAGAATTTATATTCTTTAATAACATAAACTACTTATTTTACATATTATACATTAGAGATATATAGTATTTATATCATTATTATTCATTAGTTTCATGGTGTATGATTAGTTTGACTGTTCATGTAAACTTTTATTACCATTCACCATATTAATCAGGATGGTTTATTTTTAATTTAATTATATTGTGGTATGTATTAATATTTAATTTTGTAGTTATTCAATATGAACTTTTATGTTTATTATATTTCACCACTTCTATATGAGGAATTCACTGAACTTAATATTCACTGGGTGGGGCCTGGTAATATATAGCTGCTTGATTCATCGATAGGTCCCATGAGACAAATCTGTTTTCCAAACTAGATGGGTTTCTACCTATAGATTAAAATAGTTTTCAATAATGGTCATTATTTTATGTTTCATATGTATATCATTATAATTTCTCTCATTATGATATTCCATGTATCTTATGCCAATGTAATAAAGTAACTACAGACTTTGGGATACTGAGGCTGAGTACTTTACAATTGGTAAAAATGAAATTTTAGATGAATCTTTAAGAACTAGAATTAGGAAAACCTAGATTTTGAAATAGAAACCTATGATAAACATTGATCATTACTATATAATAACATCCCAATGTTTTTTCAAGGTAGATATTATGTGTTTTTTTATTTACATCATTTTATGGAAACTATAAGTGGAGGTGGTTCTGAAAAAGATCTACTCAGTGGTAATAGTTCTGAAGAAGGTGCATCAAGGGTGACATGAGTGTTACCTGATACATGAAAATGAAATTTCTACACAATTTTTTTGACATCGTTAAGGGAAATTCTTATGATAATTAAAAAAATAAAAGTCAATTTTCATGTATATGAAAATATTTTTTGATATTGAAACAATCTCAATGAAATGAAGATTATGATTAGAAGATTATCCTTAAATAAAATTTTCAAATTTTGTTTTGTTTTTCTATAATTTTGAGATTATATATTATGATACATAATGTTATGATCGTATAATATTCATTACATTATTTAAAAATGGATCATATTTTAATGAATGAGAACTATATCACGAGAAATAATCTAGAGAGAAAGAATGAATGTTTGTTTAATGGGATTAATCCAATCTTTCAATGGGAACAAGTCTCCCAAATGTTATCATTATATGAGGAAATATATCTTGTGATTTGAAAAACTAATTAATACTCTATGTAATATTTATTTGATAGGATGTAAGATATGAATAGAACATAATAGAAAAAATAGATAAGGGGAATAAGGAGGAAAGTTTTTTCCCACAAGTGATTATTATGGAGAAAACATCATGGAATTTTTATAAGGGGAATGATATTTTGCCTCAAATTTAGATATGAATTATATTAAATTATTAAAATTAATGTTATTAATGAGTATATTTATGTTTATTGTTTTATCATTAACGATATGGTTCAATACACAAATTAATTGTCCAATATTCAAGGGAATATAACTTAGAACAAGCTAAGTGATCAAGGTCAGGCATATGCTATTATTACTGTTGAAGTGGAATTTTTAAAGTTAATGGGTATTTTGATTCATGAAATATGTAATAGAATAATTTTATGAATTAATTTATGATTATATGAATTGTAAAATGTATAAGGGTTGTACTAAAATTATAGCATCCCCATCCTGGTAGCCACCAAAATGGTGCTCTGAGCTGAGTTGGCCACATAACCTCAAGAAAATCTCCATGAATTCTAGAAGCCACCGACTAGTAGAGAGGGACATTTTAATGTGTCCCTAGGGGTGACTATTCCCTCCTAGGAAGTAGATAATACACAGTGGAAGAAACAAAAAATTATAACCAATATCATAAGAATATAATTAAGAAAACTACAGCATTTGTAATTAAATAATCCCAACTGAATATATAATAAGTTTGGAAGATGATAAATAAACTAGATATACATTAATGTCATGATAATTTTTCTATTATAAAATGAGAGAACAGAAAACAAGAAATACAATAATACAATTAAAACAATAATGAAAATGGCATGAAGTGTAACAAATGCATCACGAGAAGGAGCTCAGTCCTCTTCCCCCCAAGCTCCACCCAAAGAAGTAAGACAAAAATAAGAACTAAAAGCAGTATGCCTCCTATTATCTATACCTATGAACATAAAGTTTACATGGGTACCAAATGGTGACGATGTTGTTGTGAGATATAATCCTAGTAGGGTGACACCCACGGTGTCTAAACCATTCAATTTCATGTTCATGACAACAGGAGTGTTCCAACATATGATGAAAGTAATAAATCAAATGAACATAATAAAAAATATATATCTTACCTGGGCTCTCAACAAAACTGTTCCCATATCACCTACTATAACCCAACTAGAAAATTTAAACAAGATACCTATAATATGTACGGTGCATATATGTAAAAATAGGATATAAATAATAAGGCAGAGAAAAGGGAAAAATACCTTAAGATTGTACTTTATCCTATGCTCTTGGTTATGTGTCAAAATTGGGTGCTTCAAGCACCAAAAAGGTATCACAATTTACAAAGTAAACAAAGGCATCATAAATAAACACTTACCATGTATCATTATTATTATTTTGTTCATGTTTTATCATTGGAGTCTGTGCCTGTCCCGAAGGTATCACTACTGTAAATCCATCAACTAATCCAATTCCACCGAACCAATCCAAATAAATCTTTCAAAAGACCATGTTTAGCTCGAGGCATTGATTTACCATGATTCCATATCGATCTCACATAGAAGGGGTCGAGTATCACCTGAGGTTTGGCATAGCCACATTTTCAATAGGTCTATCCTCGATGATCCATTTGTGAACTGATGTCACCAAAAATTATATTGAAGGCCCAAGGAGGACCTTGTATGGATAATCCTAAGCCCTTGCCCCTCAGATTATAGAGGTACCCAGTCATGAAGGGAGAGTCCAAGAGTGAGTTCTTAATATGAAATCCTCATTCTCTCACCACCATAAATTTAATTATATTTCATAGAAAAGATAAAATAGAGTTGCATTTATAATTTCAACAAAACTCTCTAAGTAACTTATATACAACAAATGATCTTTTAAATTAAGTTGTTATAACGAAATAAATTTTTAAGAAAAATCAATAAAAATACACTCAACACTTTTATAAAGGCCGAAAATTATAATAATTTAACAGGGAGGAAAATAATTTGGAAATAATTAACCAATAGAACCAACGGTTCATTGATTTCAATTATCCAAAATAATTTATTCAATTAAAACTCAACATAACACATCACACAACATGTGAAATTAATTAATTTAATTTATTTGGGGATAATGAAAAATAGGACAATAATATTGGAACACCAAATGGGGTATCAAATGATATTTCAAAAATTTTAATAGGTTATATTTGTTCACAGAATGGTTTGAAGGTTAAGAAATGAATTTTATTTAATTAATAAACGGTAAAAATAGACATTGATGAGAGGCAATGACGACCTACATAACGTGTGATTTAAAGGATGAAATTAAATGATAGGAAAGAGAGTAGATGCCCTAAATTTTACTCATATAGATTCCTATTCCCAACAGAGATCGTTGATTTGACCTAAAACGATAGAAATTGAAGGATTTTAGAAAACCCCAATTTTGGGTAAAATCATAGGTTGAATGATTTCATAAGTTATTTAGAATGAGATTGAAAGATTCTTGGAGAGTGAGGTTAGCCTTACCGATATATTTATAGCACACTAAACGACCTTGAAGATGCAGGAGAATTGAGGCCACAACGATCACCCAGAGGAGAAGGAGGGTGCTGTGCCCCACCTAGTAGGGGTGGTGTGCCACACAAAAAATAGGGGGAGGAATATTGAAAGTGAGAAAAAATAAAAAGTGAAATGGAAAATAATAGGACAAATTAGAAAATAAGGACAAATATAAAAAGTAAAATAAAAAGGAAACAGATATAATAATAAAATTAAATTGGAGGGAGAAATAAAAAATAATAGTTAAAATTGATTTACCCCATTTTAAAAATTATTAATTCCTCTCTAAAAGTTTTTATTATTATTTATTTTTATATCCTTTTAAAATTATTTTTATCATTATTAAGATTTATTTTCAATCCTTCTAATTTAATTAATAATTTTTAGCTAAAAAATTACATAAAAGAATGATGTAAAAAGTCACATAAGGTCTGAGAAAATATTTAATTATTTCAAAAAGATACTTGGGACCTACAATGAGGTGTGAAGGCACATTCTAGGAGTTCTATTAAGAACTTATGCATGAAAAATATGGGTTTTCATAGATTAAACCCAACATGTTTTAACCTCCCCTCCTTAAAACAACATGTTCCCCAGTATCCCTTCTGAGGGTAGTGGAACATCATCTTAGAATTTCTCAGTTCATTGAGAATGCACACCAGTCTACGACTCCCAAGTTTCATCCTCAACGCGTCTGTGTTGCCATAACACCCGGACTAGAGGAAATGACCTACCTCAGAAAACCTTTATTCTATGGCGGGCTATACAGACCATACGCTCCTCACATGATGCATCTTCTTCGAGCTCAATGTTGTTAGAATCAAAAGAGTTAGATATGTTTTTATGATAATGTCAAAGTTGAGATACATGGTAAACATCCTACAAATCATGATAACCAATAGTCCAATAGCCCAACCATTTCCATTATGTCGAATGACCCAACATATCTTAGTGAAAGCATCACTAGTATACAGATCTGTTTGTGAACCAGCCTTGGTGAAACAAGTAGAAAGACTCGATGACCCACCTCACTCTTAATAGGTCTAAAATGATGATTTTTAACACCCTAAGCTTCCATGGTATTCTTCTCTTTGAATAGTGCAATAGTTTGCATTGTACGCAACAGAGTTCTAGCACACAACGACTAATTAAACTAACCATTATTAATAGTAATACCCACTTTTTTAAATTTTTAAAATTTTATTTTTTAAAATGGGCTTCATTTTTGGATTCTAAATATCAATATCTCCTTAGGGTGAATTTTTGGTATTTTTCTGAAAAAATTCAATTTTTATGAATAGTAAAAAACACTACGTTATTTTTTAAAACCAACACTTTATTAAAATAATTATTTTATTTAAAGTTATTTTATTTAAAAATAGATACAATATAACTATATTAGTTCAATGTAATTCATTGGAGTCATTTTATATTAATATGTGATGTATAATATTTTATTGATTTTTTTAACGTCTTTTACCCACTTTCAAGGCGCATTTGAAAATTTGCATAAAACATAATTTTACGGCTTCAATAAATCGAATTTAAAAAATCCCTGAGACACTTTTGACATCAGTATGTAAAATTTGTTTCAATGGAATGGAAATAATGTTTTTGAATAGTAACTTTTGAATTTTATTAACCATGGTTAAAAGTAAATAGGGTAATTAATGGTCAAAATGATATTATAATTGCCCTAACACATGTCCTAATTCTATTGTATAAATTTGTTTCGACCAAAAATAATCATAAGAAAAAATTTTATCCTTTTGGTCTACGTGGATTAGATTTTGACATTTATTATAATTTTATTTAAAGAGGAGTTAAAAGTGTTAAATTAAATGTTTAATAACTAAACAATTTTATATATAGGTTTATTCAAAAGATAAAGTAGACTATAAATATTTATTATAAAGATTAAAATATTTCCTACATCAATTTATTTTCTTTATAAATTTTAGACATTAAAAAATAAATTTATTTACGGCATAATTATGATGCAGTAATTACCTTATCATTGGAAGATTAAAATAATGGATATTATAAATATTAATATAATATTAAATTGAGACTTTTGATGTACTACATGAATTATATAGGTTAATATGAAATGAAAAGTTTGATTACATTTTTTTTTTCTAATTTATAATGTTTTTAAGACTATCAAAAAAACCAAACACTAAATAGTGTCAAAATTGACATAAATGAGTTTTTCAAACAAATACTATATTATTAATTGATATAATATTCGAAAAAATATATGGCTCATTCAAAGGACATAGATAAAGTTATATATATCAATAATTAACATCTTTGGGTTCTCTTGACTTTTTCTAGTAACATTATTAACCATTTGTTAAAATAATACAAGAATTCATGGTAAAAGTTAAACTATTTATGTAAGAGTTAAATCTAAAAGATAAGGTTAAAATGGTGACCTAACCATATCTAAAACCTATTGGTTGAAAGGTTTTCGATCCTAACCCACCATAGATTAGAAATAAATCCTTTTGGATTCATTATAAACAGAATATGATTGTATAATAAAATAAAATTTCAATCTTTTCCTAAAGTGACACTCACCTCTCTAATAAATGGGTACTTCCCCTTATATTAAAATCACACCTACAATTACATATGGATCAAGAAAACCCTGCTCAAGTATCCTCCCAACTACCCTCACATCAACCTAGATTCCTTAATTTGATCATAATCTGACCTAAGGAGTTCTTTTGATAAAATTAATATGGAAGCACCTGAAGAACAAGTAATAATTGCATCACCTCTTACAATGTTCTTTTTATCTTCCATATCCACTTTCATGGTTCATTCCATACCCAAATAATAAATCTTGTACCTAAAAATTACTATTATATTATTATAAATACGTTACAACCATATTAATTATTCTTTCCATCCTATGAATGACAAATTCACTATATGTGTGTACGTACGACTTACCGTATCCACATCGTGGTGTGGTTTTTTATTCAACACTTCATTATTTTGATGGGTATAATAATGAGTATAATTGATGTATATATAAAATGATAATGATTATATATATATATTATATAACATCCAAAAACATACAATTTCACTCTCAATAGAATGACATTGTCACTCATGCGTACATACAGATTACCATCTCCATGAACGCGATGAGATTCATTACCCATCATAATCATTCATGAAAAATTTCAATTTTATGATTAAAAATAATGTTTAAGAACTTAATATAGTTCTGGATATGAATCAAATAAATCCAATCCCTAATAAACATGACTTACATAACAATACATATAAAGGAAAATGAATCAGTTAACACTCGCAACAATGACACTACTGAAATATTATTAAGAATGAACTATCAGAAGATCATATATGATATAATATTTTTTTGGTTATTGTATAATTTAATAACAATTATTTAACTAGTATACGGGAGGTTAACATACCCTGGATCCAGGAAACGTAAAATGTAAGGGTTAATTCTACAATCTCTTCATTATCTGAGGTTTTTTATACAAGAGTATCTACGGGGACATCATTATTATCCCCATCAATGTTTTTCAAAAATGTTATTCAACACATTTTTACTATTATTATAATTTTGATAAAATACATCTATACCCTTTTTTTAATTTTTATAAAAATTTTATAATGGTATTTTCTTGTTGTTTTCCAAACAAGGTCCTTTATGACGTTTTCGACAAAATTAAGGAAAGAATGTTTTTTTAACTTACACGGCGAGTGCCGATATCTTCCACCATTTTAGCACCCTCAAATGATACCTAATAGGCTTATAAGAATATTTTTAAAATAAATTTTTTATTGTATAATTATGTTCCTTTTAAATAATTTCAAAATATAAAGATATATTTCTCTCAAATAGTTTTGATATCATTAATGTCAACTTCCTTTGATAGATTTTACACTTGTTTGAAGTTGATTTATTATGATACAATCTTCCATATTGTACTGATGGTTTTTTGATATGTTTATCTATGAATGTGTTATTTTATACCATTCATGGTTTATGGTTAAAGTATTAAAATTTCATATTCTAGTTTCAACACAAATGATTATTTATGTTTTAACCTATTCATATGAAGAATGCATTGGACTTTGTATGTAACGGGTGGAGCCTAATATAGCTCATCGATGCTTCTGTAGATCTCATGAGACAAATTAGTGTCTTGGCACATGACCTTGAAAAAATATTATTTGTAGTCTGGGAATGAGGCCATGACAATGTGGTTAGGATATTCAGTATTAGGCATTACATCCTCATGAAATAGGTCTTTGATATTAAATGTGATTATTTGACTAGTTGAATATCCTTGTGAATAAAAAAATGAAATTATTTGATTTATGTTTTCCATATTATTCTGATGTTTATGTTTAAAAGATGTGTGTTTTATTTTTATTCATTCCTTAAATGTTTATATTTATTTATAATAATTTACACTATATTGTTATCCTTACTGAGCATCTTAACTCACCCCTTTATAGTTTTTATTTTTTTCATAGGATGAGAGTAAGTATATTATGATTAACCTATATTAATAGGTTATGGGATATGAGTGTGTTCTTGGGGGACATAATGTTGTTGTTTTTTCCATTTCATTATGTAATGTAAAATTTATGTATGTATCTAGAAATTATGGCAACTAATCTAATAGATATTTAGAGATGTGATCTGTTGTGATCATGCCAATGTTATGTAATAATGAGACATATCTGGGTAACTAGTGTCGAGTCATAACAGTTTGTATCAGGGGAAGTTTAGTACAAACTGTGGAAACTAGATTTTGAAAAAACTCTAATTATCGAACATTATCCTAAGATAGACATGAGGATTAGAATAGAAGAACTTCGTTGAATTTTGGTAAAATAGATATTTTGTGTATTTTCAGGGAAATGCATCCATTTCTAGATACTAGTAGCTAGAGGTGGATCTGGCACAGATGAACATAGGAGTGAAAACTCTGACAAGGAGTTTCGGGATTGACCCATGGTATCCTGGTACACGACAACAGGTCTTGATGCACTCTTGAAAACTACACCCATAGGGGATTTTCTTACGATAATTCCGATTTTATATAGAAACCATTTTAAGGATTTATGAGGAATTAATTCCTTGTAGAAAACTTATTTTTATGATTAATGATTATAGGCATGAACTGTTCAATTTATGTTATCTCTTTAACTAGTTTGGAATTATGTATTACAATTAATAAACTAATATAGTGTATACCATTGTTTAAAATTTTTCATAGTGGAAGGAATGTAAACCATATCAATGCACGTGAACCATGTATGGATTTACCTCTAACTCAAAATAATTATAGTGGAGCTGGTGATGGAACCAGTGGTGAACAACTTATAACCATACTGGGACTACCCACTCAAGTAATGAATAATAACCTTACCCATATGGAGCACCTTGATCCACAACGCATATGATCAATGTTAGACCGGTTCATGAGCCATAAACCACCATTATTCAATGGGACTAAAAATCCATTTCTATCTGAGAAATGGATAGGTTCCATAGAGAAAATATTTCTTGATTTGTGGAGTAGTGAAATTGAAAAAGTTGTCCTGGCAGTTTATCACCTCACGCGAGATGTCGATCAATGGTGGTCATTATTTAAAAACACAACAGAGGATGAAAAATAATAAAATATGGAATAGTGGGAAGTTAAGGAACTTTTCTTAGAAAAATACTTTCCTCGAGACCATCGAACGGATATGGAAAGACAATTTTTGAGTGTGTGGAAAAAAGAGGTTGAGAATGTCACAAAGTATGAGGCTAACATTACAAGGTTAGAAATGCATGCATCAAATTATATATATAACCCAAGGAGTAATATTAATCAAATCATTTATGGGTTAAAACCATTTATCCAAAGAGCATTAGTCTCACAATCCTTCTCATCGTACGAAGATATTGTCTAATGTGCTATCAAGAATGAAAATGAATTCTTTAAGTCTTACGAGTTTAAAACAAAGCAAGAGAAGAAGAGATCTATTGAACACTCTAGAAATGGAAATAAATGGAAGAAGGGAAAATTTCAATTTCCATCCCATAGTAAATGTGCTAAGAAACACCTTTGTACATTCTTGAAGGGAATGAGAGTATGTTACAAGTGTGGTGAAAAAGGACACCAAGCTCGTGATTATAAGGGAATGAAAGAGGCTGTCAATAATGAATGTTATAGGTGAAGATAAATGGGACATTATGCAAATGAATGGCCTAACCTCCAAGGAAACATACCTCATAAAAGTCCAAGGGATCAATTCCAAGATTATGTGATCACTACTGTTGAGGTTGAAGCTCGCAATGACGTGGTGGTAGGTAATTTAATGGTTTACTCTAATTTAGCCAATTATTTATTTGATTTTGGATTATCGCACTGTTTCATATATTCCTGCTCTTATAAGAAAAATAAATATTTACAATTTGATTTAACAATGTATTTTTTTAGTCAAAACTCATAGGGGAAGTATCGTTGAAATAATGGTTTAGGAATCAGTTCCAATTATAGAATATAAAAGTATTTATCTACTGATGTTATCATCATACCCAAGATTGAATTTGATATAATCCTAGGTATGGATTGGATTCCAGATCATGATGAAAAAATTTAATGTAAGAAGAAGGAGGTTAAAATTTTCGATAATGATAAGGAGTACCTTATCTCTAGAGAAAAAACGTCACTATCTAATTCTTTTCTAGATCCACCCCCAGTAGCTCTAAAAAATTTAATTATTGGGGAGGAAGAGAGAGAAATAACTATGGGTAAAGATAGGAATGTTGAATTATAGTATATACATATTTTCCAACAATATGTTTATGTGTTTCCATATGATTTACCTAGAAATCCTCCATAATGAGAAATTGATTTTTCCATTGATTTAATTCCTAGTTCAAGGCCCATATTGAAGACCCCTTATGGAATGGACAATGTGGAATTATTGTATCTGAAGAAAAAACTATAGGAATTGAGTAATAAAGGTTTTATTCTCCCTTGTGTTTCTACATGGGGAGCCCCTGTTCTTTTTGTAAATAAAATAGATAAATCTATGATGTAGTACATAAAATATATGGAAATAAATGCTATAACAATTAAGACCATGTATCCCCTACCTCTCATTGATGATTTATTCTATCAAATTTATAGAGCTCAATATTTTTCACTAATTGACCTTTGATCTGAAAATCATCATTTGTTCATAAAGTAGGAATACATTTCAAAGACAACATTTCGTACCAAGTATGGGCATTATGAGTTTACTATAATGCCTTTTGGACAGACTAATTCCCCATATGATTTCATGGATCTAATGTATATAGTTTTTAAAGAATATATTGATGACTTTGTAGTAGTATTTATTGATGATATCTTTGTAAACTCTAAAAGAAATGATGATCATTAAAATCGCTTGTACACTATTCTGAAAACCCATAGAAGAAATGAATTATATGGGAAGTTTAGAAATTCTAAATTTTGGCTTCAGGATATTTCTTTTCATGGAAATATTGTCTCTATGGATGAAATCTATGTTGATCCTTCAATGATAAAGGCAATCCAAGAATGGATAACACTGACGAGTATAACCGATGTACGCAGTTTTATTGGTTTATTAGGTTATTATCAACGTTTCATCCTAAATATTTCCCGATTGGATAACCCATTAACCATGATCACACTTAAAGGGGTTAAATTTGTTTTGAGTAAAGTGTGTGAAGAATGTTTAGAATAATTTAAGATAAGATTAGTAAAATTATATTATCTTGAATCTACAATCGGGGAATGACGAGTTGTTTATTTATAGTGATACATCAAAGAAATGATTAGGTTGTGTCCTTATGCAGAATGATATGGTTATTGACTATGCATCACAACTACTAAGAATTTATAAAGAAAAATATCCTACTCATGATCTTGAGTTAGCAGCTGTAATCATTGTTTTGAAGATTTGGAGACAGTATCACTATGGTGAAAATGTGAGATATATACCGACCATAAGAGTTTGAAGTATATTTACTCACATAAAGAACTCATCATGAGGCAAAGATGATGGCTAAAACTACTCAAATATATTTATTTCACTATACACTACCACACAGGGAAGGCAAATAATGTGGCAGATTCATTGAGAATTAATGATCATGGAGTTTTGAACAAGAAGATAGTTGAATGGAATCCTATGTTCATGGATATAGTAAAGATGGTTATGGGAATAATCATGAGAGGTGAAACATCAATACATTTTTAATTGGTTTCAAATTCTTGTTCACTAGAAAGGATAAAAACATCTCAGACTGATGATGAGGAGTGTCAAAATAAAATTAATTCTATGAATGAGGGGATATTGATTGACTTCGTATATGAAGAAGGAATTTTGAAACTAGGGAAGAGACTTTGTGTTCCTGACATACCAGATCTAAAAAGCTAATTATTAGATGATGATCATATATCAAATTTCTATACACACCCTTGTAGAATTATGATGTATAAATATTTGAAAGAACATTTTCTATGGGACAATATTAAGAGGGATATTTTTGATAATGTGTCACGATGTATGGATTTTCAGGAGGTGAAGGCTTGAAGACAACATCCTAGAAGAGTCATGCAACCTCTTCCCATACCTATGTGGAAATGGGATGATATTACGATGGAATGTTTCATTAGGTTACCCAACACTCTTATAAGGAATGCTGAAATACAGGTCATTATTGATCATCTTTTCAAGTCACCACATTTTCATGCTATTAGAGAAGATTTACCACTTGGAAGTTTAGAAAGACTATATATTAATGAAGTTTTTAGACATCATGGAGCACCCCTGTCGATTGTTTCTGGATGTGATCCCCATTTCACATCAAGATTCTGGAAAGGTCATTAGAAGGACCTGAATACTGAACTTTGTTTGAGCACTTCCTTACACCCTCCAACTAATGGACTATCAAAATGGACTATTCCAACCTTAGAAAACATGTTTAGATCATGCTCACTTGAATTTCATGGTATGTGAGATCAATATTTACCTCTGGTAAAATTTTCCTATAATAATAGCTTCCATTCAAGTTTTTAGTTGGCATCATATGAAGCATTATATGTCAAGAGATGTCGCACACCAACTTGTTGGGATGATGTTGGTGAAGGAAAAATTGTAGGCCCAGAACTTGTTAAGGAAACAATGTAAAAGGTGAAGATTATCAAAACCCACATCAATGCTGCTCAAAGTAGGAAAAAGAGATATGTCGATAACCGAAGGAAATATTTTAAATTTCAAGTAGGATATCTTGTTTTCATGAAGGTATCTCCATGGAAGGGTATTATATGATTTAGTAATAAGGGTAAATTAAGCCCTAGGTACATCAAAACTTTTAAAATCATAGAATGAATTAGAGCTGTAGATTACTGTTGGGAAATTCCTCCAAGTCTCTCCAAAGTTCATGATGTGTTCCACGTATCACTATTGAGAAAATACATGCCCGAACCAACACATGTACTCACCTATTAAAAAATAGAACTGAAACCTGATCTATCTTATTGTGAAGAGCCTGTCAAGATTCTTGATATGAGAGAACAAGTGATTAGAAACCAGAAGACTCATCTAGTAAATTTACTATAGTGGACCCATAAGATGGAATGGTAACGTGGGAACCGAAAAAACATATGATGAAGAACCACCAGAATATTTTTATGAAGTAGTATTCTAGAAATTTTGAGTAATAAATTATTTGAAGGAGGGAAGAATGTAACACCGCATGCTTCTAACATTTGCTTCTCTTTGAATAATGCAATAGCTTGCGTTGTATAAAACATGAAGTTCTACCACACCATGACCAATTAAACTAGCTTTTATGAATAGTAGTACCCACTTTTTGAAATTTTATAATTTTATTTTTCAAAATGGACTTCATTTTTATATTTGGAATGTCAAAATTAGATTATAGTAAATTTTTGGTATTTTTCAGAAAACTTCTAATTTTTAATGAATAGTGAAAAACACAGCGTTATTGTTTAAAACTTAATTTTTATTTAAATAATTATTTTATAAAAATTTATTTTATTTAAAAATAGATACATTATAACTATATTAGTTCAATTTAATTCATTGGAGTCAATTTATAATAAGATTATATGTATAAAATTGTATTTAATTTTAAACGTCTTTGACCAACCTTTTAGGAACATTTGAAAATTTGCATAAATATTAATTTTACCTCTTTTGTGAATTGAATTTCAAAAATCAGAGAGATGCGGTTGACATCTCTAAGTAAAATATGGCTCAATAGGATAATTTTTTTAAATAGTAACTTATGAATTTTCTTTACCACGGTTAAAAGTTAATAGGGTAAATAAAGGTAAAAATGATATTATTACTATCCTAAAACAAGTCTTAATTCCATTGGATAATTTTTTTCAACCAAAAGCAACCTTAGGAATAAAATATGATCCTTTTGGTCCACATTTATTAGATTAGGACATTTTTAATTATTTTATTTAAAGAAGAGTTAAAAGTGTTAAATTCAAAGTATGATAACTAAACCATTTTTAATATAGGAATATAAATAATAAAAATTAAACTATAAGTATTCTTTATAAATTTAAAAGTATTTCCTACAAAATTGAATTATATTTATAATTTTGAGACACTAAATAATTATATTTATTAATGGAAACATGATGATGCAGTAATTACCTTATTATTGAATAATTAATGTAATTGATATTATAAATATTAATATAATTGTAAATTGAGATTTTTTATGTATTCCATAAATTATATAGGTTAATATTACATGTAATGGTTAATTAAATAAATTTTTTTATGTGATAAAGTTATCATGGCATTCACAAATACCAAATACTAAATAGTGTCAAAATTGACACAAATGTGTTTTTAAATCATATATGACATTATTAATTGATATAATATTCCTAAAATTATAAGGATAGTCCAAAGGACAAAAATAAGGTTTGATATATTAGTAATAAACCACATTGGGTTCTATTGGATTTTAATAGTATGTTTATTATCCATTTATTATAATAATACATGAATACATCGTAAAAGTTAAACTATTTATCTATGAGTTAAATCTAAATGATAAGGTTTATATGGTGACCTAAATGTGTCTAAAACCTAATGGTTGAGAGGTTTTTGACCCAGACTAACATTACCCTCAAAATAAATCCTTTTTGAGCCAGTATAAACCGAATATAATTGTATAATAAAATAATATTTCAATCTTTTCTTAAAGTGGCTATCACCTCTCTTATATAAGGGTACTTCCCTTTCTCTCAAAATCACACCACCAAAGCCATTTTTATGGGCCAAAACCTACAAACATATCCTCTCAACCACCCCCAATTTAACCTACATGCCTTACTTTGATCAAAATCCAAAATAAGGATCCCTTTTAATCAAATTAAAAGGAATCACCCCAAAAGAGTTAATAATTGCATCACATCTTTCAATGTTCTTTTCATCTTAGAATTACTCTTTATTTGTTGTTTCCTTATCAAAATAATAACTCCAATACCTTATAATTATAGTGATGTTATTATAAATATGGTAAAACCATATTTATTATTCTATACATCCTATGAATGACAATGTCACCATACGTGTGTACGTACGACTTACCGTCTTTACATCGTGGTGTAGTTTTTTATTCAACACTTAATTATTTATATGGGTAACATAATGAGTATAATTGAGGTAAATAATAAATATAACATGTTATTGACACTTTATGTATGATATAACACCAAATTACATACGATTTCATGATCAATATAATGTTATTTCCGATCGTGCGTAGGTACAGATTACTGTCTCTACGAATGCAGTGTGATTCATTCTCCATTGTAACCATTCAAGAAAAATTTTCATTTTATGTCTAAAAATAATTTTTTAGAACAAAATATCATTGTGGATATTAATAAAATACATCCTATTCATAAAAAACTTGACTTATATAGTACAACAGATAAAGGAAAACGAATAAGTTAACACCTGAAATAATAATACTACTGAAATATTTTTAACAAAGAAATATTATAAGATCATATATGATATCATATTTATGTATGTGGTTCTTTTATAATTAATAACAATTATTTAACTAAAATACAAAAGGTTAATATACCCTCAATCATGGAAAATTACAAGGTAAGGGTTAATTATACAATCTCTTCATTATCTATGGTTGTTTATACATGAGTTTCTACTAGGACCTTTTAATCATCCACATTCCTGTTTTTTTAAATGTATTTCAAAACATTTTTACTATTTCCTATACAATTGGATAAATCCATTTATACCATTTCTTTACATTTTATAAAATTCTTATAAAGTAATCTTTCTGTCATTTTCCAAATAATGTCCATTACGACCTTTTCGAAAAAAATAAGGAAATAATGTTTTTAACATATAAGGAGGGTGCAAATATTTTTTGTTGTTATAAAACCTTCAAATATTCCCTTAGGAGAATATAAGAATATTTTAAAATTAAAGGTTTTCTTTTTCAATCATGTGACTTTTAAATTATTTTAAAATAGGAATAGATATTTCTCTCAAATTGTTTTGATTTCATATATGTCAACTTCCTTTGATGGATTTTACACATGTTTGAAGTTGATTTATTATGATACAATCTTCCTTATTGTAATGAAGGTTTTTTTATATGTTTGAATATAGATTTATTATTTTATACCATTAATGGTTTATGGTTTAATTATTTACATTTCGTATTCTAGTTTTAATATGAATGTTTATGTTATGTTTCATCCTTTTCATATGAGGAATGAATTGGACTTAGTTAGTGACGGGTGGAGCCCGTTATAGCTCTACGATGCATCGGTAGGTCTCATGAGACAAACTAGTTTATTAGACCAAGGCCATGACGAATTATTATTTGTAGTATTGGCTTGTGGCCTTGAATATGTGGTTATGATGTCTGACATTATACATTCCATCATTATGAAATTTGAAATTGATATTACATGTGATTATTCGACTAGTAGAATATCCATGTGAACAAGTAAATTACATTATTTGTTTTATGTTTTGTATAATATGCTAAATTTTATGTTTACACGGATTATGTTTTAGAATTATACATTGTATTAATTGTTTATGCTTATTTATGATAGTTCATTCTATATTGTAATCCTTACTGATCATATGATCTCGCCCATTTCTATGTTTTATTTTTTTAGAATGATGTGAATAAGTATATTACGATTAACCTGCAGGAATAGGATAACAGATATGAGTGATCTTAAAGGGGACATAATGTTGTTGTTTTTTATTTCATGATGCAATGTAAAACTTATGTCTGTATCTATCACATACAAAGATATTAAACTAATTGGTCTTTCAAAATGTGATCTATTTTGATCATGCCAATGTTATACAATAATGCACCGACTCTAGAGAACTGTGTTCGGGGCATTAGATGATTGGTGTAAGAAGTTTTTCTAGACTGAGTTGTAGACATATTCTTCAAAATCTGATGAACATGCTCAGAAGTCTCTGGAACGAGAATAACACTCAATAGATCAGCATCACCAGCTTCAATCTGGCATAAACTAGAATGAAAAGGTCTACCATATAGAGCCCCACACAAAGCCATTTTATTTTTTTCTTAGAATATTTTATTATAGGTAAATTCAACAAGACCAATATTTTTCTCCCAAGAACCTCCAAAATCAATGATACATGATCATAGCATATCATTTATCACTCATATGGTCTACTACGACTACCCATTAGTCTGAGGGTTATATATAGAACTGAAGAGTACATTCAAACACAACACATTGTACAACCCTTGTAAAATATATTATGTAAAATAGGCATCTCTGTCTGAGATAATATAATGATTTATGCCATGAAGTTTCTCTATCTCATGGATATACAACCTTCCAAATTAATTTATAGAAAAGGTCTCCTAGATAGGTAGTAGGTGCACTACTTTGGTAAACCAATCGATAATCATTGAAACTGCATTTATACCTCGATAAGATAGAGAAATTCTTGTAACTAAATCCATGATGATTTCATTCTATTTCCACTCAGGAATGGAAAGATGTTTTAGGAGTCCAACATATTGGTGGTCTTTCTTCACATGCAGGTCGGTGGAACACCAAGTGATGAGACGAGCTATCTGCTTCTTCATACCTGACAGCTAGTTTTGATGAAACATGTCTCTGTACATCATGGTATAACTAGGATAAACTTCCAAATTTGATGTGTGATATTCCTTTATCATCTCTTCTCATATATCATAAGGTACCCACACACAACCATGGTAATTTAGAGTTCAAATACCATCAACAACCAATCAAGGTGGGGGGTTCTCCCCTGTGATGCTTTCTCTCAAAATGAGACCCTCTGGATCAGCTAACTATTTCATAAGGACTCTCTCTAGAAGAAAGGATTTAACTATAAGAGCCATTAGAACTAGTTCCATACGCTGATCCTAAACCTCCTGTTTCATATTAGAAAACAAATCCACTATATGCCACACCCAAAAAGCTACCTGGATGACTTGTGTCTGTATGTTGCGGCTCAAATCTTCAGCCATGACATTTTCCTTACAAGGGGTGTATGAAAAATCAAAATGAAATGGCAGATGGTATTTGACCAACCTGTAATTCCTTAAATTCATGTCATACTATGTTGATATGTATTTCAATATTTTTTTATCAATATAATCAATGAATCTATAATCCAACATGTAGTGTCTCAAGAAGTTTAAAAAATGAACGACATCAACTAACTCAAGTTCATGTATAGGATAGTTTTGAACATGACATCTCAGCAGATAGGATCCATGAGCCACGAATCTATCTCCATACATCAAAACTATACCTATTCTAATTTCTGAAGCATCATTGTAAAATTTATAGCTTTTTCCTAGCTTAAGCTGAATTAGGATCAACATTTAGGTTAGTCTTCCCAATAACTCTTATAACTATTTTTCCAACATCTAAGAATATAAACTATACACCCTTCTTAATCAGAGACGTAAGAGGTAATTCTGAGTGGGATAAATACTTTATGAAACACATGTAATAGCCTCAAATCCCCATGAAACTGTGTATGTAAAAAAAATTGGGATACTCCCATGAAACAATAGTCCTTAACTTTTCTAGGTCAAAAAACACACCTACCTCAAATATTATAAAACCAAAGAAGTGGTCCTTATCAACCAAGAAGTTTCATTTTCAGATATTTACATATAGTTGGTGCTCTCTCAGTGTACTCAGAACGATCTAAATATGTGTTTCATGGCCATTTCTAGAACACGAATTCCACAAGATGTCATCAACAGAAACCAACAAAATGGAATCAATCTACGGGTGAACACCCTTATTCATCAGAGCGATGATGACTTCTGGCACATTCATGAGGTAGAATGGCATAACAAAATACTCATAAAATATGCACCTACTTTGGAATTTAATATTTGGTATATCATATGGTCACACACACACTTGCTGATATACTGATCTCAGTTAAATTTTGGTGAAGACAGTTTCTACTTGGAGATGGTCAAAAACAATATATATACAGGGCCCCAAATATCTATTCATTACCATAAGATTCTTGAGTTGATGGTAATCCATGCACAATCTGAGGGTTTCGTCTACCTTATTGGTGAATAGAACTGGTTTACCCCACGATGATGTGCTAGGTCGGATAAAACCTTTAGCCTCAATGTATTCAAGCTTCTTTTTGAGTTCATGTTGCTCTGTATGTTTCATATTATAAGGAGGAATAGCCCATAGTTTCACACCTAGCACTATAAAGATAGTGAAAACCACATACCTTATGGTATGTAAGCTCGAGAAATCATTAGGGAAGAAATCCCTAAAGCGAATGTACACTAGAGGCATTCCCTGATTTCTCAAAAGATACTTGTTAATTGATATATCACTCTACCCATCAATGCACATTTATGTCCTGGTTGACCAGCCTACATTTTCCAATATCCATTGTGTAGATATGTGTCATCCTCAGGGGATGTGAAGGAAAACCAACAAAGATAACAATCCCCTTGAGTGTGGTATAAAGAAATACATTTCATACCGATAATGACTTCAATTCCAGAGATATCAAAGATAATGAAATTCTAAAAGAAATAGTACCCACATATCTCAAGGGTAAATCTTGGTACGGGCACATGACCTCTCTTCTTATGACTAGTTGAGTGTTAAAAGGCATTATTCCACAAGAATAATCAACTAGAAGAAAATGTATTTCAGTAAATGTTGTAGATAAAATGGTTTTTGATGAACTAGTAACAAAAAGTGTATAAACTAAATTAGAGGCTAACATAATAGTACATATTACTATCGATGGTCCTGTGATTTGATCCTACAATGCAGATTTCACTACATACATAAGACTTGAACCAAAACCTTGAGATGCCTTTTGATTTTCCTATCAATGTCCGCTCTGCTGATGCTGATTGTCTGGAAGTGGATTTTCTCGACCACAACATCCACCATTACATTGTCTTGATTGGTTGGTTGAAAAAAGAACTTCCCGACAATAATGGATCCATAGATCTCATACATAACAAATGTGATGGTACCAGTCCTCTTCTATATGATGCTAATAAGAGATAAGGGAAGAAACGGTGAAGGTGACCCCTCTTTATGCATTCCCAACATTCTAATGGGTCCCATGTGCACTAAGGGTTCTTATAAGCATCTCTATCACACTGATGGCATGTGTCAAAACTTTCAAAACGTCCTTACATGCTAGGATGTCATCCATATGCACTTTCAAAATAAAGTATCTAATTAATAGATGAATCAGTTAACATCGATGAAACTGAACTATACAGACCCCAGCCTTTTTCATCTAACATTTCATGATTTTAAGCATAATTAATCATTAGAGTGCAAGACATGGATCATTATGTCTATTGTTTTGGAATACTATGTAAATATAACATAAAAAATGGGGATAAAAATTATTTATTTAATTTCCATAAATATCTCGTAACTTCCCTTGAGCCCTTACATCTACATAGGGTACCCTAAGGAACACATGAAAAAAGGGAGAAGCTAAAAATCCCAGTAAGGGAATGAACAGAAGGATGCATATTAAGAACGTGAGTTAGGAGGCATGACATAATTATATCCATATCTTGAAACCTAAAAATTATTTCATATAAGCATGGGATCATATAAACATGGAATTATATAAATTTTCAAGAATCATAAAAAATTTCTTTAGTATGGTTCAAGGCTAACCGCCAATCCCATTTCCCATTTTAGTACGGGTCAAGGCTAACCACCAATCCCATTTCACATCTTATATCATGAGTCTTAATGTTACCCAATGCATTGGAGCGCTATCTAGGTGCACCCATCTCAACATTTCCCTGAATATTCATTCCACATATATATTTATACCACATAGGTAATCATACGTAATCTACCATACATAAACATAAGAGTACCCATGGGAAGAATTGGGTAGCACAATCATGACATAAATCATAAAAAATGGGTGTGTCATGAAAGTGTCCATAAAAGTAATGGATTATAACATACATAGACATTCATAGGGTAAAATAGGAATATAACATGGCAATTAGTGTCGAATATAAGTTACAACATATAAGAAATGTATTTTAGAGACATTAGCATGAAAACATTTTTGTGTGTTTTTAAGGAAAATACTATAGATCTTTTAAAATAGAAAAGAGGAAAATATTTTATATAAAACCATAATTGAACCAAAAAGGTTTTCATAATAAAAAGAATTATTTTATAAATACAACGGTTTCTTAAAACTAAAGATATAGGGAACTTGAAATTAGGTAAAAAATGGGAAAATCTCTTAAAATGTGTGTGCTTATTGGGATGTATCGAGGATGGATTCATTTAAAAACATGTGTATCCCCGAAATAGAATGTGAGATGGATCCTAGAACATGAGTTTGGAAGATATAAACAGAATTTTTATGTTTTAAATAAAATTAATCAAAAATTAACTTTTGGTAAAAATAATGATAGAGAAGCTCGAAGGAATAAAAGAAGTTCGTGTAGAATTCATTACGGTTTGTTGGCATTGTATCGAGTGTAATGAAGAGGAATTGATGAGAGAGATAAAGAGTTTCTCATCACCTAGAAATCAAGAGGGTAGTATTGGTGAGGTGTGTAAACATACCCTGTCAATTTCTATTACACATAAAATGGCATGGTATAGAGGACAATCTTGATTAAGAGTGAAATAAAGAGGATCTCTTACCATAAATATGTTGGTGTTCAACACTTTTTATTACAGACCAAAATAAAAAAATTCGGCTTATTAATTCATAAGTACAGATCCTATTATATCTGTAACTGATTTATTATAACCCATTTTAGTTTATTAAAAGTCTTTTTGATTAGTTATAAGGTTCAATTTAATTGTTCAGGCTCGTTTGTTTACATGTTTTTAAATGATCAGTCCACATATATTCATGTTCAGATAAACATGAAAGATTGGAGTGGTTATCCGAAAATGAATTTATATTTGATTAGTGAACATCCAGGATATTCCATAGTTTTAAATTTAATTTTGTTTCTTTTATTGATGTCGAACTATTATATAAAACCATAGTAACAAATGTTTTTGTTAATCGGTTGATTTGATTACAATGAACATCTTTTCCTTTATAAATTAACACCATTTGTACAAAAGAATTACAGAAAAAATAAGATATATTACATATAAAATATTCTAGTTCAACCATAGCACAAATAATTTCATGACCAGAATTAAAGATTATAATATAAATTGATAAACAGTAGTCCTTGAATGTGCTAAATTAGCACATCTCAAATAGTTCTTTATTTTTTTTTTCAAATAAAGGGTGTGGAAAGGAGATAAGATAATGAAATATCTGATTAGCATGAAAAAATTCCAAAAAATTTATGTTACTATATTTATCATACTATTATGGTGAAGGTAGTTGAGGAATGACACAAAATGAAAAGAACATAAAAGAAATGAATGAATTGGAAAGAGGAATTTACCTCTTGAGACATCCTCTTTTGAGAACCTCTTAAGGGGAGAGGTTTTAGTATTTTGAAGTGGCTAAGAGATTTTGGATGCGGGGGAAGTTTTGGAGAGAGAATTGTCTAGAATATTGGAAAGTCACACGTCTTGAGAGGAGTGAATATAAGAGGGAGTGAGGGGGGTTTTTATAGTGGAGGAGAGAGGGGGTTTCTCGATATAAAATTTATTAATTTTTTTTCCACACAAGACAAGGAATAGCGAGTCTTCCATTACCAATAATAGTAAATTAATCATGTGATCCTGAAAAAATTGGTCTTACATTAGAAGAACATCATGCATGACTCAATAATTAGCTTATTTATCTTATTTTGTAAATTATGGTATTTCACAATTCATCAAAAATTCATTTATTTTAGAAAAATCCCAAAAATTTACCCTAACCATTTTTCGATGTGTAGAATAAAAAAAAGTCAATTTTTCAAAAATAAATTTTTAATATGACTATTTTAAAATTAATTTAAAACCATAATTTAATATCTAAAACATTTTTTAAATCATCCATTTACATAGTATAAAATACATGTATATCATACTTTCAACTTGAATATTATTTTTATACTATCATAGGTAATGTTACTATTCATTTAGGTATATCACTACCCATAAGGGTATGTTACTATTCATGTGGTTAGGTTACTATTCAGAAACAATTATGTTTTTGTTATCGGACTCCAAATAACTTTATGATTGCAATCGTGTTTGCCAGATTTTTAAATTTACAGATACAGAATTGACAAATATATGTTTAAAGGTAACTTATCACTTAGTAGTTCATTAATTTTTGTTTTCATGTGAATTTATGACATATTTATAAGAAAGTAAGTTCCACTGAAAAACATTGGGTCATTATATTCTTCCCCCCTTTTGAAATTTCTCCCTTGAAATTTTATTTTACATTCTAAGACAAAAAAGGTGTTGGTACTTTTCCTTTATTTCTTCCTCTAGTTCCCATGTTACATCTTTGTACTTATGGTTTCTCCATAGTACCTTGACCAAATGAGTAGTCTTGTTGCATAGAACTTTGTCTCTACAATCCCAAATCTTCACTAGCTTCTCCTTGTAAGAGAGATCATCCTCCAGTTGTACCACCTCTGAAGAGAGTACATGTGAAGGGTCTGGTGTGTACTTCGTTTAGAGGGATACACGAAGTACATCAAGTACTTTAGACATGGTAAGAGGAAGTGCCAGTCGATATTCCATAACTCCGACTCGATCAAGTATCTCGAAGGGTCCGATGTACATGGGAATTAACTTCCCATTCTTCCCAAACCACATGACTTTCTTTCCATGGAGATATGGTTAGAAATACCATGTCTCCTACTTTAAACTCAAGGTCTCATCGATGGTTATCATCATAACTCTTTAATCGACTTTGGGCTGCCTTGATATGCTACTTAATGCTTTTCACCTTCTCCACCTTTTCATAGACCATTTCAGGCCATAGCAGCTTACGCTGACTGACTTCATCCCAACACGCCGGTGTTCTGCACCATTTCCCATAAAGTGCTTCATATGGTGCCATTCAGATGCTCGAGTGGAAACTGTTGTTATAGGATAATTCAACCAATATAATATATTGGTCCCATCCTCCTTTGAATTCCATATAACACACTCTCAACATGTATTCTAGTGTCTGAATAGTTCGCTCAAATTGGCCATCTGTTTGAGGATGAAAGGCCGTACTGATGTTCAGTTCAGTTCTCCGAGCATACTGGAGACCTTTCCATAACTTCAAGGTGAATCTTGAAATAGGATAGGATAAAATAGATAGTGGTAATCCAGACGGCCTTACCAATTCTTTGAGGCAAATCCATGAAAGTTGATCCAATGATAAGTCCTCTCTAATCACAATAAATTGAGATTTATTCATAAGAAGATCGATAACGACCTATATAGAATTGTTTCCTCTGGATTTTCTTTAAATTCTAGTGACAAATTCCAAAGGGTTCGAGGAAAATATTTGTTTAAAAACATCCTCTTGAATTCTTCCCTATCCATGGAATCAATTTCCTCTTAAAAAATTGTATTCTTGATCAGTGTGCACTACTGATCAGCTTCCCTATCAAAATGATAGACTTTCAGTACAAATTTCTGTTCTTCTAATCATGAGAGGATGGAGAATATCATTTCAATGGAGTTAATCCGTTTTTATGTGGGGAGGGGATCAGATGATCCTCTAAACATGGGAGGCCTTTGCACCATGAAAGATTCTAAAACAACTTTCTCTTTATATGGAGGAGAAGGATGTTCCAGCTGATTCATGTTATTATTCATAACTTGATCCAACTGAGCAAGTACCGTCATGATGTTTTGAGCACCTGCTCCTATCATATCAGGAATATCATTAGGGGAATCATCACATTTCTTATCACATTGGTTGTTGGAACGTGTTCTTCTATTTCCCTCCATTAACTAAGAAAAATAACATATAAATAAATGTCTTTAATACTTATCTATTGAGCATAAAAATGAAACATTGAACAAAAAATGATGAACCTATAAAGAAGAAGTACATCCTAATGTGTGATTCGTTAGTTTTTTATACAGGTTATCCTCGATCTATTTCATAACTTATATTCTTATAGCCTTTTTAGTCCCTTAATAATGTTTTGTAGAAAGATTGTGAATCTACCAAAGAATATCCCCTGGGAGTGTTGTATCGGACAGTGCAGCAGGGTACATTTTTGTGCACCAGTTCTCATTCAAGTCTAGCTCATAATGGTGTTTTTGGGTTTACCCCTAGATACATCTGTGCTAGAGTCACCTCTACCTTCTCATATCCAGAAAGGTATTTACTTTCATGATAAAATACATACTTAATACCCACCAAAATTTATGAATTTGTTCTAATAATTAGTCTCATCCATTAGTTTCTTACTAATGTGCTCTATTCCGAATCTCCAAAAATAACAAGACCTTACTCTAATACCAACTATAGAGACCATAGAATTTTACCTATACCATTTCATGATTTTAACCATAATTAATCACCAGAGTACAAGACAAGGATCATCAAGTCTATTATCTTGGAATACTAGGTACATATAACATAAATATAGTGCTAAAAACATCGTTATTTTATCCCTATAAAGAGATCTTAACTTCCTTTGAGCTCTTACATTTTCATAGGGTACCCAAGGGAACACATGAAAAAAGGGATGAGCTAAAAATCTCAGTGAGAGAATGAACATAAGGATACATATTATGCACATGAGTTAGGAGGCATGACATAATGATATCCAAATCATGAAACTTATAAAATCTTTTCATATAAGCATGGAATCATATAAACATGGAATCATATAAATGTGGCAAAACCATAAAACAATTCTTTACCACTAGTCAAGGATAACCGCCAATCCCATTTCCCATTTTAGTAAAGGTAAAATCTAATAGCCAATCCTGTTTCACATCGCATCTCATGAGAATTAACATTACCCAATGTATTGGAGCGCTATCTGGGCACAAAAATCTCAACATTTCCATGAATATTCTTACCACTTTAATATTATTACCACATAGATAATCATACATAATCAACTTTTCATAAACCTAAGGGTACCCATGGAAAGAAATAGGTACCACAATCATGACATAAAGCATAACCAATGGGCGTATCACAAAAGTTCCCAATAAAAGAAAGGATTAGAACATACATGGACATTAATATGGTAAAATAGTCATATAAAATTGTAAGTGTTGTAAAAAAAAGTGAAAAAATATAAAAAATATAGTTTAGAAACATTGGCATTAAATCATTTTTGTGCAGTTTTATGGAAAATAATATAAAGATTTTAAAATAGAAAATAGGAAAATCTTTTATATAAAACCAGAATTAAAACAAGAAGGATTTCATAATATAAAGGATGATTTTATAAATACAATGGTTTATTAAAACATAGGATATAGTTCACTTGAAATTGGGTAAAAATTTGGGATGTTTCTTTAAAACGAGTGTGCTTATTGGGATGTATCAAGCAGGGCTTCACATAAATGAAATAATTTACCCAAAAGAGAATTAGAGATGGATCTTTGAATGTTGGTTTTGAGAATATAAATATAATTTATATTTTTTTTATAAAAAAATAACAGACAACTGCATTTTGGTATAATGAAATATAGAGAAACCTGAAGAAATAAAGGATGTTCGGGTAGAATTCATTATGGTTTATCATCATGTTATCAGGTGTTACTAAGAGGGCTTCATGAGAGAGAAAAGTGGTTTCTCATAAATTAGAAATCAAGAGGCAAGTATGGGGGAGGTGTGTAAACAAAACATATCATTATTTATTACACATAAAAAGGCATAGCATAGTGGACACTCTTTTTTAAGAGTGAAATAGAGAGGATCCATTAACTTAAATATGTTGGTGTTCTCCACTTATTATTAGAAACCTGAATAAAAACTTTAGGCTGATTAATTCATTAGTAAACAAACACTTCTATATGTAATTGATTTATTATAACCCTTTTTAGTTCATTCACGATCTTTTTGATTAGTTATAAGGTTCAATTTTCTTATTCGGGCTCGTTTGTTTACTTAATTTTGAAAGATCAGTTCACTTATATTCAAGTTCAGATAAACATGAAAGATGGAATAGGTTTTCTAGAAATGAAGTTATATCGTATTACTGATCATCCAAGATATTACAAGGATTTAAATTTAATTTGGTTACTTAGATTGAAGTAGAACTATTATATAAAACCATAGTGACAACAGTTTTGGTTAATCGGTGGATTTGATTACAATGAACATGTTTTGATTTATAACTTATTAAAATTTGTACAAAAGTATTACCATAATAAAAATAGGATATATTAAATATATAATAAACTTGATAATCCATTTCACAAATGGTTTCATGACCGTAATTAAACATTATAATAGAAATTGATAAATCTTGGTCCTTGACTGTGCTAAATTATCACATCCCAAACGGTGCATCAATTTATTTAAAATATTCAGTGGGAAAAAGAGAGAAGATAATTAAAAAATCTCATTAGAATTAAAACATTCCAGTACATATAAGTTACTAGATTTTTCATACTATTATGGTGAAGGGAGGTGAATAATGAAACAAAAATAAATGATGGAATTAGAAAGTGGAATTTACCTCTTGAGACTTCCTCCTTTGAGAACCTCTGAAAGGGAGAGGTTTTGGTATTTTTAAAAGGATATGAGCTTTTGGATGTGGGGGAGGTTCTTGGGGAGATATTTGGGTGGAATATTGTCCAGGAACAAGGCATGAGAGGAGTGAAGAGAAGAAGGAGTGAGGGGGGTTTTATAGTGGAAGAGAGACGAGATTTCTCAATATAAAATTCATTAATTTATTATTTCCCAACAAGGCATGGAATAATGATTCTTACATGATGAAGAATAGTAATTTTATCATGTGATCCCGAACCAATTGGTTATACATCAGCAGATCATCATGCATGACACTCTAATTATCTTATTTATCTTATTTTGTAAATTATTGTATTTCAGCATTCATCAAAAATTCATGTATTTCAGAAAAATCCCAAAAAATCACCGTAACAATTTGTCGACGTGTAGAATGAAAAAATGAAGTCCATCTTTCTAAAATAATATTATAAAAATTATTATTTTACTATTTAATTAAAATCAAAATTTATTATCAAAAATATATATTATAACATTCATTTTCATATTCAAAAATATGGGTATATTGTAATTTCAACTGGAATATTTGTTTTATACTATCTTAGGTAATGTTACTATTCATTAGAGTATATCACTATTCATAAGGGTATGTTAATATTAATAATGGTAGTTTACTATTCATGAAAAATTATATTTTTTTATCAGACTCCAAATAACATTCTGATTAAAACTGTGTATGTCATATTTTTGAAATTCCCAATACAGAAGTGACAAACTTGTATTTAATGGTCACTTATCACTTAGTAGTTCATTATGTTGTGTTTTCATGTGATTTTATGACATATTTATAAGAAATGAATTTCCATTGAAAAAAATTGGGGCATTACATGAACTAACATGTGTCATAGGTGGGCTTCCCTAACATTTTGTTCCAAAATGAGGGCTTGATTTACAATCTCTATGATAGTTGTCAAACTAAAGACATTCACCTATGAGATGATGGTATATTTGAGTCGTTCCTCAAATAATCTTGCAGTAGTCTATGTGTCACCAGTTAGAGATGGGAAAAAACACTGAATCTCCATGAAACTAGAATAATTGAATAACATTGTCATAGAGCCCTGCTGAAGATGCAAGAATTCCCAAGCTCGATTATCAATCAGAGTCTATTGAAATAATTGATCATTGATGAATGTATGTATGTCTGCCCAAACTATTTCCCTAGTGTGGTATTCCTGAGATATAATATCCCACCAATTCTTATCGGATTCATGAAGCATATAGCCTACAATTTTTACCCTCCGCTCAGGAAGCATCTCAATATAGCTAAAGATAGACATTATGGATTCTATCCATGAGTTTTCAGCATAAGGACCTCCACTCAAATAGATGGTGGGAGGGTACTTTTTTAGGATGTCCCATGGGAGATCTTCCAAAGATAGGGCATGCCTTGGATGATTATGTACTCACTACATAATCCTGAGGAGACTATCCATTGACTGAGTGTTAGATCCCATGGGAAGATTAATTGGAATTTCTACCACAATTGGCACTACATGTAACACCATATGAGGCACTACAAGAGGTACCTCTAGTGGTTCAGGACCCACCATCTTTGGAGTGTGATCATTTACACTCTCCTGAGGCTTTTCATAAATACATCTTGACAACATTTGTCTATAATAGCTAAACGTAAACCTTTAAGAAGATTTTATAACAGAAGAAGAAGACATGAAATGGGGAATAAATAGGATTGTTATATAGCATACCTCTTAGCACTACACAATAGGTAGTCCACTCAAGGAGGTGGGTCTTGATTAGAATGAGTTAACCTAATGATCACTAAAACGAGGCCAACCGCCTATTTCCTAGGTAAGACAAAGATAACATCATATAACCAACTAGAACATTATATTTAACAAACATGAACTTCAAAATTTTACAACTAAGAACAACAACAATCACATATAAATAGGAAAATCTATACTGAAAGTAGATATGGAATGGTAATATACATTTCATTTTTATCTTATGGTGCCTAATCTGATTCATGAAAAATCACTACCCTCATATCATTGGGATACAATGGTAAAAATCTTTATCTCAATAATAACAATATCAACAACAACTTAAAAAAAGTGTGTTACCCAATGGTGAAATCATATCAACACTAATTAGAGAAATCAATATCTGCAATTAACATCCCAGTAATTTAGGTTTCCAGTATACATGGGTTAGCTACGTCCCATCATAATGTATGTTCCAAATCCCTATATATTAGTCTCTTGTCTAACCCAAATATTAATGAAAAAGGAAAATATCACTTTGATACCATTTTTTACTATCCCCATCCCAGGAGCCACCAGAAGGGTGCTCCGAGATGGGATGGCCACATTACCTCAAGCTCATCTCCCTGAATTCCAGTGGATACTGACTAACATTGAAGGTCATTTTAACATGTTTTTGGGGGATACTATTCCCTCATAGGTAATTGGTAATCCACAATAGAAGAAACAATAATTTATAACAAATATCATATGCATATAAATAAGAAAACAGTAGCATAAGGAAACAAATAATCCCAATGGAATATATAACAAGTACAAATGATGATAAATAAACTAGATACATAATGATGTCATGCTAAGATTTATGTGCTAAAATGAGAGTACAAGAAACAGGAAATACCAGCATGCAATCAAAACTATATGAAAAATGACATGAAGTGAAATTCCTACATCACTAGCAGCAACTCGGTCCTCTTCCCCGAAGCTCCAACCTAAGTAGCAAGCCACACTCAAGAAACAAAAGTATCATGATTCAAATTATCTATACCTAAAAACATAAAGTCTACTTGGGTACCAAATGATGATAGAGTAAGGGGTGGGATAAAATCCTAGTAGACTAACACCCATAGTTTGTAAACAATTCCAATTCGTGTTGTAGAAAATAAAAGTGGGCCAAAATATAATAAAAGTGAGAATTAAATAATCATAATAAAATAAATATAACTTTTCCGGGTCCTCATCGACACACATCCCATATCACCTACTTTAGCCTAAGTTTGTAATCTGAACAATGTACCTGTAATAACCAGGGAATATATATATATAAAGAATATAAATATAAAGGCAGACTAAATGTATCAATACCATAAGCCTGTGCTTTAGCGTGTGCTCATGTTTACGTCTCTACAATGTGTGCTTCATGCACCAGAAATGTATCAAAATTTTCAATGGAAACAAATTTTGAATAAATAAAAACATTCCATGTATCGTTATTATTATTATGATCGTGTTTTAGAGTTTTAGTCCAATACTATCACAAAGGTATCGCTATTATACATCCTTAAATTAATCCAATACCACTAAGCCCATCCAAGGAAACCATTTGAATGAACAATATTTTCTCGAGGTAAGGATTTACCATGAATCCATCAAGATCTCTCATAGAAGGGGTTCAGTGTCACTTGAGGCTTGGTGTTGCAACTTTTCCAAAATTTCTATCCAAGATAATACCTTTGGGAACTGTTTTCACCCAATAGCGGGTATAAGTCCTAAGGATGTCCTAGTCTGGAAAACCCTAAGACATCTCCCCCTAGGCCATAATTGTAACTAGTCAGGAATGGGAAATACAACCGTGAGCCCCTAATATAGAACTCACATTATCTCAGCGGATGAAATTTTATTACGTTTCACCGAACAAATATTTTAGGGTTACATTTATAATTCAAACTATACATTATAAGTAACTCAATGACAAAAAATGAACTTGTAAACCAAGTAGTTATAGCCAATTGAATTTATCAGCAAATGAAATAAAAACACACATATTACTTTTATAAAGTCCCAAAACAATAATAATTGAACTAGGAAGAAAATGATTTTTCAATAATTAATCAACATTTTCAGAGGTTCAATGTTCGCAATTATCTAAAATAATTTATTTAATTAAAACTCAACAAAAGATTTCACACAACATGTGTAATTAAATTATTTATATAATTCATGGATAATGGAAAATAGACCATGAATTTTGGGACTCCCAAATGAGAATCCAATAATATTGAAACAATTTAAATTGGTTATATTTCCACACATAAATGTGTGATTTTTAAGAAAAAAAGCTTATTTAATTTAGAAATACTAAAAATAGACATCACTGATAGGCCCTGGTGAAATGCACAATATTCAATTAAATTGATTCCATGAAATGAAGGGAAGGAGAGTAGATTACCTACCTTGTACTCATAGAGGATTCTATTCCCAATGGAAATCCTTGATTAGATCTAAAATAGAAGAAATATAATGATTTTAGAAAACCCCCAATTTCAGGTAAAATCCTTCCACGACAGATTTCATGATAGATTTAAAACGATATTGAATGATTCTTTGTTTATGAGGTTTTCCATGCCAAGATCATCCTAGAGCACTAAAATATGTCGCAATTGGAGGAGAAATGAGGTTGGAACGATCACCAGAAGGAGGAGGATAGTGGTACACACCACCTTGTTGGGTGAGGTGCACCACACACAAGAGAGGGGGAGAAAGAGAGACTGAGAGAAAAAAAAAGAAAAATGAAAATGAAAAGAAAAGAAAAAAAATATGAAAATAAGGAAAAATAGAATAAGGAAAATAAAATGAGACAGATAAAATAAGATAATAAAATTAGATAGAGAAGTTAAAATAATTAAATAAAATTGTTTTACCCCATTTTAATCATTCATAATTTTTCTCTAAAAATTTATATTATATTATTTATTTTTAAGTCCTTTAAAAAAAATTAAACTCATTAAGATTTATTTTTAATACTTCTATTACATTTAATTATTTTTATCCTTAATATTATGTTAAGGCGTGATATAAAAATTTACATAAGGACTGAGAAATTATTTAATTAATTTAAATAGTTATATGGGACCCATAACTGGATGCACAGGCATTCCCCCTGAGATTCATTAAGGACTTATACATGAAAACATCAGGGTTTGTACCTTGATTGAAGATAGGAAATTACAACAATAGTTTTCTTTAAGTATTTTAGGGAATATGATAAATGATACTAATGATAATGAAAAGTGGTTCACTGGAATGTTTATCATTTTGGAAAACATGTGATTGAGGTAGTGTTACACTTGAAATGGGGCTGATTATGATATTATAATTATAAATATACATTTATGGGATAATATAGATTACCAAGAAATGAGATAGTGATTTGATGGGTTTTGTTATCCTTTCTTGAGTTTAATGCATCTTCATATTTATGGAATATATTTGACAACATACAATTTTATTTTTGAAAGTATATATATTTTAATTATGGTTTTTGTATAATCATGTTGTTCAAACATTTGTAATTGGTCATTAATGTTAAATTTTATTATCTATTTAATATAATGTTGACATTCTGGCATTACTTCTAATTTTTTTCTTTGAATTTGTTCAAACATATTTTGGATGAACCTTAAGGATAATAATTGATGAAATGGATTGGGTTGAACATTTGGTGTTTTTATTGAGGTTTAGATGTTAATATATTATTTTGGTTAAATTCATTTTACAATTTTTTATTGATGATAGGTGTAATGACTTTTCATCCTTTTATTGATCTCAGGATGAGTTAATTATTCATTTTATTGCTTTAGGAATAAAACTAATAATTTTTTTGTTATTAATTTTGTTGTGTAATATATGAATTTTTAATTGATAACATCAAAATATATTATGGAATTATTAGTATGAAATATAAATATATTAGGTATATTTTATTATATTTTAACACAATAAATGAATTCCTCAACTTTAGGAAAAGGACAAAAAAACAATTTTTTTTTCATTTTTCCATCATGTCTGATGAATCAAATGGTATTTTAAATCAGAAAAAATTTATGGTTCTGATGTTCTTTCCATCACATTGATCATTAAATTTCTTTTTATCAATTATATCTACCACTCTCTTTAATTATATATTATTTTCATCCATATTTAAATATCCACTTCACACTAGTGGTCTCTAAATTGGAAACCTAGTAAAGGGTTATTACAGATAAAAATTGTAATACCATTTTATTTTATAAAGTGGATGTTTTATTAACCATTATTAGAATTTATATTTCTCACAAAGGTATTTTCAAATGTCAAAACATTGATAAATTATATTATCCTTGAATTGCGGGGGAAAAATTTAATTAATGTGGTTGAATGTAACACCACATGATTTTAAAAGAGTAACATCATATTTGAAAAACTATATAACAAAAAACCAATATTTAATGATAATATAACAACCCAAGGATTTATGGTATATTTATTATTATATAAGTTCAATCACATTGATTTCTTATAATTCACGCAACCCTACTATTTTAAAGAAGGAAAATACTCTATTATAATATTATTATTTATACATTACGATTATTACCTAGACGTTAAGTAAGTGTCTATGAATATTAATTAATAATAATAAATATTACATGGTTTAAAAAAGTATTATATAAATTGATTGGATATATATTAATTATAAAAAAAATTCTAATCATTTTAAGGAAAACAAAATGTTTTCTAAAAAACAGTTTTCCAAGAATGTAGTTTGGTTGCAAGTTGTTATCATTATTTAAGAATAATATATTAAAATTTTAGATATTTTATTGGAAAATTAATTTTAATTTTTTAAAATGTACATGATAAAATTTTATTTGGGTCAGTTTGTACAGTTTTTAGAAATGAATAATTTTTAATGAATAGTAAAAATAATACTTTTTATTAAAAACTGATTTTGAGATAAAATTATAGGCAATGTTAAATTATTATTTAAATTTATTTTAAATAATATGATTGAAATTATATTAATATTTATCTAGTTTACATAATTATAATCTATTAAATATTTAATATATATATAAAAAAATTATTTACTAATGAGAATTTTCTCTTCAGAAAACACTACTTTTTTCACGTCTATAATATCATTCTAAATTGAGAATTGTCTCTAATAAGAATTAAATTTGCAAATAAAAATAGATTAAAAAATATTAATAAAAATAATTTATATTATATAATATTTTAAAATTAATTTTTGACAATAATGAATAGTGAAATAATAAAATTTAATTATAGTAGTGAAGATAAAAATGTGTTTAACATGGGTGGTTAAACTAAGATAATATACAATAAAAATAAACCATGACGTGATAAAAACACATTGTATGGATATATTGATACCTTACCACCACTAAGGATAATGAATAACACATTTTGGGTCTTTTTTAATGAGAACCATATGGGTATCAATTTATCTTTTCAAACATTACATGTGTGTCCTCCCCCCCCCCACTTATTAAAGGCCTCTCTATCTACTCCTCACTTCACATTACAAAACCATTTCATTTAGTTAATAAAATCCTAAATCAATTCTTTAATTCTATTCATATATCATATATTCCATATTTTAATGATGAATCCCCCATAAAAAGTCTTTATTTATAAACCTAAAGATACAATCTAAATATGTGGAAAATTTTAAAATTGTATATTAATTTTATCTACTCTTAAATTTTATTAAAATATTAATAAAAAATTATAGTCTAATAAAATAATTTTCTCTTATATATTTTGATGTTATTATTTTAATTACATAAACCATATCCATCTCTACTCCTGTGACATGGGAAATGAAACTATGGATCATGTGTATAACATACGCCTGCCTTATGAACCATTGTAATTCAATTTCTATCACCACCATTTAGGAATAGATATAATGATATATTCATCGTATTTATATGATATTTATGATATTGTTACACTTCCTGATTTATTAAAGCATATATACCATATTACATTCTACTACCAAGGTGATACAATAATTTCACTCATGTGGCTAGTAGAAAACCTCCTCACAAAGTTATGTGATGCATTTTTAACATATTATTTATGTGAATGATAGTTATTTTAATGAATATATATAATATTTACGATCAATCATTACTTATAAAAATTTAATTTATCAAATAACTTATTAACATTGATTATTTTGTACAACAATAACATCTATAATACATATGTGTAGTATACTCCCTACATAGTTGTGTGAAGTGTTTTTCATTTTATATTGACATGGATGATAATAAGGATGTATTTAATAAAGATGAAATCAATATATGAAATTATAATTAATCTAGAATGATTAATTTATATTTTTTCACTTTATTTCCATCTGTTGAAAAAAATGGAAATGACATTCATGAGTACGTAAACATACCATCACGATGAATGGTGTAATCCATTTTCTATATATAACTTTAATATATCACTAAAATTACATATTATATATATATTATATTTAATTCATGTATAAAAATTTAGTGATGATTTATCTAGGAACAAAATAAATGGACCACTATTATCGAACAAAAACATAAATGAATCACAGAAAATATTTCACCCATATTTGTTATTTTAAGAAAAAATTATTAATAAACATGTGATAAAATAATAAAAATAAATAATATATGTTATGATGTATATTATTATGTTTCATTAATATATATATATATATCTATATATAATTATATTTATAATACATGATGTTTAAACATGTTGGATGGAAGTTGAACCTAAAGTAATTGTTTATCATAATACTTTTACTTCTATGAGACATACACCATTTTCACCACTTATTCCTTTACATGGTCTATATAATAAAACATTTTTATTTATATCATGAATCAACATTTAATCAAGGAATTTAATGTTTATTTTTATGATATTTTCTTTTATAGGGATTACTATCTGGATGTTAAAATTTTTTTAATGATTTATTTCAAAATATCATCATTATTCAAGATTTTTATTTTTTAAGACTCTATTAAGGGAATTATGTGATTTTTTTGTGAAATAAATATATTTTATTCTCCTATTATTATTATTGAACATTTTAAACAACTTTACCATTTTCCACTATTTGTTACTTAAAATGATAAATATTTTTTTAGAAAAACAATGTTTTTTTCTCTCCATGGTTGAAAAATCCATTTTCATTAAAATAATTTTATTAAAAAATTTGAAAAATGTTTTTGAAATATAAAAAATAAATTATTGAATAAATTTATACAGATTTGTTTTATTACAAAAATAATTGAATAGTATCTTCTATTCATCTTCAAATCATGCATCACTTTACTTTTATCAAAACTATGTAATGAACTCGTATTTCAACACAAATTTCATGAATGGAATATTCCAACATCAAAACCACTCAATGTTAAAAAATTTATTTTACCTGTCTCAAAACATTATTTTAAATTTAAAATATTTACAAAATATTTTGTGATAATTTTTTTAAAAGCTATTTTCAATGTGAATTGTTTCTTTCTGTGAAAAAGTATTTTAGTTTCATTTATTATAATATTTATATTCATCAATAACATGACCCATTTATTGTATATATAATCATATAGGAATATTTTGTATTCATAGAATAAATATTATTATTTTTGGATAGTTTAAGGGAAGTTTAACCGATGATGTAAACTTTTAAAAACATTCGCCACATTTCTCTAGATGGTATATGATTATTTTTCATGTATTGGGGTATATATTAAAATTTAAAATGGTAGTTTTTCAGTATGAATGTTCATGAATATAAGTTTTAAACCCCATTAATATGAGTTATTTATTGGTATTAGAAAGTTATGGGTGAGACCCAGTTATGGATATCCCCTCGATACATCTACAGGTCTTGAGACAATTGTTTTTCCAAATTAGATGGTTTTCAACCCAATGATTTAAATTGTCTTGAAAAAGGTCTTGAAAGTATGTTTTAGATGTCAAATATTATTCATTAATACATTATGTGGTCATTAATTATGTCTATTACATTATTCATTTTGTGAAAATATCAACTGATAAGTTTCAATATTATGTGATTATTCATAGGATTTATTTGATTATCTTTTGATTCTTCCATTTTATGATGAGCCTATTTATTAAATGGAATTTTTTTTAGTTATTTACCATTAAATGTTGAGAATGATTATATATTTTTGACATCTTCCACTATATTCACACCCTTATTGGAAATATAAGATCAACCATTTCATATATTTTATTTTCCCCAAGAATCTATGAAGTGGGTTGTAATGGATATGCAATGATAATCTATAAGGAATAACAGAGTTCCCAAAGAAATAATTTTGGTTATTTTATGTTTTAGTTATAATATTAATTTCACATATGAATTTCAATTACCTACATTACTATACTATTATGTCTTTCGAGATTCAATTCCTTTTATCATATTATTATATAATAAAGCTACCATAAACATTGGGCTACTATGGTTTGGTTATTTACAGATTACTCCCTTTATTTTATTATTATTTTTATTCAATTATTTAATATATTTACATACCTTCCACATAAATCCTTGTCAAAAATTTCATACCTTTTCTAGTATGAATACATCAAAGGAAGATGATAGGTCAAATAAACTTTCTTGGAGTGATTGTTTCTAATCATGAAAATTATTTTATCATACATGGGTTCTACCACCATAACATTTTTTATATTTCATTTTACAATAATCATTTTGAAAATGTTATTTTAATAAGGATTTAATGCACTTTTTAATATCGTTTTTCAGTAAAGTTAATTTAAAAGTATTAAAAAGGATCCATTAATAATCAAATGTTTTATATGTGAATCCACATTTCATAAAGGAAACATTACCACATTTCGAAAGATAAATCATTGGATATTTTTTCAAGTAAATGTTAACAAAATATTTCTCTTATCCTTTCAAAAAATTACACTTTAATTTGGTTTGTATGTTTGTATTTTATATCAATTTCAAAATATTTTTCTTAAATATATTTTCATTATTTCCCTAATTTTACTTTTCATATTAAAAATTATTTACCCTTATGGTATATTTGTTACATTATATAACTTCTAATTAATGTATATGTATATATATATATATATTCTTAATTTTTTTGATTTATTTCATGACATAAATGGTTTTTATTCTTGAACTCTTCTAATATGATATAATTCATATAATTTATTTTCAATGAATTTTTTTCATTTTTTTCAATATCCTTATATTATTTCTTTATTAAAATATCTATATTTTGATTTCTAACTATAAACATTTTTCATAAAGATTGATTATATAATTATTTCTTTTAATTAAAGGATTGATCTATCACTTCCATTTTCATACCAAACCTTCCCCTTTGTGGAAAAATGTTCCTTTTAATGCCTATTATTTATGACCAATTATATTTACATTATTTTATATAATGGTGGTCACATATATTCCATACATAGATTGATTTGGGAAATAATTTATTAAAAATAATACCCCCTTCTCTATAGTGTGAAAGTTTAATGGATGCATCCATAAAATATATCTAATTTATTAATTGGGGAACAATTCAAAATAGGGGTATGTTTTATTTTGATAATGATTTTTATTTATTACTCATGTATGTTAACTATGTATTGTTTAACCCCCAACCATATTTTTTAAAATGGGTTATGATCATGATAAAAATCTTTTAACAAGGGAAATTATTGTTATGTTGTATGTTTTTATTTTAATATCAATGATTTTTATAAAAATTTTATTATATACTTTTTTAATCCTTATCTCATATTATTAAGTAATTATACTTAAAAAATTGAGGTATAGGCCCTGAAATTATATATCCCTTTGATGTACTATTAATCCAAAAAAGGAAAACATATTTGGGTATTTTGTGTACACCGTCCTAATTAATCATTATGTAATGATAGTTGTATTGATGACAATAATAATTTCTTGGATATATCCTTAACAAAAATAATAATATCATAGATCGAACCTAGATTGTCAGATTATAATTTTTGGAATTATAGATTCTATAACACCTATGATTTATAATAAAAAGTGAATGTTTTAGCATAATGAAACAACAATACAATAAAAATTTAAAAATTTTATGGCCCAATGTGCTAATCTAATATGATGAAAATCAATTACGAACATTCCATGTCAAAATAATCTTTGAATAAATTTTCTTTAAAATTTTAACATAGAAATACTAATTTTAGACTAATTTATAATATAATATTTTGATAATCGCCATTTTATTTATAATACATTTTTATAACAGGTATTAATATATATATAAATATATATATATATATGTTATTTATCTAATATAAATAATGAATTGTTATTTTAGAATTAAAAGTGGGTATTCTTTAGAAAACTAATTTTATGTATATTTTACGAATTTATATTAAAACTTATTCCATCAACTTATTTAAATTTAATATAATAAAACTGACAACACATTGGGAATTTAGTGTTTTCGATTTTGTAAATAGGACCCTTATATTTTATTTTATTTTGAATAATAATAATGGTAAATATTTGTGACCTGAGTAATGCTAAATAAGGAAATTATGGTTAACAATAATATGAGTTTGCTTTATAAATTTTTCTAGCACATGATATATATAAATTGGATGGGCATAGTTCAACCGTACGAATCCTATATGTTATTACCTAAAATTTGGTTCCATTATTCATTTATAATGACCAAAATATTATTTTATGTAATGTAAAATTTATTAATATCACTGTCATGTTCTTAATCTCTCTTATAGGATCACATACGTAAAATTTATTTTTTCTGATTTTTGTTATAATTGAATATTCAGTACATAATTAATTTATTTTTGTGAATTTAATTTATTACTAGCATTTTGGGATGGTATAATTACATTATATTATTACAATATGATGACACAATGCTTGCACAAGAAGTACAAAAATCAATGTAAATAATGTTATAAAACTCAATTGAAATATTGTAATAATTAATTGTTTTGTCACAAGAAAATTATATTTAATAATTATGTTTAGTTTATTTTTATTTTCAATTTGACAACATTTCTTCGAATCCAATATATGGGAATAGTTTATAAAGTAAAATTATTTTATTTTATATTATATTATTTATGTTATATTAAATGATATAAAAATAAGATAAATATTTTACGAGGACATGAGGATGGGATATGGAAAAAAATATTATCACCAAAACTTTCAAGTCAATTTAAAACACTAAATGTAAATTTATAAAATTTTATGAATGAGAACAATGTCACAACATTGAAGGATATAATTGTTTATATAAATTGTTAAATCAAAATAAAAGGTTTAAAATGATAGACAAATATATCCAAATTTTAATGAGTAAATATTTATAATCCCTAATAATAAATTATATTCTAAATTTTGGAACTTATATTCCATTTCATATAAAAAAATTACCATATTTAAATATTATAATTAATTCTAATTACTTAAACTCTGTCATATATAAAATCTCACCTCATCCCATCACTTATTCACACAAATTAATTCATTTATCTTATCCAAAACATGGATAAAATATCCCCAACATGTTTAATCAATTTATATATGTTTTGTTCTCCTCAAATTCCCTAACCAATGTGTCTGAAGAGGATAAATAAAACATTTATTTAAAAAATATGTATTCTTTTTAACCCAAAACAATGATTTTTCTTATTTATTACCTCAAAAAGTATTTAATAATAAGTAAAATACAATAAAAAATTTATTTCCCATATTAATATATTTTATTATGTCTGTGGAATAATATTTTTCTGTCCTATTCTATATTAAAATTTAATGAAAATCCATTACTCTTATCTATGGGTAACAATTAGCTCGCGAATAAATGTAATTTGTTTTCCATAACTACATCACATGGATGGTAAAAATGATGGAAATAATGAAAATATATCATATTTATAAAATATTTATAAATCTATAAATTTAATATATTGAATAAATCTTAACCCTTCCACATGTATGTTTTTTTAACATCACTTGTGGGTACTTGTGGATTTCCACATTTATGATGCGATGCGTTTCATTTTTCCTAACCTATTTTCATGGATGATTCAAAATATTTATAAAATGAATATGTTTTATTTTATTCATTATTAATATTGTGGATATTATTGATCCATTTAATAGTTATAATGATCATAAAAATCGAATCAAAACATTTTGAAGGAATGATATTGTTAACACCCGAAACGAAAACCATAATGAATGATTGATAACAAACAGGTCATAAAATTCTATAACTGGATCATATATGATATTAAATATATTTTAAAGATTATTATGGAAGTATAATAAATGAAAATTTATTTTAGATGAGGTTATATAATAGTCAACAAAGTTGAAATGTGAGTTAAATGATTGGTACTCAATTGTAACATCATTGATACATATTTGGTATTACACACCAATTTTGGTTTATGTAGTGTATATACCTCAAAATTGATGTATAATTCACGAATATATATTTATTCATGTTCATTAGAGTCTCAATTTGTGAGTAATATTTCAATTGGTAAAAATAAAATGTTATTAATGATGTATGGATTTTTGTTACAATATCATTTATTAGGAATTACTTATATTTTCAGTGAAGGAATAATATATTTTATCCATCATAAAATCATTTTATTTTCTTATAAAATTTATATTTAAATAGTTTAAATTTATTTTTAGTAATGTTAGTATTTTTCACGAGAATCATTTATATAAATAACTTCATGAAGAGTTATTCTATTTTCACTTTTGATTGCGTATATTTTTTTACCATGTACTTATTTTTTAGTAATTATTTCTAAAAACATATTTTTATTACCAAATATAATTTATTTATTATATTTTATATTACCAATGGATATATATAGGGTTCAAAATGAATATATCTACTTTTTTTTAATTGGTCATTTTCTAGATTCATTACAAAAATGGAAAATGAATATTCCTATTATATCATATAAAGAGTTCGATGGATTTTACCATCACCCTAACCATTTTATGATATTAAATTTCTTCTACATTATTATAATGGAAATAAATATAAAAATAACTAATCAAAATTTATTTCTAATTTTTTACTTCCAATTTTATTCTATTCTCTAGAAGACTATATTTTTCTAAAAATCAACATTATTGATGTATTGATGGTCTTCTCTCATATCTTGAATGATTTTTTGATAATTGATTATCATAAGAAACATTAAATCTATTATGATAATTTTTTAATTGATAATTAATATCTCTTCCATTTTCATATTTATCATATCAATGATAATATAAATTCCTAAACTATCACCATTTCTGGATGTAGTGTTTTCTATAAATTTTATTTGATTCACATTACAACATTAATAATCTATATTCATTACTCAATACATTATTTATTAATCTATAATATTGTTAAATTCAAAATTAAATATACCTGGAAATCATTGGACATCCTTCTATAGGTTTGTAAAAGTTATAGAAATATTATTTATGCATCAACTAGTCTAATAAGAAAACCCAATTGGATAGTCTTATTAAATGGGGGATTTTTTCATACCGACCCATATTTGAAAATATCTTGGTACAAGTCCTTGATCAAGTCATATTCCATTCTATATTTCCATCATTTAGTATTTATTTGTTATTTACCATGATATTTTTACAACTATCTTATACATGGATGGATTTTGAGCTAATTTAATCATTTTTTCAAATATCTTCATTTCTATATAGATTAAACCTTATTTACCCAAAATAGCTTTTAATATGCTCAACCATTACAATGTATTTAAAATACCCATTGTTTTGTTTTCATTTCCTCATGATATGAAGAATGAATATTTGAATGTTCTTTAATGAAGAATAATATTGAATTTTTATAAGATATATAATTTATATCCAATTTATAGTGTGAATCATATATATTTCTAGTTAATTAATGATACTAAATTTATAATCTAATGGTGATGTGATCTCATGTATATATATCGTATTTAATAAATTAGGAATTGAAGTTGTTTTACATGACTCAATGTTGTTATAGTTTGTATCCGAGAATATTTAGTAGAATCATTGGGAACATGATTTAGGAAAAAAATAAACAATATAACCACATGATAGACTCTGAATACATGAATAAGAATATGAAAATATTACATGTTTTTTAAAATATATATTTTGGGAACTCCTTGAATTTTCATACATTACTTGATACTAGTAAGTTTATGTGGTTATGGAACATATGCACCGAGGTAAAAAAGATGAATTTGTGGATTGTGTATTAAATCAATCATCACATATGCATAATTAATAAGAATAAAACTATATAAATAGATAGACACTATTATGGGATTGTTTTGTTGATAATAAAAGTATTCAGAAACCATTACAAATGTTTTGTAAATATATTTTTTGACTTTGGGATATTCGAAAAGAACTATTTTAATGATTATATGGTTATGAATTCACAAACATTCAATTTATATCGACTGTTCCACCAGATTTAGAATTGTATTCCATTATTTTCGTAATTCTATCAGGTAATTGAATATATTTTATTTGTTTATAAAATCTACAATTAATTAAAATTTTTATCAATACTCATCGACAATATGGATATTTACCTAGTTAGAAAGCCAATACAACTAGTGTGGGAGCAGAGATTATCATGACCATCATTGGGAATCCAATCCAGGTCATGACTGGTAACATTTCATTTATATAGGAACATGATGTTCCCTAACATGGTACAACTATAAGAAATCATTTCATGTAACATAAGAATCCATATATTAGTGAATCTACTAGAACATTGGTTGATGTGAAATTGTTTAAGTCTACAGGAAATATATATATATATAGACAATGGATGTAATGTATTGGAAAAATTATATTACTGGTGTTCTTTCTTAATGGGGATTCCAATCAACGGTGTTCATCAATAAAAAATACAAAGGATAAATAAGAAATAGACCATATGTATTGAAGAGGTTTTAATGTAACATTCTTCAATAAAAATATTTCACTTTTGAGAAATTATCTAAAATGAAGAAAATGTTCCCTTGTTTAAACAAAAAAGAAAAAAGAGATTGTTTCAGAGTATGAGGGTACCATAAAAATGCTCTCTGTATATGTTTTATATTATATTCACTATACAACAAGTAGTATTGACCATTTCATTTAAAGGCATAACATATGCCTCTTAATGGAACTTGTTTCCCCAACATTTTAATATTTTGATAAAATTTTATTCTGTTCTATCAAAAAAATGACTGAATTTTATGATCATATATTTTAAATGTAAATCACGAGAAGATTATGTTAGCTAAGAACCATGAAAAATTCAACATGTAAATGAAGATGAAGGGAAAAATAAAATTTTATCATCTAAAAATTGTTGAAATAAATATCTTCCAAACTACTTAATGGGAGTGAGCATTTTTTACAATTGTGGATATAAAGATCATCTGGATAATGAATTAAAGGTAATGAAATAAAACACTACTATATAGTAATTTAATTGAATATAAATTGGGGATTATAAAAAATCAATGTCCCATACATCAAAGGTCCCTACTATATAAGAGGGAAAGGGGATAAGGCTAAGCTTATGTGATCACTACAATAATGGTCGGTGTCCCTTATGATGTGTTTGAAGGTAACATAATCATATCATAAAACATAAATGATTATTTATTTTATTATAGATATTCTCACCCATTTATATCTCCCATATTTTATAGTGTTATTAGATACTTCCCTAGAACCATAAGAAGATAATTTTCACTCGTGTCTCCTAGTGGAAATTACACTAAAATAAGTATGTTCTAGTTTGTTCTCATTATAACTCTGATTTTATCTATTACATGAATTGATTAGTATTCCTATAGTTGAATTTGTTTAATGGATTTAATACTGCAATAATAAATTTATTTTCTAGCAATGTTGATTACAATTTGTGATTGATAAATGGAATCTTTTAACATTTTAGGGGAGACATTATAGTATTGTTCATGTTTAGATCCACCTATAACATATCTTATGAATGGGATTCATGTGAAAAAAATATAGTCTTTATACGAGAAAGGAAATCAATATATTCCAATATTTATATTTTAGAATAATAATTTGATGTGTTTCATCAGGAATTACATGGTCTTCCACCATATTGTGATCATGAGTTTCCAATTGATCTAATTCCTGATCCAATTAATATATCAATGGATCCTTGTAGAATGGATATAGTTAAATTAATTTAACTAAAGAATTGTCTACAAGAGTTTTCTGATAATGGATTAATATTCCCCAATGTTTCACTTTTTGGTTACCCAATTATTTTTATTAAGAAGAACCATAAACATATGAATTTGTCCATTAATTAGATGGATATCAATGTTATCACTATGAAGAAAATGAATAATAACATCACATTGATTACTTGTTTTTAAAATTAATGGATAATGATATATATATAAAATATATAAATTCATTCTAGGTATCATTAATTAGTTGAATATGTGGTAGATACTCCAAATAAAATATTTCATTTGAGTAATTGACATTATGATTTTATTGTAATATCATGTTATTGACTAATGATCCTTCTATTTTTATTATTACCATGAATACTGTATTCAAGGAATAAAATGAAATTTTCTTTGGTATTTATTAATGATATTTTTGTACACTCTAAAATCTATGAGTACTCTAACAAATACCGGTGAATCATTCTTGAGACTCTTAGAGAAAAAAAGTTGTATGGAAAATTTAGTAAGTGTGATTATTAGTTTCCAATTTTTTTTCTTTTCAATATTTTCTAGATGGATATAATCTTAGTTGATACCAAAAAGAAAATTGAAATTAATTAATATCTCCTCCAAATTAACATTACCAATGTACGATGTTCCCATTGGATGGGAGGTTACTGTCAATAATTTGTTTAAAATATTAACTAATTAGATGACCTGTTTGTAATATCCCAACATATATACGAAAAAAATGGTTCCATGATATGATGATCCCCATGGCCAAAAGCATGACTCCCCATACATCAGAATCTATGGACATGCACTGAGGGATAATGTGTGGTTGTGTTGAGACTTTTCCCTCAGGTCAGAGTGTATCACAACTCTAGTAAACATGACAGTCAATTGAAAAAGTAGTTAATCATTAATACTAGTGATAAAAATTCATGAAATGAATAAATAAACAATGATATAAGTAACCTCATATACAATATGATGTTTTAAGCCTTGTCTTTACAATACAGGAATACAATTATACAATCATCTTGTAAAATTGATGTTTCAAATAACAAAAAAGACCAAAAATGACTATCAAATATAGATTCACAAACCCATATTGGTCCTATGATATCATAATCTTAATAAATAATAAATAAAGTATCAAATGGTGTGAGATTTCCCATGTCCCTAACTTCATCCATGATGTTTTTTTGTGTACCCAATGATAGTCTGAACATGGAGTGAAATAAAACTCAATAGACTATCACAAATGGTATCTAAAATAATCTAGTCTATTTTTAACAAGTTAATGTATTGTGAAATATATATCATGAGTATATCAGTACTAAAATTAATGTCAGAAATTTAAACCGTACCATCCTACCTGCCATGTCTCTCTTTAAACAATAGTCAAGCTCCCATAAACAAGGATTCTATAATGCATCAACAAACCAATCATCAACGATTATGCCATCTGATCTTATGTAAAACAACTACCATTACCATGATTTATCATCCAATGAATAATATTCACCATGGACACACCAAATAATCAATTTTTATAACATTTTATACCCCACAACCCTTTAATAATGCCTGTTTCTCTCTATCTTTCTCTATCTCTTTTATTTAAAAAAATGACAATTTCATTTAGTCACACTATGAAGGGTAAAATCCAAGGTATTGGGGACTAAGAAATTCTTGTCACCTCATAGGATCATCTTGATGGAAAAGTGGTAAAGTCTATAGTGGGGTATAAAGAGCTTTTCAATATACCATGTCCACTATGAGCCCAAAAAATCATGATCCAATGTGTATCATGAACCAGGAATTCTTATGGAATCTGGATCCAATGAGTTAATACTTCAAAGGAATCTACTAGAGCAATCATGACCCATAGATTATAATTTACCATGGCGTTATATGGAATAAACGTCCAAGTTATAAATACCATGTCACCCACTATCATAATCATATAATCATCTCATTTCATTAAACTTCAACAAACATTCCTTGATTTCATTCAACGAATATAAAAAATCCATTTTGACAACTAAAAAAATTTACATAATGTCAACTAATGGAAAATGAGGTATCAACTCTCTCCTAATAATTTATTTCCGTTATCATAATTTAAAATGGATCCATATAGCAAGGTAAGCACTCACACATGAATCATGGTGGAATAATATAATGCAGATTTAAAGGCACACACCTTCGGTGTCCTAGGAAGGAATAATATTCGAAAAATATGTCATATTAGCTTTCATCTAGTAACTCTACCAAAATAATGTCCTAAAATGAACTCCACAACATGATACATGAACATGGAATCAAGGATCCTATGATAAAAAATAATGCTTTGTGGGATTTTAAATGATGAAAATATCTCTAAACATATGATTTGGATTCAAAGTAGAGCTCCCAATGTAAGCCATTGACCAATGGATTAAAAGATAAAAGGGGTCTAGTTTTTAATATATTTTAATGTATAAATTTTAATTTCCCATCTTGTAACTTGTTTTTATGGCTTGTACATACAGTTTTCCAAAACATGAGCAAACTATTCTCACTTCTCTATCCCAAGTTAGACAATGCATTGTTATGGAGCATGATTAGACAAAATGTGTTCCAAACATGTGCTATGTGTAGGACCCCGGGACACCCTGAGAGGGGAGGGGTGAATCAGGGTGACAACATTTTCATTTAATGTGATGGATCTTGTTCCCACGTTGGTAGGAACTTGTTAAACATATATGATAAATATTATTAGAAAGCAAACATTCACATGCAAATATATGACATATCACTTATTACTTGGTTCACCGCTAAGGGATACGTCCATGGAACATACACCGATAGGTTTTTGTTCGTACCAAATTCCACTAAACTTCACTAGATATGGATTACAAAGGTTTGGTCACAATCACTCTGTCTGAGGCTCACTGCCTTTATAAAGGCTCAGGGATAGCTCATTGTGTCCCATGGGTCACTCCTGTTAACTCCCCCTGGCTCACTGCCTTGGGTGAAGTCGCACTCAGTGTATAGATGTGAAGGTCTCTTCATCATCACTAATGAATACATCCTCTGTTGTTTGTAGATGCTCTGTTGAAGTCCAACTCTCACCCGTAGACTAGTCTCACTTTGCACCGAAGGTATCAGGTAATCTTCCAACTTTCATGTAGCTCCAAAAAGATCAGTTTTCTTCAATTACACCAGGCGCGCTTCTCCAAGCCGGTGCACAAGTTTCAAAGCCGGCGTGCAAGAACTCCTCAACCACTTGCACGACTCTCACTTCTTCAACACCAAACTTGCACGACTCACACCCTTTTATGCCCAAATCGATTTTGGTGCGCAACTATGAACTGTCACACTTCTTTAAATCCTGGGCAGAAAGTGTCACCAAACCACCTGCGCGACACCACCTTCACCAACTCCAAACATGGGCGACTCAACCCCTTTCTTGCCCAAAACACCTTGGACGCACAACAAAAAACTATCGTGCAAATTCAACTTGTGTGACCCCCCTCCACTTGCACGACCAAAACACATGCTCGATGGGAACTATGATTTTCTCTAAGTCTAAACTTCATACCGATTGAGGTGGGGTCAACCTCTATTAATATGCATATGGATACCCTACGTGATGATGCACATGTCTTCCCTCGGCGCGCAAGTTTTGGCGTGCAAGTCACTTGCGAGACCAAACATAAAACTTGGGTGACCTTCTCCCTTTTCCATATTTTTATGTTTTGATCTTGAAAATCAAAAGGCGTGCAAGTTTAATCTCTTTCATGTCAATGGTGCACAAGAATCTTTTCCAAAAACCACTTTTCCACAATTATCGATTTCCAGGCCCATAAATTTGGCAAACACTGGAAAACTGTACCACCTTCAATATTGCTATCTTCTTGTTCTGTATGATCACTTTGGTAGTACAAATTCTGAACATACCTTGAGGATTGACAAAAAATACAAACCATACTCCCATTAATGTAGAGAACAACCATGGTTCCAACACTAAGCATCTGTTACATACTAAAGAGCCCTGTAATGGGTGGGAACCTCATGTTTCATGGCTTCTATAAGGTGTGTGGCATAATGTATGATTATTTCTATCCCAACATTGTTTCCTAAATCCTTTTGATATCGGTCATATGGGTTGTAAAAAAAGTACAACACAACTTCTTTTTCCAAAAAATGGAACCCCTGGCTCCAGAAAAGTGCCATATGCCCAAATAACTATCATGACCTCATCATTCAAATACACTATGGAAAAAAGGAGTTAAGCTAAGAAACATAAGATCCATACCTCATATGAAAACTCGATATCTTACTATATTCCCCCTCTTAATACAATTAATCTACTAATTTACCTTCCATGGGTTGTCATGAATAAAATGACAATAACTTCATTCACTGATTATGTTTGTAGGCCTCTAACTCCCAAGTCTCATCCTTTAAGCAGACATGATACCATTGAACCCTTACTATTGTAATTATTATCCTAAAAAAAACTACTCCTCTGGTTTAAAATAATAATAGGCCAATCCAAAATTGAAACATATAACTATAGATCCACCTATTCCTGCTACAAAGTTTGAGATGGATCTGATTGATACATAATTGCAGTGAAACAAGGATGATGTCTTTTATAGCTCCGTTCCTCTTAGGTAATTGTAATCGATATCCTACTAGCCCAAATATCTCTAAAATCTCAGATGTACATACTTATTTTGGGGAATGTTTAACATGACTTCTAATCTTTATATGTCACAAAATCGATGATATACAAAAAATACCAAATCCCCTACCTCAAACTCTAAATATCATCGATGGTGATCGATGATTTTTTATTTTCTTGATTTTAGGTATAGATAAATTTCAAAATCAACTAGGCGTACTCTGAACACTACTACATGAGATGTGGTCTGAGTAACGCTACCTCACCTACCTCTACCCATCACAACGGCTTTCTTCATGGCCTAAATTACAAATCCTCATATGTTTCCATCTATATTGTCTCCATGTAGTTATATTTTTATAAGACATCAACTGGGGATATATTCCACCCCCATGAACCCCAAAAATCTATAAAACATGCTAGTAGTATGAACTATAGCACTAGAATCGTGTAATCAAACTAGTCATCAGTTTGAGGGTGGTATTTCATTCTCAGAATAACCTATTTACCAAATTCCATTTAAAAATTATTACACAAATTCATGCATACCTATCCTATACCATGGTCTGAGGAACCCCATGATGTTTTACTATCTCATGAATATAGAATATTTAATGATCATCTACTAAAAATGTCTCCGTGATCATAAGGAAATGAGGAACCTTCCCGAGCCTTTCCACAATAATCAAATAGCATCAGTAACTCAAGGCAACCCTGATAAACTAGTAACATAATACATCGCTATCCCATACAACATCCACATAGGTATGGGTATCTACTATAAAGGCCTAGATTTTCACTGGTGTTCTGCCTTCACCTATTGATAGATGGAACACATCATGAAAACCAATCTACCTCTTGTTTCATCCCTAGCCACCAATATTGGTGACCTAAATCATGATACATCATAGTAACGTCTGTATTTAATATCTAATATCAGTGATAAAACACTCACATCAGTTCCATTCATATGTCCACTGGAACCCAAACATCACCATGCATATATAGAATATAATCCTCAACCACAGTCCAATAAGAAAGAGGGTCCCCACCTTCCACACTCTCTAATGGGACTTGGTTCTCAAAATTATATAAATGTCTAATCCTCACAATATCCAAAATAGTATTTGTCACAACTATAGAAGAAATAATTTCTTCCCTTAAAAATTAGACACATCTATGTGATTATTTATAATAAAATACATAATAATCCATTGACTATTGGACTCCTAAGAAGCCTGCATCCGAGCACTCCGACATAGAGCATCTGAAAATGTATTTCTAATTCCAAGCATATATGAAATATCAAAATCAAAATACTATAGTCACTCAACTCACCTTCATTGCCTCAAATTCAAATAATGATGTGTAAATATAAACTTGAGTATTTTTTTGTCCATGTACACTAAAAGATTATATTCCAGTTAATAACGTCTCCAACTATACAAATCACGAACATCTGGATCTTATTAGACATCTATTTCCAGGTAATTCCACTTTTGTGGCACTAGCTGACGAGAACCGTATTACACAAATCTGCCTACTTTCATTAGAACTTATACTATTCCAATACATTATAAATAAAAATTCACATTTTATCTCCTTCACATACTACAATGAATCAAGACTGGTATGGAATTTTGTTCCCTTTCATCTTAGGAAAGGATTTCTCATAGGTATACGACTATAAAAACATTACACACTTCTTATTATACCCTATAAGATATTTTTATAAGTTTGATATTTCAAGTATGAAATAAATATAATATCTATCTATCCCTAAGAAACTATATATCTAAAATACATTCATGGGATTCTCCTAGGAATGTATAGCTCCCAATTTGTCTAGGTCAACTCATTCTCATGTTTCTGAGTTAACATAATCCATGAGGTGAAACAAATCCATCTAGATGTTTCACATTGTGATCATATCATATAATTGATTCTATATCTGTGAATCCAAAATAATCACAAAATCTTTTTCATGTTTGTGTCACTTGAGAGATTACACCAATGTATCATCCATAAATAACACAAAAAATGATTCCAAATAGGTATATAAATATAGATTAATTAGTGAAATGATATCTGCATTTTTATTCATTAGACCTAACAAAAAACAAAATTCTAACCCATAAAGTAGTTTATACAAATATATATATGATGTATGTATGTAGGTATAACACATACCTTGTAATAAGCTGACCTAAAATCAATTTTCAATAACACCGAAGCTCCCCAGAGCTGATAAAAAAGGTCATATATCACCATATTTGGAAACATGTTCCTATATGTCAACTGAATCTGTTATTGTATATCCATGCATAGCCTACAGTAACCATATGCCTTTTCAAAAAAGGGACAGTGATCCCTAAGAATAATTACTATGTCATTTAAATTTCATTTCTTATAAGTTCTCTAACTACCTCTTGATCTCCCACAACAGTTAACTAGACATACAATAAGGAAGAATGTATACTGGTGAAGCTCCTTGGAATATCCCGATGGACAAATTCACCTCACTTTAAAAGAGGAAAACTATAAAATTTATCCAATAAAACATCTATGAAATGATCAACCACTAATGAAAAATCTACCTGAATATTTACATGCTCGTCGACATATAAATAGAAATCTAGGATGTTATCCCACCCAACCCACAATGCTCTAGTATAGGTCTACCATCCTATAAATCCCATTCACCATTTCAATATAATCTTCACCCTTTGGTGATGTTAATGTCACCCCCTAAGATAACAGTAAACATAGTCATAAGAACAAACTAGATAGTCCATTTCAGCGATAAATTAAAACACTATCATATCGGTGTTAAAAAAATTCCTCACAAAGTTACACAACCCAATACCAAAGTGTAATTATTTTCCTTGGAATACACCCTCTATTATGATCCTTAAATGTCTATCCAAGGTTATAATTCGATACTATACTTAAAAACATGCCCAAAAATTTCCACAAAAGGTTTTGAAATGAAACTATAAGATGAAATTGTATCAAAAAATATAAGATTCTAGTACAGAGTCCACTATGATTGCACCTCTCACTACTGGTAGCCGAACACTCTTATCCTCTGGTGTAGGCTATACAAAATATATCTGACCTAAACCATAACACTATAAGATAAAAAATGTACATGTAATAGGCCCACTATAGTGTTTAGGAATAACTACTTCCTTTCCGCCTCGACCAAGACCACTACCTCGACCTCAACAACCGATACTTGTCCAACTCCACACTAGTAGAATAAATGTTTTTACCAATCAATAAAATCCATTAGTAAAGGGATATAGATTCTTCCTAACATCTTTTTTATGGTAGATTCTCTAGGAATGTTGGGGTTTAATATGGAATCTTCTATTTCATGGATGCTATAGAGGAGATGGACACAGGTTATTATGACCCCCATTTGGGGGTCACTATAGACTACATCGGGTTCGGCATAGCGAAGCCAAATGACGGCCTCTATAACTCAACCATGTAAATCTTATAGAGACCTTAAAGTAGAGGTCATTATTGATTTCTTAAACTTTTTTTAAAAAATTAAATAAATTCACTAAAACAATATATTTCGAATTACAAAAAAAATATTTCCAAAATATCTAAAATCATGGGCACATAAATCTACTCATCCCATCATCTTTCAAAATCCACTCCCATCATCGAATATATCTGCATGATAAAATATAATAAAAAAATAATTAGAAAGAAAAAACACCATCTAATAATTGAGATATTATAACATATTTAAATTCAATATTATCACAACAGATCGAAGTTATTTGATTTTGAAATAATATTAATAATTTGAAATAAAATTCTTAAAATGTAAAATCAATTATTCTATCGCTATAAGAAGACAACATGTATGATTGATATATCCTCTACTTTCAAACATAACATATAATAATAAGTTGGTTGTCCTATGATTTCATGTCATTCTGAGGTCATTTTCTATGAAATTGAATGTTAAAGGCATGTTTTGGTGTTTTATGACCCGAAAAGTTTTTTTTCCATAACTACAGTCCAAAAACACCTCCAATTGACATGGTGTATGCCCTACCATTTCATATTTCAATACAATATTTTTATTTTCTGATTTCATGGTATTTTGAGGTCATTCGACAAGTTTTGACCACCTGATGATCCATTATAAATGTTATTAAATCTCTTAAAATCAAGGATTCAGTCGTACCACATAGACCACACATTCGAATGATTTGTTATATCCTCATACATGCCAAAAATAATAATTATATTGTCTTCATATGATTTCAATTCATTCTGAGGCTGTATTCTATATATCTGACTGTCAAATGTCTGTTTTGGTGTCTTATGACACATGAATTTTGTTTTCTATAATGGTGGTCAAATGACACCTCTGCTTGACATACCATCTACCTGACCATTTCAAAAATCATTAAATAGTTGTTTTCGTCTAATTTAATGTAATTACGGGGTATTTGGGTTGGTTTTGACCACCCAACACCCCTTCTTAATGAGCATAAAACCGTTAAAAACCAAATAATCAGTTGTACCGGACACACCTACATCCGATTGACATGTCATATCCTAATAAAAGTCACAAAATGTTACATCCCAATTAAGTAATGTAAAATAGATATTTTTATCTATGTCTGTTAATGAATTAGATAGTGTTTTAGAGGATTAAAATGAAAATAAATCCAATCCTAAGCATGTAATACACTAATATTATTAAAAGATTGTTTTACTGCCTTTTGATGGAAAACCCTTTTTAAATCAAACTTTTGAAAATTTTATAATCTATATTTGTCAAAATAAACATATTAATTATGATTGGGACATTTAAATTTACATTGGATAAATTTTTGGTATTTTTTTGACAATGCTCATTTTTTTAATGAATAGTGAAAATTACTGCATTTTACATCAAAACTGCTTTTTCATATAATTTCATTATATGGTTAGATTATATTTTTAATTGGTATTAAAGTGTAATATGAATATATTTTTACCATTTAATCCAATGGTGGTCATTAGGATTAATTTCACTTTGAAATTGGTCATAAACTAATGGCAAACATTTCCTAGATATTGTTTTAAAAAAACCGATATTTGTTTTGACAACGGGAATTATTTTTAAATCATTTATTGCAATTAATGTGTTTGGAATTTGGTAAAATGGATTACATATTTTTAATCAGTAGGAACAAATTATGGAATTAAGACTCTTTTGTTTTTGGACATTATGAATAGTAACGACGTTAATTATCTTTAATTATCTTGATTAATGAGTAATCAGGTAGTTAAAGATAATAATACAATATCATAATAATAAAAAATGACACCAAAATGTGTCCTAAGGCTACTGGTTGTCTCATGGCCGACCATGGGATGCCTTGTGCCAAACTTGGAGGCCCCATGAAAAAACTTTTGTGAGAAAGTGACTTTTTATCTTTTTATTTTTTAAAGAATGTTAAATGTAACAAAGAATGTATCACCTAAGTAAAATATTTTTAATTTTGTCTACATAAATGATATTTTGGAATATAAATAGTCATTGGAAATCTAAAAAGATTTTCTACATCATAGTAGTTTTTTATAATTTTTAGACATTAAATAAATTAAATTATTTATGACATCATAATGATGTAGCGATGACCTCATTATTTGACAATTTAAATAAAATGGAAAGATAATGTAAAATCTAAGACCTACACATGTCCAAAACCTATTGGGTGGGTATATTTCGAACCCTTATCACCTTATCCTCGAATTATATCAATGTGTGACCTTTAAAATCCGAAACCCATTTGAAAATAAAGTAACATTTCTTTACTTTGCAAGAGTGCCCCTCCTCTCCTCTTACAAAAGGCCCCCACCTCTACCTCCTTACACACACTCCCAAAGCCTTAGGCTCGGCCAAACCCTTCCCAATTTGTCTCTCCACATCCCTCTCTTACTCCTTGAAGCATCAATTTGTGTGGAAGTCTTCCCAAGGAAGCCTTTGAGCTCAAACCAAAGGGAGTTACCCGATTTTAAGGTAATGTCTTCACTTGAGTCCTTTTGTATTATTTTGCTTCTCCAACCCCCTAAACTCTTTTTATTCATTTCTTTTGTAACAAATCCAGTATCTTAAATATACTAGGATTATTTTATAAGAATGATTCTAGCTACACTTACACACACCTACATCTAATGGTTAAAGGACATACTGTTTCCGTGGATGGTGAATTTATTCCTCCCGAAACGATGATTGTTCAACATTCTTTTAACACCTTAAAATGTGGCCATTAAGATGTCACCATATTTATATGTGATATATAATATGTTTATGTTTTCCTTAATCTTCTGTATTTTTCATTTTGGGTATACCTTTATGGTTTCCATTATGGGTAAACGCGATATCTTCATTTAAGGAAGTGCGGACTACCGCACCCTCAAAGTGATTTGATTCGTTAAATACCATATGTGGGACATATAAAGGATGGAACTATGATATTATATATGATATAATACTTGAATTATAATATACCTTTATATCATTATGATTACATTCTATAAAATACGAAATAGAAATGAAAGTAGCGTTCATGCGTACGTACGGCTTACCGTCTCCATGAACGGTGCATTTAATTTCTTACCTCTAAATGATTATGTAATATTATAAATGCATGTATATACTGGATATATATGATATATAAATCATGATTATAATTTTGGATATAATGGATACATGAACAACATGTAATTATAAAGGGTTTATTTTTGACTCAAGTACTAATGATCGTTAAAACGGACGTTATTAACTTAAATAATTACATATTGTTCATGACATGGAAATAAGTGATATAAAAGGAATAATGAAATTAAAAAAGGTTCTTAAGCAAGTAGAAATTAACTCAAGTTTATTATTCAGGACATTAAAGAACGATCGAGTCAAGTCGGACCCGAGGTATGGGACTTCATCTCAATCTCCTTTCATTGAGGCATATTTTGTTTTATACACAACCTTCTTTTATACGGTGTATAAACCCCATTGACTTTTACATTTATCCAAAATGAATCTTTTTTATATGAAGTGTTTTAATAAATGACAAAAGGGAATGTTTTTTCGTACGTATGCGGCGACAACGACTTCTCTGCCGCTGTGACCATTATTTGAGTTTCGGATTCCTCTACAAGCCATACCTTTTTTTAAAAGAAAAATAAATACCATGTTTTACTTTTCATTTATTTTGGTATTGAAAATGGTTTTCATAATATTTTTATATCAATGTGTGGTATTGATCTCTTGTGATTTAAAGGTGGAAATGTTATGTTTCCTTTATGCATGTTTTATGTGATATGATTATGTTGAGGTTCTTGGGCATTATTATGAAGACGGGTGGTTCCGTGATAGACTAAGGGCGGGTGAGCCCGATATAGCTCTCCAATGCATTGGTTAACACGAAGGAGTGAAACTTTAAGGTTTCTCCGAAGAGATTTAGGTAATATTCTGTGATGGGTATTCCAAACATAACCAAGAGGGTTACTCCCTATGTAAGAATCCTATGAATGCCTCAAGTTACCTTTATGTCCTATGATTTCTATGATTTATTCATGATTTGATGAGGTATGTTAAAGTGATTATGTTTTATGGGTAAAGTATGATTTCATTCTTATGTATATATGTACCCATGTTTCCTTTCCATATATTTTTATATCCTGTACTGAGCTTTTTATGCTCATCCCAAGTTTTTTTTTGAAATGTTTTTCACAGGTCAAGGGAAAGGTACATGATATGATGATAGTGTCAAGGAAGTGTCAAGAAAGAATCCATGTTTTATTTTAAATATGTTTCCATTGATGGGAAAGAAGAATACTATCTTTATGTAACCACTTTGTTTATATGTGAAATGTAATGGATGTTCTGTGATCTAATTCTCTAAAACTCTAAACCCGAAAATATCCTCAATGTGAAATCTTGTAATAACTCAAGATTAAGTACGGTTTAAGGCTGGGGCCTTATATTTGGTATCAGAGGTCAGTTTAGATAACTTTAGGAGTTAGAATTCTATTAAATGATTATCCAAAAATATTTTTTTTTGAAATGATATAGCATTTGAAGATTACCATGTTGCTTCATCTAAGACATGTTTGTCCAAAATGGTTTTCCGCAGAGGAAACAAGGAAGCAGTGCTAGGAAGGCATGCAGAAGGAAATAACCTTCCGAATCAGCATCCTGAGATGGTTGGAATTGGAACTGAACATTTTGTTGCAGTAATGGCGCAGTTGACTCAAGCGATAAATGGTGGTGGTATCCATGCACGAGATCAGCCAGATCAACCGTAGAGGAATATGTCAGTGGTGGAACATTTCATGAGGCAACATCCCCCATCATTCAGAGGATCATCTGACCCTGTGCTAGCTGAAGGGTGGAATAAAGCACTGGAGAATATTTTCAATGTCATGGGGTGTTCAGACAATCAAAAGGTTAGTCTTGCTATTTACCGTTTGGAGGGTGAGGCAGATCAGTGGTGGTATATGGTTAAAAATATCAGGGATGCCGATGAGATTGATGCTATCGTCTGGGATGAATTCAATTGTATGTTTCTTGAAAAGTATTTTCCTAAGGCCGTTCGACTTAGGATGGAAAATAAATTCTTGGAATTGAGGCAAGAGGAAGACTCAGTGGCTACCTATGAAGAAAGGTTCACTCGATTGGCAAGGTATGCTCCAAATTTTATCCGAGACCTTTATAGTAAAATCAATCGTTTTTATTCAGGATTAAAACCAAAATATCGAAGGGAATTAGCTTCTCGTGAGTTTAAAAGTTATGAAAAGCTTGTTCAATGTGCTGAGAAGGTGGAAATGGAGTTTTCCAATGATCAAGTGTTCTATAACAACCAACAGAACAAGAGACCGAGGTGGCAGGAGAAAGGAAAGAATTCTTCAAAAAAGTCAGATGGTAAGAAAACTAAGTTTGAAGTTTGTGATAAATGTGGAAAAAGGCATGCTGGGGAATGTCTTCTGAATTCTAGAAAGTGCTACCGATGTGGTAAGATGGTACATAAGGCTCGTGATTGAACTGAAAAAGATCAAGGTGAAGGTAAGACCAAATTTTATTTACAGTTAGTGAAATGTTTTATGTGAAATGAGATGGGTCACTATGCAAATGAGTGTCCGACAAAGAGCTTGAGTGATGGGAATCAGTTAGACTACAAGCAGAAAGGGGTGGTGAAATCCTTTGTAACTACTTCAGCAGATGTCGGGCCATCAAATGAAGTTGTATCAGGTACTTTGTTTGTTTTTTCAGATTATGCCAGTGTGTTGTTTGATTCGGGGTCTACACATTCTTTCATCTCTGAAAACTTTTCTAGTAAAATGGGAATACTATCTCAAGAAATGACTCCTGAACTTCTAGTAAAAACACCTGGGGGAAATGTTGAGGCAAAAAGAATTTATAAGAATCTTCCTATCCTTATCTGTGGAAAGAACATACTTGCAAACCTTATTGTTCTACCTCTATTAGAGTTTGATGTTATCTTGGGTATGGATTGGTTCTCTATTTACCATAATAAGATTGACTGTAGAGCTAAAGAAGTTTCTTTTCAGAAAGACTTTCAGTTTTTGTACAAGAATGAACCCTTACTGTTGATAACTTATCAAGAGGCCAAGAAACTTGTAAAAGATGGAAATGAATGTTACCTTGAACAAATCGTTGAAAATAAAGGAACTGTTCAGATTAATGATGTGCCAGTGGTAAATGAGTATCCTAATTTTTTTCCTGATGAGTTTCCTGGAATAATACCAGATCGGTAAGTTGAGTTTACTGTTGACTTAGTTCCTGATGCTAAGCCAATTTCAAAACCCCCTTATCGAATGGCTCAAATTGAACTTTTCGAGTTGAAGGAGCAATTGCAAGATTTATTAGAGAAATGTTTCATTTGACCTAGCACATCACTATGGGGTGCCCCTATTTTATTTGTCAAAAAGAATGATGGTTCAATGAGACTTTTCATTGATTATAGGGCCTTTAATAATATCACTGTTAAGAACAAATATCCTTTGCCTCATATCGATGATTTGTTCGATCATCTCTAAGGAGCTCAGTATTTTTCAAAGATTGACCTGAGATCGGGGTACCATCAGCCAAAGGTAAAGGAAGAAGATGTTCCGAAGACTGCGTTTCGTACAAGATATAGCCATTATTAATTTGTAGTAATGCCTTTTCGGCTAACCAATGCACCTGCTGTATTCATGGACTTAATGAACAGAATTTTCCATGAGTTCTTGGATAAGTTTGTGGTGGTTTTCATTGATGATATTTTGGTGTTTTCTAAATGTAAAGAGGAGCATGAAAGAAATTTAAGGGTTATCTTTCAAACCTTAGAAGAAAAGAAACTGTTTGGAAAATTAAGAAAGTGTGAGTTTTGGTTGCAACAAATTTATTTCCTTGGTCACCTTGTTTCTAAAGATGGGATAATTGTTGATCCTGCAAGAACAAAAGTTGTGGAAGACTGGCCAAGACCCAAAAATGTAACTGAGATTCATAGTTTCCTTGGTTTGGAAGGCTATTACCGAAGGTTTGATAGAAATTTTTCACGGTTATCTAGTCCAATGAATAAGCTAACTCGGAAGGGTGTTAAGTTTATCTGGACAAAAGAATCTGATGATTGTTTTCAAGAATTGAAAAGAAGATTGGTGAATGCTCCAATTTTGGCACTACCTTCTAGGAATGGTGAGTTTGTTATATACAGTGATGCTTCATTGAAAGGACTTGGTTTTGTCCTAATTCAGAATGATCAGGTAATTGCTTATGCTTCACGTCAGTTGAAAACTCATGAGGTAAATTACCCTACACATGATTTGAAATTAGCTGCTGTTGTTTTTGCTTTAAAAATTTGGAGGCATCATTTGTATAGAGTAAAGTGTGAAATATATACCGATCACAAAAGTTTAAAGTAAATATTCACTCAGAAAGAATTGAACATGAGACCAAGGAGATGGCTAGAATTAATCAAGGATTTTGATTGTACAATTCAATACCATCCAGGAAAAGAAAATAAAGTGGCTGATGCTTTGAGTCGAAAAAGTAATGCTTCATTAGAAATGTTGCGTTTGGAATGTGATCCTTTGGTTAAGGATTTGATGAACTTTGGCATAGAAGTTGTTGGTGCAGGATGTTCTTCTGTTTTGTTTCAGGTATCAGTGAGATCATCTCTATCAGACAGAATCAAGTAAGCATAGAAGCTAGACAGTGAGTTGCAGAAAAAGGTAGAGCTGTTTCAGAAAGGTAAGTTACTTGAATTCAACATTTATAATTATTGCATTTTGAGATTTGGGAAGACATTGTGTGTGCCTTGTGATTCACATTTGAAGAGGGAGTTGTTATGTGAATCTCATAGTTCTCTGTTTTCAGTTTATCCTGGCAGTACTGAGATGTACAGAGATCTGCGGGAGTATTACTGGTGGGATGGAATGAAAAGAGATATTGCTAATTTTACTATGAAGTGTTTGACTTGTCAGTAGGTTAACGCAGAGCGGCAGTTAATGAAAGGGATGCTTCATCCTTTACCAGTTCCAGAGTGGAAATGGGAGAATATATCTATGGACTTTTTTGTGAGATTACCGAAGACATCTCGAGGTAATAATGCAATCTGGGTTATTGTTGATCGCTTGACCAAATCTGCTCATTTCTTTGCTATAGGAGATAATTTTTCCCTAGATCAACTTTCCCGTTTGTATCTTAAAGAGATAGTCAGGTTCCATTGAGTTCCTCTCTCCATTGTATCTGACTGTGATCTTAGGTTCACTTCTAACTTTTGGAAAGGCCTTCCGAAGTTGTTGGGTACTGAATTAAATTTTAGTACAGCTTTTCATCCTCAATCAGATGGGAAGTCAGAAAGAACAATTCAGACCTTGGAGGATATGCTATGAGCTTGTTCGATGGATTATCAGGGAAGTTGGGACCAACATCTTTTTTGGTTGAATTTTCTAGTAATAACAGTTTCATTCTAGTATACAGATGGCACCATTTCAGGAATTATATGGGAAGCGGTGTCGAACTCCAGCTTTCTGGGATGAAGTGGGTGAAAGGAAGTTGATGGGACCAGAATTGGTAGAAGAGATGGAAGAAAAATTTCAGCTGATTTAGAAACACATGATAATAGCTCAGAGTAGGCAGAAGAGTTATGTAGACAACAGGAGGAAGGATCTAACTTTTGAGGTAGGTGATCATGTTTTTCTCAAAGTCTCACCATGGAAAAGTGTGATGCAATTTGGTATGAAAGGAAAGATAATTCCAACGTTCATTGGACCATATGAAATTATGGAGAGAGTTGGATCAGTTGCTTACCTAGTGGCTTTACCTCCGAGTTTATCTCAGGTACACAATGTTTTTCACATTTCGATGTTGAGAAAGTATATGCTAGATCCATCTCATGTTTTGAGTCCAGAGGTAGTTCAGCTGGAAGAGAACCTATCATATGAGGAACGACCGGTCAAGATTCTTGACCACAGGGAGCAAGTGTTATGGAATAAGGTGATTAATCAGGCAAAGGTTTTGTGGAAAAACCACATGATGGAAGAGGCAAGATGGGAATCTGAAAATGCAATGAGGGATAAGTACCCCCATTTATTTGATAAGTAAATAAATTACGGGGACACAATTTTCTAAAGGGGGGAAGGATGTAACATCCCAAGTAAGTAATGAATAATAGATATTTTTATCTATGTCTATTAATGAATTATATAGTGTTTTAGAGGCTTAAAATGAAAATAAATCCAATCTTAAGCATGGAATACACTAATATTCTTAAAAGATTGTTTTACTACCTTTTGATGGAAAACCCTTTTTAAATAAATCTTTTGACAATTTTATAATCTATATTTTTCAAAATAAACATATTAATTATGATTGGGACATTGAAATTTACATTGGATAAATTTTTGGTGTTTTTCTGACAATGTTCATTTTTTAATGAATAGTGAAAAATACTGCATTTTACATCAAAACTGATTTTTAATTTAATTTAATTATATGGTTACATTATATTTTTAATTGGTCTTAAAGGGTAATATGAATATATTTTTACCATTTAATACAATGGTGGTCATTAGGATTAATTTCACTTTGAAATTTGTCATAAACTAATGCCAAACTTTTCCAAGATATTGTTTAAAAAAACCCGCTATTTGTTTTGACAACGGGAATTATTTTTAAATAAATTATTGAAATTTATGTGTTTGGAATTTTGTAAAATGGATTACATATTTGGAATCATAAGTTCCAAATTAATTAATTAAGAATTTTGTTTTTGGACATTATGAATAGTAACGACGGTAATTATCTTTAATTATCTTGATTAATTAGTAATCGGGTAGTTAAGGATAATAAAATAATATCATAATAATAAAAAATGATGCCAAAATGTGTCCTAATGCTACTGGTTGTCTCATTCCCACCAAGGGATGCCTTGTGCCAAACTTGGGGCCCCATCAAATCACTTTTGTGAGAAAGTGACTTTTTATCTTTTTATTTTTTAAAGAATGTTAAATGTAACAAAGAATGTATCACCTAAGTAAAATATTTTTAATTTTGTCTAAATAAATGTTATTTTGGACTATAAATAGTCATTGGAAATCTAAAAAGAGTTTCTACATAATAGTACTTTTTTATAATTTTTATACATAAAATAAAATAAATTATTTATGACATCATAATGATGCAGCGATGACCTCATTATTTGACAATTTAAATAAAATGGAAAGATAATGTAAACTCTAAGACCTACACATGTCCAAAACATATTAGGTGGGTATATTTGAAACCCTTATCACCTTATCCTCGAATTATATCACTTTTGGACCTTTAAAATCCGAAACCCATTTGAAAATAAAGTAACATTTCTTTACTTTCCAAGAGTGCCCCTTTCTCTCCTCTTATAAAAGGCCCCCACCACTACCTCCTTACCCACACTCCCAAAGCCTTTGGCTCGGCCAACCCCTGCCCATTTTGTCTCTCCACATACCTCTCTTACTCCTTGAAGCCTCACTTTGGGTAGAAGTTTTCCCAAGGAAGCCTTTGAGCTCGAACCAAAGGGAGTTACCCGATTTTAAGGTAATGTCTTCACTTGAGTCCTTTTGTTTTATTTTGCTTCTCCAACCCCCTAAACTCTTTTTATTCACTTCTTTTGTAACCAATACAGTATCTTCAACATACTAGGATGTTGTTATAAGAAGTATTTGAGCTACACTTACACACACCTACATCTAATGGTTAAAGGACATACCGTTTCCGTGGATTGTGAATTTATGCCTCCCGAAATGACGATTGCTCAACATTCTTTTAACACCTTCAAAGGTGGCCATTAAGATGTCACTATATTTATATATGATATATAATATTTTTATGTTTTCCTTATGCTTCTGTATTTTTCATTTTGGGAATACCTTTATGGTTTCCATTATGGGTAAACACGATATCTTCATTTAAGGATGTGCGGACTACCGCCCCCTCAAAGTGATTTAATTCGTTAAATACCATATGTGGGACGTATAAAGGATGGAACTATGATATTATATATGATATTATACTGGAATTATAATATACCTTTATATCATTATGATTCCATTCTATAAAATATGAAATAGAAATGAAAGTAGCGTTCATGCGTACGTACGGCTTACCGTCTCCATGAACAGTGCATTTCATTTCTTACCTTTAAATGATTATGTAATATAATAAATGCATGTATATACTGGATATATATGATATATACATCATGATTATAATTCTGGATATAATGGATACATGAACAACATGTAATTATAAAGGGTTTATTTTTTACTCAAGTACCAATGATCGTTAAAACAACCGTTATTAACTTAAATAATTACATAGTGTTCCTAACAAGGAAATAAGTGATATAAAAGGAATAATGACCTTAAAAAAGGTTCTTAAGCAAGTAGAACTTAACTCAAGTTTATTATTCAGGACATTAAAGAAAGATCGAGTCAAGTCGGACCCGAGGTATGGGACTTCGTCTCAATCTCCTTTCATTGAGGAATATTTTGTTTTATACACAACCTTCTTTTATACGGAGAATAAACCCCTTTGACTTTTACGTTTATCCAAAAGGAATCTTTTTTATACGAAGCGTTTTACTAAACAACAAAAGGGAATGTTTTGTCGTACGTATGCGGCGACAACGACTTCTCCACCGCCATGACCATTATTTGAGTTTTGGCTTCCTCTACAAGCCATACCTTTTTTAAAAGAAAAATAAATACCATGTATTACTTTTCTGTTATTTTGGTATTGAAAATGGTTTTCATAATATTTTTATATCAATGTGTGGTATTGATATCTTGTGATTGAAAGGTGGAAATGTTATGTTTCCTTTATGCATGTTTTATGTGATACGATTATGTTGAGGTTCTTGGGCATTATTATGAAGATGGGTGGTTCTGTGATAGACTAAGGGAGGGTGAGCCCGATATATCTCTCCAATGCATTGGGTAACGCGAAGGAGTGAAAAGTTAAGGTTTCTCCGAATAGATTTAAAGAATATACTGTGATGGGTATTCCAAACGTAACCAAGAGGGTTACTCCCTATGTAAGAATGTTATGAATTCCTCAAGTTACCTTTATGTCTTATGATTTCTATCATTTATTCATGATTTGATGAGGTATGTTAATGTGATTATGTTTTATGGGTAAAGTATGATTTCATTATTATGTATATATGTACCCATGTTTCCTTTCCATATATTTTTATATCCCTCACTGAGCTTTTTATGCTCATCCCAAGTTTTTTTGAAATGTTTTTCATAGGTCAAGGGAAAGGTACATAATATAATGATAGTGTCAAGGAAGTGTCAAGAAAGAATCCATGTTTTATTTTAAATATGTTTCCATTGATGGGAAAGAAGAATACTATCTTTATGTAACCTCTTTGTTTATATGTGGAATGTAATGCAAGTTCTATGATCTAATTCTCTAAAACTCTATACCTGAAAAGATCCTCAATGTGTAATATTGTAATAACTCAATATTAATTAAGGTTTAAGGCTGGGGACTTATACAAAAAATAATTAGACAGTTTCTTATGATTTCAACATATTCTAAGGATGTTTTCTATTGATTTGACAAAAAAATGTCCCTTTTGTGTTTTATGAGACCAGAATTGTGTTTTACATCACCGAGGTCAAATAAAACCTCCGATTGATGTACTTTCTGCTAAAAAATTTCACAATTATCTCCACGGTTTTTTAACTGGTTTCATGGATTTTCGAGGTTGTTTGGATAGTTTTTACCACCCAACACACCTTTATAAAGGGTTCCAAGCCCTTAAGAAACATATATAATGTCATACTATTCACACCACACATATTATTTATGTATCATCGCCACTTACACATATCTAATAATAATTAGATGGATTTCCTGTGATTTCATTTCATTCCGATGACATTTACTATTGATCTGTCAATTAAATGTCCATTTTTCTATTTAATGACACCAGAATTGTGTTTTCTGTCACCACATTCAAACGACACCTCTGATTGACATACCATATACTTAACTATTTAACCATTCACTCCATGGTTGCTGTTGTTTGATTTTGTGGCATTCTAATAACATTTGGCTAGTTTTAATCACCCGACACTCCTTTTTAACGGGCGCCAAACCCTTAAAAATTACATATTCAATCATAACACAATGATAGCACATATGATTGACTTTAGGTCTCATCGTACACATTACAAGTTATAATTATAATTTTTTCCTGTTATTTCAAGTCATTCTGAGGTCATTTTTTATAGATCTAACCAGAAAATATCTGTTTTGGTGTTGTATGACACTATAATTTCATTTTCCATCACAGATGTCAAATGAAACCTCCAATTGATGTACCATATGCATGAACATTTCTAAATTCAATAAATAGTTGTTTTTCTCCAATAAGATGGCTTTAAGAGGTCATTCGAATGATTTTGACCACCTGATACATCTTTTTAATGGGTATCAAACCGTTAAAAACCACATATTCTATCATACCACACACACCACACATATTATTGACATTTTCTCTCCTAATATATGCCACTAATAATAATTAGAATGTTTTTTAATGATTCAACACATTCTAAGGATCTTTTATATGGATTTGACCATTAAACATGCTTTTTGGTGTTTTATGACACCATAATCATGTTTTCCATCACCATAGTAAAATTAAACATTTGATTGTTTTACTATATACTCTACCATTTCAAAATTAAATCCACATCTATTTTTGTGTAATTTCATTGCATTTTAAGGCCGTTTGGTTGATTTTGACCTCCCTACGCACCTTTTTAAAGGGTGTCAAACCCTTAAAAACCACATATTTTGTCATACCATGCTGATCACACATCAAGTTAATGTGTCGTCTCCTTTTACAAATTAAGAATAATATTTTTTCTATTTACGTATGATTTAAATTCATTCTGAGGGCATTATTGATGGATATGTACTTTAAATGACAGTTTAGGTGTTTCATGGCACCGGAATTGCATTTTCCGTCACCACAGACAAACGCCACCTCTGATTGACGTACCTTTTACTTGACCATTTCAATATTCACTCCATGATTGTTGTCGTCATATTTTATGGCATTATGAGGTTGTTCGGTTCATTTATACCACCCGACACACCTTTTTATAGGGCATCAAACCACTAAAAACCAATATACTGTGTTCTAAGCACATTGCATGCCCGATTGAGATTTTTTCTTCTCATACACATCATGAATAATAAGTAGATATTTTTTCTATTATTTCAAGTCATTCTAAGAAAAGTTTCTTTGGATCAGACCAATAAATGTCTGTTTTGCTGTTTTATGACACCCAAATTGGGTTTTACTCACCGCAATCAAATGAAACCTCCGATTGACATGTTTTATACATGAACATTTTACAATTCACTCCATGGTTGTTTTCGTCTAATTTCATGGAATTCTGTGGTCATTGGGCTAGTTTTAACCACAATACATATGATTTTAAAGGGTGTCAACCCCTTAAAAACCACATATTTAATGGTACTATGTACAATGCATGTTAGATTGACATATCTTCTCCTAATACATGTCAAAAATAATAATTAGACAGTTATCCTATGATTTCAAGTCATACGTATGACATTTTCAATGGATCTAACCATTAAATGTCTGTTTTTCGGTGTTTTTTCACAACAGAATTGTGTTTTCCATTAGTACGGTCAAACAACACCTATGATTGATGTAACATCTACTCGATCATTTCAAGATTCACCCCATAGTTGTTGTTGTTTGATTTAATAATAATCTAATGTTGTTCGGTTGGTTTTTACAATACAAAGATCTATTTTAATGAGCGTGAAACCATTTAAAACCACATAATCAGTCGTTCCACACAGATCACATGCCTGATTTTTGTGTCATCTCCATATACATGACACAAATAATAAATATACTATTGTCTTGTGATTTCATTTCATTAGAAGGTTTTTTTCTATGGATATGACCATTAACAATCCATTTTTTAATTTTATGAAACCAGAATTGTGTTTTCCATAACGGTGGTCAAATGAATCCTCTGTTTGATAAAACTTCTATCTGACCATTTCAAAATTCACTTAGTGTTTTTTTCCTAATTTTATGGAATTTGTAAGTCACTCGGCTTGGTTTCACCACCAGATGCGCATTTTTAAAGGGCCTCAAACTGTTAAAAACCACATATTCATTCGTACCGTCCACACCGCATTTTCGATTAACATGATTTCTCCTCATACCCATATAAATTATAATTAGCTGGTTTTCATATTATTTCAACACATTCCAAGTATTTTTTCTATGGATTTGATAATTAATCATAATTTTTGGTATTTTATGAAACTGAAGTTGTGTTTTCCATCACCACGGTAAAATGACACATCTAATTGATGTACAATATACATGAACATTTGAAAATTCACTCCATGGATGTTTTACTCCAATTTCATGGAATTATGAGGTTGTTCGGATATTTTTTACCATCAGACACAATTTTTAATGGTTGTCAAACCCTTAAAATCCACTTATTTAGTCATATCACATAGACCGAAAACCCGATTGATGTGTCATCTCCTCACACATGTCACAGATAATAATTTTTGGGTTTTTCAATTATTTAATGTCATTCTATGGAATTTTACTTTGTATCATACATAAAAACATCCATTTTGTTGTTTTTTGACACTAGAATTGAGTTTTTCCTCACCGCGGTCGAACCACACATCCGATTGACATCCTGTCTCCTCAACTATTTCATAATTTACTCCTCGATTACTGTCATATTATTTCATATATATGGGGAAGTTTATACTAGAAGTTAATGTTTTTTTGGGGATATAGGAGGACATAATGGGTTGTTCAGAGGATGGATTCTGATGGACATGTGAATGAATTGGTTGTGTGTGATGTTTAGGGTATATTGTCATCTAGTTTTCAAAAGAACCAGTGCAGTGCTTATGTTGGTTAGAATTCCAGGAGGCTTATTGGGTCTTGAGATTCAAGAACAACATATGCTTTATGAGGCTTCATGTCCCAATAATCTGGGGCAACGTCAATCTTATCTTAGAATGTTAGTAAGATTGATGGTACTTGGGATGATTTTGTGGATGAGGGGTTGAATGATGCAGGCGATTCTCCAATAATAATATTTGAAGTGGAGGATGTTCTTGATCATATCTTGGATGGTCAATGTAAATATGAACATACTATGCATGATTAAAAAAGATGTTAATGTGTGACAAACATGTGCTATGTGTAGGACCCCGGGACACCCTTAGAGGGGAGGGGTGAATCAGGGTGACAACATTTTCATTTAATGTGATGGATCTTGTTCCCACGTTGGTAAGAACTTGTTAAACCTTTATGATAAATATAATCAGAAAGTAAACATTCACATGCAAAGAGATGACATAACACTTTTTACTTGGTTCACCGCTAAGGGATACGTCCATGGATCATACACTGATAGGTTTTCGGTTGTACCAAGTTCAGTAAACTTCACTAGAAAGGGATTACAAAGGTTTGGTCACAGTCACTCTGTCTGAGGCTCACTGCCTTTATAAAGGTTCAGGGATAGCTCAATGTGTCCCACAGGTCACTCCCATTGACCCCCCTGGCTCACTGCCTTTGGTGAAGTCCCACTTAGTTTATAGACGTGAAGGTCTCTTCATCTTAACTAATTAATACATCCTCTGTTGTATGTAGATGCTCTGTTGAAGTCCAACTCTCACCTGTAGACTAGTCTCACTTTGCACTGAATGTATCGTGAAATCTTCCAGCTTTCATGCAGATCCAAAAAGATTGGCGTGCTTTGACTACACCTGGTGCGCTTCTCCAATCTGGCTCACAAGTTTCAACTCCAGTGTGCAATTCCACCTCAACCACTTTCGCGAATCTCACTTCTTCAACACCAAACTTTCATGACTCACACCCTTTTATGCCCAAATAGATTTTGGAGTGCAACTATGAAAAATCACTTTTCTTTAAATCCTGGGGCGCATGTGTCACCAAACCACCTGCGTGACACCTCCTTCACCAACTCCAAACTTGGGTGACTCAACCCCTTTCTCACCCAAAACACCTTGGACGCGTAGCAATAATCTATCGCGCAACTTCGACTTGCATGACCCCCTTCCACTTGCACAACCACAACACATGCACGATGGGAGCATTGATTTTCTCTAGGTCTGAACTTCATACCGAATGAGGAAGGGTCAAACTCTATTTATAGGCATTTGGATACCCTACACGATGATGCACATGTCTTCCCTCGGCGCGCAAGTTTCGGCGTTCAAGTCCTTTACGGGACCAAACATAAAACATGGGTGACCTTCTCCCATTTCCATATTTTCATTTTCTGATCTATAAAATCAAAAGGTGTGCAAGTTTCCTATCCTTTATGTCAACGACATGCAAGTCTCTTTTCCAAAAACCACTTTTCCACATATGTCGATTTTTAGGCCCTTAAATTTGGCAAACACTGGAAAACTATGCCACCTTCAATACTGTTATCTTCTTGTTCTGTATGATCACTTTGCTAGTACACATTCTGAACTTCCCCTAAGTATTGACAAAAAACACAAACCATACTCCCATTAATGAAATGAACGACCATGAGTCAAACACTAAGAATTTTTCAGAAACTAAAGAGCCCCATCATGGGTGGGAATCTCATGTTTCATGGCTTCCATAAGGAGTGTGTTCTCATCTATGATTATTTTGATCCCAACATAGTTTCCTAAAACCTTTTGATATCGGTCACATGGGTTGTAAAAAAAGTACAACACAACTTCTTTTTCCAAAAAATGGAACACCTGGCCCCAGAAAAGTCCCATATTCCCAAATAACTGTCATGACCTCATCATTCAAATACAGTATGGAAACAAGGAGTTAAACCAAGAAACAGAAGATCCATAACTCATAAGAAAGCTCAGTATCTTACTATATTCCCCCTCTTAATATAATTAATCTACTAATTTACCTTTCATGGGTGGTCAAGAAAAAAATGAGAATAATTTCATTCACTAATCAGGTTTGTAGGCCTTTAACACCCAAGTCTCATCCTTTAAGCATACATGATACCATAGAACCCTTACTATTGTAATTACTATCCTCAGATAAAATTACTCCTTTGGTTAAAAATATGAATAGGCCAATCCAAAATGGAAACATATAACAATAGATCCACCTATTCATACTACAAAGTTTGAAATGGATGTGATTGATACATAATTGCAGTGATACAAGGATGATGTATTTCATGGCTCTGTACCTCTTTGGTAATTGCAATCGATATCCTACTAGCCCAAATCTCTCTAGAATATCAGATTTCCTCACATATTGTGGGGAGTGTTTAACATGAATTATAATTTGTATATGTCACAACATCGATGATATACAAGAAAATACCAAATCCCCTACCTGAAACTCTAAATATCATCTATGGTGAACGATGTTATATTATTTTCATGATTTGTGGCATAAATAAATATCAAAATCAACGATACGTACTCTGAACACTACTACATGAGATGTGATTTGAGTAACGTTGCCTCACCTGCCTCTACCCATCACAACAGCTTTATTCATGGCCTAAAATACAAGTCCTCAGATGTTTCCATCTATATTGTCCCCATATAGTAATATTTTTAGAAGACATCAACTAGGGATATATTCCACTCCCATGAACCCCCAAAATCTATAAAACATGCTAGTAGCATGAACTATAGCACTAGAATCATTTAATCAAACTAGTCATCAGTTTGAGGGTGGTATTTCATTCTCAAAATAAAATATTTACCAAAATTCATGTAAAAATTCTTACACAAATTCATGCATACCTATCCTATACCATGGTCTGAGGAACCCTGTGATGTTTTACTATCTCATGAATATAGAATATTTAATGATCATCTACTAAAAATGTCACCATGATCATAAGGAAATGAGGAACCTTCATGTGCCTTTCCACAATAATCAAATATCATCACTAACTCAAGGCATCCCTGATAAACTAGTAATGAAATCCATTGCTATCCCAGACCACATCCACATAGGTATGAGTATCTACTATAAAAGCCTAGATTTTCACTGGTGTTATGCCTTCACCTATTGATAGATGGAACACATCATGAAAACCAATCTACCACTTTTTTCATCCCTAGCCACCAATATTGGTGACCTAAATCATGATACATCTTAGTAACATCGGTATTTAATATCCAATATCAGTCATAAAACACTCACATTAGTTCCATTCATATTTCCACTAGAACTGAAACATCACCATGAATATATAGAATATAATCCACACCCACAGTTCAATAAGAAAGAGGGTCCCCACCATCCACACTCTCTAATGGGACTTGGTCCTCAAAATTAGATAAATTTCTAATCCTCACACTGTCCAAAATAGTATTTTTCACAACAATAGAAAAAATAATTTCTTCCCTTAAAAATTAGACACCTAAAATTGAATATATGAAATAAAATACATAAGAATCCATTAACTATTGGCCTCCTAAGAAGCCTGCATCTGAGTCCTCCAAGATAGAGAATCTGCAAATGTATTTCTATTTCCAAGCATATATGAATTATCAAAATCAAAATACTATAGTCACTCAACTCACCTTCATTGCCTAAAATTCAAATACTGATGTTTAAATATAAACTTGAGTATATTTTTGTCCATGTACACCAAAATATTATATTCTCATTAATAACGTGTCCAACTATACAAATCATGAACATCTGGAGCTAACTAGACATCAATTTACAGGTAATTCCACTTTTGTGGAACTAGCTAATGAGAACCGTATTACACAAATCAACCTACTTTCATTAGAACTTATACTATGCCAATACATTATAAATCAAAATTCACATTTTATACCCTTCACGTACTAAAATGAATCAAGATTGGTATGGAATTTTTTCCCTTTCATCTTAGGAAAGGATTTCTCATAGGTATATGACCATAAAAACGTTACACCCCTCTTATTAAACCCAATAAGATTTTTTTATAATTGTGATATTTCAAGTATGAAACACATATAATATCTATATATCCCTAAGAAACACTATATCTAAAATACATTCATGGGATTCTCCCAGGAAATTATAGCTCCCAATTTGTCTAGGTCAACTGATACTCATGTTTCTGAGTTAATATAATACATGAGGTGAAACATATCCATCTAGATGTTTCACTTTGTGATCATAGCATATAATTGATTCTCTATCAGTGAATCCAAAATAATCTCAATATCTTTTTCATGTTTGTGTCGCTTGAGAGATTACACCAATGTATCATCCATAAATAACTCAAAAAATGAATCCAAATAGGTATATAAATATCGATTAATTAGTGAAATGATATCTACCTTTGAATTCATTAGACCTAACAAAAAACAAAATAATAACCCAGAAAGTAGTTTCTAAAAATATATATATGATTTATTTTTTTAGGTAGAACACATACCTTGTAATAAGATAACTTAAAATCTATTTTCAATAACTCCGAAGCTACCTAGAGTTGATAAAAAAAGGTCATATATCCACTGATAGGGAAACAAGTTCATATATGTCAACTGAATCTATTATTGTATATCCATGTATAGCCTACGGTAACCATATGCCCTTTCCAAAAAGGGCCAGTGATCCCTAATAATAATTACTAGGTCATTTAAATGTCCTTTCTTATAAGTCCTCTAACTACCTCTTGATCTCCTACAACACTTAACTAGACATACATTAAGGAAGAACATATACTGGTGAAGCTCCTTGGAATGTCTCGATGGATAAATTCACCTCTCTTTAAAAGAGGAAAACTATAAAATTTATCCAATAAAACATCTATGAAATGATCAACCACTAATGAAAAATCTACCTGAATCTTTACTTGCTCATCGACATATAAATAGAAATATAGGATGTCATCCCACCCAACCCACAATGCTCTAGTATAGCTCTCCCATCCTATAAATACCATTCACCTTTGTAAATATAATCTCCACCCTATGGTGATGTGAAGGTCACCCTTTACGATAACAGTAAACATAGTCATAAGAACAAAGTAGCTAGTCCGTTTCACTGATAAATTAAAACCCTATCATATCGACGTAAAAAAATCCACACAAAGTTACACACCCCAATAACAAGGTGTAATTACTATCCTAGGAATACACACTCTATTATGATACTTAAATGTGTATCCAAGTTTATAATTCAATAAAAAATATAAAAACAGGCCCAAAAATTTCCACAATATGTTTTGATATGAAACCATGAGATAAAACTGTATAAAAAAAGATAAGATTCTAGTACAGAGTCCACTATGATTGCACCTCTCACTGCTGACAGCCGAACACTCTTATCCTCTAGTGTAGGCTATACAGAATATATCTGACCTAAACACTAACCCTATAAAATAACAAATGTACATGTAATAGGCCCACTCTAGTGTTTAGGAATAACTACTTCCTTTCGGCCTCGACCAAGACCACTACCTCGACCTCAACAACCGATACTTGTCCAACTCCACACTAGTAGAATAAATGATTTTACCAATCAACAAAATCCATTAGTAAAGAAATATAGATTCTTCCTAGCATCTAAGTGATGGTGGATTCTCTAGGAATTTTGGGGTTTAATATGGAATATTCTATTTCACGGATGTTATAGAGGAGATGGACATGGGTTAAAGCGACCCCTATTTGGAGTTCCCTATAGACTACCTCAGGTTTGGCATAGCGAAGCCAAATGACGGTCGCTATAACTCAACTTTGTAAATATTTTAGAGACCTCCAAATAGAGGTCATGATTGATTTTTTAAACTTTTTTTAAAAAAATTTAAATAAATTAAAAAAACACTATATTTCAAAATAAAAAAAATATTTCAAAAATATCTAAAATCATGGGCACATAAATCTACTGATCCCATCATCTTCCAAAATCCACTCCTATCATCGAATATATCTGCATGAAAAAATATAATAAAAAATAATTACAAAGAAAAAACCCCATCTAATAATTGAGATATTATAACATATTAAAATTCAATATTATGACAACAGATCGAAGTTATTTGATTTTTAAATAATGTTAATAATTTGAAATAAAATTTTTAAAATATAAAATCAATTATTCTATCATTATAAGAAGACAGCATGTCTGATTGATATATCCTATACTTTCACACATCACTTATAATAATAAGTTGGTTCTCCTATAATTTCATGCCATTCTGAGGTCATTTTCTATGAAATTGAATGTTAAAGGCATTTTTTGGTGTTTTATGACCCGAAAAGTTTGTTTTCCATAACTACAGTCCAATAACACCTCCAATTGACATGGTCTATGCCCTACCATTTCATAATTCACTCCAATATTTTTATTGTCTGATTTCACGGCATTTTGAGGGCATTTGACTAGTTTTGACAACCTGATGCTCCATTATAAATGTTATCAAATCTCTTATAATCAAGGATTCAGTTGTACTACATTGACCACACATTCGAATGATTTGTTATCTCCTCATACATGCCAAAAATAATAATTATATTGTCTTCATATGATTTCAATTCATTCTGAGGCTGTATTATATAGATCTGACTGTCAAATGTTCGTTTTGGTGTATTATGACACAAGAATTTTGTTGTTTATAATGGGAGTCAAATGACACCTCTTCTTGATGTAACTTCTACCTAAACATTTCAAAAATCATGAAATAGTGGTTTTTGTCTAATTTAATGGCATTCCAGTGTAGTTTGGCTGGTTTGGACTACCCAACACCCCTTTTTAATGAGCATAGAACCTTTAAAAACCAAATAATCAGTTGTGCCGCACACACCGTACATCTAATTGACATGTCATCTCCTCATACAAGTCACAAAAATTAATTAGATAGTTTCATATGATTTCAACACATTCTAAGGATGTTTTCTATTGATTTGACAATAAAATGTCCCTTTTGGTGTTTCATGAGACCAAAATTGTGTTTTACATCACCAAGCTCAAACAAAACCTCCGATTGATGTACATTCTGCTAAAAAAATTAACAATTAATTCAACGGGTGTTTTATCTCGTTTCATGGATTTCTGAGGTTGTTTGGATAGTTGTGACCCCCCAACACACCTTTATAAAGGGTTCCAAACCCTTAAGAAACACATATAAAGTTGTAATATTTACACCACACATATTATTGATGTATCGTCTCCATGTACACATATCTAATAATCATTATATGGATTTCATGTGATTTTATGTCATTCCAATGACATTTACAATTGATCTGTTAATTAAATGTCCATTTTTCTATTTTTTGACACCAGAATTTTGTTTTCTATCACCACATTGAAACGACACCTCTGATTGACATACCATATGCTTGACTATTTAACTAGTCACTCCATGGTTGTTGTTGTATGATTTCCTGGCATTCTAAGGTCATTTGGCTAGTTGTAATCACCCGACACTCCTTTTTAACGGGTGCCAAACCCTTAAAAATCAAAAATTCAATCATACCACAAGGATCACACCTATGATTGACATTCTGTCTCATTGTACGTTTTACAAGATATAATTATAATTTTTCTAGTTATTTCCAGTCATTCTATGGTCATTTGTTATAGATCTAACCAGTAAATGTCTGTTTTGGTGTTATATGACACTATAATTTCATTTTCCATCACAGATGTCAAATGAAACCTCTGATTGACGTACCATATGTACAAACTTTTCTAAATTCAATCATCAGTTGTTTTCTTTTGATATGATGGCATTAAGAGGTCATTCGGCTGGTTTTGACCACCCGATACATCTTTTTAAAGGGTATCAAACCTTTAAAAACCACATATTCTATAATACCACACACACCACACAAATTATTGACATTTTCTCTCCTTTTACATGCCATTAATAATAATTAGACTATTTTCAATGATTTCGACACATTCTAAGGATTTTTTCGATGGATTTGACCGTTAAACATGATTTTTGGTGTTTTCTGACACTATAATCATGTTTTCCATCACCATAGTCAAATAAAACTAGTGATGGTTTTACTATATACTCTACCATTTCAGAATTAAATCCAAAATTTTTTTGTCTAATTTCATGGCATTTTAAGGTCAGTTGGTTGATTTTTACCACCCAACGCACCTTTTTAAAGGGTGTTGAACCCTTAAAAGACACATATTTAGTCATACCATGCTGACTGCACATCAAGTTAATGTGTCATCTCCTTTTACAAATCAAGAATAATTTATTTTCTGTTTACCTATGATTTAAAGTCATTCTGAGGGAATTATTGACGGATATGTACTTTAAATGACCGTTTAGGTGTTTTATGGCACTAGAATTGTGTTTTCCATCACCATGGACAAATGCCACCTCGGATTTATGTACCTTTTACTTGACCATTTAAATATTCACTCAACGATTGTTGTTGTCATATTTTATGGCATTATGAGGTTGTTCGGTTGGTTTTTACCACCCGACAGACCTTTTTAGAGGGCATCAAACCCCTAAGAACCCATATTCTGTGTACCGAGAACATTGCACGCCCGATTGAGATTTTTTCTTCTCATAAACATCATGAATAATAAGTAGCCATTTTTTCTATTATTTCAAGTCATTCTAAGAAAATTTTCTTTGGAGAAGACCAATAAATGTCTGTTTTGCTGTTTTATGACACCCAAATTGGGTTTTCATAACCACAATGAAATGAAACATCTGATTGACATGTTGTATAATCGAACATTTTATAATTCACTCCATGGTTGTTTTCGTCTAATTGCATGGAATTCTATGGTCATTGGGCTAGTTTTAACCTCCCTACACATGATTTTAAAGGGTGCCAACCCCTTAAAAACCACATATTCAGTGGTACTATGCACACTGCATGTTCTATTGACATATAGTCTCCTAATACATGTCAAGAATAATAATTAGACTGTTATCCTATGATTTTGAGTCATACATATGACATTTTCAATGGATCTAACCAATAAATGTCTGTTTTTTGGTATTTTTTCACAACAGAATTGTGTTTTCCATCAGTACGGTCAAACAACACCTCCGATTGATGTAACATCTACCCGATAATTTCAAGATTCACCCCGCAGTTATTGTTGTTTTATTTAATAATATTATAAAGTCATTTGGTTGGTTTTTACAACCCAAATATTGATTTTAATGAGCGTCAAACCATTTAAAACCACATAATCAGTCGTTCCACACAGACCACATGCCCGATTTATGTGTCGTCTCCATATACATGACACAAATAACTAATATACTATTTTCTGGTGTTTTCCATCATAGTGGTCAAATGAATCCTTTGTTTGATATAACTTCTACTTGACCATTTCAAAATTCACTTAGTGTTTTTTTTCTAATTTTATGGAATTTGTAAGTCACTCGGCTTGGTTTCACCACCAGATGCACATTTTTAAAGGGCCCCAAACTGTTAAAACCCACATATTCATTCATACCGTGCACACCATATTTCCGATTAACATGATTTCTCCTCATCCTCATAGAAATAATAATTAGATGGTTTTCATATTATTTCATCACATTCCAAGTATTTTTTCTATGGATTTGATAATTAATCATACTTTTTGGTATTTTATGACACTGAAGTTTTGTTTTCCATCACCATGGTAAAATGACACATCTAATTGATGTACCATATACTTGATAATTTGAAAATTAACTCCATGGATGTTTTCCTCTGATTTCATGGAATTATGAGGTTGTTTGGATATTTTTTACCATCAGACATAATTTTTAAAGGTTGTCAAACCCTTAAAATCCACTTATTTAGTCATATCTCATAGACTGCAAACCCAATTGATGTATCATCTCCTCACACATGTCATGGATAATAATTTGCGGGTTTCCAATTATTTAATGTCATTATATTTTATTTTACTTTGGATCATACCTAAAAACATCCATTTTGTTGTTTTTTGACACTGGAATTGAATTTTTCGTCATCGCGGTCGAACCACACCTCGGATTGACATCCCATCTCCTCAACTATTTCAAAATTGACTCATCGATTGTTGTCATATTATTTCATATATATGGGGAAGTTTATACTAGAAGTTCCAGTTTTTTTGGGGATATAGGCGGTCTTAATGGGTTGTTCAAAGGATGGATTCTGATGGACATGTGAAATAATTGGTTGTGTGTGATGTTTAGGCTATATCGTCATCTGGTTTTTAAAAGAACCAGTGAATTGCTTATGTTGGTTAGAATGGAAAGAGGCTTATTGGGTCTTGAGATTCAAGAAAAACCTATGATTTATGAGGGTTCATGTCCCAATAATCTGGGGTAATGTCAATCTTATATTAGAATTTTAGTAAGATTGATGGGACTTGGGATGATTTTGTGGATGAGGGGTTGGACGATGCAAACGATTCTCAAATAAAAATATTTGAAGTGGAGGACATTCTTGATCATATCATGGATGGTCAATCTAAATTTGAACATACTATGCATGATTAAACAAGATGTTAATGTGTACCAAACATGTGCTATGTGTAGGACCCTGGGACACCCTGAGAGGGGAGTGGTGAATCAAGGTGACAACTTTTTCATTTAATGTGATGGATCTTGTTCCCATGTTGGTAGGAACTTGTTAAACCTGTATGATAAATATAATCAGAAAGTAAACATTCACATTAAAATAGATGACATAGATCTTTTTACTTGGTTCACCACTATGGGCTACGTCCAAGGAGCATACACCGATAGATTTTTGGTCGTACCAAATTCCACTAAACTTCACTAGCTATGGATTACAAAGGTTTAGTCACAGTCACTCTATCCGAGGCTCACTGACTTTATAAAGGTTTAGGGATAGCTCACTGCATCCCACGGGTCACTCCCATTGACTCCCCCTGGCTCACTGACTTTGGTGAAGTCCCACATAGTTTATAGACATGAAGGTCTCTTCATATTCACTAATGAATACATCCTCTGTTGTATATAGATGCTCTGTTGAAGTCTAACTCTCACCCATAGACTAGTCTCACTTTGCACCGAAGGTATCGGGCAATCCTATAGATTTCATGCAGCTCCAAAAAGATCGGTGTGCTTCAACTACACCAGGCGCGCTTCTCCAAGTCGGCACACAAGTTTCAAATCCGGCTCACAAGTCCACCTCAACCACTTGCATGACTCTCACTTCTTCGACACCAAACTTGCGTGAATCACACCCTTTTATTCCTAAATCAATTTTGGTGCGCAAATATGAACTGTAAAACTTTGTTAAATACTTGGGAACAAGTGTCACCAAACCACCTGCGCGACACCTCCTTCACCAACTCCAAACTTGGGCGACTCAACCCCTTTCTCACCCAAAACACCTTGGACGTACAACAAAAAACTATCATGCAACTTCAACTTGCGTGACCCCCCACCACTTGCACGACCAGAACACATGCGCGATGTGAGCTCTGATTTTCTCTAAGTCTGAACTTCATACTGAATGAGGTGGGGTAAACCTCTATTTATAGGCATTTGTATACCCTACGCGACGATGCACATGTCTTACCTCGGAACACAAGTTTCTGCGTGCATGTCACTTGTGTGACCAAACATAAAACTTGGGTGACCTTCTCCCTTTGAAATATTTTCATGTTCCGATCTTGAAAATCAAAAGGTGCGCAGGTTTAATCTCCTTCATGTCAATGGCGCACAAGTCTCTTTTCCAAAAACCACTTTTCCCCATTTGTTTATTTTCAGGCCCATAAATTTGGCAAACACTGGAAAACAGTGCCACCTTCAATACTGTTATCTGCTTGTTCTATATGATCACTTTGCTAGTACACATTCTGAACTTCCCCTAAGGATTGACCAAAAACACAAACCATACTCCAATTAATGCAAGAACGACCATGGTTCAAAAACTAAGCATCTGTCAAAAACTGAAGAGCCCCATCATGGGTGGGAACCTCAAGTTTCATCGCTTCCATAAGGTGTGTGGCCTCATGTATGATTATTTCGATCCCAACATAGTTTTCTGAAACCTTTTGATATTGGTCACATGGGTTGTAAAAAAAGTACAACAGAACTTCTTTTTTCCAAAAAATGGAACACTTGGCTCCAGAAAAGTATTATATGCCCAAATAACTATCATGACCTCATCATTCAAATACACTATGGAAAATGTAGTTATACCAAGAAACAGAAGATCCATACCTCAATAGAAAACTCCATATCTTACTATATTCCCCCTCTTAATACAATTAATCTACTAATTTTCCTTCCATGGGTGGTCAAGAATAAAATGAGAATAACTACATTCATTGATCAGGTTTGTAGGCCTCTAACTCCAAAGTCTCATCCTTTAAGAAGGCATCCTACCATAGAACCCTTATTATTGTAATTACCAGCCTCAAATAAAATTACTCCTCTGGTTAAAAATAAGAATAGGCCAATCCAAAATGGAAACATATAACTATAGATCCACCAATTCCTGTTACAAAGTTGGAGATGGATCTGATTGATACATAATTGCAGTGATACAAGGAAGATGTCTTTCATGGATCTGCACCTCATAGGTAATTGAAATCAATATCCTACTATCCCAAATCTCTCTAGAATCTCAGATGTCCCCACATATTGTGGGGAATGTTTAACAAGACTTCTAATCTGTATATGTCACTACATAGATGATATAAAAAAAATACCAAATCCCCTACCTCAAACTCTAAATATCATCGATGGTGATCGATGCGATATTATTTTCTTGATTTGTGGTATACATAAATTTCAAAATCAACTAGACGTAATCTGAACACTACTGTATGAGATAAGGTTATAGTAACACTGCCTCACCAGCCTCTACCCATCACAACGGCTTTCTTCATGGCCTAAAGTACAAATCCTCATATGTTTCCATCTATATTGTCTCCACATAGTTATATTTTTAGAATACATCAACTAGGGATATATTCCACTCCCATAAACCCCCAAAATCTATAAAACATGCTAGTAGCATGAACTATAGCACTAGAATCATGTAATCAAACTAGTCATTAGTTTGGGGGTGGTATTTCATTCTCAGAATAAACTATTTACCAAATTCTAGGTAAATAATCTTACACAAATTCAAACATACCTATCCTATACCATGGTCCAAGGAACCCCGTGATGTTTTACTATCTCATAAATATAGAATATTTAATGATCATCTACTAAGAAGTTCTTCGTGATCATAAGGAAATGAGGAACCTTCATGAGCCTTTCCAAAACTATCACATAGAATCACTAACTCAATGCAACCCTAATAAACTAGTAACTAAATCCATCGCTATCCCATACCACATCCACATAGGTATGGGTAACTACTATAAGAGACTAAATTTTCACTTGTGTTATACCATCACCTATTGATAGATGGAACACATCATGAAAACCCATCTACCTCTTATTTCATCCCTATCCACCAATATTGGTGACCTAAATCATGATACGTCTTAGTAACGTCGATATTTAATAACCAAAATTAGTCATAAAACACTCACATTAGTTCCATTCATATGTCCACTAGAACCCAAACATCACCATGCATATATAGAATATAATCCTCACCCACAGTCCAATAAGAAAGAGGGTCCCCACCTTCCACACTCTCTAATGGGACTTGGTCCTCAAAATTAGATAAATGTCTAATCCTCACACTATCCAAAATAGTACTTGTCCCAACTATAGAAGAAATAATTTCATCCCATAAAAATTAGACACCTCCAAGTGAATATTTGAAATAAAATATATAAGAATCCATTGACTATTGGCCTCCTAAGAATCCCGCATCTGAGTCCTCCGACATAGAGCATCTGAAAATGTATTTCACTTTCCAAGTGTATATGAAATATCAAAATCAAAATACTAGTCACTCAACTCACCTTCTTTGCCTCAAATTCAAATAATAATGTGTAAATAAAAACATGATTATTTGTTTGTCCATGTACACAAAAATATTATTTTCTAGTTAATAACGTGCCCAACTATACAAATCATGAACATCTAGAGCAAACTAGACAGCCAATTCTAAGTAATTCCACTTTTGTGGCACCAACTGATGAGAACCATATTACACAAATATTCCTACTTTCATTAGAACTTATACTAATGCAATACTTTATAAATCACAATTCACATTTTATCTCCTTTATGTACTATAATGAATCAAGACTGGTATGGAATTTTGTTCCCTTTCACCTTATGAAAGGCTTTCTCATAGGTATATGAACATAAAAACATTACACCCTTCTTATTAAACCCTATATGATTTTTTTATAAGTGTGATATTTCAACTATGAAATAAACATAATATCTATCTATCCCAAAGAAACTCTATATCTCAAATACATTCATGGGATTCTCCTAGGAAATTCTAGCTCCTAATTTGTCTAGGTCAACTTATACACATGTTTCTTAGTTAATATAATCCACGAGGTGAAACATATCAATATAGATGTTTAACTTTGTGATCATAGCATATAATTGATTTTGTATCAGTGAATCTAAGATAATCTCAATATCTTTTTCATGTTTGTGTCACTTGATAGATTACACCAAAGTATCATCCATAAATAACACAAAAAATGAATCCATATAGGTATATAAATATCGATTAATTAGTGAAATGATATCTACCTTTGTATTCATTAGACCAAATAAATAACAAAATACTAACCCAGAAAGTAGTTTCTGCAAAAATATATGTGATGTATGTATGTAGGTAGAACACATACCTTGTAATAAACTGACCTAAAATCTATTTTCAATAACTCTGAAGCTCCCCAGAGCTGATAAAAAAGGTCATATATCCACAGAAAGGGAAACATGTTTGTATATGTCAACTGAATCTGTTATTGTATATCCATGCATAGCATACAGTAACCATATGCCTTTTCCAAAAAGGGCCAGTGATCCCTAAGAATAATTACTAGGTCATTTAAATGACAATTCTTATATATTCTCTACCTACATCTTGATCTCCTACAACACTTAACTAGACATACATTAAGGAATAATGTATACTGGAGAAGCTCCTTGGATTACCCCGATGGATAAATTCACCTCTCATTAAAAGAGGGAAACTATAAAATTTATCCAATAAAACATCTCTTAAATGATCAACCACTAAGGAAAAATATACATGAATCTTTACGTGCTCATCGATATATAAATAGAAATAAAGGATGTCATCCCACCCAACCCACAATGCTCTAGTATAGCTCTCCCATCCTAGAAATCCCATTCACCTTTGTAAATATAATCTATTCCCTATGGTGAAGTGAAGTCACCCCCTACGATAACAGTAAACATAGTCTTATGAACAATCTAGCTAGTCTATTTCAGCGATAAATTAAAACCCTATCATATCGACGTAAAAAAATTCCATACAAAGTTACACACCCCAATACCAAGGTGTATTTATTTTCCTTGGAATACACCCTCTATTATGATCCTTTAAAGTGTATCCATGGTTATAATTCGATACAAAAAATAAAAATAGGACCAAAAATTTCCACAATAGGTTTTGATTTGAAACTATGTGATGGAACTGTATCAAAAAAGATAAGATTCTAATATAGAGTCCACTATGATTACACCTCTCACTGCTGACAGCCGAACACTCTTATCCTCTACTCTAGGCTATACAAAATATATCTGACCTAAACCCTAACCCTATAAAAAATTTACATGTATTAGGCCCACTCTAGTGTTTAGGAATAACAACTTCCTTTCTACCTCGACCAAGACCACTACCTCGACCTGAACAACCAATACTTTTCCAACTCCACACTAGTAGAATAAATGATTTTACCAATCAAAAAAATCCATCAGATAAGGGATATAGAGTCTTCCAAGAATCCACCTTATCATGGATTCTCTTGGAATGATGCTGTTTAATATGGAATCTTCTATTTCGTGGATGCTATAGAGGAGATAGACATGGGTTATAGCGACCACCATTTGGAGGTCACTATAGACTACCTCAGGTTCGGCATAACGAAGCCAAATGATGGTCGCTATAACTGAAGCATGTAAATCTTATAGAGACCTCTAAATAGAGGCCGTGATTGATTTTTAAACATTTTTTTAAAATCAAAAAAATTAAAAAAAACACTATATTTCAAAATACAAAAAAAATATTTCCAAAATATCTAAAATCATGGACAGATAAATCTACTCATCCCATCATCTTCCAAAATACACTCCCTTCATCGAATATATCTGCATGAAAAAATATAATTAAAAAATAATTACAAAGAAAAAAAATGCTAACTAATAATTGAGATATTATAACATATTCAAATTCAATATTATCACAATTGATCAAAGTTATTTGATTTTGAAATAATGTTAATAATTTGATATAAAAGTTTTAAAATTTAAACTCAATTATTCTATCATTATAATAAGACAAAATGTATGATTGATATATCCTCTACTTTCACACATCACTTATAATAATAAGTTGGTTTTCCTATGATTTCATGTCATTCTGAAGTCATTTTTTATGAAATTTAATGTTAAAGGCATGTTTTTGTGTTTTATGACCCGAAAAGTTTGTTTTCCATAACTATAGTCCAAAAACACCTGTAATTGACATGGTGTATGCCATACCATTTCATAATTCACTACAATATTGTTATTGTCTGATTTCACGGCATTTTGAGGGCATTCGACTAGTTTTGACCACCTGATACTCCATTATATATGTTATCATATCTCATAAAATAAAGGATTCAGTCGTACCACATTGAACAAACATTCGAATGATTTGTTGTCTCCTCATATATGCCAAAAATAATAATTATACTATCTTCATATGATTTCAATTCATTCTGAGGTTGTATTCTATAGATCTGACTGTCAAATGTCCGTTTTGGTGTTTTATGACACAAGAATTTTGTTTTCTATAATGGCGGTCAAATGACACCTCTACTTGACATACCTTCTACCTGACCATTTCAAAAATCATCAAATAGTTGTTTTTGTCTAATTTGAGGGAATTTCGGGGTAGTTTGGCTGGTTTGGACAACCCAAAACCCCTTTTAAATGAGGATAAAACATTTAAAAACCAAATAATCAGTTGTACCACACACACCGTACAACCGATTGACATTTCATCTCCTCATACAAGTCACATAAAATAATTAGACAGTTTCTTATGATTTCGACATATTCTAAGGATGTTTTCTATTGATTTGACCATAAAATGTCCCTTTTGGTTTTTTATGTCACCAGAATTGTGTTTTATATCACTAAGGTCAAACAAAACCTCTGATTGATGTATTGTGTGCTAAAAAATTTCACAATTAACTCAACGGTTTTTTATCTGGTTTCATGGATTTCTGAGGTTGTTTGCATAGTTTTGAACACCCTACACAACTTTATAAAGGGTTCCAAACCCTTAAGTAACACATATACAGTCGTACTATTCACACCACACATATTATTGATGTATCGTCACCACGAACACATCTTTAATAATAATTATATGAATTTCTTGTAATTTTAAGTCATTCTGACGACATTTACTATTAATCTGTCAATTAAATGACCATTTTTCTATTTTATGACACCGGAATTGTGTTTTCTATCACCACATTCAAATGAAACCTCTGATTGAAAAACCTTACAATTGATGATTTAACCATTCACTCCATGGTTGTTGTTTTTTGATTTCATGTAATTCTAAGGACATTTGGCTTGTTGCAATCACCCGAAACTCCTTTTTAACGGGTGCCAAACCCTTAAAAACCACATCTTCAATCATACCATAATGATCACACATATGATTGACATTCTGTCTCATCATACACTTTATTAGTTATAATGATAATGTTTTCCAGTTTTTTCAAGTCATTTTGAGGTCATTTGTTATATATCTAACGAGTAAATGTCTGTTTTGGAGTTATATGACACTATAATTTCATTTTCCGTCACATATGTCAAATGAAACCTCCAATTGATGTACCATATGCATGAACATTTCTAAATTCAATCAACAGTTGTTTTCCTCTGATATGATGGCATTAAGAGGGCATTTGGCTAGTTTTGACCACCCAATACATCTTTTTAATGGGTATCAAACCATTAAAAATCATATATTCTATCGTACCACACACACCACACATATTATTGACATTTTCTCTACTCATAAAGGCCACTAATAATAATTAGACTATTTTTCAATGATTTCGATACATTCTGAGGATTTTTTCAATGGATTTGACCATTAAACATGCTTTTGGTGTTTTGTGACACCATAATCATGTTTTCCATCACCACTGTCAAATAAAACTGTTGATTGTTGTAATATATACTCTACCATTTCAAAATTAAATCCAAAACTATTTTTGTCTGATTTCATGGCATTTTAAGGTCATTTGGTTGATTTTGACCACCCAATGCACATTTTTAAAGGGTGTCGAACCCTTAAAAGCCACATATTTAGTCATACCATGTTGACCGCACATCAAGTTAATGTGTCTTCTCCTTTTAAAAATCATGAATAATATTTTTTCTGTTTACCTATGATTTAAAGTCATTATGAGGGCATTATTGATGTATATGTGCTTTAAATAACCATTTAGGTGTTTTATGGCACCAGAATTGCGTTTTCCGTCACCACGGAAAAACGCCACCTCTAATTGATGTACCTTTTACTTAACCATTTCAATATTCACTCCATGATTTTTGTCGTCATATTTAATGGAATTATGAGGTTGTTTGGTTGGTTTTTACCACCCGACAACCTTTTTAAAGGGTGTCAAACCCCTAAAAACCCATATTCTGTGTACCGAGCACATTGCACACCCGATTGAGATTTTTTCTTCTCACACACATCATGAATAATAATTAGATAGTTTTTCTATTATTCCAAGTAATTCTAAGAAAACTTTCTTTGGATTATACCAATAAATGTTTGTTTTTCTGTTTTGTGACACCCAAATTGGGTTTTCATCACCGCAATCAAATGAAACCTTTGATTGACATGTTGTATACTCAACCATTTTACAATTCACTCCATGGTTGTTTTCGTCTAATTTCATGGCATTCTGAGGTCGTTGTGCTAGTTTTAACCACCGTAAAAATTATTTTAAAGGGTGTCAACCCCTTAAAAACCACAGATTTAGTGGTACTATGAACACTGCATGTTGGATTGACATATCATCTTCTAATACATGTCAAGATTAATAATTAGACAGTTATACTATGATTTCAAGTCATACATATGACATTTTCAATGGATCTAAATATAAAATGTCTATTTTCTGGTGTTTTTTTCAGAACAGAATTGTGTTTTCCATCAATACGGTCAAACAACACCTCTGATTGATGTAACATCTACCGGATCATTTCATGATTCAATCTATAGATGTTGTTGTTTGATTTAATAAAATTCTTAAGTTGTTCGGTTCATTTTTACAACCCAAAGATCCATTTTAATGATCATCAAACCATTTAAAACCACACAATAAGTCGTACCACACAGACCACATGCCCGATTTATGTGTCCTCTCCACATACATGACATAAATAATTAATAGACTATTTTCATGTGAATTCATTTAATTAGAAGGTTTTTTATATGGATATGACCATTAACACTCCATTTTTTAATTTTATGAAACTAGAATTGTGTTTTCCATCATGGTGGTCAAATGAATCCTCTCTTTAATATAACTTCTACCTGACCATTTCAAAATTCACTTTGTGGTTTTTTTAATTTTATTGATCTTTTAAGTCACTCGGCTTGGATTCACCACAAGATGCACATTTTTAAAGGGCCTCAAACTATTAAAAACCACATATTTAATCGTACTGTACACACCGTATTTCCGATTAACAACATTTCTACTCATCCACGTAGAAATAATAATTAGATGGGTTTCATATTATTTCAACACATTCCATGTATTTTTTCAATAGATTTGATAATTAATCATACTTTTTGGTATTTTATGACACTGAATTGGTTTTTTCCATCACCATGTTAAAATGACACATCTAATTGACGTACCATATACTTGAACATTTTAAAATTTACTCCATGGATGTTTTACACTGATTTCATGGAATTATGAGGTTGTTCAGATATTTTTTACCATCAAAAACAATTTTTAAAGGTTGTCAAACCCTTAAAATCAACTTATTTAGTCATACCGCAAAGACCGAAAATCTGATTGATGTGTCATCGCCTCACACATGTCACGAATAATAATTTGTGGGTTTTGTAATTATTTAATGTCATAATATGATATTTTACTTTGTATATTACATAAAAACATCCATTTTGTTGTTTTTTGACACTGGAATTGAATTTTTCATCACTACGGTCGAACCACACCTCCGATTGACATCCCATCTCTTCAACTATTTAATAATTCACTCCTCGATTGTTGCCATATTATTTCATGTATATGTGGATGTTTATAATAGAAGTTCACATTTTTGGGGGATATAGGCAGTCTTAATGGGTTGTTCAGAGGATGGATTCTGATTGACACGTGAATGAATTGGTTGTGTGTGATGTTTAGGCAATATCGTCATCTGGTTTTCTAAAGAACCAGTGTATTGATTATTTTGGTTAGAATGCGAAGAGGCTTATTGGGTCTTGGTATTCAAGAACAACCTATTCTTGATGAGGCTTCATGTCCCAATAATTTGGGGAAACATCAATCTTATCATATAATGTTAGTAAGATTGATGGGACTTGGGATGATTTTGTGAATGAGGGGTTGGATGATGCAAGTGATTATCCAATAAAAATATTTGAAGTGGAGGACATTCTTGATCATATCTTGGATGGTCAATCTAAATTTAAACATACTATGCATGATGTGTTATTTAATATATAATGATTTAAAATCAATTAAACAATAAAATAATGAATTAATTTAATATAATTAAATCAATAAAACACATAGGTGTAAATATAACTAATTTTTTGGGAATAGTTAACAATACCAAATTCTTGTATGATATTATAAAGGTATGGTAAATAACCTCATGCAGGAGGCTCATCCTCATTGGGATCACCAATCTCACTGCAATGACCACTAGCTATATTAAGATCCTAAAATATATATAAATATTATGAATATTAAACATATCAATAAAATTAAATATGATTATGGATTGTTTTCGTTTTTACCTGTGGAACCACTTTTCTACCATCAATAGGATGTTTCGTAGTCACTTCATCGATACATGCTGACATCTGTGATAATATCTCTTCATACACAGCATGTAAATGGTGAAAAAACTCTTCTATATTTTATTGCATAGCCTATATGGAAGCTTCTGTCTCAGTCTGTTTGTGCATCCCTTTATCTCTTCATGCACCCATCGCCTCTCCAATAGCAACTGCATGTATTAGTACACCACTTCCATTAGTCAAATAATAACCATGACATTCACTCCCTATGACACACTGAAATATCTCATCTCAACACACAATACAGTGACATTCCACTCTGGAAATTATATAAACTAGGAGATAAATTTATACTGTCGTATATACATAATGAATTAATGAAAAAATTTGAATAATTTCAATGAAATAAAAATAGATTTGTTACTAAATAATTTTCTTACTATAACACTGACAACACCTGGATCATCCACCCCATGAGTCCTCATCCATATTGCCATCTGATCGGTCAGCTCATCTCATTGGTTTAGCTATAATAAAGTGGTCCACCAAATACATATTTATATTCATGTTATACTGCAATATTTTCAATATATTATTGAATACTATATTCTAAACATACATCATGTTTGAGTTGTAACAGATGTTGAGTACCATGTTTGGAATGTGTGTCCAAGATCGCCTAATTAGATGAATAATGAGAAGGAATACTTTACATTCAGTTTATTAGGTTAAAATACATATTAAATATTATTTCTTTATATATTAAATGTAATAATTTTTACTATCATCACATCAATTGACCAAAAAGAAAATGAATCCTACAAGTATATGGGAAGAATGCCTAGAGGGGCTCACGATGGAATGTCTCGCACACCTGAAAATTGTATCAATTGATCTATCTTCACCATTACCTTATAATCCTCTAATAATTTATTTCATTTGTTGACACATAATACCTAAAACTCATCTATATAGGATTTCAAATTATCCGGTTAAAAAAATAGTCAGTAGCTACGATAATAATAAAAATAATATGATGAAAAATTTAATATTGAATTTACCCAAACCTACCTCCATAATATTTCAACTATATCTAAAGGGAAATAAGTCCAATCATTTGTCGATAGAGGGACTATGTGTCGACCTCAAATTATATACCCAAACTATCGAATCAATGTAGTTCGACCATATCCAAATGAATATAATGTTTCATGTAATAACACATCCAATCAGGCTACAATGTTCCAGGATCAAACCGCTCTACCTAGACCCCTTTATAGGCTGGAAGATGCACCAGATCCTCATAAACTGTATAGTCTTGTGTTTTATAAATAGGATTAAATTAAAAAATATTTTAGTTTTTTTGTTAATTGATGGGTCGTTTTTCTAAAAGCAAGCTCTAGAACATTATTTTGAGTGTTGGAACACTGTTTGGACTTGTTTTCAAACATTGGTGAAAACCGGATAATTTTTACGGGTGTCCTGATAAGTCTCGGGAGAACCAGATCTGAAAAGGTCAATTTTAAAGGATCTGCATGGTATGTGCACGATTGTGGTCCAATCTGTGCAGCTCACCCATCTTAATATTTTTTTTATTTTAATTTAATGATAGTAATTGGGGGGCTTCTGTTTATATAGAATAATGGGTTAATAATAATAATTTCATTGTTATTATTATTATGTCATAAATTATTTTGTTGTTTAAATATTATAATTTTATGATTAATGGGGTGTAAGATTTTAATGAAGTAAATGTGGCCTTAGGGTATCTTAAAAAAATGTTTCTAAAGTAGAAGATTCTGATTTAATGATGAATCATTTAATTAAATAAGGAGTTTCAAAATTAATAATGAATCATTTTTATTTAATAGAGGTGTTGGGTTTTATCTGAAGTTCAATAATAATAATAATGAGATTATTATTGTTATGGTTTTATGATTATAATAATTATTACAAATTATGGTTATTATTATTATTATGAATAATAATAATAATGGATTTTAGTGTTTTTTAATTAAATCAAAGGTAAAGGGAGATTTTATTAATTGTTGTGAAATAGTGGTTTAATTTAATTTAGTTGAGTTAAACATTATTATAATTAAATTAAATGTAGTGCGTATTTTTTGGGTTTATCAATGAAGTGTTTTATATGATGATAATAATAATGATAATTATTATTATGGACTTATTATATATCTAATTTGATGTAAAATGAATTTTACTAATTGAGTTTTTTGGGGATTCATTTAATTAAATTAAAGGTCAATATAAATTTAATTATTCACTGTGAAGGGGAGGTTTAATTAAAATAATTTGTGTTGAAAGAATTAATTATCTAACGATGATTTGGTGTTTTTAATTTAAATAAATTGTGTTGAGTGAATTTAATTAAATAACAGAAAGTGGGGAATTTATTTAATTAATTTTTTTAATGAATTTTGTTAACTAATGTATTAATGAAGAGTTGGTGGTTATCATCAAATAGTAATATTAAAAGACATGTAAATAAGGGGTTGGGTGAAACAAAGAGGGGTAATATTAAATGGTAATAATAAATTAGGAATAAATGTGGAGTTGAGTTTAATTTAATTAAATTCAAGGTAATGATACATTTAATTAATTAATGAAAAATAGAGGATTTATATAATTAAATTCAGGGTTTATTTGAATTTAAAATTGCTTGGGGATCACTTTAAATGTAGATATTATGCTGTAAAGGGTTAGTCAAATCGTGCGGGTCAACTACGTGGTTACCCAGTTTTTAAAATATGTTTTTATTTAATTTAAATAAAATAAATATTTAATAATAATAAGGATGTTATTATTATTATTATGTTTATTTAATTAAATAAATGTTACATGAATTTAATTGGACGACTAATGGGGGATTCCATAATTAATTAGGAAATATTTATTTAAATGTAAATTAATGAAGAAACATTATGTTAAATGAGAATAATAAATTTTATTATTATTATATTACAAATATCAGTTCAATAGGTGTTAACAAATTGATGGCAAGAGAATGAAGTAGGAGGCGCATTGTAGGAGCATCGACATGCACCAGGCCCCTACCCCTAATGAGGAGTACTACACCCCTTGTCGGATCCTCTTCGCGCACTCAAATCTACTCGATGCCTTCAGAAATCATGTATGCCTCATCAATGGTTGGGCAATGGGATCCCCTAGACTAGTTGGTCTGTTTTCTGACTACTCCCACCAAGGGAGAAGCAATTAGGCTCAGTTTCAGTTCATCTCAACCATTTTGATGTGTGTGTTGGGCCCCACTACAATATTTATGTGTTTTGGTTATTGGTATGTACGTGTGACTCATTCCAATTGCAACAGGTTGCTTCCATGTAAATCAGAGAAGTTTGTTTCCAATCTGGTTCCACCCCAAGGTAGGGTCCGTTTTCCAACTCCTAAATTTTATAAATGCATTAATAAATATCTTACCCTACTTTTATTATAAATTAATTCCTTGAATTGAATTATTTATATTGAATTCCTCTTAATTTGAATTTATATTTTTTAAAGAATTAAAATTTTAATGTCATAAGTGATTTTTGTGATAAGTAATATCATGTTTTTTAATAAAACCCCTCAATTGAGGTGTGCTTCCTTTAAAACAACATTTGGTGGTAGTGTTATATCATGATTTCTGGTGGTTTGATATTTCCATATACATCTATGTTAGTGCTAATATATGACGGGTTGATTCCATAAAGTGTATATTTGATTGTTGAATTAATCTTCAGATGATGGGGATATTGAATAGTGTGAATTAATTATTGAATTTATTAAGGGATATTGACCTTGTTGAACCAAGTTAATTTATTGTGAATTAATTAAATGGAAATGATGTGATGAATTAAATAGGGATATTTGACATTTATAATGAGACAATTAAATGGGGGAAATTAATAATGTGATGTGATTAGTTTTTTAGATTAATTAATTGAAGAATTTATTATTGGTAATGTGAACTTAGTTAATTTCTTCGTTGACTAATGGATTTGGTATATTTAACTAATTAATTGGATTTGTAAGGGAATAATGATAATTGTTGGTGAATTAGTTATCATTTTTTAATTTAAGGAATTTGGATTATTAAACACTGAGTTAATTAACTAGTTTACATGCTTGTGGTTAAGAATAATTAATTAACAATTAATTGACATGTTGAATGGTTAATTATATGTAGAATTATTTGGCGGGAGATTTATGTTGTTAATTAGTTGTTGAATTAATTAAAGGATTTGATTAATTAATGTATGAGTTAATTAATGGATGATTTTGGGGTGTTAGACATGGCATTCCACACCAATGATAAATATATATTTATGATTGATAAACTATTTGGGAGATAGGGACTGATGCTTGATATAATCATGGGATTCTAGACAAGGTGTTCTATACCCAACATTCATGTAAATATTCTTTTATAGGATTGAGACAGATGGTCCAAATACCCATGGGTTGTGAGATAAGGACCAATGCTCCAAATACTCATGAGGGTGATGGAAATGATGTTTTTCACCCATTAATAAAAAATGGACTGTGGGTATAATTGTTTTTACATAAATAGAATTAAATGGTTAATGAAATACAATGTTATGTAAGGAATTGTGAATAGAATATGGGAAATGATTCAGACCCCAACACGAGCAAGGAAAGTATTGAGATACATATGTCTAAGGGAACCCAAGGATTTATATGGTTAAACAATGAATATAAATTAATGTGTTAAACATGTTATTTATACAATATATATTTATAGTTATTGTTCATACTCTTACTTATAGCTACAAGCCAATGTAGGTATCATCATCAGGTGTCCCTTAAGAACCTGGATGGGTTGTAGTTTATTTATTCAATTCAATTGATACTTTGTTATACTTGCACACTATTTATATTTATCTTTTCGGATTGGGTTAATCACCGATAGTTCCAGCCAACAGAGATGTATATATAACACCCTAATCAGGCCACCATTTCACTGGGGTACCCGAGTAGGCCTTTATTGTTTGTAGGACTATGGACCTATGACCGTTCATGTTACTCAATGTTAATACATGTAGATACAAGAATAGGACTGAGCTAGAGCTCATGATGCTTATGGAGTTATCCCTAGGGGCATGAGTCTTTTCATTATTTCTGTGTTGAAATGTTAAGCATGTTATTTTGTTTACTAAATTCCATTTTGTATCATTAACATGTCATGCATGCATCTACTGTATAAACTGGCATTTTCCACTTCTGTTATTGTTTAATATAAATCTTCATTCCACTTATTTTTCATTTATTAGACTGCTTCCTCTATTTATATCATTATTATATTATTGCACATTGATATGAGGTTATAGTCTCTCCAATAACTATCCATAGACCCTCACTTCTAGTTGGTAGACTCTAGAGTATGGGGAGACACGCTTGATGTCATGTGGTGACTGTTCCGACCCCTGGTTCATGGTTGGACATGGTTTGGAAATTATAAAGTTGTATATGGGGATTCTTTTCCTTTGTCTTTTTATTTTTGTGTTGGTAGACAAGAGACTAGGAATTTTTCGGTGCTTGAGTTAATAGTTGTGGCTAGGATTGATCATCCCACATATAGGAAATGACCAATAGGATAGGGATGGGAATTGATGTTCACATTCTTCATGGTTACAATTGATATTATTTCACCTTGTGTGACTAATATATTTTCAGCTGCTTTTTGATTTTGATAATTTTTAAATTTTTCTTTAGCCTAATATGGCAAGGCAGTTTCACACATGCATCATCTTATGCACATAGAGATACACATTCTAGGCATATAACATGACATATAGTTTCATTTGAAGTATGCCTAATAATTTGGATTATGTGCCTTGGGTGTAATTCCATGTTCTAATCTTCTTTAGCATGCCACTGTATATAGCATGTTTTGGTGATATATTTAACATGATTGAGTGATAATATTCCATACTAACTCTGTTATTATTATATTTTGTTATTTTGGAATGATTATATTTTATATCACAATGTTGGGTTATTTATTATGATAAAATGCGAGATATATTTTTATGTGTGAAAGGGTAGTTAAAGTAAAAATATTAAATGAATGTTGATAGTGATAATTGTTAGCCAAATTCTAGCTATAAGGTGTATAGGAACCTTATCGATTGGTAGATATCCACCCATATGTTTGAACATTTTATAACCATAGTATATTTGAAATGGTTGTAAAAGTAGAAATGATGATTTTTGATTGAAATGGACAGTCATTGGGTTGAATTTTAATGAAACCAGATTTGATAAATGGAACACTCAAAGGTCTCCTTTTAAAAAAAAGTAATTTTGATTCTTAATTACATATTTTTATTTGGATAACATTATATGTGAATTTATTAATGAGGATATTTGTTATAGCATTTTTTTTTGTGGGGTGTTGATTGAAGAACAAGTGAAATGTTGTAAAAAAGTACTTGTTTATTTGTAGAAATTCATTCAAATGTTAAATGATATAAATAACTTAATTAAAATGGAGAAAATGAAAAATGGGATTTTAATCTTCTTGATTTCGGTTTTTTGTGACCAAGAGAGAGGGTTTTTGTTTATGTTTCTTATGGGGATAACCCATGGTAGGTTTTCCCTTAGAATGTTTTGTGAGTTAAGGTAAGTCCCTCCCACTACTCAAGATGACATTTGTGGACTCATGTGTTTTGACAAGAAGATAGATTTATGTTACTGCTTTTATGATCAATGTTTTTCATGGTGATCATGTTTCGAGGAATATCACACGAATGCATTAAGGTGTTCTGATATAGCATGATAGAAAGTGGTTGATCTTTTATTTTGACATCATGGAAAATATTAAGCTGGGTCGTGATGCACTGGTAAATTTTTAATGAACATGAATAATATTGATGATATAGGAATTGAGGTTTGGTAGATGATGTGTTGGATGGAGATGCTATTTTTTGTGTGTGTAAAGAGTCCACTGGTTATAGTAAAACTAATCTTTTAGAGACCTGGGTTTTCTCTTAGTGTGCTCTTTTGAAGGAGACGATCATGTCCCCTATCATGACCTTGTCATGGAGACACTAAGACTGTGTCAGTCATACGTCATACTAAAGTTCTAAATGTGGTTGATCTTGATGAGTGGTTGTTATCTGGGTTGTACGTGGGATTTTTGGTTTCTTTGGGATCATCCTTCATTCATGTTGGGGCATGTTAGTTGTTTTTTAAATAACCTTATGATGGATTGACTTGCGAGTGTCACCAGATGTTAGGTAAGGACTTGAGTATACAAGTAGATGGTGATGTAATAATTTTAAAAGGCATGTCACCAGATTAAGGGTGAGTGTGGGTTTTGGGACTGAAATTTCTTTCCAGGAAATCATTTCAAACAAGTTTTTGTTTCTCGATCGAGATTTAAACTTTTTCTGCAATGAGGTCTCTATAATGGTCTCAAATGTAAGGAATTTTTCAGTGAGCTTTGGCTAGTGATTTAAAGAACTATGTGTTTAGACTTATGTTGTGGTTCGTAGAGCATTCAGGGTTTGTAAAAAAACATCTTTTTTCAAATAAAACATCTCGACCTTGGTGGGTTTGAAGCTGTTGTAGTAGTTCCCAATGATTTTGTGGGGAATTTATGTTTTTAAGGTGGGTATATTGTAATGTCTTGTGTTTTTTTATCCAGATTTAAATTAAAATGGTTTTCAATTAAATATTTTGTTTATCAACGAGTCGTTTTTTCAAACTGAGCTATGAAACATTATTTTGAGTGTTGTTACTCTTAAATACATTTTTTTATTTGGTTTAATACACAATAATTTTCATGGTTGTCCTAATAAGTCTCAGGAGCGACGGATCCATAAAATTTCACTTTAACGGATATACATGGGTTGCACACAGTTGTGGACCAATTTGTGTACCCTACCCAAATTAATATTTTATTTATTTTAATTAAATAATATTAAATGGGATATTTGTTTTTAAATAAAAGAATTTTTTAATAAAAATAATTCTATAATTATTATGGTGTCATAAATTATTTATATTTTAAAAGATTTTAATTGCATGATTAATGGGTTTTAACATTTGTATGAAATTAATGTTGCCTTTGGGTATCTCAATTAAACATTATTTTAAATGATGTGTTTTGGATTTAATGAAGATGCCTTTAAATAAATAAGGAGTTTATCAATTAATAAAGAAGAGTTTTTAAATAATAGAGGTGTTGGGATTTATCTAAGTTTGAATAATAATAATAATGTTATGTTTATTATTATTTTATTATGTGTATAATAATTATTATTAATTATGGTTGTTATTATTATGAAGAAAAATAATAATGGTTTTAGGGATTTTTTTAATTAAATAAATGGAAAAGGATGATTTAAATAAATGTTTATAAACAGTGGTTTCATTTAATTGAATTTAGTTAAAAATAATTTAATTAAATGATGTGTACTGGGTTTTTTTGGGTTTTATCAATGAAGAGTTTTATTTGATGATAATAATAATGATGGTCATTATTATGGTAGTTTCATATATTTAATTTGACATAAAAATGAATTAAACTAAATGAGTTTTTTTGGGGTTTCATTTAATTAAATTCAGGTTCAATAGGTATTTAATTAATCACTTCTAGGTGATGGTTTTATTAAATTAATTCATTTTGAGAGAATTAATTAAATAACTATTAGTTGGAGTTTTTAATTTAATTTAATTGTGTTGAGATAATTAAATTAAATAATACGAAGTGGGGATTTTTTTAATTAAAATTTGAGAATGTATTTAATTAAATAATGTGTTAATGAGACGTTAGGGTTTATCAATGATGGTTAATATAAAAAAATATTTGAGTGAGTATTTGGGTGTTATCGATGAAGGTAAATATTAAATGGTAATATTAAATGTGAAATAAATTTGGAGTTGGGTTTCATTTAATTAAATTTATGGTAATGAAAATTTTAATTAATTGATGAAAAATAGATAACTTATTTAATTAAATTCATGGTTATGTAGAATTTGAAATCACTTTGAGACCATTTTAAATGTAGATATTAGGTTGTACACAGTTGGACAGATCGTGCTGGTCAGCTGCATAGTTACCCAGTTATTTAAACCATGTTTTTATTTGATTTATACAAAATATATACTTAATAATAATAATAAGGATGTTATTATTATTATTTTTATTGTATTTCTTTAAATTAAATAAATATTACAATAATTTTATTTGATGATTAAGGGTGGATTTCAGAATTGATAATGAAAGATTTATTTAAAGGTAAATTAATGATGAAACGATATATTAATTGAGAATAATAAATATTATTATTATTATATTATATCTATTAGTTTAATAGGGTGTTAACTAGTTGATGGGGAGATAATTTAGTAGGAGGCGCACTGCAGGAGCAGCGACACACACTGGGCCCCCACCCCCTATGTGGAGCGCAACACCCCCCTTGTCGACTACACTCCACGTACTTGAATCCTCTGGGTGTCTTCATGAATCATGTCTGCCTCGTTAAGGGTTGTGAAATGGGCTCCTTTAGACCCGTAGGTCCATTTTATGACTACCTCTTCCAAGGGAGAAGTATTTAGGCTCTATTTTGGTTCATTGACGCCATTTTCAGGTCTATGTTGGTCGCCGCCGCACTATTTATGGGTGTCGCTTAATGGTGTGTATGTGAGACTGCATGATAATTGCAACCGGCTTCCAGCATGTAAATCAAAGGGGTGCATTTTCAATCTGGTTCCACCCCAAGGTAGGTTCCCCTTTCCAAGTCCTATATTTTATAAATGTAGTAATAAAATTCGTACTGTACTTTTATTATAAATAAAATCCATGAAGTGAAGTATTTATATTAAATTTCTCTTAATGTGAATTTATCATGTTTAGTGATTGAAAATGATAAATGTCATAAGATATTAGTGTGATAATTAATATCATGTTTTTGTAATAAAACCCCTCAATCGAGGTTCGTTTCCTTCAAACCAAAAATTAGTGGTTGTGTTATATCATGTTTTCTTGTGGTTTGAGTTTTCCATATACCATTATGCTAGTACATATATATGATGGGTTGATGCCATAATGTGAATATTTGATTATTGAATTAATCATGGGATGATGGGGATATTGAATAGTGTTAATTAATTATTCAATTTATTAAGGAATGTAGATCCTGTTGAACCAAGATAATTAATTGTGAATTAATTAAATGGAAATGATGTGATAAATTAATAATGGATATTTGAGATTTAGAATGAGATAATTAATTCTGTAAAATTAATAATGTGATGTGAGATGATTTTTAGATTAATTAATTTAATTATTAATTAATGGTAATGTGTACTTAGTTAATTGTTGCATTAACAAATTGATTTCGAATATTAAACTAATCTATTGGATTACTAAGGGAATAAGGATAATTTATTAGTGAATTAATTGTCATGTTTTCAGTTAAGGAATTGGGAAAATTAAATTTTGATTTAATTATCTAGTTCCCTTTCTTGTAGTTAACAATAATTAATTTTTAATTAATTATTAACTATTGATATGTTGAATGGTTAATTAATTGTTGAATTATTTGACAGGAGATTTATGTTGTTAACTAGTTGTTGAATTAATTAATGGATTTGATTATTTAATTTAGTTGTTGATTAATGGATGATTTTGGGGTGTAATACATAGTGTTATAAACCAATGATATATATATATACGAATTATTGATAAACGAGTTTTGAGGTAGGTACTAATTCTCCAAATACTCACACAGTTCTAGACTTGGTGGTCTACACCCATCTTGCATGTACATATTCTTTTATGGGACAAGGGTCGATCCTCCAAATACCCAATGGTTGTGAGGAAAAGACTGATGCTCCAAAAAGTTATGAGGGATCTAGAAATGAAGTTATACACCAATTAATTGGCGTGTACTATGGGTCCAATTGGTCATCCATAAATGGATTAAATTGTGAATGAAAGCCAATGTAATGTAATGAATTGTGAATTGAAAATGGGAATTTGTTCAGAATCTGACACTACCAAGTAATGTTTTAATATACGGGTGACTAGTGGACCCAAGGATTTATGTGGTTAAAAAAATATTGTCAATTAATGTGTAAAACAGTTTATTTATTCAATATATATGTATAGTTACTCTTGATACATTTATTTATAACTACAAGCCAATGCAAGTATCTCTGTCATGTGTCCCTAAGAAACCTTTATGGGTTTTATTTTATTTATTCAAGTTGGTTGTTACTTTATTTTACTGAAAAACTATTTTTATTTATCTGTCTGGATTGGGATAGACACAAGTGGTGCCGACCTTCTGAGATGTATATCTCACACCCTACTCGGGATTCTATTTCACTTATATACCCAAGTATACCTTTCTTGTTTATAGGACTCCAGACCTTTGACCTTTCTTGTTGTTGTATGCTTGTACCTAGAGATAGAAGCAAAGGAATGAGCTCAAGATCAGGTTGATCATGGAGTTTTTCCTTGGGGATTTGAGTTATTTCATTATTTTTGTATTGGAATGTATGGCATGCAGTTTTTTACTGATTTCCATTTCATATCATTAGCATTTCATGTATTCATCTACTGTAAAAGTTGAATTTTCCACTTTTTTCAGGTTTTATAAAAATCATCATTCTACTGCTTCATCATTTATTAAACTAATTCCTCTATTTATTTCCATTTTATATTATTGAACTCTGATATGAGGATATAGTCTCCCCAATGACTACCCATAGACCATCATTACTAATTATCATCCTCTGTCATATAGGGATGCATGCTTTAGCTCATGTGGCGACCAGTCTGGCCACCGATTTTCAGAACTTATCTAGATATAAACGTTACATAAAATGAAATTTACAATGAGATTACCATATAAATGAATTTTTTATTAAAAATTAAAAACAATTATGGAAATATAGATCCAAAATTAAAATAAATTTATTTATAAAAATGAAAACATACGTACTAAAAAAATCGTGTGAACCACTCTCACAACCTTATACCTAACTTAATTAAATAATATATTTTTAAATCAAGAAATGTATATATATATAACTCATATATATTTTTACAAAAATTAACTGAGAAAATAATTACAATATTTCAATAATCATGAAAGTATATTGTATCTCCTTAAATTGTTTCTCTCTCCCATTGCATATCATTGTCCCATATCGCAACTGTTGTTTGGCCAAGTGTTTGTTCAGGAAAGGTGAAAAAATAATATTCCTGATAGTCAATAAAAAACCCATCTTCTATACATTTTCACCATAACTATTCAATCAGAATGATTGCTGACGATGTAAACATTCCATGCCAGTGATGTTTGTATGAATGGATCATTTCTTACTCATTCATCATTATTTAACTTATTGTTAATGTTTATTAATATAAATTGGAAGTCATTAACTTTTGTTCCAAAAACAAAATCAACCCAATCACGCCATAAAAATATGTGTTTTAATGCATAACCATAAATAACCTCAATCATATCCCTCATCAATCCGTAATAATAACTTTCATGAATAAATGAAAAACCAACACCATTATTTTTTGAGGCACAATTCACATCAACAACACTAATATGGAATCAGAATTCATTAGAATCCAAATACATATAGAGATAAGTTGTATTAAATTAGCCATCATCTAGTTAGTTGAGTTCTTCACTCATAGTATGGGTACATAAATCAAACATATTTTGAGTCTTCAAATTTCACAGAGTTCAATGGATAAAGGATTTGGAAAATACAACTAAGATGCACTATAAAGTTATTAAATAAATTATGTATAAATACATGCATCTTGAACCACTCATTAAATCTGTTCAAATAATGTTTTTTCTATTTGATAGGTAGTTGTATGGGGGCTTTCACGTTTCAACACTATGATATACATCCTAAATCACAACATAATAAAAGTTAATTATTAAAATAAATATAAAAACATATGATCAATCAAATATGAAACTTACTGTATCAATGTAATAATAGATAGGGTGTTGAAAAACACATATCGATGAACTAGAACACACTTATCATTGTGAATATCAAACATTATCCCTTCTCTAATTGGACCCTCTTTATTCTGGAAAGGTTTTTCTAACTTTTTTTATTCTCATTAATATATGAACCCCAAAAATTAGAAAACTCATATATAAAATATCCCTCGGATTTTGACTCTCATGGAGAATCTTTGTAGAAGACATACCATTTAAATTAATTTAAGTGTCTATCTATTCGATACATCCACCTGAATTACACAAAACTACCAGAAATCACTTTACCTGTTAAATCTATAGTCATGTGAACCATAAAATAAAAAATGGTGTAAATAGTTTCTCTAGCTGACGTAGTGCATGTACAATATTATCTATATTCTTTTTAATATCACTCATGTGTTTATTCCTTTAACAAAAACTCCGAATAATTAGAAACATCAATCAATGGTTCAAAAACCTATGTAGGTAAGAAATCGGGACGTGCTATATGAATTAAATTTTAATGTAGAATATGATTATTGTTACTTTTCAACCCCTATATGCCATGTTCATCATATTTACATGCTTGGAAATATTATAACATGAACCATTTGTCACCTTGATGGTCTTCAAAATTGATAGAAATGTTTTTTTCTATTTTTTACTCCTCATCTACTGTGTATCAGGTTTGTATGCTCGATTACCATCACCCAACTACAAATGTAATGGCTTTCTCAATCCCATCTCTTGAGAAACACTTTGAGCATTGGTATTGTCCATTTATTTCCCCTTGATGCTAAAATTAGTGCACAATATATTATCAGATACATTTTTTTCAATGTACGTCACATCTAAATTATGTATTAAAATATTATATTTACAATATGAAAATTCAAAAAAATACTACATTTATTCCAATTATGATTTCTCTGTCTATTTTGAGTAGGAATAGAAGTATATTTAGGAGGCAATAAATTAGGAAAATCAAACCTTGTATAGATTTTTTCTTGATCATATTGTGCATGAATTTGTACCCTAAACATTATTTGTGGTGGTGGTTTCTGCTCTCTATTCGCATAAAATAAAACCCAATATTTTATGATTCTATTAAATGGACGAATAAAGTTTCTACGAACAAGATATTACCACTTTTATAGTGCATAGACAATATATATTTTTTACTTTTATTATAACTATGGGAGGATAATTGTGATTTTGTACTGCAACCTGATAAGTTAGCATACACTGGGAACTAAATAATTGTCCATAAAAATGAGGCCCAAAATCTAAAAATTTCATTAGATTCCAAGTAAAATTTCAATATACCATATAACAAAAAATCATATATCTCATCAATCAATGCTTTAATATAAACATTGATATAATCTATAAGTCCTCTCGATCCATCAATTAGAGTCAAAAGTAACAAAAATGGTTGCATCCTACATACCTATGAAGGAATTTTGTATAGACCCTACACCACTAGATATATAATATGTTTCTCACCAACCATGGACCTAAATAGGTTAAAACCATATGCTTCTAAACCCAATCAACCATTACGATCATCCTAGTAAAAGTTTGTGTGCCTTTGATCGAACACTTTCGATGAAAAAGAATCTATTGGGTGAGTAAATATATCAACCTCTTTTTTCTCTATGAATTCCATGTCATCAATTTAGAAATTTTATCTAATGTTAATAATCTCTTCAATATAGGTTTTAGTGGGAAATAAATCATGTTCTTAGCAGAAATGTTTCCCCGTGATTCAAGATGCTTTCATGAAGAATCTGACTACCTTAATTAATCTTATTGGCCTTCCACATAGATTTATATAAAATAGTTCTAGTATTCAATTGTGCATTTTATTTTATGAACAACATATATTTATTATGGCACACATAAATGATATCATATGTAAGACCATGATCATTAGTCAACATGTGAGCTTCATAAAATGACTCTAGAATCTTTTCTCCAACAGGGAGTACCTTCTTTAACAATACCAACATGTCGAATGAGGTGTTTAACCACTAATTCAATGCCTTTAGGTGTATCAATTCAAAGATGAATGAAAATTTTCTAAATTTAGTGAATCCATGATATAATTCAGTTTGTTCATCATTAAGAAATTCATGGAATTTCGATATTTCTCTATATTCCGAACAATGAGGATTACTCCATCTGATGTCATTATTTATGACATTACAATATTTAGGTTGAATCTAATATTTCATATCATTGAGTATTATGTTCATTAGATCAAATTTTCTAAAATAAACATCCATATTAATACTTTATTATTTGTTACATAAAACATAATATTGTCCATGACATGTCAATGTCTTATAGTCATTCAAAAATCCATTAAAAAATAAATGTTCTCTCAGGCAATCTCATTTGAAGAGATATCTATTTCCCAATTTTCTACAAGGAAAACTAATCAATTAATTTTTAAATACACTGGTTAAATACATTAATTTCTTAATCACTTCATAATATTCATAGAAAACATATCTTTCATATCAATCCTTCTCTTCTCCATATCTGTATTTAATAGAAACAATATAATATCAATATGTAATTTAAATTCTAAAAAAAACTCATAAAATAAAAACATATAACCAATGATTTAAAAGATATTTTGAATTAAAATAACTGAATAAAAATAAAAGGATATTAGAGAAGATATTTCAATAGTAAATATGTACATTTCAAGAATATAATAGTTTTAATATTTTTATATTGGATATAAAAATATTTTTTGGAATATATACAACCTGCATTGAATAATGGTCTCAGAACCAAAATTTTAAGGCTTTCTAATATTCCAAAACTGAAATTATACCATATTAGGATAATTTAGAATATTTAAATTGTGTTTCCTTATAGTGAATATAATAATGAGATATTTATAAATACCAACCATGAATAACTTATAATTAATAATGAATTGGTATTCTTAAAAGGAGAGTATACTTGGTTATATGAATCTGAATGATCATGATATACATTATGGTCGTGAGTTATTTTATAAAAAGGCATATAAATAATTATCAATGATTGAACTCTAGGCTAGATGATAATATCAGTCTATTCATGACGAACTATATTGGAGATTCATGAACAACTTTTTCATTGGGTTTTAATGCCAATGTGTACACGAAGGATCCATTATAATTAACGATTCCCCTATTACCCTCACTTGTACTGATAAATATTGTCCCACTTTACATGTTTAGAAAAATAATATTGAATTCGATGGGATATAATGTAATTCTATCATTGTTTCCCTATGAATAAAATAATTGTAACAAAGTGAATATTAAATTCTATAAGAGATATTTAGGATATTCTTGAAAAATCAATGAAATAATTGTTAATGTAAAAAAATACAAACTAAACAAATTATTTATTGTATTGAAGATTTGAAAATGACAACTGGTGAAACCGTTTATGAACTTTTAATAATTTTTCATTGAAAATATATAAAGCATAAACATATTTGTGGAAATATTAGAGGACACCACTAAGCTAAAAAATAAATTATGGATTGTTCTTAATATATTTGATACCAATGTTTCTTCATTTGAAGATATTTAATTAATTTATCTCTCTCAATATGAAAAATAAAGTATACATGCTACATATGAGAAAATAAATCCCATTTGTTTAAGAATAATTTCAAATAAAATAATAATATTTCATTCAAGACAATGTAAAAACCCGAACTAAAGTAGAACAAACAATATTTTAAAATTAACTCTAAATATGATAAAGAATATGATAAAGGGTGTTAAAAAACCAGGTCCCTCATATAAAAAAATATCAAAAAAGAAGAAGGATGAAGATTCAAAGGTAAAAGTTCTTTAAAATTCATCAATTGTTGTAAAATTAGAAAATAATAATTAAACTATACAATGAGTAAAAATATTGAAAATATGGGTGAGTAGAAAGAATATTTCATTACTGAGAAGGGCTTCAAATATATATTTTTTTCAAATGGAACCATTTTTATTGTAAAACATAAACCTTAGGTAGGAATTTTCATCATGGTTGTCATTCAATGCTTGATGAAGCTTCCTTCAAATACTAGTAAGTGTAAACATTAATGTGATGTCTATACATTTATCTTTTTGATTGATAATGGATTAGTTTTTTTTTGTTGTTTTGGTTGAGTCAGTCATAGGAAGTGTTCCCTCTATGTTTCCTTGGAGTATTAAAGATGCTTTCAAACAATGTTATCTGAATAGTATTAATTGTGAAGGACCACACCCTCCTAGTATTGATTGTGAAGAAATTGGGATTTATTTGAAAAAATATTTGTCACTATATACAATCAAGATAGATTATTGGGAAAAATAATTAAACATCCTATGTATTATTATAGACAAATTCTGAAGAAATGAGTAATCTATCCAAATTAATATGTAAAATTACAGAAGTCATAGACCTACATACATGTAGGGGGATCAACCATGTGAGAATTAGATGAACTCTATTGTAGATCCATAATGGCGTAGGGGCTTGATATTTGGGTTCTATGGATGGGCTTGATATGGTCGTGATGACATGACAGGGGTGGGACGACTCGATGGAGGTGGGAGGGTTCTACGGTGGTGCGTGATAGGATGGGAGGGTTCATTGGAGGTAAGAAGGGAGGTCTTGATGGTGGGGTGCAATGGGCCCAAGAGGGTTTGATAGTGACAAGACTATCCAATGGCGCTATGTAGTGGTGGGGGTGGGGGTCACTGGAACCTGGGGCTATATTGAGGTCATAGGAGGGTCAACATGGGGAGAGGGTTGTCGGGTTGGGGAATTGTCAATCATAGGGAGAATGAAATTAAGGGGGTTAAAATATATAATGACCGCCAAATAGAGGTCACCCAAACTCCACCTCCATGAAAGAAAAAATTTCAACTAACCAAAAACAATGTTGTGAATCCCACTCCCAAACCTTGAGGTGGAGTCTACACCCTTCTAATAATAGTTTGAGAAAAGTTCTTGCAGAAACACTACACCTATCCTATCCATCCACATGCTTAGCACTCAGTTGGGTCTTGATCACCCAGATTGATTATATGTCCCATTCTCCCATACTACTAATAGATGAAAATAGTTCCAATAATCACATCCTGGATAGTGCTCCACTCATGATGACCTCAAAAAATTTCATCCTACAATAAGTTGTTGAAGCACTAGATCCGGAGGCTGAACATTCCATCACTACACCTCCTGCATCCCTCAAGTTCCACATAATAATAAGCACCAAATTCACTATCTCAATAAAATGTGACATCCTAAAATATTTGACTGGTGAAGGAATGATAATTCTAATATCTTCCTTGAATAATATGACCCTCTCTATCATAACAACAAGGTAAAATGGTAAAAAAAATATTGAATCTATGTAAATGATATAAAATGTTCCACAATGGTTATCATGCCATGATCTAAATTCATAAACTCACTATCCCACTCAACACATAGAGTATCGTGGAAAAATTATTCATAAAACCTTGTTTTGAAATACCACTAAACCATATGTCAGAGTGAACTAGCTTGGTTCAAACATCCCCCAACACTTAGCTACTCCCCTAAGAATACATGTTGTGAGCTTCACCCACCTCTTAGGTGTTGTCTCCAGATTCATGAATATCGTAAAAAAATTGTCTAACCATAACATATAATCCTATGGATCTCCATAACCTAAATACGTCGGCTGATACAATTGGTATATCATGTTTTTAAACTATTCTATAGATGAGGCATTCTTCAGTGATCTCTAAATTGTTTTTAAAAAGTATATAAAACTCTCACAAAACTATTCCTCATCAAACATATTTAGTACTACAATGGGTGCCTCATTTAGAACAACTAAAGAATCTACTAGTATTCCATGTCCCACAACATCCAGAGCATGGTGTTCACCACCCTCCAAGTGCATGAGTAGAAGTCATCATGCTAGCATATCTCTATAATTTCAAACAAACACCTTATAAAATATTTTAAATGGTAATATGTCAATTTAAAATGTTAAATATGTCAAAACGACCCTATAAAGAATCCATACTCTTCTCCCTACTCCAATGTATGGGATTGGGTAAAAGAAACGGTCAAAAAAATCACAAGAGACACTCCCTACTGCCGAATCTAAATCAAGGTCTATTAAATTTTTTGTTTTACCAATTTCAATATTAGTTTAACTGAAATTTATATCACAAATATATTTATATGGTTGAACAGAATGGTTTACCACTTCTTATTCATATGTTCCCAGAACTGAAGTGAGACATCTAATTAATGCAAACCATAACACATTCCATCACATATTACCAAAGGTCCATGACTCAGCATTTGATAGTTCACTAATTATGGTGTATTTCACAGACTATTTAGGAAACACTATTTAGTTTATCATAGATACCTTATGTCCAATCAATTTTTTATAATCCAATCAAAAAATATATCAAAATACATTTATATCACATAGGCCACACATTCAATAATGTTCAAAAGTCAGGAATTCCATCCTAAATGGAATAAAATTATTTTATGTAATGTGGGTCCTAATAGGGTCAAATAATGACACATGAGATACATACCTTCATCTAATATGGAAATGGTAAAACAAATCCTCTTTCATCTTAATAATAACATCTCAATTCATGTGCATCACCAAATGGTGGATTGAAATCAACAATAATATTCATAATTTAGAAAACCGCAATTTATAATCCTGGAAAATTGGATTTTCTCTACACATGGGTTAACTACTCCAAGGAAAACCTAATTATATAACTCAAATAACATCCTATTACCCAATCTATTATCATAGAATAGTTAATCTGGAAATGTAAAACAACATTTGATACCAATTGGTGACATGACAAATAGAATTATAGTAAAATGGTGCCCTGATGTAGTTGGTCACGTTGCCTCAACCACTCCTTATCATATTATAGAGAATGATTACTATTAATGGGGACCTAATATGTGTCTATGTGGATACTATTCCCTCATGTTAGAGTGTAGCACAATGGTATTAAACATAACATTCAATAATAGTATAATTAAAGCGTCTTTATATTGGATAAATTTACACGAGAAGATTTTAAACAATGCTAGAAGTAATCTCATATACAATATTATGTGTAATTTCATGTTTTTATATTTCAATAAAAACATGTAAATATGCATCACGTACAATAAATGTATCAAAATTACCAAAAGAAACAATTTGAGTTAGAATCAGGATCCCATCTTGTCCTTGTTGTCTCCTTCTCCTATGAAACAAATAATCAAGTATCATACAACGAGTGACTTCCTTGGCCTCTACCTTCATCCATGAACTCATTCTGGGTACCCAACGATGGTCTAAATAGGGTCTAAGATATCACTCCATAATCCCCCCACTAATAGTGTCTATAACAAATCCAGTCACTGTATAACAAGATTAAGTAGTGTGAAATATATACCCCAGGTATACTAGTACTAGAAGCAAATCCATCAAGTAAAATGTCCCCATCCATATTACAAAGTCTCCATATCAACAAAATTCAGTCTCCCATAAACAATTATAATTCATATGAAAAAACAATCTAATACACAACAATTGGGTCATCGAATCCAATGTAAAACTACCACTACAACCACTCCATATCATCCTATGTGTAATACTCACCACAACCTTTCCCTATAATAAATGTGTATAACATTTAAAATGGACACTATGTATAATCCAGGTTTTCCATAATGGACTCACCTTTTAATCAAATGTGTCAGACCATGAACGACTATATACATTGTAAATAAGACCTAGGCATCCACATCGAGTCTAAGGAGCATCACTATGGAAACATGGAAAAGACTTGAGTGGGGACCAAGGAGAATTTTAATAGACCAAGTCTACTATGAGACCAAGAAAGCCAGATCTATGGGGTATCAAGGACAATGAAATCCTATAGAACAAGGATCTAAGGAGTAAATAGGTCCAAGGAATCCACTAATATAACGAAGACCCAATGAGTTGAAATTTTCATGAAATCTAATGGAATTAGGATCCATGGTATAAAAAACAAGGAATCCACTACCATTTTCACATCATCATATCATTAAATCCATATTCCATTAAAATTCCCTGATTTCATTCAACTCACATAATAAATCTTTATAAACAATTAAAATAATTTTCATCAATATCGGCACATGGAATAGGAGGCATCAACTATATCCAATTTATTTAATTCAATTATAATCAATTTTAGAGCCTCACTCTAATAAGGTGAGCACTCACACACCCAGTGGGGTGTTATAAAGCCAGGAAGATATAAATTCACACATCATGTTTTGCCTAGTTTGGTGATAAAGTCTCCAACCATCACAAAGGTACTAAAAGGGAAACCTACCAAGTTCCAATTCATTCAATTCAATTCATTCAATTCGGTTAAGGGGGAAATTAGAATGTCCTATATATGGTACACCATCAAAAAGGCATAAAAATGGAAAACATTAAGGGAATTTTATAGAGAATATATCATTTGTACATAATAGTTAGCAAATCTAGTATCAACCTATGATTCTGTCTAGATTGGAAGAAAAACTAGGAAAGGAAGAGAAGGCATAAAATATAGAATATTATCTTTCAAAAAAATAACTACATCATTATGAACTAACATTAATAATGAACAAATATAGCTAAAGAACACAATCGAATGGACCCAACATGAAAAATGATACTCATATTGGACATCAGATGAAGAAATGATGGTCAACCAAATGATTTGGCTTCAAAGGAGAGATGTCATGGTGAGATGCTGCCCAATAAATGAATGGAGAGGAAGGGATTAGGTTTTAATGGATTCAAATTGTGAAATATTAATTTCCCCAACTTTTAATGGTGTCATATGGTTTGTTTACTTGGTTGTACAAACCATGTCCCAACCATTAACCGTTATCTACCTCAAGGGGGACCTCACATAGTAATTCACTAGATTAGAAAAACCATGACTAAACCGTAAACTTATCCTAATTCAAAATCTAAAAATCCCCCACAGGGGTGTGGACTGAAGCATTAAAGGACTCATAAAATCATATGGCATACAATTCCCCTCTATCAAGACACTTATAGTTTCCTTAAATAGTGGATTCTAGGTTGAATGATTTTTACTAATATTATGGCCTTGTTGGATTTTCCAAAATCCTGAGCTCGTGGCCTCGAATGGCCATAAAATATATATGGACTCATTGAGCAGACAGAAGTAGACAAAAATAATGATTTAATCCAAAAATAAAAATATTCATACCCTGTAGTAAAACATGTGATCAGGCACCGTTATCCAAGTTAACATAGAAAGGGTGTGCGATTTTATGGAAAAATTAGTGTTAAGAATGTTTTTATGTATTGAGGAGGAGATTTTTCAATTCTAAAATTTTGAATATACCATTATTAAAGGTTGGATTTATAATATATATTTATGTATCAAAGATGAAAATTTATTGACTAGTTATGGAAAGAGATAAATTAATTTATTCGTATCAAGGTAGTGGAAGTCTCATGTGATAAACTATCCAACCCATGATCTAGATTTATAAGCTATAATTGTTTCTTTGAATATATGGAATCATTATCATTGTATTGAATGATAATTGATACAAAAAAATCACAAGAGGCTAGAGTATATCTTTTCACATAATGTGATTAATATGAGGTAAAGGTGACAGATAAAGCTACTCTTGGAATATGATTTATCAATATAGTTCCATTTAGATATGAAAATAATATATCATATGCATTGGTTAGGAATGATAATAGATTCCTAAAAATTGAGGATCCATAGGGGTCCTATGTTGATTAATTTAGAATATATGGTCACTAAAATCATTGAAAAGTGAAACATCCCCCCATATATAGTTTTTTTATACAATTTTCATAGAAAAAAGATGTAAATTTTTCAAACTAATGAAGAGATTTTTCAAAATAAAATTAATTTTCTGAATGATGTGAAATTGGTCGACTTTTTTACATAAAGATAATGATTTGAAATTTTGGATGAAGAAATTTTATTCATCTATAACTAAGCTAAAAATGGATTTATTATATGAATATCATGGATATTATTTTATTATACATCATAGTTTCTACATGATGTATATGTATTTGAAGGAATATTTTTTTGGAATAATTTACTATTTTAAATTTCTTATCATATAAAAATTTTCATTATTGAAAAATTAAAGGCCAATAAATAGTATCATATAGGGATAATTCACCCTATAATTATTCCTATAATTAAATGGTATGAATTTTATATAAACATTATCTATAAAATATTAACAAAACATAGAAAGAATGATTACTTATTTTTTTTCTATTGATCACCTTACCAAATCTAAAAAATTTCTTACAATAATAGATTGTTTACCTCTTGAGAGTCATAAAATGATCTATATTAATGAATTTATAGGAATTAAAGGTGAAAATAATTATGTGCATGATCATAATTATCCATGTTTCATATTGAAATTCCAGAAATATCTTCATAGAGATCCTGCCATATATTTTTATTTAAGCACTGCTTATCATACCCAAACTATTGGAAAATATAACTACACTGTTCAAACATTAAAAAAAGTTGAGATTTTTATCACATGAATTTCACATTATGAGGGTTCAGTATTTTCCGTTTTTCAATTTTCTTATATTACTAGATTTTAAAACATAATGGATTAGAGTTTACACTCAATATCTCCATATACCTATCCTGATGTATCCTTAGGGTGAACATGGTCATTACTCCATCTCCTTCCATCCATATGGATGGGGGCCGATCTTAATCTTCCATCCGCTAGTTCCATGAATCATCCCCTTCACCCATTCTCTTACCCAACCAAATTTCATTCCTTACCAATGACTTTTATTATCCCTAAGATTTCAGATTTCTATAATGGCATGCCTAAGTTGGCTCTTTCATTGAAGGAGTTATTCAAGGCATCAAATCTTATTAAGCCCACCTTGGTGGATCATTTTATGAATCATCTGACTTTGGTTTGATGAATTTTAAGGGATTATTTTAGTCTATTGGGGTCTCCGTGACTGAGTTCGGGTATGGCTTCTCGATAGCCGACATATAATAATTCATTTCTCATCTGAGGATGATCTAATCCTCTCTTAGACCGGAGCTCCAAATTCTATCAATAGGTACCTCATCTATCTTTTCGATGTCTATTCGAGTACTATTTGAAATAGGATGTTCCATAAACACTTTTAAGGGTATTATTTCTAGGATTACCAATGGATTTTTAAAACCATTCTATTCTTAAACTGCATTGAAATTTGGTAGGCCAATTTTTGTGTGCTTATAGTTGAACATAAGTTTTTTGTCACTCGATTCCATATCATATATGTTTTAAGGTTGATTTCTCTAGGTATCCAGTGGACTGGGTGTGGATTACAGTTGGGGAATACTTTTTTTGTAAACAAAATGTAGTATTTATGTCATGGACAAATTACTATTCATCCCAAATTATTTTGGGGAATCTGGTTGCGTGTAATCGTCAAGGGAACTAGCGGTAATCTATTCAATGATATGATTTTGGGATGGAGACATCAGTAAGACCTGTTAAAAACCATTATGGTTCATCAACATATAATTCCAATAAAATAGAGGCTAACAAAATGGCTTTGAATATGAAGGCGACAAACATATTCTTTCCTATTAGACATGATTTTTCTGATAATAGGCTATGCATATAGGGTGCGCCTGATAAAAGATGAGTTGAGGTTGTGGGTACATTTAAACTTATAGAACAATGGAAGATTGGTCATAAAGGTGTATATTTCACTAATATGGATGTGATCCAGGAGGGTATTAAAGGAATTCCATTGGGTAGAAAAAACTAGATACATTATCCTACAACATGGATACAATATAATTTTGAGGATTTCCCTATCGACTACATTCAGATATTAAACGGTTCCAAGGCAAGGATAGAAACTTATTGTAGCATTATCACATCCCCTCCATCATTTGTAGTGGATTTTAATTCATATTTTGTGCCTACTCAAACCCATAATCCTTTTGATTGTGGTCAAAATTCACGTGTTCAAGGGATGGAAGTGAATGAACCTTCTCGAAGGGTTGGACTGTGTCTAGTTAACACTTTGGGTTCTCAATGAAGTGTTTCAACCATTATACGAGGGAACCTATTAAAAGTATTGGATGAATAATCTACTTCTATAACATTTTCCTCAATGACCATAAAGACAGAACATTATTATCAATTATCTTAAATGAAAGGGTAGAACACAATCAGGGATGCTGATGGGTTTATTCATCATGTTTGTAATCCAAATAGATGAAAGGATTATTCCAATCCACCTAACCCTTCTATTAAAAGGTCATCTAGAAAAGGTAGGACCCCTCATAATGGGTTGGATATTTAGTTCAAACCCCAAATAGAAAATTCAAGGGATCAGCGATGCATGTTGACATGCAAGACTCCCCTAATTAGGAGTCTATTTCCACCTAGGTAGGGGTTCTAACAACAATTGAAATGGAAAATGCTGATAAGGAGGACATTGAATTAGATAACACCCATCATGGATTATAATGATGAAATTATTGAATATTCTTTCATGATCGAAATCTCTGAGGAGGATTCCCAAATAATGTTTATAGACCATTTAATGTTGAATGGAATGACGAAAAATGCTCCAAGATTGATAATTAGAATAGTATTTTGATCCATGAATTCAACGAGGAGAAAAGAAGTCTGTAGGAATATGTTAAAACATAGGACAAGATAAATTTTTTTCAGTGAGAATATCATTAAAGAAACTCCTAATATTGAGGTTACCTTCATCAAAAGGAAATTATTCAATGTAAAAAATAGTAACCATTTTAAATTATTTTGGAATGGAATACTGATTTCCTAAGGGGTTATATCCTTTTGTATCCTGAATGATGGTTTTCAAATTTTCCATAAAAGTTATTATGAAATAAAATAATTTATTAGTATTCGTATAAACTAGATTTCATTAATTTTTTTAAAATTTTATATAAAAACATTATACAGAAAGAGATATCATACTCCAACCTATTTGGATGAAGTTTTTGAAGGGAATATTTTAGGATCAAAACATGTTAAGTATACTATAGAAGGAATGGGATATTTCAAACCTTATTAATGAATATCAAATAATGAAAAATATTTATGATTATAATATAAAGAATGATTTAGAATTTCATTTGGGAGATCACATTTCCTTAAAAGTATTACCCAAGAAAGGTATTATAATGTTTAGGAGGAATGGAAAATTGATCTCTATATACATCATATGTTTTTTTAGTATTCAAATCCATGGATCTATATATTTTGATTATGAAATTTCATTTATTCTCTCTAATTTACATGATGTGTTCTATATCTCATAATTATAGATGTATAAGTTAGGCCCAATGCTTGTGCACATATCTAAGGAAATATAATTTTAAAAAGATATATCTTATAACAATGTGCCTTTCAAATTTATTTAAACTAGATAAATGTGTTGTGGAATTAAAATACACCACTATAAAAGGCAGTTTTTAAAAAATCATAAAATTGAGTAACCATTGTGGAAAACTTATTATTTATTTAAGAAGAACCATCATCATTTGTTTATGTAATATCCAAGATAATTTCAAGGTCTTAATTTTGTATGTAAGAATGAATGTAACTCTTGGTATCAATTTATAGTAACTGAACATTTTCTCATAATCAAAAAATAAAACAATTAACTTTTTATTATTTCAAAACAAAAATATCCTCTAATGAATAATGATTTTGATCTTACTATGAAATAATAAACCAAAAATAATTTTTTAAAACTCCCCCTTAGAAATATTTTTTAAGAGTATTGGTTAATTTAGTATGTTGACGATTAAACATTTATTCATAAAAACGTGTTATAATATTAATAATTAATCATATACTAATAATCAATTTTATACAAATAATTAAATTCTAATTTTTAAATTAAATGGGGTATTTTTCATAAAATAGTTTTTGATTGAATTCTATGTTCTTATATTAAAATTTATTTCTTCCTATTGTAAGAATTTAATTTATTAAAATAGGCTCCATATATTGAATTTGGAGGTTCATATTCGGTAAATATTTATCTCTTATTTTCATTATGAGTAATGATCATGGAAAATAGTTTTTATATCGTTAAGGGTAAATTAATTAACTAATAAAAAAATTAATATTAGAATCCTATAAAATATAATCATTAAATGACATATTATTATTTGATCATAATATTTTGACAATCAAAATAAAATAATAAAATATATGGAAATTTTTTCCCATTATACTCTAATAATGTAATATATGTTGTTTTTTGTAGAGGAAAATTCAATAATGTCACTCCATTATACTTAATTTCTCATATATATTCCCATTGGAATAATATGTTTTAATTAATGAATATAAAATATTCTTTTCAATATAATTTATTTATTTTTATGGTGATTTTTTAAAACTTTTAGGGATCGTATAATTACATTATATTTATACACAACATTGAGAAACTCTTTGGGAAAGTAGTAAAAAAGTCTATGAAAATAACACAAAGTTCATAAAAGTAATATTTTTTTGATGAATTATCATCTCATAAGAATTAATTGTTAATAGTAAGTGATAATTTATTTGGAAAATATTTATATTCAAATTAAATTTTAATCATGTTGTCTTTAAATTCATAATATTATAATAGTTATTAAAAAGAAATTATTATTATTTTATGTTAATTAATTTCCTATTATTATACATAAAAATCATTGAAATATTTAAATAAGACAATGGAGATGCTATTTGGTATAGAATAAAATTTAATGACATTTTTTTCAAATTTTTATCTTTAAGGTACATTTACTACACTCTATAAATGTTTTTCTTATTAGTAGAGATAAAGTTAATGTTTTTTTAGGGTTAAACAAATTCATGTGGTTAAAAATGCCACATAAACCAATAAAAAATTTATTTTATGAAGATATTTTAACCAAAAAATATCATTTATTTTTTATTTTTTATTTTTCAACATGGACATGAAAATAATTTAATAATGTATAAATTAATTTGTGAATTTCAAGTGTATCATTTCCCTCACTTCTAAAGGGTTGCCTCATCCACCCAATTATTCAAACCTCTTGAGAGATTTTCCAAGATAAACCAACTCAAAAATCAATGCAAAACATCCAAAGAAATTTTATAGATGGGTTTTGTTTCCTAAATTTCCAAACATAATGTCATTTAGATGAGTTCTAATGTAGATATGATAAATAAGAGATAACCATATTAACTGAATAGATCAATTAATCTTCTTCAGTTAACACATAAAATTATTTCATAATCATGACTTTTCATTTATCTCATCCATTACTATATTCTTCTTTATTTCTTGTGAAAAAAACATTTCCAAAGATGCAATGAGCATAAAAATATAAGTAAGGGATACACAAAGAATGAAATTTATTAGTATTTTGAAAACAAAAAAACCATGAATTAATTATCATAAACTAATACTTTTCACCTTAAATAGGTAGTGAATATATTTCACTAAATATGAGCTCGTTTCTTATCCTTTTTGTAAGGAAATTATTACCATAATACCATAAAAAGAAACATACAACATATAAAGGTAACATTGGATATAAACGTACATAAATGTAATAATCATATGGTTTACTTCCACACGTATCACTAAAGGGAATATCCATATGATCCACTTCCATGACAAATGCTTTGGAGGTTATAACGTAACCACCCGTCCTTGGATTATCACAGAACCACCTGTCTTTTGGTTTATCCTATAACCACCCATCTTGGTTTTTCATATAACCACCAATAAAATGTATATGTACCATTTAATATTAATAACACATAAAAATAATAAATGGAAAATAAAATTTCCACATTATAACCACAAAATATCATTTTAAGATATACAAATATTCAACACTTTAAAAAAACCATTTAAAACATTTAATTAAGATAATTTTGAATCAATGTATCCCATACAACTTTGAAAATTTTGAAATAAATTATCATTTTAAAACATTCAAAACTATATAAAATAATTCATAAAACCATTGTGAAAACATGGACAGAAAATAGAAGGTTTCAAATGAAAAAAATCTATAAAACATTTAAAATGATGTATTAGAGAAAAGGTCCATTACTGCTTGAGATAATATTAGAATAAAAATAAATAATGAATAAAATTAAACCAAACTCATAATATCAGGAGTATAAAGAGATTCATGATATAATATTTAAAAGGGAATTATATGCACACTATAATATTTAATTGGTGCATGACAACAATAAATAAGTCTCAATAAAATTTAAATTTATACAAAATCCGTTATAAAGATGATATCATTAGATTAAGGATAAATCAATTGCATAAATATGTTTGAAAAGAATAAATCCACCCAATATAAGAGGATATTCAACATAAATCAATCACGGATTATTCACACATATTCATATAATAACATTACCAATGACATAGATATTTAACTCAGTGAATGGAGATTGAGTTAAGATTTCCCATAAAAAGTTTGTATAAATGACGTAAGAATGTATCAATGTTTTGATTATGTGTAGAAATAGTGTATATAGAAAAATGTAAGAGGAAGTTAAAACAAAAATAAATAAACAGTGATTTCATATATAATATTGGCATAATATAATCAATTAATTATGCCTAAAACCTAATGAGTGGAAATTGTGTTTAGAAATTCCCTTACCATGAGACCAAATTGTCATGTATATTCCTTGTTCTTCCTGAATAATAAAAATGTGTAAATTTATAAATTCATTAGAAAATTTTTCGTTTTTATTAGTATTTTTATATTACAAATTATCATGTTCTAAAAATTACATAATTATTTAAGTTCATATCGGTCGTTTTGTCAATATTCGATACTTGAGTTGAAAATGAAGTTGTTTGATGTATATTATCCATGAGTTCAACAATACATAATCTCCGGATTATCATTAATGATTTAAATATTTCATAAATCTATTAAATATGTTTTTATAATATTCTATAACATTTTTAGATAAAAAATTAAATGCACCGTTCATGGAGACAGTAGGTCGTATGTACGCATGAACGCTACTTTCATTTCTTTGTCACATTAGAGGAATAAAAACTAAATGATACGTTGGTATATTATAATTATAGTATTTTATATAAGTTATATATTTTAAATATGTTCATTAACTATTTCCTTTATTTTTTCCATGTATCGCATGAATGAGTCATATCACCTTTAGATGGCGGTATTCTGCACTTCCTCAAATGAAATTATAGTATTTAATAATTATGGAAAGAAAAATGGTATATTGTAAATAAATAATAAAAAATAATAGAGAAAATATAAATATAATATAAATCATATAAATATATATTTCGATCATAATTTCCACCATGACATGAGTTAGGATAAAATTAAACAATCATTGTTTCGTGAGGCAGTAGTTCACTGTACGCAGAAACAGTATGTTTGTATCCATTATATGGAGGTGTGTGTAACTATAATTATAATTAAAAAAATAACTAATCATAGAATATATATGTTAATTTTTATGTTATTTAATTAATAAATAATAAGGTCATATGGAGTGGATAAGGAAAATAAAGGGAAGTAACTTCAGAGAATATGTTACCTCTAAATCGGGTAACTTCTTTGGATTGAGCCAAAAGGCTTTATTGAATTACCTTATTCCCAATGTAAGGCTTCTAGAATGAATTAATGGATGTTGGTATATTATTTGATCTGAATTTGGATGATTCGAGGGGCTTGATTGTAACACCTGAGACTTTTATGTTATATAAATCATCAAAGGAATCTTTTTCTACACAACACTTTCTTGGCTTGCTTTACACGCAATCGCGACCTTCCTCGATAGCTTGCGTCGTACGCAATACCGAGTTTCACTAAACAACAATATGCTATTAAAACTAGCCGTTATGAATAGTAATAACCACTTTTTGAAATTTTATTTTTCAAAATGGACTTCATTTTTGGACTCAGAATATCGAAATTAGCCTAGGGTGAAATTTTGGTATTTTTCTGAAAACTTTCAATTTTTGATGAATAGTGAAACCACTAAGTGGTAGGTTAAAAACTGAATTTTGCATAAAACTTAATTTTACCGCTTCTGTGATTGGAATTTCGAAAATCCGAGAGACACGGTTAATATCAAGGACTAAAATGTGGTTCAATGAGATGAAAATAATTTTTTGGTGAATAGTAACTTTTTACTATTTTTACCGCGGTTAATAGTAAATAGGGTAACTAAGGGTAAATATGATATTAATATTACCCTAACACATGTCCTAATTCTATTGGACAAATGTAATTCGACCAAAAACAAACTTAGGAATAAAATATGACCATTTAGGCCCACTTGGATTAGATTAGGACATTTATTATTAATTTATTTAAAGAAGGGTTAAAATAGTTAAAATCAAAGTTTAATAAGTAAATCATTTTTAATATAGGGTTATACATAAGATAAATTCGATTGTAAATATTCATGAGAAAGCTAAAAAGATTTCCTAGATGATGGTATTTTATTTGTAATTTTTAGACATCAAATAATTTAATTTATTTATGACACAAAGATGATGCAGTAATTATCTTATTAATGAAATATTGACAAAATTGATAATATAAATACCAAAATAAATGTAATTTGAGACTTTTTATGAATTCCACTACTTTTATAGGTTACTATGATATATTAGTATTGATTTAATCAACTTGGTTCGAACATATAATTCTGTTATGACTTTCACAAAAATCATATATCAAATAGTGTCAAAATTGACACAAAATAGTTTTTAAATCAAATATTATATTATTAATTTTTATTTTATTCCTAAAAATCTAAGGTTCGGCCAAATGACTTAGATAAGAATATATATATTAATAATAAACAATTTGGGGTTCGTTTGGCATGTTATAGTAAGTGTATTAACCATATAGTGAAAGAAAACAAAAAGACACGGTAAAAGTTAAATTAATTAACTTAGAGTTAAATCTAATTGATAAGTTTAAAATAATACCCTAAACTTGTCTAAATCCTATTGGTTGATAGTATTTCGACCCATCCCCACTTTAGCTTCGAAATAAGACCCTTTGGAACCATTATAAACCGATTTTGACTTTAATATAAAATAATATTTTGAGATATTCCTAAGGTGCCCCTCTCCTCCCTTATAAAAGGGCACCTCCTCCCCCTCCTCCTCACACCAATTTGAGCACTCAAGCTCGGCCAACCCCTGACATGTTCCCTTCTCCACTTCCCTAGAATAATCCTAGAGGTCCTGGTCTTCTCCAAAGACCAATCTTAGTTCCTTAAGTGGAGGATTCAAAAAGGCGTTCCAAAGAAGAGGTAATATCCATTACCGTTCTTTTCAATTTCTTTCTTCTTCAACTTCTTCTTCTTTAGCTGTTTCATGATAAAGTAATAACATCAGTATTACTTACATACTGATATGTTATTATAAATATGAAACAACCCTAATTCACCTTCTATCCATCCTACGGAAAAATGAAATCACCGCGCGTGCGTACGTACGGAATACCGTCTCCACGCCGTGGTGTAATCTATTTTCCACCATCACCTTACAAGGATGGGTATAATGGTGTAATCAGTAACTATATATGATTATTATTAAGTAATATTGATACTGAAATAATATATATATATACTCCAATACAATTCCACGATCATAGGAACGATATCATCACTCGTGCGTACGTACGGAATACCGTCTCCACGATGTGATGCGACTCGTTCTACATGATCTTCATTTCATAATGATTATATAAATTAATTGAATGAATGAATATGGTATATACTACACTAATACCATTCTGGAAATAAATTATCTATAACCTAAAGATAAGAATAAGAATTTATTCGACAAAACACGCATAAGAACAAAAAGTTATAAAGACCCGAGTAACAAGTAACAATGAAATATTACTAACAAGAAGCTAATAATATGACCATATATGATCTCATATAAATATGTATGATTCTGGAATATGTCAATAACATTATTTAAACCATTATACAGGAGCTTCGGACACGAACAAAGCAAATCGGTCCTAAGGTAAGGGAAATATCACAATCTCATTTTTATCCGAGATTGTTTATTCGTAAGTATTTACTGGGGTGTATTTTATCATCCACATCCATGTTCCCTAAATATGTAATATTGTTTCCATCCACTTGCAATAGTTAAAACCCAATTTTACCCTTAGGTAAATTTTTAGTAAAGAATATGAAAGGAATCTTTTGTCGTTTTTCCGTACGAGGTACTTTTTGACTTTTCCGACAAAAGTACGAAGAATGTTTTTTTTAACTTATACGGCATGAATGGATTTTTAAAACATTACTTCAAAGAAGCTTCCTTTACAAGTTTTCAAGTTTATTTTTAATCAACTTCTTTTATTTTAAAGTTGTATGACATGTTATGGAAGGAAAAATGTTTTTGAAGAAGAAAGGATATTTTCCTCAAGAATTCAATTCAAGTGTTTTATCAAAATTATTTTCCATCTAAGATAATAAAGGGTTCTGTTTCTATCCATATTTTTACATTGGTTTGACTATGTTGTGATGGAATTATGTTTATGAATTCCTTTATCATATATGAATTTATTTATGATGTCATGATGTTTCAAGAATCCCATTTTTGTTATATGTGTTATGCGATGATGTATGTTTTATGATTATGTGGCACACATAAGAAAGGATTCATTATAAGATGGGTGGGACCTATATCTCCCTCCAATGCATTGGGTAATGATTTTATATCTCATGAGATAGACATGGCTGGAACGGAAGGTTATTTCGGTTCAGTGATACAGGACTGAAACGAGGAGTGAACTCGGTTCAGAAAGGGACTTTGTCCACTAAGATAGTCTTGGCAATGAGTCATGACTAACAAGAAATGATTTTCCATGATTATGTGTGCATGCCACAAAGATTCAAGTTTTATGTTATGATTATGGGGATCTCATTTTCACTTCTATGATTTATTCCATGTTAAGATATTATGATCTCTTTTGCAGGTTTTAATTTTCAAAAAGATATGATATGATTTTTATTTCCTTTATTTGCCCTTGCTGAGCATTTGAGCTCACCCTTTTATGTTTTCTTTTCCCCAGGCCAGGAAGATGGGTATAAGTAGAATATGCTAAAAGGGACCCTAGATATGATGAAATAAATGGGAGACACTGTAGAAGATTTATGAACCAGTTGTTTATGTTTCCCAGTTTCTAAAGACACTATACCTATACGGTCCTTTGTGGTTTTGTCATATGTTGTAATAAGTGTGATTCAATTTTGAAGTATTAACAATGTATGTAAAGTGTGGGTCGTTATAGTTGGTATCAGAGGAAAGGTATAGTCAACCTTTGGAAACTAGGATATGAAAGCCTTAGTAAGAACCCTAAGGATAAGTCTAAGCATAGAACACAATCTTAGAAATGGCCATGAATAACCTAGGATAAGACCATAAGCATGAAAATTTTATTCTTGAATTATGTGGTTTCCTATTATAATTAGTGTTGCTCACACTATTCTTCTTGGTTTTAGTCAATGGCTGGAACCCGAAGGAACCGTGTTAATGCGGAATGCGATGGGAAATGCAATGATTGTCCCCCTGAGCAACCAAACGATATGGGAGCTGGAATGCAAAATCTTGTAGCCATGCTCACACAACTTTCTCAAGCTATGAATCATGCAGGATTTCCAAACGAACAAAGGAGGGAGCAACATTCTGTTGAATCCTTCATGAGGCAGCGTCCACCATCTTTCAGCGGGTCTACTGATCCATTAGTTGCTGAACAATGGATTAGTACTACTGAAAAGATATTTTCAGTTCTTCAATGTTCTGAGCATGATAAAGTCATCCTAGCAGTGTATCGTTTGGAAGGAGATGCTGATCAATGGTGGAATCTTGTTAAGAATACGAGGCAAAGGGATGAAATTGAGTCTATGGAATGGGACGAGTTCAAGAACTTATTTTTCAATAAGTACTTCCCTCGTATTCTCCGAACAAAGATGGAGAAAGAGTTTCTTGAACTGAAGCAAAGGGATGATGAATCTGTTGGTACCTATGAAGCAAATTTTACAAGACTGGCAAGGTACGCTTCTGGTATTATTATCCAACCTGAGAGTAAGATCGATCGATTCTTTAGTGGCTTAAAACCAAGTCTTCGAAGGGCGTTAGCCATAAGGGACTTCAATAGCTACGAGGAAATCGTTCGATGTGCTCTCAAAGTTGAGATGGATATTGGAGTAACCCATCAGTCACATGGGTTTGATAAGAAGAGGAAGATGGAATTCAAAGAAAAATCTAAAGAGCACACGGAAAAGAAGATGAACTTTCCCTTATGCTCAAAGTGTGGAAAGAAACATGGAGGGAGTTGTCTTAAAGGGACAAGTAAATGTTTTAAATGTGGAAAGGAAGGTCATCGGGCATTTGAATGCCGTGATAATGGGAAGAAGATGTCTAATGATGCAAACAAAGGAAGGGATACACAGAATGAACCTGCTACACTTCAATGTTTCAAGTGCAAGGAGATGGGGCATTATGCCAATCAATGCCCAAATCCAAGGGTTGATGATGATGGTCGACGTCAACAAACTCTTTAAGGCTAAAGACAAAGGAAAGTCACATGCAATTTCTATCAGCGATGTGGAGTACGATAACGATGTGGTGAAAGGTACACTTACCATCCACTCTAAAGTAGCAAATGTTTTATTTGACTCTGGATCCACCCACTCTTTTATTTCTGAAAAATTTTCTAAGGGTATCACCGTATTACCTCAACAATTAGATGTTGAGTTAGCTGTGACAACACCTAATGGCACATCAATCGCATCAGAAGTTTATAATTCTTCTCCGATCGAAGTTTGTGGGAAAGTGCTTCCTGCAAATCTTGTGATCCTTCCTTTAGTGGAATTTGATGTGATTCTTGGCATGGATTGGCTTTCTCTACATGGAGCTCATATCAATTGCCAAAGAATGGAAGTCACATTTCATATTCCAGATCAACCTACGATCGTCTATCAATGCAAGGATGAACATAACCTTCCAGTGGAAATTTCTTCCATCTTATGGGTATTGATTCCACTAAATGAAGGTTATTTATCTCAAATAGTTGGTGAGAAACTCACGATTAAGAATATGCCCATTGTACGGGAGTTTGATGATGTCTTTCCGGAGGAATTCCTGGGTCTTCCACCAAATCGTGAAGTTGAGTTTTCAATAGAACTCGTACCGGGTGCTTTGCCTATTTCAAAGACACCTTATAGAATGGCCCCAATTGAGTTGCAGGAATTGAAGAAGCAACTCCAAGAGAATCTTGATAAGGGATTCATATGCCCTAGTGCGTCACCTTGGGGAGCACCTGTTCTATTTGTTAAGAAGAAAGATGGATCAATGAGACTCTGCATTGATTATCGAGAACTTAACAAGATCACTATCAAGAAAAAATATCCTCTCCCACGCATTGATGACTTATTTGACCAACTACGTGGAGCTCAATACTTTTCCAAGATTGATCTTCGTTCTGGGTATCATCAATTAAGGGTCAAAAGGGAGGATATACCAAAGACGGCTTTCCGTACAAGGTATGGACACTATGAATTTATAGTGATGCCATTTGGTCTTACTAATGCCCCTGCTATCTTCATGGATCTAATGAATAGAGTCTTTAGAGACTATCTTGATCAATTTGTGGTAGTCTTTATAGACGATATTCTTGTTTATTCAAAGAGCAAGGAAGAACATGAAGATCACTTGAGAATTATATTGAAGACCCTGAGAAAGGAGAAGCTTTATGCCAAATTTACCAAGTGTGAATTTTGGCTTCAAAAAGTTGCATTTTTGGGTCACATAATCTCAAAAGAGGGGATATCTGTGGATCCAGCAAAAACAGAGGTTATCGAAAGATGGTCGAGACCAACAACAGTAACTGAGATCCGAAGTTTTCTTGGTTTGGCTGGATATTATCGACGTTTTGTAAAAGATTTTTCACGATTATCTAATCCACTCACCAAGTTGACTCGGAAAGGAGTTAAGTTTGTCTGGACAGAGGAATGTGAAGAGAATTTCAAGGAGTTGAAAAGAAGGTTATCCAGTGCACCTGTGCTCACACTGCCTTGTAGTGGAGAAAGGTTTGTGATCTACAGTGATGCATCCAAGAAGGGATTGGGGTGTGTTCTTATGCAAAATGATATGGTGATAGCTTATGCCTCACGACAGTTGAAAATCCATGAGCAAAATTACCCAACACATGATTTGGAGTTGGCTGCGGTAATCTTTGCATTAAAGATTTGGAGGCATTACCTTTATGGTTAAAGGTGTGATATTTATACTGATCATAAAAGTTTAATGTATATTTTCACACAAAAGGAGCTGAATATGCGCCAAAGAAGATGGTTGGAGCTGATTAAGGATTATGACTGCTCAATCCATTACCACCCTGGGAAAGCAAACAAGGTGGCAGATGCATTAAGTCGACAAGACCATGCTAGTTTATCCATGATGAGGATCACAAAAGATCCAATATTTATGGATTTACAAAGGATGGATCTTGGAATTATAATGGAAGGGGAAAAATCTTATCTTTCTCAAATGAATGTTCAACCATCTATACATGTGAAGATTAAAGAGGCACAGAAAGAAGATGTCGAGTTACAAAAGAAGGTGAGAAATGTTCCTGAATTCAACCTTGATTGTGATGGGATAATAAAGTTCAGGAATCGGGTTTGTGTTCCTCCCATCCCCGAATTAAAGAAAGAGCTGCTGGATGAGGCTCATAGTTCTTCATTCTCTATTCATCCTGGAAGCACGAAGATGTATAGGGACCTGAAAGAGTACTTCTGGTGGGATGGCATGAAAAGAGATGTTGCTGAATATGTCTCTCGATGCTTGGTTTGTCAACAAGTTAAAGCTGAGAGACAGAAGTCTAAGGGGATATTACAACCATTACCCATACCCGAATGGAAATGGGAAAACATCACTATGGACTTTGTCACAGGACTTCCTAAAACATCCAAAGGCAATAATGCTATCGGGGTCATAGTTGATCGTCTCACAAACTCTGCACACTTCATTGCTATTAGAGAGGATTTCTCTCTAGATCAGCTTGCCAGGATATATGTAAAGGAAGTGGTAAGATTTCATGGAGTACCACTTTCTATTATATCTGATCGAGATCCGAGATTTACCTTGAAGTTTTGGCGAAGTCTTCAGCATACTCTAGATACAGAGTTGAGTTTCAGCACTGCTTATCATCCCCAGACAGACGGTCAGTCTGAGAGAACAATTCAAACCCTAGAAGATATGTTGAGAGCTTGCTCTATGGATTTCAAAGGAGGTTGGGATCAACACCTACCTTTGGTGTAATTTTCTTATAATAATAGCTTTCACTCCAGTATTCAGATGGCTCCTTATGAAGCTCTCTATGGAAAGAAATGCAGGACTCCAACTTGCTGGGATGAAGTTGGGGAAAGAAAGCTATTAGGACCTGATCTCGTTGATGAAATGGCAGAAAAGGTCAGATCTATTCAACAACACATAAGAGCAGCTCAGAGTCGACAGAAAAGTTATGCCGACAACCGAAGAAAAGACCTAGAGTTTGAAGTGGGTGATAAAGTGTTCTTACGAATATCTCCCTGGAAGAGGGTTATGAGATTTGGAAAGAAGGGGAAGTTGAGCCCTAGATATATCGGCCCTTTTGAAATACTGGATCGTGTTGGGAAGGTAGCTTACCGATTGGCGCTTCCACCGAATCTCTCTCAAGTTCACGATGTGTTCCATGTATCTCTCCTGAGAAAGTACATACCAGATCCTTCACATGTACTCAGCTCAGAAGTTGTACCGCTGGAGCAAGATCTTTCTTATGAAGAACAGTCGATAGAGATTCTGGATCATAGCGAAAAAGTCCTACGAAACAAGACCACTCGCTTGGTGAAAGTTTTATGGAGAAACCACCAACTTGAAGAAGCTACATGGGAGCTTGAGGATATGATGAGGGAGAAGTATCCTCATTTGTTTGTTGCAAAGTGACGAATTTCGAGGGCGAAATTCTTTTTAAGGGGGGTAGAATGTAACACCCGAGACTTTTATGTTATATAAATCATCAAAGGAATCTTTTTCTACACAACACTTTCTTGGCTTGCTTTACACGCAATCGCGACCTTCCTCGATAGCTTGCGTCGTACGCAATACCGAGTTTCACTAAACAACAATATGCTATTAAAACTAGCCGTTATGAATAGTAATAACCACTTTTTGAAATTTTATTTTTCAAAATGGACTTCATTTTTGGACTCAGAATATCGAAATTAGCCTAGGGTGAAATTTTGGTATTTTTCTGAAAACTTTCAATTTTTGATGAATAGTGAAACCACTAAGTGGTAGGTTAAAAACTGAATTTTGCATAAAACTTAATTTTACCGCTTCTGTGATTGGAATTTTGAAAATCCGAGAGACACGGTTAATATCAAGGACTAAAATGTGGTTCAATGAGATGAAAATAATTTTTTGGTGAATAGTAACTTTTTACTATTTTTACCGCGGTTAATAGTAAATAGGGTAACTAAGGGTAAATATGATATTAATATTACCCTAACACATGTCCTAATTCTATTGGACAAGTGTAATTCGACCAAAAACAAACTTAGGAATAAAATATGACCATTTAGGCCCACTTGGATTAGATTAGGACATTTATTATTAATTTATTTAAAGAAGGGTTGAAATAGTTTAAATCAATGTTTAATAAGTAAATCATTTTTAATATAGGGTTATACATAAGATAAATTCGATTGTAAATATTCATTAGAAAGCTAAAAAGATTTCCTACATGATGGTAGTTTATTTGTAATTTTTAGACATCAAATAATTTAATTTATTTATGACACAATGATGATGCAGTAATTATCTTATTAATGAAATATTGAAAAAAGTGATAATATAAATACCAAAATAAATGTAATTTGAGACTTTTTATGAATTCCACTAATTATCTAGGTTACTATGATATATTAGTATTGATTTAATCAACTTGTTTCGAACATATAATTCTGTTATGACTTTCACAAAAATCATATATCAAATAGTGTCAAAATTGACACAAAATAGTTTTTAAATCAAATATTATATTATTAATTGTTATTTTATTCCTAAAAATCTAAGGTTCGGCCAAATGACTTAGATAAGGATATATATATTAATAATAAACAATTTGGGGTTCGTTTGGCATGTTATAGTAAGTGTATTAACCATATAGTGAAAGAAAACAAAAAGACACGGTAAAAGTTAAATTAATTAACTTAGAGTTAAATCTAATTGATAAGGTTAAAATAATACCCTAAACTTGTCTAAATCCTATTGGATGATAGGATTTCGACCCATCCCCACTTTAGCTTCGAAATAAGACCCTTTGGAACCATTATAAACCGATTTTGACTTTAATATAAAATAATATTTTGAGATATTCCTAAGGTGCCCCTCTCCTCCCTTATAAAAGGGCACCTCCTCCCCCTCCTCCTCACACCAATTTGAGCACTCAAGCTCGGCCAACCCCTGCCATTTTCCCTTATCCACTTCCCTAGAATAATCCTAGAGGTCCTGGTATTCTACAAAGACCAATCTTAGTTCCTTAAGTGGAGGATTCAAAAAGGCGTTCCAAAGAAGAGGTAATATCCATTACCGATCTTTTCAATTTCTTTCTTCTTCAACTTCTTCTTCTTTAGTTGTTTCATGATAAAGTAATAACATCAGTATTACTTACATACTGATATGTTATTATAAATATGAAACAACCCTAATTCACCTTCTATCCATCCTACGGAAAAATGAAATCACCGCGCGTGCGTACGTACGGAATACCGTCTCCACGCCGTGGTGTAATCTATTTTCCACCATCACCTTACAAGGATGGGTATAATGGTGTAATCAGTAGCTATATATGAATATTATTAAGTAATATTGATACTGAAATAATATATATATATACTCCAATACAATTCCACGATCATAGGAACGATATCATCACTCGTGCGTACGTACGGAATACCGTCTCCACGATGTGATGCGACTCGTTCTACATGATCTTCATTTCATAATGATTATATAAATGAATTGAATGAATGAATATGGTATATACTACACTAATACCATTCTGGAAATGAATTATCTATAACCTAAAGATAAGAATAAGAATTTATTCGACAAAACACGCATAAGAACAAAAAGTTATAAAGACCCGAGTAACAAATAACAATGAAATATTACTAACAAGAAGCTAATAATATGACCATATATGATCTCATATAAATATGTATGATTCTGGAATAAGTCAATAACATTATTTAAACCATTATACAGGAGCTTCAGACACGAACAAAGCAAATCGGACCTAAGGTAAGGGAAATATCACAATCTCATTTTTATCCGAGATTGTTTATTCGTAAGTATTTACTGGGGTGTATTTTATCATCCACATCCATGTTCCCTAAATATGTAATATTGTTTCCATCCACTGGAAATAGTTAAAACCCAATTTTACCCTTAGGTAAATTTTTAGTAAAGAATATGAAAGGAATCTTTTGTCATTTTTCCGTACGAGGTACTTTTTGACTTTTCCGACAAAAGTACGAAGAATGTTTTTTTTAACTTATACGGCATGAATGGATTTTTAAAACATTACTTCAAAGAAGCTTCCTTTACAAGTTTTCAAGTTTATTTTTAATCAACTTCTTTTATTTTAAAGTTGTATGACATGTTATGGAAGGAAAAATGTTTTTGAAGAAGAAAGGATATTTTCCTCAAGAATTCAATTCAAGTGTTTTATCAAAATTATTTTCCATCTAAGATAATAAAGGGTTCTGTTTCTATCCATATTTTTACATTGGTTTGACTATGTTGTGATGGAATTATGTTTATGAATTCCTTTATCATATATGAATTGATTTATGATGTCATGATGTTTCAAGAATCCCATTTTTGTTATATGTGTTATGCGATGATGTATGTTTTATGATTATGTGGCACACATAAGAAAGGATTCATTATAAGATGGGTGAGACCTATATCTCCCTCCAATGCATTGGGTAATGATTTTATATCTCATGAGATAGACATGGCTGGAACGGAAGGTTATTTCGGTTCAGTGATACAGGACTGAAACGAGGAGTGAACTCGGTTCAGAAAGGGACTTTGTCCACTAAGATAGTCTTGGCAATGAGTCATGACTAACAAGAAATGATTTTCCATGATTATGTGTGCATGCCACAAAGATTCAAGTTTTATGTTATGATTATGGGGATCTCATTTTCACTTCTATGATTTATTCCATGTTAAGATATTATGATCTCTTTTGCAGGTTTTAATTTTCAAAAAGATATGATATGATTTTTATTTCCTTTATTTGCCCTTGCTGAGCATTTGAGCTCACCCTTTTATGTTTTCTTTTCCCCAGGCCAGGAAGATGGATATTAAGTAGAATATTCTAAAAGGGACCCTAGATATGATGAAATAAATGGGAGACACTGTAGAAGATTTATGAACCAGTTGTTTATGTTTCCCAGTTTCTAAAGACACTATACCTATACGGTCCTTTGTGGTTTTGTCATATGTTGTAATAAGTGTGATTCAATTTTGAAGTATTAACAATGTATGTAAAGTGTGGGTCGTTATATTGATAGGCATTAGTAAGTGGGTAGGGGTGGTGGAATTTTAAAAGAGGAAGGATGGTCACTTTAGGAATGCCTTGAAATATCAATTTATAATAAAATTAATTTCAAATTATAAATGTTAGAAAGTTGTATATGTTTATGATAAGACCATAATAGGTATATATCATGTCTACCAATTGGTTTTATACATGTTTAGGTCATAAAATTAAGATTATCGTTTATCATTAACCCTTAGTTAAAAATATTATATCTTACCATGTCTTCTTGTATTTACAGAATATAAAGTTACTATAGTTACTATAAAATTACAGGAGAACCAAAGTTGGATAATTAATGATATTTTTAACATTATATCAGTCATTTTTCTGAATCATAGATTTTTAGGACTCATATATCATTTTAAAAAATAGTATTTGTTTTAAAAGCTCATTTATGTGAATTTTTATACTATTTAAAAATTTATTATTGTTAAAGTCATAAAAACGATTAATTAAAAAATAAATTGAATCAAATATAAAATATCACAATCATTTATAAAATTCTTGGATTAAATAAAAATGTTGATATTTTATTTATTTTAATATTTATAATATCATTCATTCAAATATTTCGTTAATAATATAATCACGACATTATCATTGTGTCATAAATAAATTTTATTATTTAAAGTCTAATAATTATAAATAAAATTTCATAATTTATTAAATATTATTTTCTTTATAATTATGTTTTTTTAAAATTTATCTGTTATATTACACTATATTAAACTTATTTAAAAAAAGATAAATATTTATGGTATATTTATCTTTACTTTAAATTAATTCTTATAACATGTCATTATCACACCCAGGTGGCTCTCTAGGGTCCCTGAATTGACACAAGGATTCCTATGGTCTCTAATATATCATCCAATTGTACTAGGATATGTTTTAGGGTAGTTTAATATTATTATAATATTATTTTTTACCCTTATTTACTAGATTTACCGTTTAACAATGGTAAATAAAAATAATTACAGAAGTTACTATTCATAATTTCCCAAAAATAAAAGGTACCTATTTAAAAAATTCATACCTTATGATTACAACTATGGAATAAATTTTTCCAAATTGAAAACATAGAATTGATATAAGTGAATTTAAAATTAATTCCATTTGTCAAAACATGGATGTGGGTTTTGAGACGTAAAAACTATCAAAAGATTGACATGTGTTTATGTCCAATTTAAAATTGAAAATTACATCCAATAAACAAAATTGGTTGGATGATAAAAAAAATAAAAAAATTACACTATAAAACAAATTTATATTACAATATAATTATACAAATAAATTTTATGAAAAGACACTTTTGGATTAAAATGCAATATTTTTCAATATTCATTAAAAAATAAACTTTATCAGAAAAATAACAAAATTTCATCCTATGTATATATTTATGACCCTATATAAATAATAATTTATGTTTTTAAATTAGATTATATAAAAGTGACAGAAACTATATTTAAGAAGGGTTTTCCTTCAAAATTTAGTAAAACGACCTCTTAAAAATTCTGGAGTATTTTATGATTAAAATTTGATTCATTGTCATTTTAATCTTCTAAAATTAATTTGAGAAGTGTAAGAACATTTACCAAATATTAAAAAAATTCATAATATAGATAATTATATTTACTCTAGCCAATAAAATTGGTTGGCATTAAATAACATTTAAAATTATAAAAATATTATTGTATTATTTTTCTGTATAACTCAATGTTGTGTGCAATGTTAAATTTTGGAAAAAACTCATTGTTGCGAGTTTTGTATGCCATCAGAAAAAGAATCCCCATTTATATAAAATTAATATACTATTCAGAAATATTAATAGATATAAAATAGTATTATTCAATAAATACCTGGGTCGTTATAGCTCTGGCATACGATGGACCACCCCTTACAAGTAGATGTAATATACATTACATGACCACCACAAATGGATTGTATTAATTAGGGATATGATTAATATAAATCATATTTTGGTATAAATATGATTATCTAAATGAAATATATAATCTATGTTATTAGCATTGCACTTGTTTAAAAATGATAGTTTCACTCTCGCATACATGGAACTATAATTTCTACAAAACAGTGTGACTCATTTTTCAGGCCCTCTTTTCATTAGTGATTATAAATATAAACATAACCAATTCATATGATAATTATAACAACATTAAAATTATACGTATTATTTTTCCATTATAAATTCATATGTATCATGTAACACATAGATATTGTTTTGAAATAATTTTTTCCAACACTATTTATTTTTTTGATAGCTTTCATTACAGACAATAATGAGTTTTAATGAATTGAAATATAATAATTATATTATTTTCCAAAAATAAAAATTATAATCTTCCCAATAAATATGTTTTTATAAATATAAATAACCTCATTTTAATAATATTTATTAATGTTTGAGATAAATATAATATATTTTCTTGTAAATTATCTATATGTTTCAAAAGATATATTTTTTATGCAAAGATTATATTACTAAATTTTTACGAAAATAACATAAATAATTAATAAAAAAGTTATTAAATTTATTTTCTAAATGTAAAATAATTTTTTAAATTTATATGTAAAAATTATATTGGAGTAAACTTTTGATAACTTTCTACAGAGATTAAATTTTTAGCAAATGGTGATAATTTACAATTTTTTATTAAACACAACATTTTCGTTGAAATATTAAAAATTATATATTAGAGAGTATTTAAATGTAATATTTTTAAAATTATATGATTATAATATAAATATATATCATTTTAATCAATTTTTTATATAATTAGGGTATTAAAACATTCTATATTCGTGAAAGCTTTTACTATGGGAAAAAGGATTTTTTATCGCATCTATGGGAATAAATTTTAAATTACATTCTTCCACTTATTTTAATTAAATTGTAAAAAATATATTACATAATTATAATAATAATAATTAAAATTATATAATTATTTCAACTTAAATTTTATCATAATTTATGGTGAAAATGTAAAAATTAATAACAATAATTATGGAAAAATCGAGTTTACTAGGAGTAAAAATAAGATAATAATGGTATGTTTTCCTATTAAATATGTCTTAATCCAATTTTATGGAAATTTTCAACATTATAATATCCATAATTAGAATCTATGATAATTTTTAATCATTTATCTTTTGGAATTATTTTACCATTTCTGATACTTTTGTGATGTTTCATTGTTATTTCCAAGTGGTCCCTTTCCCCACTTATAAAAGGAAATACCCTATCTTATCCTCTCCACACTCAAAGACCATTTTTTAATACCATAAATACCTAGATACCATATTTAAATCCATTATTACAACATATATACCTTATTTTGATTAGTAATCCCTCATAAGAAGGCTTTTGGTGGTATTTACGGAGGTTGTCTGGAGAAGTGGTATCATTCTTAACCATGAATTTTTAATTTATATATTCTTTCAAATCCTTTATGTATTAATTAAATATTATAATATAATAACATAAGTATGTAAAATAATCTTATACTTTAAAAAATCTAATTTGATAACATATATCTTTCTCTTTTCCCATAGAATGATAAACAAACCTGTCACTCTTGAGTAAGATGGAATACCATATCATAAACCAATGTAATCTGTTTCCCATAACCACCTTTCACTGATGGATATAATTATGGATTTAAGATATTTTTCATATATTTAAAAAATAATTATAATAACTCATCAATCATCTCACATTCTAGTACTTTTGAGAACAATAACATTTCTTGTTTGTACGTGTGTGCTACCACCTCCAATAAGTGATGTGACATATTTTTTATATTATTATAATGTGGAAGATAACAAGAATATATATATGTAATATTAATTAAATATATGATATAAGAATTATTATTTAATTTAAAATTAATATTTACCATTATGTTTTCTTATATGATGAGATAATGGTAACATCATTCAAGCATATATACAGCATACTGTCCCCATGAATGGTGTAATTATTTTCTTCATCTTGAACATTTGTTGATGAATCTAAAATTTTATATAATGAAAATTCATAAATAAATATTATAATTATATCATGATTAATATTAATGACATGGTGAAATTATAATATATTTATGAGGATTAAAACAATGAAATGAAAACATAAAGGGAAAATGAAGTGGCTATGATCAAGAAACTATGATTTTAATAATGAATAGTTAATTATTGGTTGGTAAATGTTTATATATAAATCATATATGGTGTTATATATATGATTATGGTTCTCCAATATATCTATAACAAACCTATTTTAATTATATATGAGGAAATAATGCATAGGAAAGAAATCATAACATATTGTAAGGGATTTTGGGTCACCCTGTTATTTCTAGGAGACATATTCCATATTCAAACCTCATTTATTTTTTTTGTTTATAAAATTAAAATATGACCTGAAATATCATAAATATTATTAATTTCATTATATTTTTTATTTCACATGATGTTATTATTTCTGAGGTGTACAATTAAAGACTTACAAAATTGGTAATGGTTTTGTGTTAGTATCTCACTATTTACGGGGATTGCTTATGATTATGTTTTCAAATATAAAATATTATGATACACCTATATATAAATTCATTAATATTCTTATATTATTTTACATTAGAGGGAATATAGTTTTTCAATTTATTTGTTATCTATGATAACTAAAGTGTCAGAAATAATGTTTTATTAAAGACTAAAAATATTTTTATTCTGTTGCAAATAATTTTCTTCCATGTCCATGTTTGGAAAAAATGTTTTAATAAATGTTTTTATTATTATAAATTTATTTATTAAATATATTTTTTAGCAATGTTGGTCTTTTTACAAAATGATTTTGAGTTATTCTTCTTTTCATTTTTGGAAGAATCAAATGTTGGATTTTTACAGAAAATGTAAAATTAATAATTATTTTAAGGTGTATGGAAGGAATTATATTTATAATAATATATAATACACAATAATTTACATTTACTTATAAAATATAATTTTATTAATTCAAAATAATATTTCATCACTAATGGTTTCTTAATTTTCAAATTTTAAAGAAGAGTTTTCATGAATCTGAGGATATTTTCCTCATTAAAAGTTCCGAGTGATATTTAAAAAATTATATTCCTTAAAATATAATACCCTTTGATATTAATTAATCATTAATAAGGATATATCCAAATATTACTATGCATATTCATTATTTTTAAGGTTTTTTATAAAACAAATATATTTTCATTCATTGTTCAATGATGAATTGATGAAATGTTTATGAAGCCCATTTCCCTTGTATGGGTAATAATTTGATTATGTGATTAATTTTTTAAGATCATGTCGAGCACAAATATAAATATATATATATATATATATTATTATGTAATGGTTGGTTTAATTCTAAACCAATGATGGTGGATACGTTATAACTTTGTATTATGGTTTTGTTATAACTAAGGATAGTGTTTATATTATAACCAGGGATGGAGGTTACGTTGCTACCAATGATAGCGATAATGATATAACCAAAGAATGTTATTAAATAATAGACATGGATTATTTTTTCAATATTCAAAAGAAAGTTGGATATGTTATAACAAATTATTGTTTTTATGATATTCTAATGATAGTTGGTTTCATTATAAACTAATGATGAGTGAGCACATTTTAGCCCTTATATGAATATTATTAAGTTGGATAACTCATTAGTTGACTATGCTTTCTATAAACTAGATTTCATGCAAACAATTTTATGTTTGGGCTGAGTTTTAATGTCTTTAATATTATGAATGATCCTTATTTTTGTGTCCTTATGATTATGTGATGACCTTATGTATCATAACCTAATGAGTGAAGCCATCTGTATTTATGTATATTCACAATGTTTTGAAATTATGTTTTTTTTTCATTTTCAAATATTAATGTTATTCTATCATGTAATATTTTCATTGATTTATTTTATGATTCAAGTCTTAAAAACATAAAAATTTTATTTCAGGACCTATATTTATGATCTATGATTTGTATAGAATGGTTTTCAAATGTTATCATCATGTTCTTATTCCCATTATCTCATTTTATGTTGACATCTCTCTTGTTTACCATTAATGGGAATATAATCTCATATTTTCATATGCATAATTTTTCAAGGTGAAGAAGTAATGAATTATGTTTGATATATATATTTAGTTTTCAAATTATGAATAACATAGTGGGAGATGATGTGGTTCAGCTATGAAACAATTGTTTCTATATCCTTCTTTCCAAAGACTCTTAATTATTATGGTTCTCTTGGGTTTTTTTATAAAATGAAATGACTATTTTTCTATATATATGTAATAACTATATTGGAATGTTCTGATTCACTATATTTGGCATCATAAGGATGTTTTAATTAACTATCAGAAACTTGAATGAATAAACATTAGTGAGATACCCAGGTTTATATCAAAGGATAAGTCTAATGATAAGTGTAGGTATAGGAAAATGTCCATGATTTATCATAGAGGATATTGTGATTGTTTTAAAATAAATTACATCCCTATATAAATAATATATTTTTATATGGCTATAACACAGTCGAACCTAGTCATAATATCTCTGAAAAGGGTGCATTGATCTGGAATCATTCGTCACCAACTACATGATAAATGGCCTCATTGTACACCTTTTTCCACTCCCAAGGGATTCACATTTTATGTTTAAAAACTCTTTTTTAAACATCATGAAGGATTTTAATAATGGACATGAATGGCCTATGTTAATCCTAAGGTTTAAAAATTTTAAAATAATGTATCATTATTTATAAAAAAATTAATTGATTTTTATGGATCATATATTTTTCCAACATAATTATTTTTTATTGTAGAATGATTTGTTGAATTTTTTAATTAATGGAACTAATAATAATCATGTTAATACTAAATGTGATGAAAAATTAAGTGATTATGTGAGACCAAATAGAATGATTAATAGAGAGAAATATATTGTGGTTTTTCCTAATCATCTATCATGATATATGATTAACACTGTGTTATTCGGTGATATTACCATCACATACAATACGAGGAAGATTGAATTTTATGAATGTTAATATGGTAACATACATAGAGTAAACATGATTTGGATTCCTACATTCCAAGAAAGTGGGATGAATCACCTACAATTATATATCAAGGGGAGTGGAATATGTTTTCATCGTGGAAATGAAAGTCATATAGTAAATAATATGAATGGAATTTGATGAATTGTATGTGGGGTAATTGGGAATTATTGAATTCAATGACTTAATATAAGGGTTACCCAAAAGGTCATAAAAATACATATGTCATACCAAATCATTGAAGTAAAAGGGTTGAAGTATTTATGTATTCGGATTCATGAATTGTGATGTAATAGTATTTTTACTATTTGTATTTTTTAATAAGAATAAAAAACAAATCTAAGGATTCTGTCAATTTTGAATACATGTATGTATTCATATAAGATTTAATTAATAATTATGGATTCAACCATGACTTTTTTATTTCAAGGGATATCATAAGTTCAATGTCTTAAACACAAATTTTAAGGTTTTTAGTGATGAAATTTTAATTTTATTAATGATTTTTTTGGAGAAGTTATATTAGGATAATGTATATGTAACCCTTAGGTTCAATAGGAAGTACTATTTAACATGAATTATTTTATAATAAGGTATAGAAAATTTTTATTTCATATGTCATCTTAGATGAATAATTTATTTTAAACAATGTATATTATATTTATATGATTTTTTTTAATTTTTTTAAGAATGATTTATAAAAAGGAAACATGTCTCATCTGGAAAGGACAAGGGGATTGAACCCAAAACATAAGGGAGATTAGGATAAAATGACTTCCACCTGCTTATGTGATGGATTTTTTTTATAATTTTCCATTTGAAATTATTTTCATAAATAATTATAATTTTCATTTTTGAACATATTTTATCTATTCTATATTACCAAGGTATTTTAATTGATATGATGATAGATTTTGTGTAATGAAAACTGAATGTTTGTGATCAAAATTACACAACTCGTGTTTTGGAGTAAGATTCAAAATATTATTCATTGATTTTATATCTGAATTATCAATAAATATATATATGAGTAATATATATATAATCATAAAAATATAATTTATATTTTCACCAAAAAATGTTGAATATGAACAAGAGAAGATGGTTGGATCTGATAGATCATTGTGAATACTCCATAAATTAACACCTTGGGATTGAAAACATAGAGGATGATGGTTTGAGTTTAAATGATCATGTTAGATTATCTATTATGAGGATAAACAAATATCAAATAGTTAGTGATTTGGAATTATAGAACATAAAATAATTATGAAAGTTGATATATATTATCTTTTTAAGATGAGTTCTCAACCTTCTATCCAAGTAAAGATTAAATAGGCCTATAGGGAAGGCAGAGAGATAACGAATAAGATTACAATTTTTCTTAATATAAATATTGATTATGATGGAATTAAAAGGTTCATGAACCATATATGTGTTCTATAGATTTCAAATTTGATTATGGAGATGTTAGAAAGAGCTAATAGTTCATCAGTCTCAATTCCTACGATAATTCTAAATATGTATATATATTTAAAAGAGTATTTTTGTGGGTTTATTGTAAAGAGATATTGTATGTTTTATAGCATACTGCATGGTATGTCAATATGGTAAAGATGAGAAAAAATTTTCTGAGGGTATGTTATAACCATTACCCACTCCGTTACAGAAACAAAACAAAAACATAGGACCATTGATTTGTTTTGAAGAAGCCCAAAAACATCAAAAGGTTGTAATTCTATATGGTTTGAAGTTGGTGGCCTTATAATGTCAACAAAATCATAATTATAAGAGAATATTTCAATCTAGATCATCTTTCCAACATATACATTATGGAAGATGTAAGGATTCATGGAGAATGACCTAATATTGTATCTTATTAGGATATGATGTTTACCTTGATGTTCTAGTGAAGTATTCAACTTGATTTATATAGAGAGATAAGTTCCATCAAACATAATTAGCCTCAAATATTTGTTTTTCTAAGAGAATAATTCACACACTATATTAAATTATATGATATTAATCTATGTATTTTATTGTTTTTTGGGATTAACACCATCCTCTAGCGAGTTTTATTACAACAGTAGCTTTCACATGAGCATTTAGATGGGTTCTAGAGAACCCATCTATGAAAATATGTTAATAACTATAACGTTTTAGGAATAAGTCATAATAAATAATTAAATTGAGACTAGATATAACCAATTAAATTAACTATAATGTAAAATACATTTATTAAGACATAAAATAAGAAAAAAAAATGCAGTAAATATGTTATAGTGACAACCATCAACATGATCTGGAAATTTAATTTGGTGGGAAGGTGTTTATGTGAATTTAATAATGGAATACTTTTATGATATTTAGAATGAATGTAAATTATATACCAAGTTATATTGGTCCCTTAAATATTATTAATCAATTAGGGATAATAGAATAATGCTTGACACATCAATCGGTTCTCTGTACGGTCCACAATGTGTTCCATATATCTCTCATAATGAAGTACATACAAGCCCTATCAAATATAAAGAACCCAGAGGTAATACCAATGGATCATTAGGTTTCCTATAAAGATGTCACAACCCGACCCTACCCAGGCTCATGCCGTAACTACCCCAAGCCCGCCTCCATAGGCCAGGGGCTGGCAACCCGCACCGAAGGAACAATAACTCGGAGAGGCCTTTGCCTAAGTACCTGTACACACACACGCAACACACTCAATGAAAAAGAGTAGAGTAAAGGAGAAAAGAAAAGTAAAGTGAAAGGGAAACGGGTATATATAAATCACAAATGTGTATCGACCTCTAAACTGTACAAAGCAAAAGCTGAATGTAAACTGAAAAGAAATGGGGGAAAACATGCACCCAGCCAAAAAGTGCAACAACCCGGCAACAGGTAAACAGAAAGGTAAATAGCTGGAAGGGTCCTCCACCTGGAACCCGAATCCGAACACCACACACGGTCTACCCTCATGTACTCCTAAGCTCAACTGAAGTCACGACCAACCTGTCCGTCGTCTGCAAGGGCACACTATGTGCGAGCAAATCCCAAGCAGGGGTGAGTATAAAAATACTTAGTAGGATACCCCGAAGGCTCGAGGGAGCAACAAAGAATTTACCGAAGGGTGAGCAGTAGATCGAATGGAGAAAGTAGAAAGGTACAAATGCGAGTGCAGTAAAGAGTCCTGCTCAACCCAACAAGAGGAAAGAAGGTAGACTCGTCCAGAAAAAAGGAGCTGGAAACGGCGAGAAGATGAACTTCCCGTCGAGTCTTCGCTACCTATAGCAGGAGAGTAGACTTGTCCAACTACAAGAAGCTAGAAACGGAAAGCACATTGCATACCACATGTGTCTTTGCCTCTCCTAGAAGGAGAGTAACCAAACCCAAGAAGTGGGTACTGGAACAAGGTATATACATATCATTATGATTAGAAATAAGCAGGAACAACGTCATAAGGGGATCTCCATCCCGCACCTCATCCCAGGAAAGTGAGTCACCAACAGTCCCAGAAGTAACACCATTGATTCCCAACATCCCACATGTTTTCCCCGAACTACAAGTCATGGTATCAATCACCGCACCTCGACACTATCAACTTTGGGCGGCACTAACTCACCCGCACGGCTTTAGGTTGCGTTACAAGGATGGGTCTCGGTGGGGAAGGCATTCCTCATACTTGAGATTTTAGGGAAAGCCAAACCACACCTCGTCACTGCTCTACAGTCGAGAGGTCTTCTCAAAGTAAAAGTCGTCACAACACTGACCCGTATAACCAAGGGTCCCGCTCCGTTAATCACGGAGGAAAGCCACAGACTAGCCTAGTAGAAAGGACTGAGCCTAGAATGCCAACAAGTGTCCCACTGCCCAGCCCTGCTAGAGGGTAATTCATAACCAGATATCGGGTGACCCACTGCCCAGCCCTGCTGGAGGGTAAACCCTAATACATCATCCGACGACCCACTGCCCAGCCCCGCTGGAGGGTAGACCTTAATACATCATCAGGCGACCCACTGCCCAGCCCTGCTGATGGGTAAACCCTAATACATCATCTGGTGACCCACTACCCAGCCCCGCTGGATGATAGACCTTAATACATCATCAGGCGACCCACTAGCCAGCCCCGCTAGTGGGTAGACCCTAAGAGGTCTTCGGGTGATCCACTGCCCAGTCTCTGCTGGACGGTAGACCCTAAGTGCGTCGGGTGACCCACTGCCCAATCTCTGCTGGAGGGTAAACCCTAAGAGCGTCAGGGGACCCACTTCCCAGTCTTTTCTAGAGGGTAATCCCTAGAAGTCAGTGAGAAACCCACTACCCAGCCCTGCTGGAAGGTATACTCGAAGAAGTCGATAAGTTACCCACTCCCCAGCCCCGTTGGAGGGTAAAACTCAGAACTGCTCTGGCCATCTCTACTGGAGGGTACACCACTGGCCAACTGAACATGTAGTGGGTATCGCACAACCAACCAACTCCAGCACAACTCACCCAAAGGGGTTCAGCACCTGTTCCATCACTAGGTTTCACTAGCACCGCTACCGAACCATCCATCGAGAATGAACCCAGGGGGAGACCACTCAACCCTGCTGGTCAAACAAACGAGCACAGAGGGACCCTCTACGTCACGAGAGGTCAAAGTACGAAAAGCAGAACACATCACGCACTTGTGGCCCACACGATGCGTGGACCCATGTTAACCGCAACCAAGCATACAAACATCTCAGGTAAAAACCACACTTACCTCCAAGAACTCTCGTATACTCCTAGAGTATACCTCACTTCCAGCCCAAGGCTATCGTGCACACGGCACCCAACGTCATCACGAAGGCATGACATAACATCTCCAACTTGCCGCCTCAATGACTGGGGAACGACTATCCACATCCATGAATCATTTACATTACTCTCCCAAGAGTGCACGATCACACGCCAAGGGTCCGCTACAAACATGGTAGGACGAACCACCACCGGAGCACCTTTCATATTCCCACATTTAATAAGATCACGCAAGAGGCTCTGAACAACCAAACGGATCGCACTGTTGTAGTAATCGTGGAAAAACACGTAAGATGGAATACTTACTCACCTCAAATAGATATCCAATGGAAAAGTCACCAACAATGCCTCAAGCCTGAACGACGTTCTGAGATCCCGATCCTCGGCCCCGAAAACAGTCGGGCACATAGAACTATTGCGAACCGCTTGGGAAAACATGTTTAAAGCACTACTCACATGAGTACAATAGATATCCGGAGAAAAAGGTGCATTCCGAAGCACTACACATGAGCGGTGCTTCGTGGGACCTGCAACCTGGTCCCGAAACACAATGAACGGATCGTATCGTTGCGATTCTCTCGAAAAAGCAAACAAGGTGGACTATTCACTTGTCCAAAACGGTCACCCGGTGATAGAGATGGAAATTCACCGTCAACGCCCAAACGTCCCTCATGGGGCCCGCACCAGCGTGTGGAATTAGAGCGGATGGATTGAACCATTGAAATCCCCTCGGAAAAACCTCCAGAATCGACTCCTCACACGCCCCGAACGGACTCCCGGTGAGAAAGTCGCTAAACTATGCACGCAGCTCAAAAGACGGGAGGTGGGGCCCATGCCTTAACTTTTTCCTCAACAACTAAAACCACCCCGGAAATCACCGCCTCGGTTCCAGGGTTCCAACGCCACTGACGGTGCTCGAAACGGACGTCGGACCCGTCCGCGCCATCCAAAACAAGAATTCCAGGGATAACGTCAATCCCCTCAATGTACATGTCTCGCTACCGAGCCCCCCCCCCATCTTGGGAATTATAATTTCCTAGGACCATCTCAAAACTTGCACCTCGATGTTAGGTCCGCGCTGCCACAAACGGCGCTCAAAACGGACGCAGGTTGCTCGAAATACGGGAGTCCAAATATTTTAAAAAACGGGGGGGACCCCCTTGGGCGGGACTGGCCCGGTCCGCCCCGCTCGGGCCGGATCCGCAAGGCTCTCGCCCGCACGCCACATGGGCGCCTCCTCCAACGACCGGCCGAATGGGCCGGTCGCATCCACGCGGAGACCCGCGTCACATGGGTCTCGATCTCCGCGCAAAGGTCGCACGCCGCGACCCCGTCCCACCGTCGCGCCAGCCGGCGCCGACGGCCCCTCGCGCTCCCTCGCCCACGGCCGTTCGCTGTCACCCACAGCGCCCGCTGCTGCTTGCCGTCGCACCGGTGCTCCCCGGACCGCCGCGCTGCCGCTGCACTGGAGCACCTCGGACCACCGCGCTGCCGCCGCAAATCTCCAAATCCCGCAAACTTCGGCGGGTGTTTGCGATCATCTCCGAACTCAGATTTTCATTCCGAAAGAAGCGATGGAAAGATACTAAATTATACTACACATCCATGGGTTTTGTTCAAAGATCAAACAAAAAATAAAGGATATAATATAGGCTCAAAGGATGTGTGGGAAGGAAAAACGCAACAAAACCCTACCTCATGGGCGTTGCCCGAAGCTTCGCCCCCGAACCGCCGCCTTGCCGGAGTTGCCTCGCCAGAACCGCCTCGCCGGAGTGGAGGAGGAGAGTATGGAGGAGGAGCTCCTTCTAGGAGATGAAGAAAGGGGGAGAGTGGGGGGGGGGGGTTAGTGTTTAAATAGAAACACACTTAACCACCTGCCCACCGGCCCGAACCTAAACCTCTAGTGGGGTCAAGGTTATCCATCCCCTAGGCCAAACACCACCTCCCGAGCACAACTACGTTCTCAGAATTTTAATCCGAGGCCCCATTGAAAAGTTACAATGCCCACGCCCGAGGCTATCAAATTACAAAAACGCCCTTGGGGCCATTTTTCACAAACGGCCATGCCCATGAAACTCATACCCCTCCTAGGGTAAAAGACACACTCCAAACTCAACAGTGCCCTCAGTTTTCCAATCCGAGCCACCGTTTATGAGATACTCAAGTTTAAACCATGAAAATAATTAATTAATTAATTTAATTATCCGTCTAACGTTCCAAAAGTGGGCGAGGGGTCCACACGTCCTGTGCTGACAAGTTTTATGTCATTCCTAGGGTAAAAATCCCATTTCGGAACCATCCGTACACTCGGATCTCTGATCCAGATCACCGTTCAGGAGTTATCCCATTTTAATGGCGGTTCTAGTGTGAATTCACTGAAAATTTAATTCCGGCCACTCCGGGGCTCGAAATCGCATGTCATCTATGGGTGCTGCACTGGAATATCATCAAGAATATTCCAATGTCTTTCACAGCAAAAACTAGGTTCTTACATCATTCCCTTCTTCAAACTTTTCATCCTTGAAAATCAGAACCAGGGAACAGCTCTGGGTACTATACGAACACCTGAATCTCCCATACCCAGAAGAACTCACACACAGATTTGCGTCACCACACACAGACCATTGGATTTGATCTGTTCACGCGAGGTCGGCCCTTGCCGATATCATGCATAGGAGCACACACACTTCTTCTCGGGTGAGTCATGTGAGAAACTTCGTGCACCCCCTCAAGAATTTGGGTTTAGGGAAAGGCGGTAGAAATCCTCACCATCCCTTTGCATGGTCTCAAACGACCTGAAGGCTCTCAGGGGTAACTCACCTCCCCGACCAAACCTCTACGTTGCACACCACAACTGGAATCACTACCCGCACCTGGAACAAGGCCTGGTGATTCCCTCCTTCAGAATATCCATACGATAAAACACCCAAGGATATCTAGTTATGTGAGATTTCACAGTCGATGTCTCTCAACCAAGACTCTCATACACGCTCGGATGCGAAGGAGTCAACACCATCAACAAAAGAAAAAGGTCCCACTCCTTTTACCTTACCAACAAAGGGTTACACCGATGCCCCTCATCACTCCGGTAACAGCTCAAGAAAGGAGCAGGGAGGAAAACATTCCACACACAGAGTCTAAAATTCTACTAAAAAATGTTGAAGAGCTATAGAGTGTACCTCTTATCACCTCATGATCTGCAGGATCGTAGACATCCAAAGCTCGTGGCTGTTTGTGGTCCCAATTGTCAGCTCCTGGAGCCCGACGTGGACTACCTAGTGGTGATGGGATGATCTCGTAAATCCCTCCCCCACCACCAGCTCATCACGCTCCTCTACTAGCACCACCTCTCTGGGTACTACTCCGATCACGACGTTGCCTCCGTCGTGGTGGTGCACCAGCTACCTGTCTGAAGCTCTCCGCATGCCTGGTCTGGCAGTCTTGTGCCAGGTGACCTCGCCCATCGCAAGCATAGCACCGACCCTCTCCCTGGGCTGCACTGGTGCCCTCCGGCGCCACTGTGGTGTAGGACCACGCCCCTGAGTCCGGTTGTCAGAAAGACACATGCGTCGAGGTCCTGCTTGCCAATTCTCGCTAGTTGTGACAGACGCCTCGGATCCAACGTGCCTGCTGCCACCACCAACTCTAGAACGTCACAGGAAGCTCTTTATCACCAGCGCTTGCTCTAGCACCTCAGCATATGTGGAAATGACCAAGGGTACTATGACAGCACAAATCTCTTGACAGAGACCCTGCTCAAACTTCTGCTCTCGGATGTTGTCGTCATGGACCAGGTCTGGGTAAAAGCGTGCACGGTCTGCAAAACTAGCCATGTACTCGGCCAATGTCACCCCTCCCTGTTGAAACTGTAGGAGCTCCTAAATCCGAACGGAGCGCAAGAAGGAGGGGAAAAACTCCTCACGGAACAACAACTGAAAGTCGCCCCAGGAAAGTGATGACTCGTCAACAAACTGAGTCACCAGACTCTACAAATACCAAGCTCCTAAACGAAAAAGGTCGGCTTCCAAAGCCACCATAACATCTGTTGGCATCTGCACAAGCCTAAAAAGGAGAACCACTGTCTCTATCCAATCCTCTATGGCCTAGGGGTCTGGCTCACCACTGAACCTCAGCGGTCTCTGCCACTGGAACTGACGAATTGCGCTCAACCTGCACTCAAGCTCAGCTTGCTCTGCTGAAACTGCCTACAACTTAACAGGTTGTGGTGCTGCTACTGGCCCACCCTGAGAAAGGGGCTGGCATGATGGGTTCTAGACAGTGGCCTTATAGCACACAGGGTCTTCGTCACGAATCAAAGCTGGTATCCTAACAGGCTATCTTCATGGAGACATCCTGAATATTATCATGGAGTGCCGCGGTAAGATGAGCATGTATGTATATACCAACAATAACAATGATAGGTAGCTAACTCAAGATGGACAGTCAAGACTAAGTCCTTTGTGATGCACAAACAAGTTCCCCTGCAACAAGTGTCTCAGCATGCCGAGTCGACAAGCGGGTTATCAGGGACCTGGTGAATGGATACGTCGGCCGCTGCACCATTACTGGACTCCCTGGCCTGAGAGCCGCTCTTGAGACACGTCAACACTATTGCCCTATATCCCAACAAATATCTCTTTTAGGGACGTCCTCACAACGTCCCAAGGAATGAACCACCTCTGATACCACTTTGTCACGACTCGAACCTACCTGGGCTCGAGCTGCAACTACCCCAAGCCCGCCTCCATAGGCCAGGGGCTGGCGACCAGTGCCGAAGGCAAAATAACTCAGGGAGGCCTTTTCCTAAGTACATGTACACACACACACATCACACTCAATGAAAAAGAGCAGAGTAAAAGAGAAAAGACAAGTAAAGAGGAAACGAAACTTCTATATATAAACCAAAAATGTGTATCGACCTCTAAACTATACAATGTACAAGATGAAGGTAAAATAAAAAGAAAAGGGGAAAAACACACGCCCAACCAAAAAGTTCCACAAACTGGAAACAGGTAAAAAGAAAGGAAAACAGCTAGAAGGGTCCTCCACCTGGAACTCGACTCCGACCACCACACACGGTCCACTCTCCTGATCTCCTAAGCTCCACTGAAGTCACGACCAACATGTCCGTCATCTGCAAGGGCACACCAAGTATGAGCAAAGCCCAAGTAGGGGTGAGTATAAAAATACTCATTATGATACCCCGAAGGCTTGAGGGAGCAACAAAAGAGGTACCAAAGGGTGAGGAGTAGATCGAAAGAAGAAAGTGGAAAGGTACAAATGAGAGTGCAGTAAAGAGTCCAGCTCAACCCAACAAGAGGAAAGAGGGTAGAATCATCCAGACACAAGGAGCTGGAAACAGTGAGAAGATGAACTTCCCGTCGAGTCTTCGCTACCTATAGCAGGAGAGTAGACTCATCCAACCACAAGAAGCTAGACACAGAAAGCACGTGGCATACCCCGTGCGTCTTCACCTCTCCTGGAATAAGAGTAACCAAACCCAAGAAGTGGGTACTAGAACAAGGTATATACATATCCTTATGCTCAGCAAGAAGCCTGAACAACGTTGTAAGAGGATCTCCATCCCACAGCTCATCCCAGGAAAGTGAGTCGCCAACAGTCCCAGAAGTAACACCATCGATGCCCAGCATCCCGCACGTCTGCACCGAACTAAAAGTCAAGTTCTCAATCACTGCACCTCGACACTATCCGCATTGGGTGGCACTGACTCGCCCACATGGTTTTAGGTCGCGTCACAAGGACACGTCTCAGTGGGGAAGGCGCTCCTCGTACTTGATAGTTCCAGGGAAAGTCAAACCACACCTCATCACTACTCTACAGTCGAGAGGTCTTCTCAAAGTCAAAGTCATCACAACATTGACACGTATAACCAAGGGTCCCGCTCCGGTAATCATGGAGGAAAGACAAAGACTAGCCTAGTAGAAAGGACTGAGCCTGGAATGCCAATAGGTGTCCCACTGCCCAGTCCTGATGGAAGGTAATTCATAACCAGATATCGGGTGACCCAATGACTAGCCCTGTTGGAGGGTAAACTCTAATACATCATCCGGCGACCCACTTCCCAACCCCGCTGGAGGGTAGACCTTAATACATCATCAGGAGATGCACTCCCCAGCCCTATTGGAGGGTAAACCCTAATACATCATCCGACGACCCACTGCCCAGCCCCCTAAACGGTAGACCTTAATACATCATCAGGCGACCCACTGCCCAGCCCCGCTAGAGGGTAGACCTGGAATAAGTCGTCAGGCAACCCACTGCCCAGCCTTGCTGGAGGGTAGACCTGGAACTAGACGTCGGGCGACCCACTATCCAGCACTGCTAGAGGGTAGACCCTAAGAGGTCGCCGGGTGACCCACTGCCCAGTCTCTGCTGGAGGGTAGACCCTAAGTGCGTCGGTTGACCCACAGCCCAGTCTCTGTTGGAGGGTAAACCCTAAGAGCATCGGGTGACCCACTACCCAGTCTCTGCTGGGGGTAATCCCTAGAAGTTAGTGAGAAACCCACTGCCCAGCCCGGCTAGAGGGTAAACCCGAAGAAGTCAATAAGTAACCCACTGCCCAGCCCTACTGGAGGGTAAAACTCAGAACTGCTCTGGACATCACTACTGGAGGGTACACCCCTGGGCAACTGAATAGGTAGTGGGTATCGTGCAACCACCTAACTCCAGCACAACTCACTCAAAGGGGTTCTGCGTCTGTACAATCACTAGGTGTCACTAGCACCGCTACCGGCCGATCCATCGAGAACGAAACCAAGGGAGACCACTTAACCCTGCTGGTCAAAAAAATGAGCATAGATGGATCCTCTACGTCGCGAGAGGTTAGAGTACTCAAAGCCGAACACGACACGCACATGGGGCCCACACGACATGTGGACAAAAGTTAACCCCAACCAAGCACACAAACGTCTTAGGTACAAACGACACGTACCTCCAAGCACTCCCATATACTCCCAGAGTATACCTCACTTCCAGCCCAAGGCTATCGTGCACACGGCACCCAACATTAGCGCGAAGGCGTGACGTAACATCTCCAACTTTCCGTCTCAACGACTGTGGCATGGCCATCCACATCTATGAATCATTTACATCACTCTCCCAAGAGTGCGGGATCACACGCCAAGGGTCTGCTACAAACATGGTAGGATGAACCACCACCAGAGCACCTTTCATATTCCAACATTTAATAAGATCGTGCAAGATGCTCCGCACAACCAAACAGATAGCACCGTTGTAGTCCTTGCGGAAAAAACGCGATATAGACTACTTACTCACCTCAAATGGATATCTGACAGAAAAGTCACCAACACCACCTCATGCCCGAACGACATTCCAAGATCCTGAGCTTCGGCCCCAAAAACAGTCGGGCGTATCGCACCATTATGATCCCCTTGGTAAAACAAGTCAAAAGTACTACTCACATGAGTATAACAGATATCCAGAGAAAAAGGTGCATTTTGGCGCACCGCACAAGAGCGATGCTTTGTGGGACCCGCAACCCAGTCCCGAAACACAACGAACGGATTGCACCATTGCGATCCTCTTGAAAAAGCACACAAGGTGGACTATTCACTTGTCCAAAATGGTCATCCGGTGATAGAGATGGAAAATAACCGTCAACACCAAAATGTCCCTCGCGGGGCCCACACCATCATGCAGAATTAAAGTGGGTGAATTTCACCATTGAAATCCCCTCAAAAAAACCTCCAGAATCGACTGCTCGCACGCCCCGAACGGACGCCCGGTGAGAAAGTCGCTAAACGCTGCACGCAGCTCAAAAGACGGGTTATGGGGTCTATACCTCAATTTTGGCCTCAACACCTGAAACCACCCTGGAAAGCTTCAACTTAGTACTAGGGTTCCAACGCCACTGACGGAGCTCGAAATGGACGTCGGACGCGCCCACGCTGTCCAAAACAAGAATTCTAAGGATAACGTCAATCCCCTCGACGTACGAGTCATGCCATCGAGGCCCCCATCTCAGAAATTATAATTTTCCAGGACCATCTCAAAAATACCACCTCGCTGGTAGGTCAGTGCTGCCACAGACGGAGCTCAAAACGGACACCCGTAGCTCGAAATACTGGCGTTCAAATATTTTAAAAAAAAGGAGGGACCCCCTTGGGCCGGACCGGACCGCTGGGACCGTGGCCCAGACGTACCCGCACGGCGCCCGCACGCGCGCCGTGCGGGCGCCTCCTCCACTGACCGACCGACAGGGCCAGTCGCGTCCACACGGAGACCATCGTCACGCGGGTCTCAGTCGTCGCGCAGGGGTCGCACGCCGCGACCTCGTCCCGCCGTCGCACCAGCCAGCACTGACGGCCCCTCATGCTCCTTCGCCCGCGGTCGCTCGCCATCGCACCTAGCGCCAACTGCCACTCACTGTCGCACCGGAGCTCCCCGGACCACAGCATTGCCACTGCACCGGAGCTCCCCGGACCACCGCGTTGCCGCCGCAAATCTCCAAAACCCGCAAACTTCGGCAGGTGTTTGCGATCATCTCTGAACTCGGATTTTTATTCCGAAAGAAGCGATGGAAAGATCCTAAATTATACTACACATCCATGGGTTTTGTTTGAAGATCAAACAACAAATCTAGGATATAATTTAGGCTCAAAGGAGGTGCGGGATGGAAAAATGCAACAAAATAGTACCTCGTGGGCGTTGCCCGAAGCTTCACCACCGAACCGCCGTCTTACCGGAGATGCCTCGTTGGAACCGAGGAGGAGAGGATGGAGGAGGAGCTCCTACCAGGAGATGATGAAAGGGGGAGAGAGGGGGGTTAGTGTTTAAATAGAAACACACTTAACTACCCACCCGTCGACCCAAACCCGAACCTCCGGCGGGGTCGAGGTTAAGCATCCCCTATGCCAAACACCACCTCCCGAGCACAAAGACGGTCTCATAATTTTAATCCGAGGACCCGTTCAAAATTTACAACGCCCACGCCCGACGCTGCCAGATTACGAAAACACCCCAGGGACCATTTTTCACATACGGCCCGAGCCCGCGAAACTCATACTCCTCCTAGGGTAAACGGCACGATCCGAACTCAACGGTGCCCTCAGTTTTCCAATCCGAGCCACCGTTTAAGAGATACTAGAGTTTTAACCATTAAACGAATTAATTAATTTATTTAATTATCCGTCTAACATTCTGAAAGCAGTCGAGGGGTCCACACGTCCTGTGCCTACAAGTTTTATGTCGTTCCTTCGGTAAACACCCCATTCTAGACACATATGTACACTCAGATCTCTGATCCGGATCACTATTCAGGAGTTATCCCATTTATTTGGTGCTTTCAGTGTGGACGCACTGAAAATTTAATCTGTCCACTCCAGGGCTCGGAATCGCAGGCCGTCTAAGGGCGCTGCACTGGAATATCATCAAGAATATTTCAAAGTCTTTCACAGCAAAAACCAGGTTCATAAAAAAGAATAGGGCATGCAAATTCTAGATCAGACCATGAAATCGATACGAAACAATAGCAATAACTTGGTCAGATGATTGTGTTGAAACCACCAAATTGAGGAAGATTCATTAGAAACTAAGGTAATGATGAGGAAAAATTATCTTCAGTTCTTTTTATTAGTGTGAAATGTTTCCATCGAAAATATCCTTTTAATGTGTTTTAATGTAACACCTCAATATTTAATGAAATGTATTTCTTCAAATATAATTAAATTTTTGATGACCTCTGTTTTATAAGAAAATGTGTTTTAATTAACAAATATATAATTATATTTACATTAAAAATAATATAAGATATAACATATCCATTAATTTTATTATTTATAATTTGAATAAAAATATCTAAAAAGTATATATAAAAGAATTAGATATTTAAAATTTATTTTATAGTACACTATTTATATGATTCAGGAAATACATATTTCCACAAAAATGATTCTACTAATTTTTGTGAGAGAGTAAAATGATTAATGTCATCCACTTTTAGAATTTTTTGAAAAAATTTACATCATTATTAAAATCATCTTGAAAATATTATATTAGAGTAAATTTCAATGATTTTTCTCAATTTATTAAATTTTTTATGAGCAGTGAAGAGTATATTTTTTTTAAAACATCATTTTTATTTAAAATATTTAAAAACATAAATTATATATTCAAAAATAATTAAAATTAATATTAGATCAGTCATATTTTTATTAATATAATTTAATTCATTTGAATAAATTTTTTATATGAATATTCTATTAAATGTTTCTATATTAATAAAAACATTTTCAATTGAAGATAACGTTTTCATCGCATTTGTGGAAATAATTTTAAATTTAGATTTTATAATTACTAAAATTGAATTTTGTAAAATTGATGCCATATTTTGATAAATCATAATTAATATTATGTAACATAGGAAAAATAATTTTTTTTATAATGAATATTGAAAATAGTAAATATTAATTACTACTATTATGGTTAAAATAGGTTTCATGTGTGTAAAAATTAAATGATAACGGTATATTTTCAAAAAAATTATTTATAATAAAATTGGTTGTCCAGTTATAGATATTATTACATGAGGAGTTCTATTCATTTTTCCTTTTTAATCATTTTTCTTGGGATTTAATTTAACATTTTTGTATTTTCTTTGTAAATTTACATGTAGTACCAAGTGGGTTCTTTTCCCCACTTATAAAAGGATATACCATCATCTCTCAAATATATACTAAAGTTACATTTTTTAATTTGAAATACCTTTAAAACATCCTTATATACATACCTTAGAATCTTCATGAGGACTTATTTTTATGAGTAAACCCACATAATAATTCTTTTTCTTCTTACCTAGGGAATTTTTCTTGAGAAGATATATTGTTATTCAACTAGGATTTGAAACTAATTTTTCTACCTATAGAAATAAAATATTATTAAAAAATGATTATATAATATCATCATTATCACCCATATACTTATATTTTTTTATTTTATATGGATAACCTATATATATCTTCTATTCCACTAAATGGGTAATGAAACTGTTGATCTTGTGAACAACGGTATACCACATTGCGAACTACAGTAATTCATTTTACATCCCCACCTCTTAAATATGGGTATGTTGATATATTTAATAAATTCATAGTATATTTATTACCTATTAATATATTGAAATTAACTATCTTATCTTCCAATCCATTTGAAATTGATAACATCACTCATTTGAAATTTTGGAGTATCACCTCCACAAAGAGATGTGATTTAGTTTCCATTTTATTTTAAAAATTATATAAATTATGAATGCTCAAATGAATATATATGAAATAAATTATATAAAAATTGTTTTTAGTGGTTACTTACTATTTAAATTCGTTTTATTATTCACGCAAATAAAATGGCAACATTGTTCATGCATACGTACAGATTACCATCACCACAAATGATGTAACTATTTTTTTCATATATAAATTATATATATATATATATAATGAATTTATATGATATTTATATAATTAATACCTTTTAAGATATTATGGAATCATAATTAATATACATGGGGCGAAACTACCAAAACAAAACGTACAAGAAAAATGAATTTGGTATCACCTAAAATAACGATTTTAATACAAATCTTTAATAAATGGGTGTAAAAACATTATCCATAAATAATATTCTATTTGATATATATTATTATATCTCATACATATATGTATAACAAACTATATTTATTATATTGTATGATTTGACATGAATGAATAAAGTAAAGACTTATGGTAATATATTTCTAGTATCTCTATTATTTTTGGGTGATATATGCCATATACACCATCATTTGTTTTCTTTCTCATGTCCAAAAAACCCCTTGTATATGTTATATCAATAATATTATTAATTTTATGGTATTTAATCTTTCAATTTATTTTATTCATTCTTGGTTATTTTGATTCAAATGATACGAAAGTTATAATAGTTTTATTTCATAATCTCTTGTTTATAAGTTTTTTTGATTAAGTTCCTCATAATAAAATGATATGAGATAAATATAAATAAACACATTTATTTTCAATGATATGGTAATTTATGGAGAATACATGTTTTCCAATCACTTTCCCCTCATTAATAACTAAATAATCCAAAATATTGATTTAAAGAAAACTGAATTTATTTCTATTTTTATTTGGAATTACTTTATCATTAAAGTCCATTTTTTTAAAAAATATTTTAAGTAATGTATTTACAATTCTAAAAAAATTTAAATAAAATTTTACCCATTTTTTACTTTTTATTAAATAATTTATAATGGATCTTCTTTTCATTTTTTAAAAAATATCTTTGGACTTTTTAACAAAAATTTCAAAGTAATATTTTTTTAACATAAACGGAATGAATAGTATTTTCCACCCTCAATGCCACTCAAGGATTTTATGATTAAATTATATGATTTTATTATTTTTTTCAATGTAAATGATTTATTTTATTTTTGGTAAATGTTTATATTTTAATTGATGTGTTTTGAAAAGGGAAATGATATTTTCTTGTTGAAAAATTTCAATTGATCATTGTAGATAATTTTCCATCAAAGATGAGATTCATTAATGTTTCTTAAGATTTATTATATATATGATACAAGGTTACCAAAATTTTTGTCCATAGAGATACTTTAATGTACTTAACCTAATGGGTAAACTTATCTCTATATATTTATTTTTACAATGTTTGGAGATTATGAATTTTCCATATTTATATGTTTATGTTGTGTTGACAGTACTTATTTCCATTGATTTATATTATGATTCATGTATTATGAACATCCAAAATTTATTACATGCCCTAGATTATGATTTATTATATGTATATCATGGGTTTAAAATATAATCACCATGTTATCATACCATTATTTTCATATTATATTTATAGCTTATTTGTTTAATGTTAAATGGAATATAATGTCACACACTTTTAAATTTCCTTTAGATATTATATGCTAATTTTATTTCTAATGATATTTCTATGGAGGGTTATTTTTATAAAGAATGAGTGTTAGATTTTATGGTTCACTTATGAACCAATTGTTTCGGTGTCAATGTTTTCAATGACACTAAACGTTTATGGCCACCATGAATTTTTAGTTAAAATGATAGAAATATTCCCCAATTTTCATGTTAAATCTTTGCATAAAATTTCTAGGTCACCATAGAATATAATTATCAAATCAGGAAATATATGATGAATGAAGAACATAACACTCAATACATAGATAATATTGGATGATTTTTAAAGGACATGAGATTATATTTTTGTAGTGGATATTTTGTAATATTATAGATTTAATTATGGATATTGAATTCAATTATAATAAATATAAATTTATTAAAACAAATTTTAAAGAACGTTCAACTATTTAGAATCATGAGGTCTGGGACCTTGTGTCAATTAATCACAATATTGAGACATATATTATATTATTCACTAGTTTTCTTTTATAATGTGCATATTGTTGAACTTGGATGAATATGAAATGAATATATACCTATTCACTATATATAATATTTCCATTCATATATAATATTTCAATATGTTACAATTTAAATATTAAAAATGATGTAAGGATTTATTTAAAATTCACAGTTTTTGGATTACTTATATATTCAATATGGAATTTTATAATAAATAATTCATAATAAATATATATATCTATTTATCGTAAGGATATTTATTAATTTATAATTATTTTATATATTTATTCATCTCATTGGACTTAAAATAAGAAACAAATTTTTTATGGGATAATTCAATATTAATTCTCTTGTGATGAGGCATATTCTTTTTCAATGTCTATATTTTTTCAATTGTTTTACATAATTCATCTTTTTTTACTCAAATTAATTATTATGTAATTTTTTTATTACTATTGAAAATTAAAAAGGAATTAAATGAGTCTTTCTAATGTTTTTAAAATACTTCATTTTGTAATTTTTTTGAAACATGTCAAATGTGATGTTTCGTTTTAACATATATTTTGTTAAGGAATTTTCAGGCCATGATATTTGCTTAAGTTTATTTTCCTTCTTTTAAACGTTATCAATTAAATTATAAATAATATTCCATAATGAAAATTAATTTTAAATGTTTAACTTTGAATTACATCTATTTTACAAAAAGGTTCATTTTACTATAAAATATACTTTTTAAGTAATTGATAGTTATATCATATATCATGACTCGTTTTCACTTCATTGAATTTATTATGTTAGAATAAATTTTATGTTATAATATTTCATTAGATAATACATTTATTTTAAATATTCATATTATTCTTGTCCTGAGTGGGATTATTTTCTAAACCATATCAAATTTTTACATATATTGTTTTATAAAAAATTATATTTGATTAATATGGAAAATATTAATATTTCTTTTACTTTAATAAATAAAAATATTTTTTTATTAAGAATTTTTTTAAATTGATAATTCTATATATGAAGAATGCATTGGGATTATAGTTATGGTTTCAGAAAATTATAGATAATCCATAAATTCATTAAAAGGTCTCATTAGAAAAAAAAGACGGTTAACCATCTTAACTCACTTTTGGTGTATACATAAAAATATTTGATATTATAAATATACAGAGATTTGATAATGATGTTATAAATTATTAATTTTCTTTATTTTAAATTTAATTTTTATTATTATGATATTATATCAATTATATTATCCATAAATTCATTTTTAAAAATTTTATGTGTTAAATGGAATGTGTTCTTTATTATATAGCTCTCCATATTTATTATTCAGTTTATAGGCTTGATTTTTTCCATTGAAAGAAACCCTTACTATGAATTTTTAACACAAATTTATTTCTATTTCCATTTACCAAGATATAAAGAAAAAATAATTAATTATATTCAATGATGTGTAACATTTACATTAAATATTTTTTAATATATTTTAAATGAAAATAGAAATCATGTTTTATCTGGTACTTCAAATGTATTAAACTAAATGATCCAGGGTGATGTGATCCATTATATATTATGAAAATTTAAAAAATTGTACACCTTCTTTGGGAAAATATAGTTAAGGTGGAAATATATTACATCACCATGAATTATTTCAAGGACATCCCTGAGATCTACAAATTTTCTTTGTTATATTGTGATCAATTATGGTTACAATTTCATTCTATTATGGAATATTTTATAATTTATTCCTTCAATATTATTTTTTCATATCTAATATCCACTTATGATTATTGATATTCATTTTTTATATGAAAAATTATTGATTGTTTTATCTCACCCCTTATTTTCATTCAGTATTCCTACATTATAGGAAGAGCTATTAATTATGATATGAGAAAAGAATATCACATGCGAGGTATTCTTTTGAAATGATAAAGACATGATATTTTTTAAATATTTCTTATTATAATGGTGGAACATTGTATATATGATTGTATTTATTATTTAATAATGTCTCAAAATTTATAACAGAACAAATCCAAAAATTTCATTTGTATATATTTGGATGTAATATTTTCTTTAATCCATGTAATTTTTGGATATATATGTCTGGGAATGTATTATTTATATCAATTGCACTAGATAAAATGTGTACTTAAAACATTGGTGTCAAATTTTTTGATTCAATCCAATACATTGTTTATAAGAGTAGGGTTTAGAAAATATAAGGGATTATGATGTTTTATTTTTATAAATTACGAGTTTATAAGTTATGATTGATCATATATTCTATGTTATAGAAAAATAATTTGTGATGTGATGTTTATTTTATGTTACGGTAATAATGCACATTTTATTTAGGGATTTGGAAACTATAAATTTAGTTTAAATCCTAGGAATAACTCCATGAATAGGGAAACATCCTAATTTTTGGGTAATTTCTTGAGTATGTTGTATTTATAGAAATAAAATTATTTTCTTAATAGTGAAAATTTGATTTGGATATGAAAAATATTCATATTTGGATAGTCACCCTGAAAAATGATGATTATGTATTGCCTTGATATTCACTCTGGAGTATGGTGAATAGTTCAAAAAACATCACATATGGATAGACACTCCCAGTACATATACTATAATGACCAGATATTTGGTATCCTCTAAAATAAAAATTAATGATTATACATTTTTTCACACACTATACTAATTATAATGAATCAATGAAATAGTATAAAGAAATCTTTTATAAATTTCTACTAAACGATGAGATCATAAACCATTAATTGTTACTGAATTTAGTGGTAGACAATTAATAAGATTTAATATTGAAAATATTGTTTTCAATAAAATTATTTTCATTATATTTTATTTTTTATGTTAAAATAAAAAATTTACGAATATTATATTTTAAATCTCATAAATTATAATTTAATATTAAATTCTTCAAAAGAAAATCATAGGATGCATTTGTAACCTTATTCTAAAATAATTAGTTTCCATGTGAATAATGAAAATTTGGATTTGGCTTATATAACCAATTTCATATGAATTATATGTTTTGGAATAATTATCATATAAAATCATATATTATAATTTCAATTAAATCATGTAAAAAACTATGTTGAATATATATACTAATGCTATTAATTTAGATTATTTTTGTATATTCTTAATCCAAAAAAATTCATATATTCTGTTTAATTAATTATAACATGATGAAATGATTCATTTAATTTCTTTTATAATTTTAAAAAATAAAATTTTATAGATAATAATTAATTTAATTATATAACAATCAATGGAATTGATAATTCCAACGTAATTATAACTCTATTTGTATGAAAACATTTCTAAAAAATGTTGTTTTATGTTTTAAATGAATTAATGTTACGATTATTATCTTTATACATATAATTTTAATTTGATAAAATGTTATTTACATTTTTTCAAATATTATTTATAAAATTTAATGTGGAAATTTTTTTTGTTTAGGTATAAAATTAATATTATGAGGATTAACAGTAATTATGACAATAATGGTTGAACAAATATTTTATAATTATTAATTTTAATATTAATATCAAGGATTTTAAATGGAATTAAATAAATTTATCTCCTTTATATAAGAGATATAATATTAGATATAAAAAATTAAATATTTATATTATCACTCATTAAGTTGTTTATCAATAATAACTAAGATTAAGAATCCATACTGGTCAAAATGCCCATTTTCCACTAAAACCGTTTTTAAACATGTTTTTTTAATTTAAAAGCTAATAATATAATATTTAAATATTTAATTAGGTTATTTAGATGTTATAAATATTTCCATAAAACTATATTTTTCATATATCAGTTTTTTATATTATTAACAACATAAATAATCACATAGATAAAAACTAGTCACCGTATTTAAAATAAAAGAGTACAACGTAAAAAAAATGTTGTAAATAACCTATAGTAAATTTAAACCATCTGAGGAACAAAATGGTTGATATTTTCTACATGTAAAAATACATAAAAAATAAATATTATTAAACTATTAATCTATTGAACATAGAATATTGTCATGTATTTTTCATAATATATAGTGTATTTCCAGAAGGGAAATTTTCCCCTCTTGTAAAAGAGGATCAATTAACCACATTAAAACAAACACCTATTCATCAAATTACTCCGTGAAAAGATTACATTTTACAATCCATATAATAGTAACCCATTAAATTAATCTATATTTATTTGACTTCCTTTAAATATGTAATACATATTCTAGAATCATTATACAAGAATTCATTTTCATACATTCAATATAATATTTATGGTTTAAAGGATTATTTAAATATCTTATAACTCATAACAACACACATCTTACAAAGTGGAAACTTGGGATTAGTAAACTGTTTACACATAATACTAAATTTTTCAAATGAATCATTTTTTCTTTTCATGATATTACATTTTGAATTCCGACATGACTTCTTCATTGTTCTTACACATCATTAAACCGAGAAAATTATATTTTAAAAACTAGACTATGAAAAAATGATCGTAAATATAGATACAAAGAAAAAAATTTCATTATCCATGTTAAATATATTAAAAAAAATAAATTTTTTACATTTACCATAATAGTCCTTGAATTTATTAAATACATTATTTCAATATGAAAAAACTCACCTTTTTATTAAAGAATAAATTTACAACCAAAAGAATGAAAATAAGAAACCCTTTTTTAAAAGATATAGAATTATATTAAAAAACCATGTAAAAAATATCTATATATTATGTAAATAAAATGGATAAAAGGCCAATTATACCTCTCATTATTCATTATAATGATAATGAACATTACCCAATTCATTGGTGCACTATCAAGGCATTACCATATTATAAACTATATGAAAATCACATGTCATATATGTTTTACTAGAATCACCCATAATATAAGATATATACGGATCCCACACCATTATATATAATTCAAATATTAAATATCATGGAAAATTAATTTTTAGACTTGCATATTTTTTCATCAAAGCCATGCAAAAACACTTTTCTACTCAAATGGAAAAAACATTTCGATATTGAGATATGATTTCATTTCCAAAACCATTTTCACAAATAAAGTTGAAAAATGGAATGAAAACAGGTTTTATTACTGAATAATGAAAAAAACATGCCTAGTATTACATAAATTAAATAATTGTGATGGTGGGGAGAAAATATATTTTCACCTTATAAATTAGAATATAACATTTATTTTATCTTTTGTAAATATTTCAATAAATTCCATAAAAGACTAATATTTAAAAAAATCAATGAACATAAAATGAGACATAAAATTTTCATTATTATTCTTATATTTACATATCAATAAATTAATAATATATTTTTAAAAATATGGACATTGGAAGAAAGAGTAACATGTGACAAATTATAAGATGATATTTAAAAGAGGACCCCTTAGAATGATTCTGACTCATCATATTTTGTTTATTATCTTCACGAATGATAATTATTTTATTTATTTTATTTATTATGAGAACATTTCATGTTAAAAATTATGTTATTATATTTATAAACATTTTATATATAATTACATTATCAACTAACATCAAATCAGATGTTTTGACGATATTCGACCCATATGGTAAAAATGACTTATGTAGGCTGACTATGTTAAACGAAATAATTATCCCCTAATATATAGAATAATAGTAGTTAAATATATATAATTTTATATATTATTTATATTCATAAAATCAACCATGAAACATGGTTATGAAAAATAAACTATGATACAATCATGGACATGATCGACCCTAGAGACGCGTGAGTAACATTTCATTTTAAAAAAAATCATTACAGAAAGAATGTAATTATTATTATATATTTACATACAAATAATTTTATCAAAAAAATAATATGTAATTTATTTAATAATAAATATATACTTAATCCATGTGATGTAGTGATAAAAAATGAATCATATCACCTCGTTGAGGCGATAGTCCACACGTACACATGTACACACGAATGACGTTATGATTTTCCATTTTGTGGAAAATTAATGACATAAATTAAATTTTATAACTTAATAATGATAAATATGTTATTAATTTAATATATAATAATTCAATCAATCCTTAATATCAAAAGTAAGTGGGGGTGATGGAAAACAATATACATCATATCTTGAGGTGGTAGTCTTACGTACACACAAAAGAGGGTTTTTTTCCATTTTGAGGAAGAGGAGATGGATATAGGAAATTATATTAACATAATAACATGTCAGTATATTTTAGATAATATTTTTATTATTTAAGAGTGGTTGAATAATATTTTATGATGTTAGAAAATGAAACAAAATGAAAATAATTGGTAGAAACCTATACCTCTTCTTTGAACAACCTCTTAAAGGTTATATTATAAAAATTCCTGAGTTATTTTTAATGCCAAATAAATTACACTAGTAAATTGGGAGGTATGTTTAGAAGTGTTTCATGAATGGTTTGGATGAAAAAATGGTTAATTATATGTGAATAAATGAGAATAATAGATGTAAATTATTAATAGAGGAGAGGGGCACTATAAGAAATTTTGAAAATAATAAATTAACATAAATAAATTATTATATTCTAATGGTACCGGATTGGTAATTTATTAATATAAGTTAATTTTGAGTCTAAATCCTCTAATTATATAATATATTGAATAATTTTGGTGTTTTTTTCCACCCTTATCATTTTTTTCTTAACCTTTTTTGAAAATTACCACAATAATATATTTTTTACACATAAGGGTTAAAGCAATTTACAATAAAAGAAATATTGGATAATAAATGGAAAATTGTTAATATTTTAATCCATAAACCAATATCATGGATGAAAATAAGATTATTTCGAGTTTTAAATCATTTAATTAAAAATTTTTATTATAAAATAATATTAATGTCACTTTTGGATAATGTTATTTAATTTGACATTTGAAACAAAAATATAAAAAATAAGTTTAGAATATAATGTATTCAAAACTCTCTAATATTTAATTTTAAACTAAAAACCATGTAACCCAGTATTTCATTCAAATAATATTTCTTCTATCATTTGTAATATAATTTACTAAATTTTTCTATTAATTGAATCTATAGTGTATTAATGATGAGTAGACATTTACGTCCATTATGTTCTAACTACAAATTTTAAATAAATTATAGTGATAAATAAAAATAATTTATCATTAAAATTAATATTTATAATTAAAAGTAAAATTTTTTATGCTTATGTTAAAAAAAGTTAGATAATAATATGAAGATAATTATATTTTGACCATTTATTTACATAAAAAAATTTAATTTGCATAATTCTGGCCATATTAAAAAAAAGGAAATATATTAGTATAATTTATGATTATGGATGAAATATAATCATAAAATAAAATTATTTCATGTGTTAGGGTTATTTTCTTGTCTTTATCAAATTATTCTTTCACTTAATTCAGACATTATACTTTAACCATTTTATATAAATCCATTATTATTAATATTAATAATGACTAATGAATATATGTGATATATTTACCACATTTGTACATCATGATTACAAATATGTAATAATATTTTGATGATTAAATATAAGAAATAGATAATTTAATTAAAAAATTAACTGAAAAAATGTATTGGATTTCTTATTCAGAAAACACCGTGTATGTAAAAATATATTTTTTATAATAAATTAAATATTAAAATTCTATCCAAATACTATAATTGGATTATTTATATTCACCAGAAACTAATTAAAATTTAAAATTCTTATATAATTGAATATAATATACACATAATTTAAATGTCAATATTTCTTTCAATGAAATCATTATATTTTCTATATTATTTTTAAAAAAATAACAAAAATCCAATCCAAATATGAACATATGAAAATTTTCATTAATGATTCAAAAAATTATATCCTTTATTTCAAATAAAATCTCTAAATGTCTCTGAATTACATTATAATATTTATTCACTAAAAATAATAAATAATATTTCTGAAGAAAATATATTTTTTATGATTGAAAAGATTTTTTTTAAAATAATTTCGTCCATATATTGTAGCAATTAATCAACATATTTTTATTTACTTGGAACCTTGTATATTTATTTTCTAATTAATATAATACTATTATAACCCACCAATTAAATAGCTAGGTTATATCAAAAATATTTATATAAAAATATTGTGTGGCTAAATTAAAGATTAGAGTTGTGTATCATACACATGATATCTTTCTATTAAAACCTATAGGTGTTACATTCCCCGCAACCCACATAAAAAAATTTCATCTATACAATTTTATCTTCATCTTGGTTATCAATGGGTTTACATGTGAAAATACATTTTTTAATCCCTTATTTTAAAAGGGGTTAATTGGATGTCCCAATGAAAACAGGGAAATAGAAATATGATGGTCATATAGAAGAACACATAACTAAGTTTCTAAAAAGTAAAATATTAATAGAAAATGAAAATAAGGACATGGTAGAAGATAGTATTATATTAATAATTATAAATACTAACATAAAACATTTACTAAAAGAGTTAATAATCATGAACCAACTAATGACCACAAAACCATAAATTGAAGAGGTAAGAAAAGGATAATCAATTTTTCAAAAAATAATGTAACATGATAACATTTTTTGTTTAAGACCCTTTTCCTATTGTTGAGGAAATATATTAACATTTTGAATATGTACATGAGAAAGGGTATTTACTTGACACAAAAAACATTCATCCTTTAATCAATTTACACTACAATATAATCATTTTCTTAAAATGATGTGCATGAATTTAACATCATGAATTTTTAAAGGAGGTACAATTCGTTTTTTTCATTTCCATTCCATTGTATATACATTGAAAGGTTACATAAAGGATTCATGAAGGTCGTGAGGGTGTATAAAGACTTTCTAGATCCTAGATCCATGGGATTTTGGAAAACAAACTTGGACACATACTTTATGGGTTTCCCTTAAATTTGTTGGGAAATTTTAGTGGTGGGGGGAAGGGATCTTCAAGGTTTCATGAAACCATGCAAGTTGAGGGTTTTGAAAATGATTTTTTGATGGTTTCAGAAAATTTATTTGAGAAAATATTGTGTAAGGTTTTCCAAATTATAAAACTAGCCCATGTTGGGACCCTCTTGAGGTATTGTTATGTTGTATGGTTGGGGCAAGGTTTGGCCAACCGTGAAGCCAAACATAGTGGCCCCAAAATTAATGTTGAAATGTTTCACTTCTTATGTTTTAATACCCAAACCTCATTTCTCTTACTCCAGTGGAAAAATCAATCACACGAGCTTCTATTATTTTATTCACTTATGTTTGTTTCTATATCCCTATTCAATCATCTTTTTTCTTCACCGTTAGCTGAATTTGAAAGAATAATGAATTCTATGGACTTATCTTCTTTATTTTTCTAGTTTATCTTATCCTATATTGTTCTAATTTTTGAAACTTGATTTCTTTCTTTTCATGGAAATTTTTGAATCATCCAATATTTTTTTTTCTTTTTCAATTCACAGGCTGAAAATGGATAAGCGGTTTTCCATAAATATAAGTTTGGTTTTCGAGTACCTTCATGTATGATTGCTAACTTTTATATCATGAATTGTGTTTCTGTAAAACAAACAATTTTTTGATGGCACTAAATTATAAAAAGAAAGCAAATTAAATGTTTTCCATGTTCTATGAAACTCTAGTATGCCTAAAATCAACCATTAATTGACCCCCATAATGCAAGACACCCCAATGGGTGAGTTTTACATTTTTAGGCCTAATTCCCGTTACCTAAAATAATTTAAATTTTTCATTATGTGTGTTTCACTTGTAATAAAATCCATAAATTGAATTCATATGATTACTAGTCTATAGGTTAGGCCTTCATGAATTATGATTTAGGTTTTATTATTTTTCCCAATTATTTTTTATTATAACCAAACCATTTTCCTGATGATTTATGATTTTCTAAATCAATCCTCTTTATTTCATTATAAAATACTAATTTTGATTGAATATAATAAATTTTATGAATTTTTTATCACGTTTATATTAGAATTCCTTGTTGATGATAACTGGAATTTGTTGCTAAAGACATGCCTAAAAAGTAGTCAGGAGTGAACATAAGTTCCCATTTAAGGATTTCATTGGTGGAATAACCATATATATAATTAGGATTGATGGACGTGCTGGGTGTGATACTAGACAAGCTAATAACATGATATCTAGTACTATTATTTATACCCTTGAGTGACATCGTTTTAGTAGGGGAGGCACCGTGGACCAAATTTTTTGTAGTATGGTTATACAATTCCTCGAGTGATACTCGATATTTTATGTGAGATAACTGGGATGAGATCATAGGTTCATGATTTCCCCATGTCTAGGGTGATACGATGGATTCCTTTTTGGGTCACTAGGGTTCGACTTTGTGTTATTCGATATTTCATATGCTACTCCAATTACCCTTGTGATTCGTTTACGAATCTCCATGGATAGGCTCATGGTGCCATAATTGATTTGATAATTTTCATACCTATATTACAAGTCATTCAATATTATTTAATAAATATAATTCTAGAAAAACCTCATAGGTAGGCCTCTATGATAAAAAATAACAAGGTTGGGGACATTCCCCAATTGAGGTTTGATTTATGATGACCCATTAACCACCTTATTAGTTTTGTATAGATCCCATAGTACCAATATATTTATCTAATAAAGAAGTTAGAAGTGGTGGTCGAGTATCTGGGTGGATACTAGAACATAATGTTTTATTTATTTGTATAACTTCATTTACCATTGTTGGCACACTTCTTAATTTATATTTCGTGGAATGGATTGTTCTGGACACCTTTAGTGGTGGCCTATTGAGCCTATATCACACCATTTTTTGTAATCATTTTGTTCCCAAGTAGAATTGAAGGATGCATGTATTGATAGATGGTTACAGCCAGATTTTGATTCTTGATTCTGGGTCCAAGGCAGGAATACAAGTGTAAGGGATCATGCTTATTCCCATTATTCGAGTAGTTAAAACTTATCATATTATTATATATATTTAATTTCACGTTGTTTATACCTTTATATCATGTTAACCTTTTATCATATTTTTCATCGTGACAAAGAAAGATCATATTAAACATTTTTTATCACTTTTTTTCAACATTTTTGGTTCATTTATTAATATCATATAGTTTATTTTTTTTATTTTCACATCTTAATAAAATAATTTAAAGTAGTGATGAAATTTGATATATGATATAATTGTCTCACCAAGGACAAACCTGAGTCCCTTTCTTATAGTCAGAAGTTTCTAGAATACGGGGAGGAGCCATTCAGGCATTATTTCCCACCATCTTGGAGAATTTCTAAGTGGCATGTAAGGTGGGATGCTATAATGTGGTATTAGAGAAATGTTTTTCTTTTTTCACAATTTTTTGATATTATAAAAGAGGATAGAAAACAATGGAATTGGGTAATGAGCATATTACATGGAGTAGCTACCCCATACTCAATGGAAACCCAAATTACCAGTGATGTATTAATACTATAATTGGTAGATCCTATTATAGTTTTATAGATTTCACCATTTGGTGACGAACTTGTTTTGTGAAGCGATTACTAATGGTATTATTATAATATGAGTTACTTTACCATGGCCCGATGAAATGAGTGTATATTAGTATATTCATCATACTAGGTACCGCATGACTTAAATGTCATGAATTATGCCCTTTTATCTCTACATTTCTATGTGAATTTCTTGTATTTCAATTGTCTATTTGGGTTCTTAATTGTTATATATTTCAGTGTGCTATGTTTTTTTAGGGATAAAAAAATTGGCCTAATTTTAGTGACAACATCAATCTAAATGATGTTATATATATATATTGAAGATAAATTATTAATTATCAAATTAATCAATAATTGAGTTATGATCTATTTGTTTAATGTGTAAATATATTAGTGGATTTTATTGATAAATGTTTGTTATGATTTAAGAAGTAAGTACTTATATATATTTAGAGGTGTCATCATTCAGTAAAATCATTATAGATGACCTATTACATCCTTATATTTGGAATAAATGATAGATTGCTGTTACATGATGGTCCAATTTCAGTTTATAAAAATAATGGAATACTATAAATTTGGAATTGGTGAAACAATTGAATTGAATAAGATTTCTAAAACCAAAGAAATATAGAACAATTTCAAATATTTAAATCATTAGAAAATTTTACCTCTATATGGGGATGGAAAATGAAATGTAAAGTGGGTTTTCCTATATACCATTCATTTGAAACTCCATATATGAGAACCACTATTTTTCCATGTGTGGCTTTACCCTGAAAGATCCATGTAGTGGGAAGTAGGGTATGTCTCTTATGATCGGCTCTGATCATTATTATCATGTATATCTTGTATCAGGATAAGGAAGAGAGGTGTTATGATCTTATATAAAATCCCATATACATGTCCTTCCTTGTTATCATTTTCCATATATGTTATAAATTATATCATAGGAGTTTTAATTGTAATTTTAGAGTTATTCCATCATGACTTCCTCATTCAATGTGACAACAATGTGGCGAAGAGATTTCTCTAGAGGTGGTGTTCCCTGAGCCACATTTCATACCTCTAATACTTCTATATGAATAACCTCCTTTCTATCTTCCACTAGGAGCTAATCCTCAGTTCTATGATAGTTTCTTATACTTATATAATCTATAGAGGATTCCCCTTAGCCTACCCATACTATTGTTGAGCTGACTCAGGAGTTTCAATAACTTAATCCTCCAACCTTATTAGGGGATGTTGGAAATCAGGATACATTGTCATGAATTGATGCCATGATGCTTATCTTTGTCCACCATGAGAATAATTTTGAGTGGAGGATCAACCTCTTTTACTACATGATACATGAACCTTCCTTGAATTGGTTGTATTTAATTTACTAAGAATATCACAAATGGGGTATGGTCTCGGTATAATTCCATACAGTCTTATATGATCACTTCTTTCAACATATTTTGTGAGAAGAATGTGGGATGGAGTTTATGAACCTTCAGTGGGTATATATTTCTATGTTAAAATATTCTAATCACTTAATTTAGATTCACCATTTGTCTTCAGCTCTTGTCAGTGATAGTCTGAAAATTGTGAGATGATTTGAGAATGTGATTGTGTATGTTATTTGATCCTAGGTTGTCCAATTTTGGTCAGATGTGATTTTTTATTATAGTGAACCAATACCTCATTTTAAAATGAAGCCTAAGGAAATACAAAAATTTTATCTATGGGGGTTCAGTTTTGATGTAGGTTGATTGTTTATGAGGAATTAGGAAGATCTATTTTGAGGGTGGATATGGGGTTATCATTATCCTTATGACAATCGAAAACAGCTATGTTGTGTGTCACCAGTGTGGTTGGAAATGCCAAATGTAGAATCAGTGAAGGATGAATCCGATCAAGTGATGAGATTACAGAAGGATTGGTCACCATCAGCGTTTCTGCAATATTTTCCTCCATCGCATAGTAAGAGGTGTTCTTTATTGACACCACTTTTAGTTATAGGGTTGGAAACTACAGTTCCGGCATGGAGTTTGTCTCCTACTAGATAAGCCGACTAAGGAGGTGGACCTGTATGATGTCGTCAAACCACAGATTATTAGCGCCAGTAGAGTGGACTAGCTCAGTATAGTAAAGAAGCATCTCTCGACCACAATTCTAAATATATCTATACAGTTCAGGATAAAGACGAGGAGAAGTATCAAGGGAATTCATCTATATGAGTTATTATATAGATATGATCACCATTAGATTCATACCTTCTTCATAAAATTTCATCACACTATTTTATGTCTTCCAAAATTGTGGGATACCTATTCTTGAGATAGAGTTCTCAAGTGGAGTTATATCTCTCGACTCATTGTTTAGTTTCTAATCAGAGGGAATATTAAAGGTGAAGGAGCTCCCCCTTCTGATAGGTGGGTTATATTTCTTATGTAATTTATTTTTCCATGAGATGACTAACTTTGACATCATATTAAGTATGGACTAGTTAGTTCCTTATCAGGAAAATTTTAACTTCTATCTCTAGAAAGTTTTGTTTATATCACCTAATGGAAGAAAATTTATTCCTAAGGGTGAATGGGATATCTTGGCTAGTCAGGATTGACATGAGCATTAGGGGTTATGTAGAGTGACAACCTAGACAGAGAGATTCATTATGAGTAATAAGAAATATAAATTTTGTAATTACCTGATATGTTGGATCATTTCAAGGAGGACTTCCATGATTACTACATTGGATTTCCTCATAATAAAGTGTTGGTGTTCACTATCAAGCTTGTACTAGGTGAAACACCAGTTTCCATTGATCCCTATAGGGTGACACCTATAGAGCTCCAGAAACTCAAGAAGTAATGTGATGATAATGTGGAAAATTATTTTATACAATATAGAACCTTACCATGGGGTTCACCAATCTATTTATCTAAGAAAAAGGAGTCTAACCTATACTTTTTCATTGAATACAGATGGTTGAAAATAGGATATAGGGATGAATAAGTATCCACTACCTTGTATTAACATCCTATTTTACCGGTTATAAGGAGAAACATTTTTCTCTAAGATCTATCTAAGGTTGGGATTCTATTAGGTGCTTGTGATGCAATCAGAACTATCATATACGACGTTCCCAAGAAACTATATATTGTACATGTATCTGGTCATTCCATTTGGCCTTATGAATATGCTGATAGACTTTATGGCCTTGATGAATCTTGTTTTCCACCAATAAATTAATTAATTTATAGTGGTATTTTTAGATAATATATTTTTCTATTTATGAATAAGCTATTACCATGCCAAACATATTTATATTGACAATAAATTGAGAGAGAACCAACTATATGATAATATTAGGAAATTTAACTTTTAGATCAACAAGGTTCAATTTTTACGTCATATTATTTCAGAGGATTTTATATCAATTTACCCATAGAATGTGAGTACCATAGTTTAATAGTAACATACCAATTTTTTTTTCAAATATAATGATTCATGGAGACATCTGGATATTATAAGTGATGAATTTAAGGTTTCTCATCCTAGCAGTGCCCTTTTTTGGCCTCAAGAATAATGGTGAAAAATATATCTTGTCAGAAGCCTATGAGATAGGCTTTTAAAATTCAAAAGGGTTAATAACATTAGAGACGATCCAAAAATATTATAGTCCTTCTAATAGGCTATAATCTTAACTTTTATTCTTCAAGAATTGAGATAAGAGAATTTCTAATGTATGGTGATCTAGTTGAATTTTACGTGTCCAGCAAACTAAGACCTCATATGAAAATTTACACTAAACATGACCTCGAGCTGGAATCTATGGTTTATGGTCTACATTGCTTAAAGAGTTTTCTACTGGGTGATTGATTCTATGTTTATTAAGATCATTAATATTTAAATACATTTCAACCTAGTGAGAGTTGAATCTAAGGGAGTGTATGTGGGTGGAATATCTGCAGTAGTTTGACTTGGAAATTTTGTATAAACCCTATAAGGGAAATCTTATGGTTGAAACCTTGAGATGGAAGACTCAGATGCAGGATGTATAAGAGGATAGTAGTGAGTGTTAGTGAATGGATCTATTTTTCTTGATATGATCCTAGAGTATCCAGAAAATATCAGGAATCCAATTTTTTGTAGTTATAGAAGTGATATCCCCACTTATAGAAATGGTTAGTTTGAGATAGATATCAGGTCCCAAAAGCCTTATTCTTAGGTATATTGTCTCTGATGAGAACTCACCTCTTATTTGGGTTTTTAATAGTAATGAGTTTCTTCTCTTCTATGGGTGTGGGTGGGTACCTTGTTTTGAATGGGATGAGTTGATGTAGGAATCTCACACCAGTATTTGGGATGGTCCAAATAGATTTACCAAGAATTTCTAAGACATGTTAAATCAGTATTGGTATCCATGTATGAATTGGTAGAATGCAGGTCTTACCACGAGGTGTTCAACCTGTCAGCAGGTTATGTAGAGAATCGGTGACCTACTAGACTTCTATATACTCTATCTACTCATATTTGGATGTGGAATGATGTAACCATGGATTTCATGATAGGATTTATAAAATACCTTCAAGGGATCTATGTAGTATGGGTGATCACAGAAAGGTTGAATAAGGGTAAACACTTCCAAAATATATGGGAGTCCTTCTCTATTGACAAGCTCATGAGGGTCTTCATCTAGGAGATAGTGTGACTTTATGGTTTTCCCTCTTCAATTTAATTAGTCATAGATTCCCACATTCCGTCATAGGTCTTGTAGGGGATGAAGAAGGAATTACATTTAGAGGTTATCTGGAGTGTATCCAATCACCCATAGACTGATAGGTAGTCCGAGTGGACAATACTAATTTTATAGGACATTATTAATGAATGAATCCATTATTTTGGGGTTTCATTAGAGGAAAGTACATCTCTTATAGATTTTTTATATAAAAAAATCATGATATGATTCTAATGGATATGTAAGAGGCCCATTATAATTGGTGGTTCCATTCACCTATTTTCCTCTTATAGAAAGGCGAGGTTTCACTACTGGGTCCTCATATCAATTCAGGGACCTTAGAAGTAGTAAAAATCATTCATTTTTTTGGATACCCTAAGTCCTGAGTGAAATATTATATTAATCATAGTCATCAACCTCTTGAGTTTGAGGTGGTATGTCATGTCTTTCTGTGACTGTCTCCCATATCATGTCATAAATGGATATGGATACAAAGTAAGATATCACATAATTATGTAAGACATTTTGAGATCCTGGAGGGATTCGGGTCAATAGCCTATCATTTTTAGTCAACTTAGTGTTGTAGTTACATTCATGAGATCTTCCATATATTATAGATTTTTTGGTATCATACTAACCCATATCATTTGTTTGATACCAAGGATATCGAGTTGGATAAGGAAGAATCATTTGAGTAGGATCAGATAGGTATCATTAATCATTTATTTACAGATCATCGAGGCAGGTCAGTTCTATTGGTCCAATTGATCTGTTAGCATAAACATATTAAGGATGAGACCTAAATGTGGGCGACTAATGTTCATGATTTTTGGCCAAAGCATCTATTTTCTAACCTATTTTTTCCCTCGAAAGGCCAACTCAAGGATTAGTTTATTTAAAAAGGGGTGGTTTTAATGTCCTAGATTTTTAAAAGAGGTGAAAATAAAAAAATATCAGTTTGGATACCCTATATATACCTTTTAATAATACTTAATTTATTCATATAGGTATTGAGGTTCTATGAAGATTGTTCGGATCCATGAGGACCATTATTTTGTAAAAAAAAGAGGCAACATAGTTAGTGAAACCATGTTTCACAACGCACATGGGTTCCCCTAAATATATTGGGCATTTCAGAGGGATGAAGAGAGCCTAAAGATTTTCTGCAATAACCTGATCCTAGGAATACAAAAATGAAGGTTGTAGAGGGTTTGGGAAAGCAGAATCAAGATCTTCTTGTGCATTATTTGCTAAACTATCTACCTATCCCATGCATTTTACCTCCATAAGTATTGGTGTGGAACCTGTGTCTCCTGTTTGGGATAAATATATGACCCAGTATTTAATAAGATGTTAAATTTGTTTATCTCGTTATGATTTATTAACCCAAACTTTATTTTTCTTCCACCAGCAGAAGAATCCCATCAAAAAGATCATACCCACTTCTCCACTAATGGATTCTACCATCTCTATTATCGTTCATCCATTTTTTTCCTCGTCATATGTGTTTGAAATCTCTTAGCATTTCCAACACGAGTTTTATTTATTTTTCTAGTTCCCCTTCTCCCCTATTTTCCAATTTCAAGATGAAATGATTTTCCACCTTTATAGTTCATTTGAATATTTATTTCAATATCTATCATTCTATCACGATTCAAGTGTCTACAACGGAAGATTAGTCTTCTATGAACATAAGTTAGGTGGTATAGTTATTTCCCACATGTTTTGTTTATTTTTAATCACATGTCATGGTTAAACAAGAATTAACTTTATGATGAAACCGCTAAATTTTTATATTAAAAATAATTTAATTCTTTTACGCTTTTTATTAGACTCAAGTATGCGTAAAATCAACACTTAGTTTACCACATTGACTCTAGAAAAAAAATGGTTTATTTTTCTCTTTTGAGGCCTCATACTTTTTTACTTAAGATATATAAACACCAATTGAGGTTTTCTTATTAGTAATAAAGTCCATATATTAAAATAATATTATTGGTATCCAAGGATTATGGTCTTATAATTTATGATTTATTAAATTTTCATTATGAATAATGATTTTTTCCCAAGACATGTTTCTTATTCTATATGCTTGTAACCTCATGCCTCTTGCTTGTTTCCTTATTCAATAGTTGTTTGCATTGAATATAATGAATTATTTGGATTTTATAGCATGATAATGTTACCATTACTTGTGGATGATATAAGATATTGATTGATAAAGACAAACCTACTTAGGATATGAGAGTGAATAAGGTTCCAAATTTCTTGAAATCGGGCATGGGGTAACCCTACATTGAATTGGGATTGTTGGATGTTTCAGGAGAGATAATAGGCATGCCTAGAATGGGATCTCCTTTTGGATTACTTATTCCCATGAGTGACACTAGTTACATAGCGGAGGTAGAGTGGGAGGGATTATCAAAATTTTGGTTATTCCATTCCTCATGTGATACTCATTCCCCTATGTGAGATACCTTAGAAGAGCTTATTGGATGATTCTTTCAAAATGCTGATAGTGATATAAGTGTCTACTTTTATGGATCTCCATAGATGGGATAGACAATATTGGTTATTTGGGAAGCTACTGTTGTGACCCTTATGATTATATTATGGATCCCATTAAATGGGATTAACATGTCATACTTGATTTTATAGTTTCCTTACTTGGATTAAACGTTATTCCTTATTATTTAATTAGGATAATTCCTGATAGATGTAATAGAGATGTGTCTGCCACACCAAATAATAAAATTGATGTTGGTATATACATATGGTTTCATTTATGATGACCCATGTACGCACCATATCACTTTTTAATAGGTCCCTTAGTTTAAAGAAAAATCATTTAGGATGAATATGCATGTCATGGTAGGGTATCCATGTGGGACCCATAAAATCATCTTTAATTTATTTATTTATTTACATTTACTATTTTTTCATCACTTCTCATTTTATACTTCAAAGACTCGATTGATATAGACATTGTTTGTGGGGGTATATTAAGTATATCACACATATTTTTGGGCCTCATTTGGTACCCATGAATTAATCAAGGTTTCATGCATAGATAAAGGGAGGCGACCGACTTCTGATGCATGATTATATGTCATAGAATGGAGTACATATGGGATCGGGCCTATGCTCGTGATACTAGTAGTAATTTTTTTGATAATTTTTTGTTTTGATATAGTATATTGTATATATATTTCTCCATTATAACCCTTGTACCCTATGTATATGTTTTTAAAAAATGAGATCATCGTCAATATTTTTTATCTATTCATTATTCAAATTCTTCCTATTAATTTATTTTTCTTCTATTTTTTATTTAATATATTTAAGCTACATATTTTTATAATTTACCACTATGTTTTACTCAGATCCATATGTGTATAGTATCTCCAATGATTAACCCTAGGCCCTCACAACAGGTCAAAAACCACCATTGTATGGTGCGGTTCACCTGCGATCATGTGGCCTACCATATCGGGACACTTCTAAGTGGCTTCCAGAGTGGGCTACTACAATGAAAGATGAATATTTTTATTATTTAAGTATTAATTTCAACGTCAATCATATCATATAATTCCAAAAAATTGTAACAATATATTTATTCTACCCTTTTAAATTATTTGTGACCAAAATCGTTTGAACAAGGTAACATAATTCCAAAATTTAATTAACCATCATATAATGAAATATAACATCAATATGAAATCCTCAACCAAATTTAAACATAGAATATTTTACTAATAACTAAAATTATAACTCATCATTATTTATGTAATTATGTTAAATAATAATAATAATCTTGTCATAATATCTTCTAAGATTAATTTATCATTTTTCCCCATTATCGTTAGTCATTAAATATTTATATACCAAAAAATTTATATAATAATTTATAATATATTAAGTATTTGATAATCACATACATAAATAATTAGAATCTCTATAATGACACATTAAAATGATATATGATTCCAAAAATTAATCCAACATTTACAACATAGAAATAAAATAAATAAGTATAACATTAATAAAGTTTTGGACTAATGATTATCTTATGTCATTCAGAACAAATCACGAAAATTTAATTCTTTTTTAATAACATGTCTTGTTAATCATAAGAGTTATATATATCTACTTCATAATTTTTTTAATGATATCATTAATCACCTCCAAATTCATCCATGATGTCATAAAAAGTTTTTTTTTTCATTGAACATATCATCAACATTTAAATTATAATCCCATGATGGTATATGTAAATATTAATACAACCTCAAATAAAAACATCATAAAATTAAATGTTTGGTAAATCCCTCTCTGATACCAAATTTAGAGATATGGAAATAAACAATACATATTCTATTTTATTTAGAAAAGGATTAATTTTCTTATATTCTGATAATATTTATGATTTTTATATTTAATGAATTAGGTTATAAATCAAAAAACAAAATATATCAAATTGGACACTTATTACATGTTTTTATATTTCTCGCACTATAAAATAGAAAAAATAACCATGTTTTTTCCCTGAAAATTCATTATTGATTTAAAAATGACTTATTCAATGTTCATATGCATCCATAAACCTAGTGAATAATATTTAATACCTTAGATGATCAATAAAATATAATTTAGGATGAAACTTATAGGAGAACTAAATGAAATGAAAATACATAAATTTTATACAAGTATCAAAATGTTCATTGATCATATGAAATAATCATTTTATATATAAAAACCCAACATTTTCATAATCAAAACATTTAAAAAACATATAAATAAAAAAATAACTTTTCGAAACATTGATTATTTTATTCATAACCCATGTCAGAAATAACTATAGCCTAAATAAATCCAATGGAGAAACCAAACTGGTTAACTCTCTCCTCGCCTACATAGATAAGAAACATTACCTAATGCATTGGAATGCATATAGGTACACCCATCATATAAGCTATATTATGATCACCAATAATATAATATATATTGGTCTCATCCAACATAAAAGTTGTATTAGGATCAACAATATTTATATATATTTCATGTGTAATATATGATGAAAGGAAATCATTTCATAGTTTATCACTAAACAAATTAAAAACTCTTCTCAAATCCTATATTAAACACATTTAGATATTGAGATAAAAATTCTTCTCAAAACCTTTTTTTACAACTATAATATAATTAATGAAAGGGAATTGTGGGTTTTTATTGATGAAGAAATGAAATAATTTAATATAATCTAAAAATAAAAAAACAATTATAGAGGTGGGAAAATTTATCTTCACTGTATAAGTTAAAAAAGAATATGATTTATTTATGTTGTAAAGAAGTCATAAGATTTATAAAAAATTACTTTTGAAAACCATTAAAACAAATTAAAAATAGACATAAAATGTCCTTTATAACTATTTTATTTCCACATAAATAAATTAAAAAAATATTTTGAAAAATTTTGAAATTGAAGAAAATGAGTTAAATGTGAATCATTTAAAGAGGTTTTTTTATAAAAAAATTTCTTAGCTTGAGCCTAAATCATCACATATTTTATTTTATTTCTTTATAAATAACATTATGTTAATTATTTACATTGTATAATATAATATATAAATTAAAACCTATTTTAATTTCAAGATCTTGTGTCTTCGATATTTAGGGATATGGAGTTATTTTAGTTATTTTTGTCCAAATATGGTTTGTTTAATGTTTGCCAAACAAATTCCAATCATGATCTAGTCACAAGAAGGGAATCTGTTTCAGAGAAGATTGGTTATTTAAGGTTCATCGTGTAAAAAAATTATAATCCTTGACTAATTATTTCATCATTAAAATTTCTATCAATATTATTTATATTGAGTTGAAGCCTTTTGGAATATATGAAATAAGTTGGATAAATGACATGAATTGTTTTTGACCAAAATATATTATTACATTGCATGTATAATTATATTTCAATTAAATTATTATTCCTTACACTTGATCCATAGGATCTCATGGAGAAATTTTGTGTGATTTTTTGTGATCTCTCTCCTTTTAGATCAACCCGTTCAATGTTCAATCTCTGAAATAGTTGTACATCTTCTATCTGGTGTGTAGTCTTTCTACTCACTCATTTCTATTTCTCATGTTAAAGACATTATTTGTGTATACGGGTTGTATTATGATTAGTTTTCATTTTCTATTTACACCTTTTTATATTACCTTATTCTTTTCCTTATAGAGAATGATCTTATCTTTCCATTATCAATTCGTAAAGGCTACTAAGATTCATCTATTCTAAAGGTATGTGTCTCCTTAAAAAGGGTTAATTATAAAGGTTCCATATGTTCATGTCAATGTTATTGGGTTATTCAATGAAAAATTAATCCTTTTATATTAGAATGAATGTTTTAGAATAGATACATTTTTGAATGTGGTTTTATTTTAAAAATATATTCATGTACACCAAATGATTCACTAAATGATTTAAATGGTGGGTACGGTTTTACAAATGTTCTTCAATCCCATGAGAGGAAATGATGTGATGTGAAATTTCTTAATTAAATGTAATTATTTGTTTTAAATGGATTTTATAAAACATATAATTTTTGGTCACCTTGGGTGTGTCAGGAAAGAGACTTGGGCTCATAATGTGTTTGACAGAACATAAGGTTTTATGTTAATTTACTATGTGAAATTCCACTAAAGTTAATATTAGATGTATCTACATTAGGTATGGATTTTGGATTTTCAATTATGTATTACACATAATACCATCAGTTAGAGACCAAATGGTATGATCTTTTATTTATGTTTGGTCTATCACATGATGGTATTTTGAGGGTTATTATTTCACATTCTTATCTTATGGTGTGTTTATAGTCTATTTTTCCTTCATTTAAAAGTTTTATTTTATATATAACATATTCCTATATTTGGTGAATATGTTCTTCTTTTATGAAATCCATTGAATTTTATCATAAAATTATTTTATTATATGAAAATTCATGGTAAAATGGATTTCATTAAAATTTAGTGAAAATGAATTCATAACATTAGAAATTTTATTGATTAGTTGGTCGAATTCTACTAGGATTTTGCATTAAACATTAATTTTTTACTTTAGGGGATTTTAGATGTTATATTAATGTAATTGTGTAATGTGAAGTTAATATGTAGTATATTAGTGTGTATTGATGTAGTTGTCTTCATAGAAGGATGTTCTAGAGGTGGTGGTTGTATAAATGGAGACTTATTTTTCTTTCCTTGTTTAACATTTCGTGTTTAACTGATTGTTTTTGGTATTTTAAATCTTAAGGATACGATTTCCCTCTTGTTTTTTGTTTTTATTTGATGATATTAGGTTATATATAAGACTTGTTTAAATTATATTACACTATGAGGTAAACTCTCTTATATGATTTGTTTAGTATAACCATTCAGGATAATTACAAATTGTTATCAATGGGTATACCATTCCTGATGTGTTGTGAAAATACCTGCATTCGATTATGTGACATTGGTAGATTAGGGTTATGATAATTGAAATTCATATATCATGTTTGTTAAGGGGACTCACTAGCTCTCATCCATGACTAATCCCATGATACCATGGGTTGTTAGGGGTTCTTTTGAAGCTTGACCCATGATTTTTGAGGCAATTAAAATAATCTATAAATAGAATTTATTTAATCAGTCATGATTCTTACATTTAATTTAGAAGATACATATTTTTTTAAATTATTATCATTTAAAATAATTTATATTGATACCTAATGTTGGTTTTATGATTTGGGATCCCTATCATATTTGATTGTCTTATATTCTTATAATTAATATAAAATTACTCCTTAAAAGATATTTCAAATTTAGGAGTGGAATATATTATATATGTTATACAGGAGAATTCTCTAGTGGAAACCTATATTTTAGAATTTGTAGTATAAAATATTTATACTCTTGGTTATGTGTGGGTTGAGAACCCTGGACATGATTTGGATGCTAGATCAGAATATACTATGTTGAATCAAACAATTTTTCAGGGTGACAAAGGACCCCAATAATAAGAGGAATATCTTGAGAGGGTTGGGAATAAATTTATCATTTTGAAGACTATTGAGTACTAAAATGTGTGGTTTAATATATATTTTATTGATGAATTGGATGGAGATGGCAGGAATCTATTGTATTGACAATGTTGTATAAGGATCTCACATGGTCATCATTCAAGAAAATATCGAACCAATAATTTTATCTAGATATATAATGTGTTAAAAATACTTTGTGATTTCTAAATTTAGATAAATGGGAGCATATAATTTTGTTTTATTCTACTCTCTTAACCAATTTGTTTCACATTCAAATAATTATTGACAATGATGATTACCTAATATCCCAGACTCATGAGATGGGGATGAAGTCACAAATTCGGTCAATGATGGTTTTCATGTTGATTCTGAAATTTTTTGAGGTGGTTGATAATGTTTATATGGTGGAGGTAGACATATTTAGCATAATAGGTTTGGTTGGAGATTTATTTGGTGTAATCATTGTCCAGTCATTGTCTTCTGGCTATAAATAGGTGTGTAATGGTGGTCAGTTTTCTTCATGACCTGTTCTAGATGATTTAACTAGACTGTAACAAGTTATATTTTATTATGTGGAAGGCCTGGTCAATCTAAGATTAATTTTTAGAGGCTCCTAATACTTCTCCTTGTTTGGGAAAATTTATTCATATTATATATTCATGTGGAAGTATTGCCCATGGTAATCAGGCTAGATCTACTTTCACAATGGGTTCACAGGTTCTCTATAATTATTCTAAGTGTGGTATGTGATATAATCATAATAATGGAGATGTTCATTTGGATATGAAATCTCAGACATGAGATGATACTTGAAATCATTATCCAGTAGAGTATTCAACATAGGAATTAGAAGAAGGTCCATCCACTATAAAAGGTATAGTAATTATTTCATGTTTTATATCTATAACATTTAATTCTAGTGTTATATATTATTTTAATTCATCAATTATAAATGATATAATTGGATTGAGTGTTGAAATTAGGAATTTATTTTTGGATCCTTACATTAATTTAAGAATTATTTCCAAAAATGGTATTACGAGTCATCTATATCATGTGATTATAGCCGACTTCGATAAGGTGTGGTTTTTCTTGGTACATGGTCATGATATCTTTGACATAATTATAATTATGGATTGGATGTTCTTTGTAAAGGCCAAGATTTAATTTTTTATCTTCCAATAGTCCCACTCATTAATCTTATGGTAATTGGTATTTTTGTTATAACATCATGATTTTTTTTATAAAAAATACTATTTTCAATTGAATATATAATACGCCATACCGAGCATGAATGAAAAACTAAATATTATTATTTATATGTTACCATTATAGCATGTCCAATAGAATTATACAAGTGAATAGAATTAACGGAATTATTTAAATATTTATTATATAGGAATATATAATTATTTGACCAATCAATTATATACGAATGTAAAAAACTTTTTAAAATAAATGGAATTTTTTTTCTGTAAAACTATTTAAACTGGAACAGGTGTGTTTACACCAATAAATTAAAAAATTTGGATTATATTAATTAAATAAATATATATAATACATTCAATATAATTAAGAAAATTAAAATTATATGTTTTCTAGACATTATATGGAAACAAATCCAATTGTACACAAAAATTGTATTTTTATTTTTTAAATGGAATTACATCAAACTTTTTATGGAACAATTGTTTTAAATATACCTTTTGAAACTTTTATGAATTATATTTTATAAAATTTCATGAATATTTAAAATAATAATATAAAAATTTACATTATTTGATTTTTTATATTTTTCTTATGTTTTTAATGTATTGAATAATAGTTAAAAATAAAAATATTTAATTGTAACAATATTTTTCATCTAAATTTGTTTTAGTGTTAAATTATATTCAAATTACATCAATGGGGTTAATTTTAAATTAATTATTTAAAACTATGCGTTATATATTTTGAGAAATTGATTCCATATGTGGAATACTGACGTATAAAATTTTCATATAGGATCCTTTTATTAATCATTCGTGTGTGTGACAGAATACCACATTGGGAACTGATATAATTTTTTCTCTACCCCCATATTACAAGAACAGTTATGTTAATGAAACTATCACCTCCATAATGGAATGTGATTATTTTTTCATCACCACATCACATGGATGAAATATATAAGTATATATTAAAAAATATTATGATATGAATGATAGAATAATAGTTATTCAATGAAAAAATTATACATATCTTTATTCCATAATTATCATTAATAAATAAAAAATTTAGCCATGCATATGCATTACTAACCATCTCCATTGTTGTAACATAGTTAATTTTTTCATATACATATTTTATAAATTTATTTAAAAGTATAAATAATATACAAAATTGATTATAATTTCATGAATATTATTCTGGAGATGATGGAATTATTTCCATAATGACTATTGACATAATACCCAATTTATTTTGGTCTTAAGGAAAAAATATCATCAAAACATCTATCATGGACATGAATATTTAATTAATTATTATATAATGATAATAAGTAGTATAAAAGGGATAATTAAATTTAATAAGGTCATAAAATAATAATTAATTAATCTAACTTTATTACTCAATATTTTAAAGAGTGTACATGATGATTCATAATCTAGTTAAGCCAATTTGTCTAAATTTTATTTCGTTGATGAATAATGTGATGTTATGCACCTATATTCATTTATGGGGTGTATATAAAATTCCATTAAAATTTTATATCATGAATTTCTTTATTTAGATGGTATTTATTGTTTTATTAAATGTTAATATTTCATTTGGTATACGATTCATCAAATTAAAAATTAGTATGTAAATTCTAAATCCAATTTCCATTCACTAGGTTAAACATCTTCTTATAAAATATTTCATGATAATATTATGTGTGAAATGAATTTTTAATATGTTATTTTGAATTTTAACTATTATTATATGGATTTAAATTGGATAGACACAATTAAATTATTTAATTAATGCTCACTTCAAGGATATTATATTTGTAAAGGAATCATTAACTAAAAAAACACTTCAAAGGTTTTAATATTTATTATTATAAACATTTGTATTTCATAACAGTGATTTAAAATTGGTTTATATATATTTATTTTTATGTAAATGAATTTTTTAATATAATTTTTCAATTTTTTCCATGGTATTATTTTATTTAGGTTTTATGTATGGGACATTATTTTAAAACTAACTTTAAAATGTACTCTTTAAACTATTTTTAAAGAATACAAAAGGAATGTTTTTTAACACATACATCATAAAAGCAATGTAAGAGTGATATTGAATTGATGCCACATGTTACTAGAATATACTGTTATGAGTAGTCCAAATGTATCCAAAGAGGATACTAACCATATTGATGTGAGAGATAGAGTAAATGTAAGAGTGATATATAATTGATTCCACATGCTACCTTTATGATTTATGTTGTTGTGGATTTTCACAGAAAATGTATGATTCCACGAGGTAATATAAGGATATATGTTTTATTGGTGTAAGGTGTAACATTGTGAAATTTTTTTTGTGGGTTCAATAGAATTCATGGACTAATAGTTTTATTTTACATATATCCATTTCTATATTTTCTCTCACAACTAGAGAATGGACCTATTACCAAAGATCTATAGCCACGGTTTTAAAACTATAGCTATAGATGGCTATATAAATGGTTATATGGCATATAGCCATGGATTTAACACCATGTATACAGGCCTATTTTTCATAGCCTATAGCCATGATTTTCCGAACAGTGGCTATAGCTTATGGCTATTGCCACTATTTTGTGGCCTATGGCCATAGTTTTCAAAAACGTGGATATAGGCCAATATTTCATCTCCCAATAGCCGTGGTTCTCCAAAACCGTGGCTATAGGGTTCCTGTGTTTCCCTAGGAAAACATTTTCACGAATTTTTTTTGGCGGGAAGCCCTTTCTCCATGGTTTTGAGTCAATTGTCACATTTTTTTTAATATATATATCATAATATATATATATATATACCCAAATTTTGGTGCGGTGTAGAGCTAAGTGTGCTGGACTGCATAATTGAGGAGCAAAGATCAAATCCTGCTGGGGACATTGATAATTTTGGCTATTGCCACAGTTTTCTGAGGCCATTTCCACCGTTTCAAATTTGGAGGCCTATTTCCATGGTTTTCAAAATCATAGAAATAGGTCGGGACCTACTGCCATGGCGATAGCAACCACGGTTGGCCAAAACCATGGCCATATCCTTTGGCCATGGTATTTGTGCCTATTACCATGGTTTGGAACCTTGGAAATAACCCTTTTTTCCAGCTGTGTCTCATCCCTTGTATTAAAATTTTTTTCATAAGGTTTAAGGTAGATTAGGGACAACAATGATATCAAGAAGAACAATACTAATATTCTTCTTAAATAAGAACCTAGTTTTATATTATAGTCCTATGTTTTGGTAATAAAAATAGATACTGAGTATCTATATCTACTAGTAATGTATGAGTTTAATTTGTAATATTTTTTCCTAATTACATAAAAAATATATATCTAAATGATATTTAGGAAAATGAATTTATTTACAGTTTTATAAAAATCTATAATATGTAATTTTTAAGTATGGTTCCATAGAATTGATATCATTGAAGGGTTTAGATAGATTTCTATATTTGGATTTTTTATTCAAATTTATTGATATCGTCACAAAATTATAATTTTTAGGTTGATCATATGTTAAATGTCTATGAAACCCCTTTTGATGATTTCAGTTACAAAATATTAAGGTAAATAAAAATATTTTTTGGAGAAATTCATTTTTTATGTAATTATCAATTATTAAATTTTGGGATGAAAAATGAAAGGTATGATATAACCATTGAGGTTAGGATATATTAAGGTTATTTTGAGGATGTCTCTCATATTTCAATAATTTTATAAGAATTGTGTTAGTGTAGTTATAGGAAATGGACAACCCATACGATATGTGGAATCCCATTGCATTCTAAAAGTATATAGGAATTGAACCCACAACTGATGGGAGACATAGATGCATCACCTACCACTTCCCTATATGATGTCATAGTTAGTATAAATTTTTTCCATTATTTAAACAACATTATAGATAAGGGTTAAGTTCATTTTGCGAAAATATGTATTATAGATATCCCTAATATTTGGAATGATTTTTTGATTAAGTTATTAATGTTATTTCAGAATACATACAATTTTTTATGAATTCTATAAGATGAAATTAGAAATAATATTTTTTGTATTTTAAAGGAATTTTATGGATATTTATTTTTGGATTGTTCTATGCATTGCATTGGGTATTTTTTGAGTTTGGGAGATTAATATTGTTTTTCATCATATTATGGTTGCAGTTTGGTAGGAATATTCTTATCATATCTAAGAAACGTTTGGTTATCTTTTTCAGCTTATGATATATAGATATTCAATATTTTATGGATTTACCACTCTATAGATATTGATTCCAGTGTTTCAGGCAAGAAAATCTCATCTTTAATACTAATAGTTTGGAAAAAAGATGAGTTTGTAAAAAACATTGATTAGAGGATGAAAATTTAATTTTTAAGAAACTATGTTTCCTTTGGTTATTAGTCTATGTATTCAAATAATTTTTTAGTACTATGAAAAGGATCATAAAACAAAAACACAATTTGTTTACATTTATTACTGATAAATCAATGACCTTTTTAACCCATCTCATTTTTTGTGATTTTTAAAATTATCATGACCATGTTTTCTATCACTATCCATCATAACCTGATTGTTTTTTTTCTCCTCCAATTACATATTTTACTATATGGAACCCTGGTATGTGTTATCTCAGGGGACCTTCATACTTACCTTTCTGTGGTTTCATATGGAGGTATCGTTAACCATTTTCTGAATATATTATTTTGATAAAGGCATTTTGAAAAATAACCAACCATAGTTACCAAACCCAAATTCAAAATTTTGATGAAGACATTTAAAAAATGTGGTATATTACATCCAATGTTTTCCGAAAATGAAATACTATGTTGTATTGCTTACATGATACACCACATCAAGCTTAAATGAGAAACTAAATATTGTTATTTAAATATTACCAATACAACCTATATGTTTGAATGATAGGTATCAAAATTATTAACAAAATTATAAAAATATGTTGAACAAATGTATATATTAATATTTTACCAATAAAGTTTAAATGAATTTAAACCCCTTATTAAAATAAAGTGAAATGTTTTCATGAAAAAACAAATTAAATGTGCACAAGTGTTTTTGATACCAATAAAAAACCACTCTAATTAGATTATATATAACGAATATATATATTATATATTCAATGTATTGTTGAACATTCATCGTATGTGTTTTCTATACATCAAATAAAAACAAATACAATTTTACACTTAAAGGAATTATTTTTCTTAAAAGGCAGTTTTTCCATGTTTCGATGGCGCACTTATTTTAAATATATTTTTTTAACATTTATATATTTTATTTCTACATATATAATTATTCTTTTAAATATGAATATAAATATTTAATTTGGTTAATGCTTTGTTATTTTTAATATATGTTTTCCATTTTAATGAATAATCAAAAATAATTAATTTTAAATTAAAATATCTTTTTCATCTAAATAATTTATAGAGATAAATTATAATATTTACTAGTACTAAAGTATAATTAGATCTATTTTATAATATTTAATATAATCTATTCATTTGAAATCAAATTGGGGTTGAATTTGGATATAAAAATATTTCAATTTATTACACTTTTTCACCGTAAAATCCCATTTTATTGTTCCATCAATGGGTAAATTTTAAAATAATTTTATCCAATTATGTGTCTTGAATTTTTAAAAATGGATCTAATATTTTGAATTATATGGTATAAATGTAATAAATAGTTACCTTTTGGATAATATGAATTGTAACAGTAGTATTTTTTTATTACTATAGTTAAGTGTAAAACAAGTAACTAAGGGTAAAAAAAAATATTACAAATATTATAAAATTACACTAAAACATGTACTAATTTAATTGGATAAGTGATTTTAGATAAAAATTTACTTGCACTGATTTTTTGTTCTATCGGATCCATATGGATGGATTTAATCCATTTTTAGTATTTCATTAAAAGAAAAGTTAGTTTGGCCAAACATTTTTTTAAAAGTGAAATATTTTTATTATGAATTTATATAAGGGGTCTATTTAAAAATAAAGATTATTTTTGAAATATAAATTTATTTATTCATCATGATAATTTGTTTTAAATTTTTAGGGAGTGAATATTTAAATTAATGGCTTTTACAATGTTGCTGAAATAATTTTTTAATTAATGGAAATGATTAACAAATGTAATTAAAATCATAAAATAAATAAAATATTACAAAATCTCTTACAAAAAAATTATAGAAAAATTTGAAATTTTAGTGATGAGTTTAAAGATTTATTTTTGAAATATCAGGTCGTTAGAATTTTAAAAAACATTATGTAACAAATAGGGTATAAATTGAGAGAAATGAGATTTTTAAATAACTAATATTTTATTAAATGATATAAAATCCTAAAGATATAAATTTTTTCCAACATATAAACATATGTACTAAAATTTAATCACTAATACATTTTTGGTTCGTATGTAGTTTTTTAGTTACAATATTTTCACTTAAAGATTAAAAACACATGGTGTCTTTTTATGAATGGAAAATAATAAACAAGGGTTTAAACAAAAATATATGGACTATAAATAGTAACTACTTGTCTAATATTCATTAAATTAAATAAATTTGGCCAAAATAATCATATATTATTATTAAATTATTTTTATCCATTCTTTAGATATATTATTAGTTTATATTAGTTTAATATTTTGAAGAATTCAAATCGTGGCCCTCCCCAATATTATAAATGGGAACCCATTATTGTCTATTTTTATACATAAAAACATATTCTTTATGGATAATATCTACCAATATACATTACTATAATCCATAACTACATTATAGAGCTATTATGTTAGTCATAACTCCACCCTTATTGGTATTAACATGTTAAGAAAAGCAGATAGTCTGAAGAAATAGTATTGTTTTAATCAAGTATTTCTATTTTATTTATCATTCCACAAACTTCAAATCTAATTAAAACATGATTAAATAAAATATAATATATTATTAATATACTGAGATGTTATTCATGTAATATCATCACCTAAATCCATATCGAGGTTAATTAAAGGGGATATGAATTAATCATTTAAGTGTGTGGAGGACTTCCACCTCAAGAACTGATATAATTCATTTTCCATAACTATCACTCAAGAGTCTTCATAAGGATTAAATTTATGTTTATATGTGATATTATTGAAATATTTTCAATTTTTAAGGTATAATATATTAATTATATTCTTACATTTCCATAGACTGGAAAAATGATCTTTTGTATTTGTGGACAACCACCTCTACAAAGGGATGAGAATCATTTTTTATCACTGAATCATAGGAAATATATATATATATGTATATTTTAATGATTAATATTTTATTAATGATATTATTATAATTATATAACTATAAAATTATACTTACCATCTTTCAAAAATGATCACTAGAAAATGAAAATTTTACCCATGCATAAGTTTGACATACCGTCTCCCTGATTATAAAATAGATCATTTTTCATATATGTTTTTAATGAATGGATTTCAATTATTATTGATATATAAATGTGACTATTATTTCATGAATATTATTATTTTAATGATTGACTTATGACCTTTTTTACTATTGACATCATACCAATTTCATTTTTGACTCAAGTACCGGATATCATCAAAACATCCGACATGAACATTAATAATTAATTAAAAGTTATCACATGATAAAAAGTTAAATAAATATAATAATGAAAATTATTAAGGATATAAATAATGAAAATAATTAACCAATATTTTTTTTTCTGGAATATAATGACTGTACATGACGAGTGAGTCTCAAGGTAAGGTACTTCTTCTCAATTTTCATTTGTTGATTAATATTTTGATATTATGAACCTATATTATTTAGTGAGGCATATATCACATTCTATTGAATTTTATATTATTAATTCATTTATTTACATCATATTTAATGTTTTAATAAATCTTACTCTTCCATGAGGCATATGATTTTTCTAATTACAAATTTGTAAGGAAATTCTTAACCCAATTTCCATTCACTCGGTTAAAAATATAATTATTTATTATTTTATGCTAAGATTATGTGTCAATTGAATGATGAATATATTATTATCTATTTAGACTTTATATGAGTGTTTAATGTTCTTATATATAATCAGTTCTTTATATAAACAACCACTAAAATGATATGATATTTTCATAGAATTCTTTAAGTAAAACATAATTTTATATGTTTAATAATATTTATTTTAAATCATTATATTTCATGTTTTTTATAAAAAAATTATTTATTATTTAATTTAAATTGAAATTAATTATTTAATAAAATTTGTCCCAAATGTTTTCAAAATGGTATTTTTTATGGTTTTGTGTAATGTACAATATTTTAAAAACCACCTTTAAGAACACTATACCAACTATTATTAAAAAATAAAAAAGGAATGATTTTCAAAACATATTCCATAAAAATAATTTCCCACATTCATGTCAATTTAATATTATTATTCTTCTATTACATGTTGAAAATTTTCATTTTCAAATAATGTGTTTTATTTATGAGTGCATAGATTTGTAAAAAAATAAATTTTCTTTCAAAGCGGAATTATTTATCTTGTAAGATATATGTGTTATGACTATGTTGTGGTTATTGGAAAATATTGATGAGTATGTATGGTTATGTGATAATTGATGGTGGTTGAGACCGTCATAGATCTCCAATGCATTGGGAAATGAGATAGAGATAACTGATATGATTTCTCATAACACTTTAATGGAATATACTATTGTTGGTATTATAAATGTAACAATGAATGTTACTCCTGATATTTCCATGAGAGCTATAGAAAATATAAGGGTCATATATATTTTATTATAGAAGCTACCTTTATTTTTTTCTATAGTGTTTTACTAGAAATATTTGATATCATGATGTAAGAAAAAGAGGTACAATTTTTTAGTGAAAACAATAACTTTATGAAAATGTTTTCATGGGTACATAAGTATTCATAGAATAATGATTCACTTTCTCTTATATATCTTATTGAGAACATTGTTCTTATTCTGAGTCTTAAAATATTTTTTATAGGTTTTACAGGAGATTTGGGATAAAGATGATTTCAATGTGAAATCAAAAAAGATTTTTCTTAAATAGTTACCATGTTTATTTTAAAGACTATTGTCCGGAGGAAAAATTGGATACTGATTATATGTTTCTCATGTAATATATGCATTTAATATTTAATAGTTTGTCCTATTTCCCAAAAACCCTAAATATAAAATAGATTTGCGAAAAAATGTGACTTTTAGTTTTAAAAATTACTAGAATATATAATTTTTAAGGTTAGATACTTACACAAGTCCTAGGAAATTGGGGCTTGTTGTTCTATATTTTTTTCCTGATCTCATGATAGGTGTTATATATATTCAATGTTATTTTTGATTTTTTGAGAAATACACTTCCAACAATGGTGTGTTCATAGCATGAGGTTTTTCAGATTATTTTTCTTGTTTACATCTATAAAGATATTTTGTGTTTACCATTGACCTTCTATATGGTATGATGAATATTTATTTAATATTATTATTATATGGAATCTACTTTATTGGAGGAACCTAGTTTATCTTTTAGACCATGAGGCTAAGATATTTATTCATATGATTATGTCATCATGGGATTCAAAATTACTATTTGATTATAATGTAGAAGAGATCCTAAAACATTATATTGATTATGAGAAGTTATAGTGGGTGATAGTTATGAATAATTTTCCATCTCCTAAGATTTATTATTTCTTTTATTTTCATGGAGGGATTCATTGGTTTTAAAATATTGACCTTCATTTAGTGTACCACAAGTTAGGAGTCCAAAAAAGGATTTTAATAAGAAAATATTTCGAAAAATTATAGAAATTTTATGTTCCTAGTTGTTCTATTCAGTCTTGATAATAGTCTTGCAATACAATGGGATTTGATGGAATATATTGGTAATCGATTCCTGGAATCTATTTTTCATGTGTTCATGAATGATATTTTGATGTAATCCACATTATAGGAGTATCACTCATAGAATTTGGATATAAACAATTGATAATTAAGATAACAGAATATATATGGTATGAATTTTATATGTATGTTTTGGTTCAAGTAAGGGATATTTTTATAGAATTTTATATCTAATAGGGGTGACTTAATTAATCATAAAATGATACAGGTATTTATATCATGGTAAAATCTTAAGAATGTGTATGATATTTGATGATTCTTGGGGTTGGATAGATTTTACTAGAAGGTTTTTAGGACTTCTAAAATCCTACATTTATGATAATACATTTTAAACATAACCATGTAAAGTTTCAGAGTTTTGAAAAATATTATATTTTGAGAAACAAAATATGGAGAATCTTCTACCAAATTATTTGTTGATTATAATCGAGGATCATTTTGTGATGTTTTTTCTGATTCTTGTGGTACGGGTTTGGGTTGTGTCTTATTGTAGGAGTGAAGAGTGGTGGCATGTGGATCACACAATTTATGACCTAATTATAAAAACTACACTACCCATGATCTTGGTTAGGAAACTTTTATCCATGACCTCAAAATTTTGTGCCACAATCTCATTCGGGAGTGATTTACAATATATTATAATCATTAAGGATTGGAGTATATTTTCACCCAGAGGAACATGAACATGCGATATAGGTATTGTGTTTATTATCTTGAGAATTATTATTTTCATATTTACTATACTATCGATAAAATAATCCTGGTTAACAGTGTGTTAATAATGAATTTCCTAACACCATAAGTGATGAAATCCATGGAAGAGTTGCCTCTGGTAATTTTTTGTCTGAGATGATCTTGGGAGTTGGAAAAACTGGTTGGAATGTGTATATGACATATATAAATATTTAATCATAATTTCATGAGAGATTTTAAATCGATTAGATACCTGATAGTGAGAACCAATGCCAACGTAAAATCCTAAATGGTGTGGAGACCTAGGGTGAGTGGTCTTGGTCCCCATGTGGAACTTTTTTCGAAGAAGGTTTGTTATTTCTTTTTCAATTTGGTATTAGTTATTGGATAGTTGAAACAATTATTGTTTTTATACACGCTTGGATTATCATGATGTATCATGGTCTAAGATCCCATAAATGGTGGTTGGGGATGAGATTTTCAATTGTAGATTTCATATCACATGGTGTTACGTGTCACAAAATTATTATGGAGAACCAGAGACGTACATGTTTATTCATGGCATAACTATTCTATTGTGGAAGTGAGATGAGACATCCATGGTCTTTGTCATTGATATACCATGGAATCTTAGTAAAAATAATGATATTTGTGTTACCATTGATCGAATCAAAAAATAATCACATTTTCTCTATAATAAGAAGATTATATATGTAAAGTAACATGGGAAATTATATGAATTGTATAATGTGGGACATCAGGGGGTTACCCTTACAATTGTTTTGGGTATGTACTTATGTTTTACATATGTGTTTTGGAATGGATTTAATATAGATATGGGTTACAAATTTACATTGATCATGAAATATCATCTACATATAGATGGATAGACGAATTGATCTATATAGGTCCTTGAGGATTTACTTAGGTTTTTTGTTCATTATTATTGTATTTTTTGGGAAAAAATATTTATCCAGTATTGATTCCTTATAAAAATAATTATCATTACTCTATTAATATGGCCTCCTTTGATTTATTTTATTGATGACCACATAGACCCCCCTTATGCTGGGCAGAGTTGGAAGAGCGATCCTTGGTTGGGACGAGTCATGTTAATGAAATGGAAGAAATTATGTAATTGATCTATAATAGGATGGTCATGATACAAAGTCATTATAATTCCTATATAGACCATCATCATTTATCACTAGAGTTTGATGTTAGTTATATGGATTTCATAGAGTATCACCATGATTTGGTAATCGATGCTTGGGTATGTAGGATAAGTTGTTTCTCCAGTTTTTTTCCACTATTTGATTTTAGAGAATCATAAAATATGGAATATTTTTTGTACATAAAATCTCATTTTACATCATTCCATGAAATGTTTCATGTTTCATATTTTAAGAGGTATTATCCATATACTTACCATGTAATTAAATGAGAAGATTTTTATCCAGATCAGGACACCATTATGGCTGAGAAACTAGTTCAGATTATGTATCACTAGTATAGGGTTCTGTGTGGTAAAAAATTCACATGATCAATGTATGATAGAAGCACATATGGGATAAAAATTGTATATATGAGCATGAATTTTTGATGAGGCAACAATGGCCTTCTATATTTAAAATTATAGGATCTTTAGGGAATTTTGGGGAGATAAATATTGTAGTTCGGGAGAATTGTAGAATCGTAGGTAAAATAGTACCTAACATGTAATGTTAGGATATTTTTTATTGGGTTTGGAGTTCATTAGAGTTTTTTGGGGATTTACTTAAATATATTTTATATGAACTGATTGTGGGACACATTCATGTTATGAACAAGTTACATTATGTGAATACATTTCTAGGTAGATGTCGTGAGTCTAGTCCAAGAATGAAAAATTTACATGTTGTGAAAATTTTCATGCCATGAAAATTTTGATTGGGATAATTTATGTTTAGGTGATTCTTTTTAATAATATATGAATCATATTAAATTCACACTATGAATCTGGGTATCAATCCACTTAAATGGTCCATTTAACTATGTTTTTATTATGCTTCATGAATAATCATTTTTCAATCTTACCTGAAATCATTCCTCTAAAAAAATGTGGCTCTCTATTGGTGAATTTTTGAGATTATAGGAGATTTATTTCCTTTTTAATAATTATGTTAGATGATTTATATCTAACACAATTTTTCCACTTCTTTCTCATGAATGATAAATATACTTTATCATTTCTATTTTTCACAGAATAAAAATTAGTTACATTTATGGATCATATTGTGACAGTATAGTTTTTTTCAGTCATTTTCAATTTTCTATCATGAGTTGTGTTTTAGGGGCTAGTATTCCTTTTTCCAATATCCAATGTCGAAGTTCACTACATTTCCTCAATTATTGAGCAAGGTGTCTCTATTAAAATGTTTAATTATTAAATATATTCAAGTTAATGTCAATTTCAGTGGGTTATTCAATAAAAAATGAATAATTTGATATTCGAAGCGAATTTATGTAAAGATACATGTGAGGTTTTATTTAAAATTATATTTGTAAAAACAAAGGGTTTGATTAAATTCTATAATTTTTTTTTGTTTTGAAATTATTTTTCAAGATCAAGAGAAGAAATTAATTGATGTGAAATTGATTTATTAAATGTGATCACATTTCTCAAATGATTTTTAAAAACCTAGAACATTGGATGAAATTTGGTGCCAAGGGAAACAGACTTTTCACCCATTAGGTGTGAAATAAAAAAATGTTTTATGTCACTTTAGTCTGTGTAATGTAAGTAGAGAATATATTTTTTGGGTCTGTCATAGACATGGATTGGGGGTTTTATTTTATTTCTAATAATTACTTAGCTCTGATAGAGACCAAATGATGTTTTTTTTATATATGATTTGTTGATCACCTAATGGTATTTTCATCATATATATATAAAATTCTTATCATATGGTGTGTCCATGATTATTTAACTATGAATTTTATTTTCATTTCAACATGTATATTTTTGGAATTTGTTAATATGATATTTCTTTTTTAAAGGAAAATGAATTTCTTATAAAATTGATTCATTTTATTAATGTTTATTCTATTGTTTTAATTATTGAGAAAATGAATTATTAATATTAAAACTTTTATAGTTTAATTTGTTTTATCCTACTCGGATTTTTTTGTACACCCTAATTTTTCAATTTTGAAGATGTGTATATTTTTTTATGGACTCGGTTAAAGAGAAGGGGATTTTTTGTTTGCAGATTTCCCTTTTTTCATTTCCATCAAAGAAAGATGTTCTATGGGTGGCGGTTGGATACACAGATATGGACACACATTTCTTCTTCATTTTATTTGATGTTATTATATCATACATGATACATGTTTTTTTGTTATATTACACCATGTGGCATACCATATTATGTGACTTTTCTAGTTTGACTAGGATTATTTGTTATATAATTTCTTATGAACATTTTTCATGGACATTATTTTTATTATTTAATTCCATGATAAACACAATTAGTTTATCAGTTACGTTCATGTCAGAGGTTTTGACTTTATTCATCCCATATATCAAAAATGATTTTCGTAAGTTAAATGTGGTCAAGTGGACCATTATTACATCACCAAAAGAATAAATATCGTGAAATATTTACCATTTTTATACATAAACAATACATTTAGAACCAACCATTAATGATATTGTTGTAAAATGAACTACATTATAATCCCAGATATGGTAGATCATACGCACGCATGAGTAATGTTTTCATTTTCCAATGATTATATTATAATGAAATTAATTATTATACTTTATTTCATAAATGATAATAATTTTATATTTACTATATTTTTTCTATTAATATAAAAATATATATATATATATTTCATGGAATATGGTGATAAAAATTGAATGACATTACTTCATAGAGACGGTAGTCCGCACATGCACTCGGACAATGATATCATTTTATTTTTAATAGAAATGTATGAAAATAAATTATATACTATCATTTTAGAAAGGTAAATATTTCATGAATATCATATATATATATATATATACACATAAAATATATCCTTTCCTACACACATATGAGGGGGCATTTAATAACCAATTACATCGGTTCATAAGGAACTAGTCCACTATACACAAGAAAGACGGGTTTATTTCAATTTTATCGATATTGAGATGGATATAGGTAATTATAATAATATAATGACATCTAATTATGTGTTAAATATATCTGATATTATTTAAACACGTTATAATATTATTTCATTATGTTATATAAAAAAGAGAAAAATGATTGGTTAAGAACTACACCTCTTCTTCAGACAACCTATTATAGTTTACACCAAAAATTATCATAGGTTGGATTAAGTATCAAATAACTGACTCCGAGACATATATAGGGGTGTAAAAAAGTTATTTATATATTTTTTATTTGAAAAAAAATAGTTTAGGAAGAGTGAACTAGAGAGAATATGAGGATTCATTTTATAAAATTGGGGAGGGGCTATTGGAATTTCTTAAAATAATATATTAATATAAATTAATTTTCAATGTTGAAATTGATAAAAGTTGATAATATTCACATATAAGATGATTTTAAGTATATATAATCATATAAAAAACATATTTGATTGTCTTTGGGTATATTTTCACCCATATATTTTATTTTAACCAGTTTTAACCCTTTTTGACAATTATCGTGGTATTAATGATTTTTCAATTCAATGTCCAATATTGATACCATAAAAAGAACATTAGACCCTAAATGAAAAATATTTTATATCTTCAACCACATCCCATTGATTTACTAGAAATATAATAATATTCAATGATTTAAATCAATTAATAAAATATAATTTATTATAAAAAACATTAATATCAATTTTGGAAACATTAATTCAATTTTACTTTTAAAGCTACAAGACAAAAATTGAATTTTATTAATACTAATTAAATATTTTTATATGAAATGTCTATATAAAAATTAATATACCATAATAATTCTTTAAAATAATTATATATTTAGATTTTTTAAATCATTTATTTTATTTCATATATTAATTGAATTAATATTGTATTAGTGTTGCATTGGAATTTATGATAATTATTTCATCAGTAAAAATTATAGATAAATTAATTTGAAAAATTAAAAACATTTATCATTCAAATTAATATTTATAACAAGAATTTATTTCTTCTTTATCCTTATATCAAATATTTAAATATTAAAAATCATATAGAATGATATTGATAACTTTTCATTATATAAATTTTTATAAACATCAAAATTATGATCATATGAAAAAGTTAGGTCATATATTTTTTCATGATCATGTAAGAAATATAGTAATCTAATAAAATTATTGAACGTTTTATGGTAAATTTATATCCTTTAAGACATAATTTTAACTATTAATTAACTCATTTTACATTTACTATTGTAACAAAATTTTTTATGATTACTATTAAAAATGACAAATTATAAAATAAGAATATTAAAAATTTGGACATCCAAATTCCAAATATTTAATTCATTTTTTATGATTAAAAACACATTAGTGGAAGAATTTATATTAAAATTTAAACTATAAAACATAATGAAATACGATTTTTTAGAAAAAATCTTTTTTGTAAGTTTTTGTTTTATTAAATTAAAAAAAATCAACATAAAGAATTTAATTTGATTATGAATATTATGAAATATCTAAATAGATATTAAAATTAATTTACAATAAAATATTATAATATAAATACTTCATTAGAAAATATAGTTTTCAATAAAATTAGTAATTTTCCAGTATTTATTGAGAAATAAATTTTTTTAGAAAAATCTCAAAATTTACCAAGAATAGAATTCTGGTATGGTTATTTCAAAAATTATATATTTTTTTTATCAATTTAAATTTATGAATTTTTATAAATTTAGTAACACTTTCACCCTTAAATAAAATGTATATCATTTTTTATGAAAAATTACTATGTATGAATAAAATGTTTTTCTAAAAATTGAGTGATTATTTTATATTAATTTATAATTTCATTTATATTAATTGTAAAATTTATATATTTATAATAATGTGGTTATTACTATTCCTAATGCAAACGATCAAGTACCCTAGTGATACAAGCTCATGTTTGGCATCCAAAAGACCCGGGATCAAATCCGGGCAGGGGTGAATTTCCGGTACTGTAGCAGGGCACTATAGCAGTACTATAACAAGGCACTGTAGCAGCCATGGAACTATAGCAGCGGTGACACTGTAGCAGTGGAGGGACTGTAGCGGCGGCGGTAACTGTAGCAGGTAATGTTGCAGCGCGGGTACTGTAGCAATACTATTCACTGAGGGGTCCTTTGGGCCAAAAAATTGGATTTCAAGCCTTGTATTCAGGCCACATGGCCTTGGGCCTTCGGGCTATGTTTTGGGTCACCCTCTACCCAATCTAAAGAGGTTGTTGCTTTAAATAATAAATTGAGGCTTCGGCCCCAACCTTTAAAAAAGATATTACTATTCCTAAACCTCAATTCAATGAATAGTTTATAATTATGTTATTTAAATAATAATATTTTATTGTGTTTTAAAGCTAAGTGTTACTTTTCAAACTCATAATGTCATTCCTTTAAAATATAATTTTATTATTGTTGGGATCCTATATAACCCTATAATTTATTTTTTAAGTATTTTTACATCATGAGAAAATATTATTAATCATTATCTTTTTCACAATTTGACATGTGGTCAACTCTTTTGTTCAAAATATGAAGTGTGGGATTTCTTATTTACAATATAAAGCATGCACATTTTATTTCGTTGTAATATAAATTGTGGGAATTTTTACATTCATAATATAGATATTGGAAATTTTATTTTTTTCTCAACATGAAGCATGAGCATTTTTTATCACAACATGAACTATGGTAATTTTTAATATTCACAACCAGAAAAATGTGCATTTCATGGGTTCCCAACATGAATTAGATATATTTTTTTAATAAATACATGATGTGTGGATATTTTCATGCTTATTAAAATGTTATGACATGTTTTCATTATTATTTCTTGTTTTTAATGTATTCCACACTTTTTTTCGAGCTCAAATGTTTTATGATTTTGATATATGTTTTTACCTATTTATTGTATATTATAATAATTTTATATTTATTATTTTATGTTTCTATAATACCTTTTATGATTATAATCTATGGTATTTTTGATATTTATTAATTATATTTATGTTATCTTCATGTTCTTATTCATGTTTATGATATTGTACTTTATTGCACGTGTTACCCTTATTGAGTGATTGACCTCGCCCCTCTTATATGTTTTCATTACCAATGTTATGTGGATGATTGTATCCTGTCATATTACTTGAAAAGGCTCTAGAGTAATATTATTTTTGATAATGTTATGTATGTTTTTTAAAATGATTTATCTATATTTCTAGTATCCAACACACAATATCGATCAGACAATGATTTGTTCAATTGTTTATGAGTTATATGAATTATTTCGTGAGAAACATTTAATAGTTATATCATATTTATATTTGGTCACAAAAATTTGAGTCATTTGAGGGTTTAGTTATTATTAAGATTACATTACAAATTTTAGAAATTAATTTAGTTATTTTTTGTATTTTTTTATAGAAATTCTATGAAAATCTATTATATGGAGCTAAGAATATGATGTTATCCTGAAATATTGGAAATTTTATGAGTGGATGGGTTTTCATAGAAATAAATCTCTATCTAGATTATAAAAAGGGATGAAAATGTAGAATATATTCACCGTGGGTAAACACACCTAAATGAGTTTGTTGAGAATTAACTTGATAATCACCTTAATACACCAAAAGAGGTTATAAGACTGCAACCTTGGTTGAAAATTCTTTGGGGAATATTTCTTAGATGATCAGATTCTCTTTATGAACCATTAGAAATGATTTATTTTATAGTTACATTGAGGAATTATGATAATAATCATATAGTGTCCCAATATAATGTATCCTATATATAACTAATAGTGCTACATGATTAACCAACTATTCCATTATTGAAATGAGCTATCATAGTCTTAAAATAGGGATTCAATTTAGAATAAATTAATGGGATATAATAGTTATATATATATTAATTATTTTTGATATTATCTTATTGAGTTAGGATTTTGTATTATGTTGGATTAGTATCATGAAAATGATTATTTGAAAGGTATGTATCTATAAACTCTTATGATTCATATTTTGTATACATACAATCAAATATTACCAAAGATAATGACCTTGATATCCCAAAAAAATATGTATAGAGTTTATCATTAATATATTCTAATATTCATGTATTAATCGATAATTAAAAGTATGAGGACATAATTTATTTAAGGGGGAGAGTCTAGCAACCCAAGAGTTTAAGTTCTTGAAAAATATTATGTTCCATAACTTGTGCCACCCATCATACCCAACAAAATGAAAATAAAAAATAATAAGAATACATTATTAAAGAATCTATAATAAATTCTAATATTGTAAAATTTGACTACTTATTACATTTTGAAGGTAAATAATTGATATAAGTTATAGTTGACAAGGATATTTTCATTAAAATATAATATAATTATATTATATATTTTAATTTCAATTTTTTGTGATAAAAATTTTATAATTCATGTTTGATAAAGATTTTTTTTTATTCCTAAAAAAAATAAATTATGATTTTTTATATTGTTCTAAAACAACTTTTAGGTGAATAGTTAGAATACTAATTTTCTTAATACTTTAACATTAATATGAAATAGAAAATTTTTAGAAAAATTGATATAAAATTATATGTTTAAAATAATATAAATCTTTTTAAAATACTATGTTTAATTTTTAAATCTATTATTATCATTTTGATAATTTATGTAGCATGTTAATGAAAACAATCTTTTAAATATTTTGATTAATTAATTATGAGATGATGAAATTAATTTATTGATTTATTTAATTTTTAAATAAATAATATTTTAATTATAATAATTATATTAAACTCATTACAATTAATGGAATTTATAAATATAATCGAGTCAGAAATATTTTAGCCTCAAAATAATCATTAAAAATGATTTTAATGCAATATATTTGATAACATTAAATTAATTATTCTACTATTATAATTTTAATTATTTAGAATGAATATTATATTTGAGATAAAAATATCCATACTAATTAATTACAAAATTTTAATTTTAGGTATAAATTTTATATTACTAGGATTAATGGTGATTACTTTGATAATTAAGAAACAATTATTTCTAAATTACTAATTTATTAATAGTAAGGAATTTATATCAAATAATTTAAATTGAAATTGTTGAAAAAAGTAATCAAATATTTTAAAAATTTAACAATATAAATTTGTTATCACACATTCATTTTGTTATCAATATATATTATCAATAATAATTTGTAATTGTAAAAATGTTTTGTATCTACAAAAGGGGTTTTCTACACAATAGATGTTTAAACTAAAATAAAAATTTTATAATATTTATAAATAAAATTTTATTAAATTTAAAATAAATTTATTTAAATAAAAAACTATTTTTTATATGGGTTATGATATATGTTAATAAAAAATGAAATCACATCATTAATAACTAGTTCACAAGTTTAAAAGTAAAAGAATAAAATGAAAAACAAATTCTAAAAATCCATTAACATTATTAAAACATGTGAGGAAACAAATTTTTGTTCTGTTATTGAACTAATCATATCCCACAATATATTTTCTAAAATATTTGAATCCATTGGACTTGAATAATGTTATGAACTTAATAAAATAAAAAGAGTGTTCCCAAAAAATCCACATTCCACACATAATAATGGGGTTCACTTACACCCAATTAAAAATATAGTTATCCATATCCATGATTTATAAAAACATACAATATTACCCTCCGTATAACCATATCCCAAAAAAATTATCTCCGTATCATAAATATTAATCATAATACCCACATGTTGAAGGAATCATCAAAGGAAACAAATCAAGTCTCCATCATATGTATTGTCTATTCAGTAAGATTTTCTTCATAATATTCCTCTCCATAATATATTATAACCATAATTAAACTGTGAAATAAGTTTATTAATCATAGTAATATTTTATTATATTAACCGAACATCCCTTATTATTTCATTAATATCCACATAGAAATTCAATATAATATCAATCTTGTGTTGTGCAAACTACCTCTTTATTGAAGAATTTATTTTTCATATTATTGTAGTTATTAATTATGTATAAAACATCATAAAATATGTTCCATCATAAATGTAAAATAAAAATAATATCATCATTATTCTTAATTAATATTATTGTTCCAAAATAAAACCTTATTAACCACACTCACCTATCGAGTCAAGGCATCTTCCGGTTTCGGTAGGTTTAAATGCCTTTATTAATGATGGTATATAAGATTATCATGGATTTATATTGGAAAATAAATACAAAAATTATAGCAATATAATATGATATTAATTATTGTTATATATATTATAAATATTGTATATTTTATTTAACTTTTTATTATAGTATCTTTTATTTCCAATAAAAATCACTGAAATAAGCCATCAATGATTCCATTTTAAAAATCATAATTACAAAATATGGAATGATATTAGAGAGTTACAAATCAATATAATATATTTATTAATTTTTTTCAGGTTATATAATAATTAATAACTTGGTTTCAAAATATGGTTATGAAAAATTAACTTTTTAAATGTGTGCAAATAAATTTAAATTATTATCATTAGATGGTCATAATAGAAAATAAATAATTGATGAAGTCTCAATAAAAAATTATAATAATGATTATATAAGGGTGATATTTTTGAAAAATGTTCAGATATATACGATATATTTTTTTGTTTTTGTTTTATAGGATATTATAAAGTAATAAAATAAGAAATGTAACAGTGTAAGTGATTTCATCAAAATTCCCCATCATAGTGATAAAGTTCATATATATGAACTATATATAATTTAAGTGGAGATTATACAACCTAATTTTTGTAAATATTTAGGAATTATCTTTTATTAGTGGTACAAGAATTGTAATATCATTATATACCTTTTATGATGGTTTTATTGAATCATTAACCATAGCATAAGGGTTACATTGTCTCAAATTTGAATCTCTTATAGAATGATAATGTTGTCAACCATTTTCTTATATAATTGTGTAAATGATTATCTATATTATTTTTTATCATTTTCATTTTATATTAAATGATTTTCAGTGTTCTATGTAATATTATACATCTCATGGTGTATTGATTCCAATTATACGATGGTTGTAAGGGGTTTTTGTGACTCAAACTATTTCCTTAGATCATAATAACATTTCTTGGACATTAATCTTTCAAGATTGATCAATTTTCAATTATGATTATGTTATATTATATTTACACATTTATTTTAGGGGAAATTATATTACACAGTAAATTCATTTTACTAGATTATTATATTGTTTCCTTAAAATCAATCTTTGATTAAAAATTTTAATTTCTTTTTATGTATTTTTAATCCATGTCCATGTTATCGGATAAATTTTATCCTTTCCATTATGGAAAGTAAAATTTATTTTATCTCTAATGATCCATTTATTCCAATTTATTCATTTTAAAACCTTGGTTTATCCATCTTTTAAATTCTTTCCGTTTTCAACACGGTTATTTTGAAATATTCTAAATGTATTTCCAACCATTCCAAAAAACTTTTTTTCAACCACTCATTATTTGCATTTGATAACTTCTATATATCAATCTTTTTTCCATCATTAATGATAATTTTTTTTAAAAAATAAAATAATATCTCCATCTTTTATTGAAATAACTGTGTTTTTTATGTTACCATTATTAACGATTAATTTTTAAAAGTAAATGTTTTCAAAGTATTTTATTATCATTTTCATAGAATATTTATCATCAGTTCATATCTCTCTTATTAAGTATTCTTTTAAAAGTAAAATCTAATCAATGTACATTCACTTATATTTTTTTAATCCTTTATATATCTTTTAGGATCTTTTATTTGGAACTCTTAAATAATGTATTTTATAAAGTTACTTATTTCCCTTATCATAATTTTTTTATAAACAAAATTTATATATACATGTTTTAAAATTATTTTAAATAATTATTAAATTCAAATTATATTAAAACTACAATTTTTTTCTTTTATGATTTGATTTCATTGTCACCCTATATATTTAATTAATATATAATTTATTTTGGAAAATGATAGTTCAAATATCATATGATTTCATCAGATCATGTTATTTGATTATTTTAGGTAATATTGTTTTTGATTTCAAATAAATTAATCCATAATGAAATTTTATAACATTAGTTTGTTTTATGAATATTTTTTAGTTTTCATAGGTTATTTATTAAAAGTGAATTATTTCCCTCTATATGTTTACTAACACCATAATTTTTCCATTATTTCATTATTATATATTTAATAATGTTTTTTATAATACATGAATGTGTTCCTGATTATGGGCGGTGTCTTATATCAACCACCAATTCATTGGTTATAGAATTATGCATCATGGTAAAAGTATTTGTAAAGTATATTTTTTTCACAATTTTAAGCATGTGAAATTTGTCTGTTCACGATATTAAGAATGGTAATTTTGATTGTTCACAAAATGGATCATTGGAATTTTATTTGTTCATAGTATTTAGTGCATGTTTTTTTTCATCATTAATCATTATAATTTTTTTTCTCACAACATGAATTGTGGAATTTTTTCCCCACAACATGATTTGTGGGGATTTTATAAATTCACAACATTACGTGTGGGAATGTTTTTTTTCATAATGTGAAATGGGGAAATTTTTTATGTTATGAACATGGAATGGGGGAATTATTATTCTAAATTATATGAATACTTTATGTATTTATTATTCAAAATTTTAAAGATATTTACATGTTTATTCCATGTTTTTAATATTATGACTTATTTTTAAAATATTTTATACATTTATATTATATAAAATTGTTTATGATTATTGATCTAGATTTTGAGAAATGCTTTATCTTTTATGCTAATGATATATTTTTTTATCCCAAGCTTCTATAACAAGTTTTCTGACTATAATCTAAGGGCTTTTAATCCATTATATTAATATTTATGTCTTCATCATGTTCTATTTTATGTTCATTAACTACTATATTATGAAATGTTTTCTTTTATTAAGAGTTATATATTTCCAATTTCATATATTTTCATTAACATGGTTATTATTATTATTTTATCATGTAAAATATCTTGAAATGTTTTGATATTAGCATAATTATACGTAAACAATTTCTATTATTGTAAAATATGTTTTAATATAGAGAGTCTCCAATCCAGTAACATATAAATGATATTGTTTTAGGATTATTTGTAAGATATATTAGTTATATAATTATATTTTGGAACTATTTATATCATAGTTATCCTGGTTTTTATATATTCCATGAATGGTCATGTTCTATTTAAGATCCACTATTAAGGATTCATTTTATTGTTATATTAATGGATTTGATTAAAGATATGTTAAAACCCAAATAATTAATCACATAGGTAAAGATTAGAATAATATTGGTTGAGCTATGGATGATATAGGTTAAGATAAAAGTGATATAGTTTAGAAAAAAAGAACTATATGATAACATTAATATTTGATATATTGGGATATATTGAGGTTAAATTTTCTTGCTAATTTTTTATTACGTATGTTTACCCATTTTGGTTTTAGTATTTGATGCAGATAGAATAAACCAATTTAATAATGGGTGTGAGGGGGATGCCCTAACTATTACCACATCCAACCCCAAGAAATGGGAGTTAGAGTGAAAAATAATGTGATTATATTATATCATCAATTTCAAAATAATATTAACCATATAATCATAGTTAAAATAATTGAAAAACTAAGGATAAGAGGAAGTAGTCTCATGGAAGTTCAATGGATCAAGGTGATGAAGGAAATAAGAATAAATTTACTTCATGTCAATGATATTGGAATAAAAATGATGGAAATTTCCATAATGGAACAAATATATTATATAATTATTGAGAGGAATGAAATCATTCATATAAATGTAAGATAAATTGTGAATCTATAAAAATATATTACCTCAATTTCATGTGTTTCAAAAAAAACCCTCAATTTTTTTTGATTTGTTTTTTATTATTAAGAAAGCTGGTAGAAATGGAAAATTATCATGATTCAGTTCAATTATTGACAAATTCTGTTGAATGTGATTTATAATAGTGGTACGAATGGTTTTGATTTTATAAAAATGATTTATATATAAACCGTTGTTGTATCCTAGTATTTTCCAAATTTATTGGGAACCAAATATTTGGAAATAGAAATATAGTTTCTTTTAATAAAAAGTTTTTGTAAAAATGAGAATTTTATGTGAAAGGATGAATTTTTATATAGATTTTACTTGTATGTGAATATCTGAGGCCCCCTGATTGATATAAGAATCTAGAATGTTCTTAATAAATTTTATGATGTTTTTAAAATGTCCAGACTACATGACATTGATATATTTTCATGAATCCAAAATATAATGATAGTCATTCCACAACCATAGGAGCTGTGTGATAAAGGAAATTTCACATGATTGATGTTCATTGAATAATTAATATAGCACACAAGGTTAGTGGAATTCTAGACAATTTTATATAGATTCAGTCACAAATATAAATATTATCTTTCACCCCTCATTGTTTGTGTCTAATACTTATAGAATATAAAGGATCCAAAATCATGAAAGAGTTCTATAAGGGAATTACTTATAGGAATTAGTGATTTAGACATCATTTGTGTAGAAGAAAGGGGGTTCATCCTATATGAACTAGTTAGTTCAATGAAAAAATTAAATATTTCATAAATGTTGGGACTTTATTGATAAACTAAAATGTTTCATGAAATCTATGTGTTTGTTGAGAAATTGAATTTTTTTACAAATTCTAGTAGGTATTTTATAAATATAAAAGTTTTAGAAACTTTAATGACATTGCATGAATGTTGTACAACGATTTTCAAAAATTTAATGTTGAGTAAATTTGAATAGGTATCAAAAAATTCAATTCTAAATTTATATTTATATATTGTTAAAAATTATTACTTAATTAAAAAAACATTTAGGTGTAATAAATATAGATTATATTAATAAATATAAGAATCATCTATAAGATTATAACACCCTGAGCTTCCACAGTACATTTCTCTTTAAATAATACAATAGCGGGCGATGTATGCAACACCGAGTTCATGCACAACATGACCTATCAAACTAGAAATTTAAAAAGAGGTTATGAATATTAATAACCATATTGTGAATTTTATATATAACACATATAATTTCAACATTCATATTTTATGTTTCTTTGAAATAATATAAGAACAAATTCATTTTTTCTGATAAAATAAGTATTTTTCAAAAAATGCAATTTTATCACTTAATAATGGGAAAAACTTTTTAAACCCAATATTTTACACTATTATATATTCAATTTAAATAAATTAAAATCTTATTTAGAAGAGGGACATAAATATTTATATTGTATAAATTTTTGGTAATTTTCTGATAACTTTCTTATTTTGATGAATTGTGAAAAATACTATGTATTAATTGAAAACAACCTTTTTAATAAAAATAATTTATAGTAATAAATTATGAATTTGAATGGTTTGGAAGTATAATTAGATTATATTTTTATAATTTAAAAAAATATACATCATTATATATAATTTCACATTTAAATTTGACATAAACACATGTCAATCTTTTGATAGTTTTTACTTTTTAAAAACAGGTTTTCTGTTTTGAAAACGAAAATAAATTTAAAATTAATAAATTAAACATATATGTTTTTAATTTGGGAAAATATATTTCATTTATTACTTCATAATATCAAAATTATCTTAGGGTGATGTTTCAGTATTTTCTCTGAAAACATCCAATTTTTTATAAATAGTGAAAACACAACATTATTGGTTAAAACCGACTTTTAATTTAAATGTTTATTTATTTTATTTAAATTTATTTTAGGTCAAAATAGATACATAATACCTATATATATTCAATGTAATTCATTGGAGTCATTTTATACAAAGTTCAGATATATAAAATGTTTATTGAACTTTTACAGTCTTTTACCCACCATCTTGGAGCATTTGTGAATTTACATAAACCATAATTTTACATCTTCTGTGAGTTGAATTTAGAAAATTCATGAGATGTAATTAACATCAGTAATTAAAATTTGCTTCAATAAGATGAAAATAATTTTTGTGAATAGTAACTTTTGACTTTTATTTACTTCGGTTAATGGTAAAGAGGGTAATTCAATGTAAAAAGAATACTATAATAATACAAAATTAACTTAACCATTTTTCCTAACCTTATTGGATGAGTCATGGCCAACCATGGGAATCCTTGGGTCAATTTTGGGACCCCATGGAGCCACTTTAGAGTGATAATGGCACTTTATTTTAATTATTTTAAAGTAAAGAAAAAATGACATTAACAAATATATTTTAGTATATCAATTTTTACATAGGGTAATATAAGTTATTATTTTGACCATAAATATCATTTGGAAAGATAAAAAGATATCCTAAATTATGGTATTTGTTTATAATATTTAGACATCAAATAAATTAAATTATTTATGACACAATATTGATGTAGTATTTTCCTCATTAATAACTTATTTAAATACATAAATTTATTAATATTAAAACAATATCCAAAACCTGTCCAATTTTTATTGGATGATTTTATTTCAAATATTAGTCATATTATCTTCAACATTAATTAGTTTTTATTATTTTCAAACAGAAAATATATTTATAATAAAATTACATTTTCAAACATTCATAAAGACCCCCTCCTCTCCCTTATAAAAATACGCCACTTCAAACCCATTCCTCACACCTCTCAAGCCCCTTGGCACATGAAAAACCTACCCAAATAAGCACTCAAGATCTCTCTCTTCCACATATAATCATTATCTTATGCCTAAGTCACTTCAATATGTCCTTTTGGTTCAAACCAAAGGGAGTTACCCAAATTAAAGGAAATGATTTCACTTAACTTATTTTCATTTATTTTACTTCTCCAACCCCAAAACTATTTTTATTAATTTATTTTAAAACAAAAAGAGTTTCCTCAATATAATAAAAAGTTTTTAAGAGAAGTATTCAAACTACACATACACACACCTTTATCTAATGAATAAAAAACCCAATGTTTTTTTGGATGTAAAACTAACGCCTAAGAAAACGATGATTGCTTAATTATTTCCTAACACTTCTCATGGTGGCCATTAAGATGGAACTTTATATATATATGATATATATTATGTTCTTGTTTTCTCTATGCATCTGTAATTTCCATTCATATCATACTTATATGATTTCCATTATGGGTAAAGGCGATAATTTCATTTGAGGAAGTGCGGACTACCGCCCCCACTAAGTGATATGACTCGTTAATCCCTTATGTGGGATGTATAAAGGATGGAGATAATTATATTATATATGATATTATATGTCAAAACCAAGAAATTATATTGAAATTTTTTTTCTTAAATACATGGTATTTTTACGAGATCGCAAAAATTTACGGCGCTTGATTCCGAGGCCCAGTGTGCCCCGAATCAATCTCTAAAGTTTTGTTCGGGTACGTTCAGTAAACGTACGAGCGAGATTTTATAATTTTTGAACTGGTGCTCCAAACTAAAATATGAGGGCACCGTTGAACTCATAGCGCCAGTATTCAATTAATAAGACTTTCACCTCGACGATGGATGGTCGAGAATAAAAGTTATTTTTTGGATTTTTATAAAAAATAATTAAATAAAGTGTACAAAACTTTATTTTGTTTTTGAGCTGCCATGTGTGTGTTTGTTGGTTAAAACCTCCACTTGGGAGTTGGAGGTGGGACCCCCACACCATAACCTCCCATGAGAGGTTATGGTGGTGTTGCCCACCTGAATTTAACCTCCCGCTATAGGTTACAACGTGGGGACCACACGAGACTAAAAACCCCCAATTAATTGGAGGGTGGGAAATCTCCCAACTCCTCTCATTAATGAGCGAAGAGACCCTTTACTTCCTCTACCATTAATTGGTTCCACCTTTCCCTTTTAATTAATTGCACCAACACTCATGGTTTAATTAAGGGGAGCCTACATAATTTAATTCTCCATTTTGAATTACGAGCCACCATTAAAATAACAGACAATCTATTTTTATTAGTTGGGTTTGAATTCACTTTTGGTGGAATTTGGGAGAAGGGAGAAAAGTACCCAACGAAGAAACTTTCTTCCAATGAAGAATGAGAATAACGTTGGCGACGATTTCTTCTTTTATTTCCTTCCTCAAATCCTACCCTCTGCAACATCGTCAATGAACTGGCGTAGATTAGAATTGGGGACATGTGGCAGATGTGACGAATGATCGTATTCATCATCTTCCTTCCACGACTCTGCTAATGAGCGACGAAGAAGAGGTTGGGGTTTTTTTGCTTGTTGAAGTTGTACCTTTTTCATGCCTTCTTTAAAGGATAATAAGGATTGATGCAGACATATTTTGATCATCTTCTTCTCAGGATGAGCCAAATGATATATCCCTAAATGCAGAGGGTGCGGGCCAACCTAACATGGCCCAACATCCTCCGTCTATCTCTCTCTCTTCATGTGATTTTCTACGGCAAGGCGAGGAGGCGACGATGTAGATGGTGGCAACAATGAAGGTTGTGCAACCCACGACCTCCGCGAATCACACCGCCAGCTCAAGCGGCGCCCGACCCCACTACCCACGGCCTCTCGTCGCCCCGCCCGGCACGAAGTCCGCCTAACCGCGAAATCCCAACACCCTGCCTAGCACGCGGCCCGCCTACCCGCGGCCTCTCGCCGCTCTTCCCGTCATGCGGCCCACCTGTACGTAGCCCCTGAGGCCTACCCGGCACCCTGCCTGACCACTCCCACACCATTCTTGGTTCCTTGCCGGCACCCCCCGTGGCTTGCCTGGACCTATTTCGGCACCCCCGCGGCCTGCCCGGCCCATGTTGCGCCCTTCCCGGTGCACCCGCAGCCTACCCACGCCCCGTGTGCTCTGCTCGAAGCCTTCTCGTGCCCCGCACGGTGCCGGTCAAACCGGCACTGTCCATCGGGCCGAGTCACCTACGTGACGACCTCCGGGCGGAAATGCCCTCACAGTTGGCTGTGCCGGGCCCAGTGGACCGCTCCAATCCTAGGGGGTTAACCCACCCAACAGGTTGGGTCAAACCCAGAGGGTCTGACCGGGTCGAACCGGACTGGGATGGACCAGACTAAGGGCCACTAATAACCCTATTACCTTATTGGGCCATATCTTTGGCACAAGACGTCTGTTTGAAAAACTGTCAGCAACACCAGTATTTTGGAATGCGATGTTCCCTTTGATAATACCCTACTAGAGTTTGGGGTATATTTGAGTTACAATTAATTTGGATCGTACATGAATCCAATAGGTCCCCCAAGACTAAAAGGAAAATAACTCACAGACAAGGTTTCTGATTGACGAACTATCTATTGTGGTGAGACCCCTATGACATGGCAGACCTTTAAGATACTTTTTCATGGCACATCATGATAGTTGGAGTATCGACTAGTATCTCATGGAGTGGATCCTTCTAGAGGTGAGCAGACAGAGTATGGAGACCCAGTAGCTGGTTGAGACCTGACGACTACTGGACCGATTTGACTCGGAGTAACTCAACTAGCCCCGTGAGGAGGGCCTCTGTGTGATGCGGAATACCCACAGTGGGGAGCTCCCTCTGTGTGAGTGTGACAAACTCACAGTACTCGACAAGAGGATTACCTCTGTAGGCTACGAGGGGGAGCGCCTCTATGTGAGTGCGGCAGACCCGTGGTGGGGAGTGCCTCTGTGTGAGCGCCGCAGACCCACAATACTCGACAGGAGGAGTACCTCATAAGTCCAATGATAATGGGAAGCACCTCTATGTGACTCAGCAGACCCACTGTACTCGATAGAGGATGAGTACACCACCAGCCATGGTTTCGATAATAAAAATCATGGTTTGAGATGAGTCAATGGCTTTTGTGTTTTCCTCATGATTGAGATGGGTTACTAGATAACTTAGATATATGTATGAGCATATACCTATGTAATGTTTATCCGTTGATTCCATATTTTGTAGTTTATCCTTGTTGGATTTTGTGAGACCTTTAGGGTCGCGGGGTCCCTATTGAGTATCCTTATACTCACCCCTGCACTGGCAATGCTCGCACCTCATTGTGTTGGTGGAAGATGACAGACAACACTGACTGAGGCAGAGAGTAGTAGGACTGGACCGTACCCGGAGGTGGACCACTCAGTGTGACGGTACATAGAGGAGACGTAATTATGGGAGTGTTGATGAGGCCATATGTACCTACCCTTTAGGTAGGAACCCCGAAGGATGACCAAATAACTGCTTTACTTTTCTTTAGTTGTACATTCTTTCACTTGTACTTGTACTTTCCTATTGGGCTTGTATTTCTGGACCCTTTTTACTTTCCATTACTTCTTTTGTATACCGTTTTACTTAGTGTTTTGCTTCCTATTGTGTAATATGATGTGTTTGTTTACAGTTATAATGGTAATGACTTCCCGGTTAAGGGATTTACGCCTTTGGTTCTAGTCGCCAGCCCCTGGCCTATGGAAGGTGGGTTTGGGGTAGTCATAATACAGGCCCCAGGGGATGGGTAATGATAAATTGGTATCAGTGGAGTCAGTTCTACCGAATATCATAGAACTCTAAATTTTCTTCTCTGTGAAGCAATAACGTTAAGGTTACTAAGTGTGGTTTTTAGTTCTAGGAGTCTAGTGCTGGTGTGGGTGGCCGACGTATCCATAAACCAGGACCCTGACTTCTGATTTCTAACTCAGTGCACGAAAACACAGACTATGTGCAAGTTTTCAAAAGTTTAATTTAAGTCAGCTCGATGAGGTCAGCTCAGTAGGTATAATGTTTTGACTGATTTGCATCTGTTTGTTTCAGGATGCCTCCCCATGAACGACTAGTTAGAGCACCAAGAGTTGTACATACTGATAGCCCACCGTCCAATGAGGCATTGGTGCATGGAACTTTTCTAGTGGAGGCACCAGCGGTACTACTTCCCATTGGGCCAACGATGCCACCTGCCCTAGTAACAGACGATGCACACCTCTGGAGCACGTTGCACAAGTTCCAGCACTAGAGGCCACCCAGGTTCAGGGGAGAGATGGACCCCCATGCGGCTGAGGACAAGCTGGAGGCTATGATGAGAGTCTTTAGGCTAGTAGGGACACCGGTAGACTTCATAGTGATGCTTACAGTGAGTCTCCTTAAGGCAGTTGTAGGAAGATGGTGGAGCCTGATGCTCAAGGTTCATGATGAGGTGACCCTACTATGGGCAGACTTTGAGATCCTATTATAGGTAGAATTTGTACCAGGCACCCTTCGTGCAATGCGGATACATGAGATACTTCATTTGTATAAGGGTAGTATGACAGTAGCACAATACTCCGTGAGTATCACCAACCTCTCGTGTTACTACATAGGTATGATACAAAACTCATTCTTTAGGGCCCATACCTTTGAGTTGGGGCTCAACCGAGATATCAGAGCTCCGATGATCTCACTTAGAATCCTGACGTAGACGGAGATGCTAAAGAGGGCCCTCTTAGTGGAGAGTCTCCTTGCTAAGAAGTCTCCAGGATTGAGACCAACATCTACCCAACAAGCAGTGGAGTCTTCTGCAGCTTGTAGTAGACATATGTCACCATGTTCCAAGAGGACCAGACCTACAGGTGGTCGACCGCATGACTTAGGATCGGTTGTACGGGGCACACAGAGCAGAGGAACACATGCCAGGAGCAGGTAATGTTACTTAGCGGCAGGCAATGTAACATGGCTCCTGACTGTCTGACCCGCCATTCAGATGATCACCAGATATTTGAGGGACCTCCCAGAAAGAGGTAGAGGTTCGAATGAGGCGGTCCGCAGGGAGGAGGCAGACGTGGCAGAGGAGCTGGATGTGTAGTTGGTAGTGGACGATGTTTCGAGGTGTTACCACCACCACCACCACCATGAGGTCCACCCCGACCGTAGAGAGCAGGAGGACAGGTGAGAGCACAACATCAGGCAGTTGAAGTATATGACCATGGCGCTTAAGAGATGATTTTAGGTATAGTCTGTGTCTAAGACCATGGCGCTTTAGTTCTTATAGACACAGGTTCCAGTCACTCCTTCATTTCCACTATCCTCATTCGGATCTTGGAGTTCTAACGAAGCTGTTGGCTCAATCATTATGGCTAGAGACTCCTACGGGATCAGACTCGACGATTACGCACTATTGCCGGTAGTGTGATCTTACTCTAGGAGGCGAGAGCTTTAGTTGGGATCCCCTCGTAGCGGCATCGAGGCCTTATGATGTTACCTTTGGTATGGACTGGTTGTCTACATTCCATGCCCTTATCGACTATATCAATTGAAAAGTGAGGTGATTCTGCATGGATGGACTAGGTTTACCTTCACTGTTAAGAAGGGAACCTTTGCAGAACATGAAAAACTTACTCGGAGGAGGGTGCAGCAAATCACTCACCAGATAGCTTGCTTTACCCTTGGAGAAGTTGATGTGGAGAGTCCGACTTATCCTATAGTGGTGGACTAGTACATGGATGTTTTCCCTAATGATATTACAGGACTACCTCCACACAGAGCGGTGGACTTCTTCATTGACCTGTACCCCGGGATGACACTGATATCTACTCCATCATATCGGATGGCTCCTGCTAAGCTTTGTGAGCTGCGGGTATAGCAGGAGGACTTGCAGGGGAAGGGATTCATCTCGCCTAGTGTTTCCCCCTAGGCAGACCCGATTTTGTTCACCAAGAAGGCGGATGGGAGCGTGAGGCTTTGTGTTGACTACCGTCACCTTAACCAAGTGATCGTGAAGAACAAGTACCCACTCTCGAGGATTGAAGACCTCTTTGATCAGCTGAATGGGGAACTGTGGTTCTTGAAGATAGACCTCAGATCAGGTTATCACCAGCTCAGAGTTTGAGATGAAGATGTGAAAAAGACGGCCTTCAGGTGTCATTACAGCCACTATGAGTTCTTGGTTATTCCCTTCGGTGTAACCAATGCTCTATCAATGTTCATGGGACTCATTAACCGAATATTCTAGCCATACCTTGATCACTTTTTGTAGTCTTCATTGATGGCATTCTAATCTACTCGACTATAGAGGACGATCATGCCTACCATTTGCAGGTAGTACTAGACACACTCCGAGAGCGCCAGCTTTACGGTAATCTCTCGAAGTGCCAGTTTTGGATTCGAGAGGTTCAATTCTTGGAAAACGTCATCTCAAGGGGTTGAGTTTAGTGGATCCAGCGAAGATTGAAGCGGTGCTTTATTGGGAGCCACCCAGGAGTGTGATGGAGGTACAAAGTTCCCTGGGCTTGGCTGGATACTACCAAAGGTTCATTCCAGACTTCTCTAGAGTTGCAGCACCACTATCAGCCTTGATAAAGAAGAGGAAACCCTTTGTGTGGTCATAGAGATGCCAGCAGAGATTTTAGGAGCTGAGGTAGAGGCTGAATAGTACCCCCTTCTTGAGGCTTCCATAAGAGGGCGTAGGGTACGTAGTTTACTATGATGCATCAGGAAATAGACATGGGTGTGTCTTGATGCGGGAGTGAGAAATGATAACATATGGTTCTTGGTAGCTGTGACAACACGAGCAGAACTACACTACCCATGACCATGAGTTACCTGTAGTGGCCTTAGACTTGAAGATGTGGCGACACTATCTGATGGGAGAGCATTTTACCATGTACCCTCATCAAAATACTTCAGGTATATCTTCTCTTAGAAACACTTGAACTTGAGACAATGACATTGGCTTGAGTTCTTCCAGGACTATGACTTCGAGACAGTCTATACTCCTGGGAAGGGGAACATTGTTATAGATACGCTCAGTAGGAGGACTAGTATACAACTACTAGGAGAGGCGACAAAGTAGTTGGCTACTTTATAGATACCCTTTGTGGATATAGATGGACCAGAATTCCTACAGTCTATTACTGTCACTCCCCCACTTCTTCATTGAGTCAAGGAGGTACAACATGGGGATGCTGACTACGAGACACGACGTGCTCAGATATCCACATGGTAGGCACATTATGGATTTTCTGATGGTGGGGATCATGTCATCCTCTTCAGAGGACGTAACTTGGTACCATTGGCACTTAATGAGGATGTGTTGTGGGATTTCCACATATTCCCTCAAGCGCTACATCCAGGAGTGGAGAAGATGTTTTAGGACCTTTGACAACAGCACTGATGGCCAGATATAAAGAAGGTTGTAGCGGAGTTTTTGTAACAGTGCCTCACTTGTCAGCAAGTGAAGGTAGAGCAACAGGTACCAGCAAGCTTGGTTCAGCCTTCAGAGGTCCCAGAGTGTAAGTGGGATGGGATATCCATGGACTTCTTGACGGGTCTTCCACGTACATCTAGGGGTCATGACTCGATTTGGGTTATCATCGACCGAATCCCCAAGTCGGCCCACTTCCAATCGATCAGAGAGAAGGTTTCAGTAATGAGATTGGGATGCCTCTATGTGTAGAAGTTTGTGAGACTACATAGAGTACCTTCCCCTATTTTCTCTGACCATGATGCATGGATTACTTCCTGGCTATGGAAGGGGTTGCAGGAGGCTTTCGGGAACAACTTCGCTTGAGCACTAACCTCCATCCTCAGACACATGGTCAGACTGAGCAGACCATTTAGTCACTCTAGGAAATGCAGCGTGCATGTGTCCTCCACTTCAGTCACAGTTGGGAGAATCACTTGCCTTTGGTGGAGTTTTCTTACAACAATAGCTATCACTCAACGATTGGGATGGAATCTTTTGAGGCCTTGTACGGGGCGACCTTGCAGATCACCCTTGTTCTAGACAGACCTCGGGGAGTCAACAATGGTTGGACCAGAGATGGTATGAGCTACCACGAAGAAGGTGTAGATCATCCAGTAGTGGATGAAGACTACAGAGAGATGGAAGAATTTGTATGCGGACAGTAGACGGAGACCTCTGGAGTTCGAGGATGGTGACCACGTCTTTCTACGGGTCTCACCACAATGATGTATATAGAGATTTGGACAAGGTGACAAGCTATCTCCAAGGTTCATCTGACCATTCTAGGTCCTCAAAAAAGTATGCGAGGTGGCTTATTACTTTTCCCTTCTACCATAGTTTCACCAGGTGCATGACGTCTTCCACGTATCTCAGCTAAGGAGATACGTTCACGACCCTTCCCACATCATCGACCATGGAGAGCTGGACATTGATGATGGGGCGACCATTATAGATATTCCACGGTAGATTTAGGATCGATAGGAGAGGGAACTATGTGGGCGTTCTATACCTCTAGTGCTTATACATTGGCATCATGAGAACCTCTAGGAGAGAACATGGGGTCAGGAGGCTTAGAAGTGTGTTCAGTGCCCCCATTTGTTCCCACAGTTCAAGTTGTAGTTTACGGTGACGTAAAGCCCTGATGTGGGAAGAATGTAAAGACCAGGAAAGTCCGTGGACTTTTTTTCTTACATACATGGTATTTTTACGAGTCCATGAAAATTTACGGTGCTTGATTCCAAGGCCCGGTGTGCCCGGAATCAATTTTTTATGTTTTGTTTGGGTACGTTCAGTAAACGTACGAGTGGGATTTTATTAATTTTGAACCAGTGATCGGAACTGAAATATGAGGGCACTGTTGAAATCGAAGCACCGTTATTCTCTTAATAAGACATTCACCTTAACGGCAGATGGTCGAGAATTAAAGTTAGTTTTTGGATTTTTATAAAAAATAATAATATAAAGTGTAAACACTATAATTTATTTTTAAGTAGCCATGTGTGTGTTTGTTGGTTATAACCTCCACATGAGAGTTGGATGTGGGACCGACACATCCTAACCTCCCATGAGAGGTTTTAGTGGTGGGTCCCACCCAAATTTAACCTCCCGTGAGAGGTTACAATGTGGGGACCACATGAGACTAAAATCCCCCAATTAATGGGAGGGTGGAAAATCTCCCAACTCCCCTCATTAATGAGGTGGGAGCCCCTTGACCTCCTCTACCATTAATTGGCGCCACCTTTCCCTTTTAATTATTTGCGCCAACACTCGTGGTTTAATTAAGGGGAGCCTAGGTAATTTTATTCTCTATTTTGAATTATTTTCCATCATTAAAATAATAGAAAAATTATTATTAGTAGTTGGGTTGGCATTATCTTTTGGTGGAATTTGGGAGAAGGGAGAAAATCTCATAACGAAGAACCGTTCTTCCAATGAAGAACGTGAAGAACGTTGGGGACTATTTCTTCTTCGACTTCCTTCCCCAAATCCTACCCTCCGCAATGTCGTCAACGAACCGATGCAACTCGAAATTTGGGAAGTGCGGTGGACACGACGAATGACGATATTCATTGTCTTCCTTCCGTGATTCCGCCAACGAGCGACAAACAAGAGGTAAGGGGTTTATTGCTTGTTGAAGTTGTACCTTTTTCTTACCTTCTTTAAAGGATAATAAGGATTGATGCAGACATATTTTGATCATATTCTTCTTGTGATGAGCCAAATGATATCTCCCTAAACACGGAGGGTGTGAGGCGACGATGACGGAGGCGGTAACGATGAAGGTCGCACAACCTGCGGCCTCTACGAATCGCTCCGCCTGCCCGAGCGGTGCCCAGCTCGCCGACCCGTGGCCTCCTGACGCCCATCATGGCATGCGGCCCGCCTCCCCTTGGCCTCCCGGTGCCCAGACCAGCACGCGGCTCGCCTCCCCATGGCCTCCCGGTGCTCTGCCTTGTGCGCGGTCCGCCTGCACGCAGCCCCAGCGGCCTGCCCTGCTGCTGCTGCGCCTTACCTGACACCCCCGTAGCCTGCCCGGCCTCTCTCGCGCCCTGCCCGGCACCCCGCTGGCGCCCCCGTGGCCTTCTTGGTGCCCTACCGGTGCCACCGCGGCCTGCCCGGCCCCTATCGCGCCCTACCCGATGCACCCGCGGCCAGCCCAGCGTCCAGTCGGGATTCTCGCGCCCCGCGCGCTCTGCCTACGGCCTGCCCGTGCCACGCGAAACGCTGGACAAACTGGCCCCGACCTTGAGGATGAGTCGCCTACATGGAGACCTACGGGATGAACCACCATCATAGTCTACTGGTCCAGGCCCAGCGGACAAGGACAAACCTAGCGGGCTGATCGGGTCGACCCAAACGGGGTCGGGCCAGTCTGGGTTGGGCCGAGTCAGTCCAACTGGGTCTGACCGGATTCAGGCCAACTATTGACCCTATTACCTTCTTTGGCCATATCTTTGGAAGCAGACGTCTATTTGACGAACCGTCAAAGGCGCTGATATTCATGTAATGCGACGGTCCCTTTGAGAATACCCCACTAGAGTTTGAGGTATATTTGAGATATGATCAGGTTGGATCGTACAGGAATCCAACTGGGACCTTGGGATTAAAAGGCTAAAAACTCACAGATTTGGTGTCTGATCGACGGGCTGTCTATTGCGTTGAGACCCCTATGACGTGGCAGACCATTGAGATACTTCTTCATGGCGCTTCATGATAGTTAGAGTATCGACCAGTAGCTCGTGGAGCGGAATCTTCTAGAGGCAAGCGGAAAAAGTACGGATACCCAAAAGCTGGCTGATACCTAACGACTGCTTGACCGATTCAACTAGGAGTGAATCGACTATCCCAGTGGGGAGCACTTCTATGTGACGCGGCAGACCCATGGTGGGGAGTGCCTCTATGTGAGCACAGAATACCCACGGTACTCGACAGGAGAAGTACCACTAAAGGATATGAGGGGGAGCGCCTCTGTGTGAGAGCGGCAGACCCGTGGGGGGGGGGGGGGAGAGAGCCTCAGTGTGAGCACAACAGATCCACAATACTCGATAGGAGGAGTACCTATATAGTCCAAGTTTAGTGGGGAAGCGCCTCTGGGTGACACGGTAGGCCCAATGTACTTTATAGAGGAGGAGTACACCACCTGTCATGGTTTCGATAATAAAAATCCTGGTTTGAGCTGAGTCAATGAATTTTCTGTTTCCCTCATGATTGATATGGGTTACTAGATAACTTAAGTATATTTACCGTCATATACCTAAGTAACGGTTATCCGATGATTTAATCTATTTTGTTTTTCCTTTTTGGATTTTGCTAGACCTTGAGGGTGTCGGGGCCCTACTGAGTATCGTTATACTAACCCATGCACGGGTTATGCCCACACCTCGTTGTGTTGGTTGTAGACGATGGCCAGCGCTGGCTGAGGCAGAGAGTAGTAGGACTTGACTGTACCCGGAGGTGGACCACTCGGTGTGATGGTACATAGAGGAGACGGACGAACGTGAGTGCTGTGGAGGCCATCTGTACATACCCTTCTGGTAGGGACCTCCGAGGGTGACCCAATAGCTTCTATGCTTTTCTTCAGTTGTACTTGCTTTCAGTTGTACTTGTACCTTCCTATTGGGATTGTATTTCCAGTCTCTTTCTACTTTCAATCACTTCTTTTGTATACAGTTTTACTCATTTTTTTGCTTCTAGTTGTGTACTATGATGTGTTTGTTTACATTAATAAAGGCAATGCCTTCCCAGTTTTGGTATTTTCACATTTGGTGCTAGTCGCTAGCCCCTAGCCTAAGAAAGGCTGGAATTGAGTAGTCACGATATGGACCCCTAGGGATGGGTCGTTACATGATACTGGTATTATAATTTACCTATTTATCATTATTTTCTAATTCTATTAAAATTAAAAATATAAATGATAGTAGTGTTCATGCATACGTATGGCTTACTGTCTCCATGAATGGTTTATTTCATATCTTATCTCTAAATGCTATGTATTGTTATAAATACTTAAATATATTGGATATATTGGATATATATGATATATAAATCATGAATATCATTCTAGATATAAATCTATTTTGACGACATTGACAACATCTAATTATAAGAATTTTACTTTTTACTCGAGTACAAAATATCAACAAAACTGCTGTTATTAACAAAAATGATTTCATAATGTTTATAATTAACTAATAAGTGATATAAAAGGATTAATAAATATTAAAAAGGTTCTAAAGTATGTATAAATTAACTTAATTTTATTATTTATGAGATTATATAACGAACGGCTCAAGTCGGACACGAGGTAAGTGTTAATTTCACAATCTCTTTATTATCCGAGGTTGTTTTTACGTAAGTATTTACTAGGACATCTTTATCATCCACATCAATATTTATTAAAAGTGTATGTCAAAAAATACTATGTACTAGGATATTGGTTGAATTTATTTATACCATTGTTTGAATTTTTATAAAATGGTTTGAAAGGAATATTTCTGTCATTTTCCAAACAAGGTACTTTATGGCATTGTCGAAAAAATCAAGGTAAGAATGTTTTTTAACTCATATGGCGAGTGCGGCTATTTTTTTCCATTATAACATCATCGAAGCTTCCCTTTCAATCTTATAATAATAGTTTCAAAATATATGTTTCCTCTATAATTATGTTACTTTTTAATTAATTCTAAATAGAAAGAGATATTTCCCTCAAGTAATTTTTATTTCATTTATGTCAACATGATTTGATGGATTGTACACTTTTTTTAAAGTTGATTTGTTATAATACAATCTTCCATATTGTATTTAATGAGCTATGATATGTTTGATTGTGGATGTGTTATTTCTATACCATTCATGGTTTATGGTTAATGTATTAACATTTCTTATGCTAGTTTTAATATGAATGTTTATTTTTTGTTTCATCCTTTTCATATGAGGAATGTATTGGACTTAGTAAGTGACGGGTGCTGCCCGCTATAGTTCCTCAATGCATCGGTTGGTCTCATTAGACAATTAGAAGTGAAATTGGCCACGGCCTATCCCAATTTGATATATGATTTGGGTCGAGGCCTAAATCATTTTTTAGTCGTCTTGGCCGAGGCCTTGACAAGATGTTTCAGAATGTATGGAATTATTCATTCCCTCATTATGAAAATAATATTGACGATTAATGTTGTTATTCGACTAGTAGAATAACAATGAGTGTGTTTTCTTATGTCATTATTTACTCATCTCATATTTTTGACATAAAGTGTTTATGTTTATTTTTAATAAAGTCATGTGTTTTCAATTATTCACCATTCCTAATATTTTTGTTATACTCTGCTATATTTCATAACCTTACTAAGCATTTGACCTCACCCCTTTCTTATGTTTCATTTCCCCATGATATGAAGAAGATTGTTAGGAGTGACTTGAAGGCATAATCTAGGAGGCTTGGGTGTTTCAAATGGAGTAAAGTAGTGTTGTATTTATATTTATGTTGTAATGTTGAACTTGTATATTTATATTGTTTCCAAGGCTACTAAGCTAATCAGTCTTTTGGGATTTTATCCCTTGTGATCTTTCCAATATTATTTAATAATGCCCAGATGCTGGGTAATAAGGGTCATGGCATTGCAGTTGGTATCAGAGGATGATTAGTACAAACCTAGGAATATAGATTTAGAAGAACTCTGATTAGAGAACATTACCATAAGATATACTTTGAGGATTAGTATAGAAGAACATCTTATATTTTTGGTGTTGTAGAGATTTTGTGAGTTTTACCAGTAATACATCCCAGTCTGGATACGAGCTGGTAGAGGTATTTCTAGCATAGATATATATAGGGGTAAAACCCAAAAACACCGCTTTGAGCAAGACTCGAACGGGAACAGGTGCACGACAACAGGGCTTGTTGCACTCTTGGTTACGCCACTCTCGGGGGATATGCTTGGGATAATTCACATCTTCTTTAAAAACCATTATGAGTGATTTATGAGTATATACCTCCTCAATGAAAACATTTTTATGATTATAGATTATATCCATAAACTCTTCAATTTATGTTAAGTGTTTTACAAGTTTGGAATTCTGTATTGTGATTCGTAAACTAATATACTGTATGCCAATTTTTAGAAATGGAACCTATTAGAAGGAATTGAAACTATATCAAAACATGTAATACATGTAGGTATTTCCCTCCTAATCAAGATAATTATAGTGGAGCTGGTGATACAACTGGTGTTGATCAGCTTATTACAATACTAGGAAAACTCACTCAAGTTATGAATAATAACTTTACCCCTAGGGAGCACCCTGATCCACAACATGGAGGATAAATGTTAGAATACATCATTAGGAAAAACCACAAACTTTAATGGGAATACATATAAACTTATATCTGAACAATGGAGAAGTTCCTTAGAAAAAATATTTCATGCTTTGGAGAGTAGTGAAAGGGAAAAATTTGTCATGGCAATTTATCGCCTCATGAGAGATGCCAATCAATGGTGGTCATTAATTCATAACACAAAGAATGATGAACAAGTATAATTTATGGAATAGAGGTAGTTTAAAGATCTTTTCCTAGGAAACTACTTTGCTCATGCCAATCGTGCAGATATGGAAGGGAAATTCTTGAATATGTGGAATAAAGTGGATGGGAATGTTGCAAACTATGAAGCTAGCATTACCAGGTTAGAAAGGCATGCTACAGATTATATAAATAACCCAAAGAGTAATATTGATCGATTCATTGATGGTTTAAAACCATTTCTCCATTGATCATTAGTATCACAATCCTTATCATCATATGAATATATTTTTTCATGTGCTATCAAGACAGCAAAGCAATTCTTTAAGTCTTATGACTTTAATGAATAACAAGAGATAAAGAGATCTCCTAAACACTATAACTCCCCGAACCCAGTTACCTAGAGTTAGTGAATTATTAAGTATCATTGGCATGATCACAAAATATCAAGTCTTGAGTGATATATTGGTTTAGTATCCTTTGTAGTTCAAGATACATTCATAAGTTTTACATTACATCATAAAATGGAAAACTACAACAACATTGCTTCCATAGACAACACTGAGATCCCATGGAATATCCCTGTGGGTCAGTCATAATATAATTCTTCGCATCCTGGGAAAAATAAAAGATAGAAAGGGGTGAGCTCAGATGCCCGGTACAGATAACAATATAGCGGAAACTTTCATAAATACACATAAACATTTTAAGGAAATATATAAGACTAAAAAAATCCTTTTAAACGTGAACTTCACCATAATATGCTAATGATAAAATAAAAATAATTCCATTTACTTACACACATGGGTATTCTACTAGTTGAATAATCACATAAAAAATCAATAGCCACTTTCATAATGATGGAATGCATAAGGCCAGACTTTCATAACCACATAGTCAAGGCCTTGTGCCAAGACTACAAATAATATTTTGTCAAGGCCTTGTCCCAAGACAATAGTTTGTCTCATGAGACCTACCTATGCATCGAAGAGCTATAGAAGGCTCCACCCGTCACTTACTAAGTCCAATTCATTCCTCATATGCAAATGTTTAAACATAACATAAACATTCGTATTAAAACTAGCAGACGAAATGTCTATACTTTATCCAAAAACCATGAATGGTATAAAAATGAAACATCCACAGTCAAACATATCACAAAAACTTCAATACAATATTGATGGTTTTTATCATAATAAATCAACTTCAAAAAAACATAAAATCCATCAAAGGATGTAGACATAGATGAAATCAAAACATTTTTAGAGAAATATTTCTTTCTATTTTGAAATCAGTTAAAAGTCACGTAATTATAAATGAAAGAATTTATATTTGAAAATATTATTATAAGATTTAAAGGGATTCTTTCATGATGTTATAATGGTGGAAAATATCAACACCCACGGTATAAGTTAAAAAAACATTCTTACCTTAATTTTGTCGAAAAGGGTCATAATGTACCTTGTTTGGAAAATAACGGAATGATTTTTTTATAAACATCTTATAAAAGAAAAACATGGGTATAAATGACTTTAAACCATATTCTTTAAAATATAAATAATGTTTTTAAATTTATTTTTATGAAACATCGACGTGGATGATAAAGAGGTCTGAGTAGATAATTACATATAAACAATCTCGGATAATGAAGAGATTGTGAAATTAACCCTTTCCAGGTACTTTTCCTTGGTCACGGGTAGGTTAACCTCCTATTAAATGGTGAAATATTTTTTATTAAATTATAAAAAAAATCATATACATTAATATGACATCATATATGATCTTTTAACATTGTTTAGTTAATAATATCTTAGTATTTTCGTCGTTTTGGGTGTTAACTGATTCGTTTTCCTTAATATGTGTTGTTACACAAGTAATATTTGTTATGGACAGGATGTATCTTATTAATATTCGTAATTATATTAATTCTTTATTCATTATTTTTATTCATCTAATGATAATTAGTCTTGAATCGATACGATGGGGAATGTATCTTATCACGTTGGTGGAGACGGTAATCCGTACGTAAGAACAAGTGACAATATAATTCTCTTGATATTAAAATAATACATAATTGGATAGTATATCATATATAAAAAAATTCAATATCATGATATTTATTTATTTACATCAATTACACATTGTTATTATACCCATCCAAATAATAATATATTGAATAACAATTACACCACGTCGTGGAGACGGTAAGCTGTACGTACGGATATATGGTGACATGTCATTCAAAGGATGGATAGAATAATGAATATGGTTGTACCATATTTATAATAACATCACAGTATATAGAATATATTTGAGTTATTATTTTAGAATGTAAACAACAATGATTGATGAAGTGGATGAAGAAAGGAACTTGAAAGAGGTGATGAAATATTTACCTCTTCTTCCCGTTCTTCCATTTGATTTCATCAAAAGGGTTCCATATGTTGGATTTATGACTAAAGGAAGTACTCTATGATGAATGTAGGAATGTTGAAAGAGTATTTGGGCAGGGTTAGGCCAATCCAAAGGACTTTGAAGGTGCAAATTAGAGAGAAGGGGGGTGCCCTATTATAGGAGAGGTGAGGGGCACCTTAGGAAAAGCTAGAAATATTATTTTATAATAAAATCCTTTTCGGTTTATAATGGTTAAAAATAAATTATATAAAGCATAAGGTGAGTATGGGTCTAAAATTACTCAAACAATAGGTTTTAGATAGGTTTGGGTCACTATATTAACTTTATCTTTTAGATTTAACTCCTAGTTAAATAGTTTGACATTTACCATGTATTTTTGTATTTTTATATTATATGGTTAATAAAATTACTATATACTTCCATTTGAACCCCAAGTGGTTCATTAATGATAAACCTATAATTATATAGGTGTTTTGTCCAAACCATAGATTTTTAAGAAAATAATATCAATTAATAGTATAATATTTGTTTTAAAAACTCTTTAATGTCAATTTTGACACTATTTGGTATTTTGTTTTTTCTATATTCATAATAGAATTATTACTTCGAATAAAATTCATATACCCAACCTTAAAAAGTAATATAAACCAATAGAAGTAGTTTAATTCATAAAAAGTCACAAATTAAAATTATTTGGTTATTTATAATATCAATTATTTTAATATTTCATTAATTGGATAATTACTGCATTATCATTGTGTCTGAAATAAATTAAATTATTTAATGTCTAAAAAATATAAATAAAATACCATTAGGTAGGAAATCTTTTTTATATTTCTAATGAATATTTATAGTAGAATTTATCTTATGTTTATCCCTATATTAAAAATAGTTTAGTTATTAATCTTTGAATTTAACACTTTTAACTCTTCGTTGAATTAAATAATAATAAATGTCCTAATCAATTCCAAGTGGACCTAAAGGATCATATTTTATTAATAAGGTTGTTTTTGGTCGAATTAAACTTATCCAATATAATAAGTACCTGTGTTAAGGTATTAATAAAATCATTTTTACCCTTAATTAATCTATTTACTTTTATCTGTGGTAATTAAAAGTAAAAAAGTTACTATTCACTAAAAAATATTTTCATCTTATTAAACCACATATTGCTTACATTTATCAATCGCGTCTCTTGGATTTTTGGAATTCAACTCACAGAAGTGGTAAAATTATGTTCTATGTAAATTTTCAAATGCTCCTAGGAGGTGGGTAAAAGACGGTAAAAAGTTCAATAAAATTTTTATATATCTAAAATTATTATAAACTAACTCTAATTAATTAAATTGAAATTATATAGGTATTATGTATCTATTTTTACCTAAAGAAAATTTAAATAAAATAAAAAATTATTTAAATAAAAATTTAGTTTTAAACTATAACTCTGTGTTTTTCACTATTCATCCATAATTTAAAGTTTTCATAAAAGTACAAAAAATTCACCCTAAGCTAATTTTGATATTCCGAATCGAAAAATGAAGTCCATTTTGAAGGATAAAATTTATAAAATTTCAAAAAGTGGGTATTACTATTCATGACAGCTAGTTTGATTGGTTGTGGTGTGTTAGAACTCGAAGTTGCGTACAACACACATTATTGTATTATTCAAAGAGAGGCGTACCATTGAAGCTTGGGGTGTTACAGTCTCCCCTCCTACACACAATTTTTTCCTCGATATTTCTAGAATATTACTGCATAAAAATACTCGTGTGGTTATTCATCATATGTTCCTCGGGTTCCCACATTGCCTCTTCCATCTTATGGTTTCTCCATAGAACTTTTACCAGATGAGTTGTCCGATTTCTCAGCACTTGTTCTCTTGTATCAAGTATCTTGATAGACTCTTTGCAATAAGAGAGATCAAGTTCGAGTTCTAATTCCTCATAGGTGAGTACATGCATTGGGTTAGGCATGTATTTTCTCAACAGTGATACGTGGAACACATTGTGAACTTTGGAGAGACTTGGCGGCATTTTCAAACGGTAAGCTACAACCCCAAATCGTTCTAGAATTTCAAAAGGTCTGATGTACATGAGACTTAATTTTCACCTATTACTGAATTGTATAACTCCATTCCATAGAGATAACTTCAAGAAAACATGATCTCCTACCTATAATTCCAAATCCTTCTTCGGTTATCGGCATAGCTCATCTTCCTACATTGTGCTGTATTGATGTGGTTTTGGATTGCCTTTCCTTTTACATCATTTCCTCCACAAGTTTTGGGCCTATGAGTTTTCTTTCACCAATATCATCCTAACAAGTTGGTTTGTGACATCTCTTTCTGTATAATGCTTTATATGGTTCCATCTTAATACTTGAATGGAAGCTATTTTTATAGGAAAATTCTACCAGAGGTAAATATTGATCCCACATACCTTAAAAGTCATGTGAGAATGATCTCAACATGTCTTCTATGGTTTGAATAGTCAGTTCTGATTGTCCATCAGTTTGGGGGTGGTAGGCAGTGCTCAAACGAAGTTCAGTATCCAGGGATTTCTGAAGACTTTTTCAGAATATTGATGTAAAACGTCGATCATGATCATAAAAAATCGATAGGGGTACTCCATGATGTCTCAAAACATCATTAATATATATTCTTTCTAGATGTTCAAGTGGTAAATCTTCTCTTATAGCAGGAAAATGTGCTGATTTGGTAATACAATCAACAATGACCCGCATTGCATCGTTCCTTTTAGGATTCATTGGTAGCCCCATGACAAAGTCCATTGTGATATCATCCCATTTCTACTCAGGTATGGGAAGAGGTTTCATGACTCCTCCAGACAGCTTCCTTCCAATTTTCTCTTGTTGAAAACCCATACATCTTGACAAAAAATCAGCAATCTCCCTCTTCATGTTGTCCCACCAAAAATGTTCATTCAAATCTCTATACATTTTAGGGCTACTATGGTGTATAGAGAATTTGGAGCTATGAGCATCATCTAACAATTCCTTTTTCAGATCATGTATATTAGGAACACAAAGTCTCTTCCCAAATTTAAAAATCCCATCTTCATATACGAAGTCGATTGATCTCCCATCATTCACAGATTTAATCCTCTTTTGAAACTCTTCATCAACAACCTGAAAACTTTTTATCCTTTCTAGTAAAGATGGTTTGGCACCCATTTGAAAAAACATTGATGTTTCTCCTTCCATGGTTATTCCCATATCCATCTTTACTAGATCCATGAAAAAAGGATCCCTCCCAACTCTCATCTTATTCAAAACTCCACGATATTTTTTGCTTAAAGCTTCTTACACCTTATTTTCCTTCCCCGGGAGGTATTGTATAGTGGAATCATAATCATTGAGTAGATAAAGCCATCTACATTGGCTCATGTTGAGGTCATTTTCTGAGAAAATATACTTCAAACTCTTGTGATGAGTATAAATCTCACATTTTTCACCATATAGATAATGTCTCCACATCTTCAAAGAAAAGATTATAGTTGCTCACTCAAGATCATGAGTAGGATAGTTTTGATCATGAATTTTTAGCTATCGTGATGCATAGGCAATAACCCTATCATTCTTCATAAAGACACAACCAAGTCCTTTCTTTGAAGTATCATTATAAATAACAAACCCATCATTCCTTGATGGTAGAGTCAATATAAGAGAATTGACTAATATTCTCTTAATTTCTTCAAAACATTCTTCACACTATTTTGTCCAAACAAATTTAACCCCTTTTCGTGTGAGCCTTGTTAATGGGTTATCCAACTGGGAAAAATTCTAGATGAAACGTCGATAATAACAAGATAAACCTATAATATTGCGTACCTCAGTTATACTCGTGGGTGCGGGCCATTCTTGGATTGCCTTGGTCTTAGAAGGATCAACAGATTCCATCCTTAGAGACAATATGGCCATGAAAAGAAATTTCTTGAAGCCAGAATTCACACTTGCTAAACTTCCCATATATTTAATGTCTTCTAAGAGTCTTCAGGATAATGCATAAGTGATTTTCATGATCTTAATAGCTTTTAGATTATTCCACGATATCATCAATAGATATCACTAAAAAGTCATCAAGATATTACTTGAAAACTCTATCCATTAGATCCATGATGACAGAAGGTGAATTAGTCAATCCAAAAGGTATTACTATTAACTCTTAATGCATGTACCTGGTTCGAAATGTTGTTTTAGGAATGTCTTCATTCTTCACACACAACTGATGATATCCAAATCGAAGGACAATCTTAGAAAAGTATTGAGCTCCATGAATTTGGTCGAATAAATCATCAATGTGATATAGGGGATACTTATTCTTTATTATTATAACATTTATCTCCCTGTAGTCAATGCAAAACCTCATAGATCCAAATTTTTTATTAACAAAAATAACAGGGGCTCCCCATGTAGAAAAACGATGGCGGATAAATCCCTTATTTCTCAATCCCACTAGTTGTTTCTTTAGTTCAACTAATTCCACAATGGTCATTCTATAAGTGGTCTTCGATATAGGCCTTGATCCAGGAATTAAATCATTAGAAAACTCAATTTTTCATTCTAAAGGATGTCTAGGTAAATCGTCTGGAAATACATCATCATATTATTTCACAATAGGTACATCCACAATTTGAACATTATTTTCCTCACCCATAGTTATTTCATTCTCTTCCTCCCCAATAATTGCATTTAGTAGAGCTGCTGGGGGTGGATCTAGATAAGAATTAGGTGGTAACATTTCTGATCTAAAGATAAGGTACTCTTTATCATCATCAAAAATGTTAACCTCTTACTTCATAAAATAAATTTTCACATCATGGTCTGAAGGCCAATCCATACCTAGGATTATATCAAATTCAATAATGGGTATGACGATGAGATCAGCAGATAAATAACGTTTAAATGCCTTAATGGGAACTGATCCACAAAACATTGTTGCAATGATACAACCATATTGAGTTTTGACTGACAACTCACCTGTTATATAAATTTAAAAATATCTATTTTTTTAGCAAACTAGGAAGATATAAAACAATGTGATGACCAAGAATCAAATAAAGCATTGGCTAAACATTATAAAACCATTAAATTACCTACCAATACGTCTTTCGGAGCACCAACCTTAGCATTTGTGATAGCATAAGCATGGCCTTTATCCCATTGCCTTTTATGAGGTTAGTACCCCTGACACTTATGGAATTCATTCGCATAATTCCCCCTTTCTCTACAATTGTAGCATTCAACATTGACATCCTCTTTCTTTCCCTTGAAATCAAGAGCTTGGTGGCCTTTTTCACCACACTTGTAACAAACTCCCATTCCATTCAGGAAAATACCATGGCGTTTCTTAAAAAATTTACTGCAAGATTGATATTCAACTTTTCCCTTCTTCCCCTTATTTCCATTTCTAGAGTGTTCGATAGATCTCTTCTTCTCTTGCTTTGGTTTAATGTTATAAGAATTAGAGAATTCCTTTTCTGTCTTGATAACACATGAGAAAATGTCTTTGTATGACAAGAAGGATTGTGAGACTAATGCTCGATGGAGAAACAATTTTAACCCATCAAATAAACGATCAATATTACTTATTGGGTTACATATATAATATACAACATGCCTCGCTAACCTTGTAATGTTAGCTTTATTCTTTGAGACATTAACATCCTCATTTTGCCTCAGACTCAAAAAATGTCTTTCCATATCTTCTCGATGGTCACAAGGAAAGTATTTTTCTAACCAAATATCTTTAAACTCCTTCTATTCCATATTTGATACTTCATCATCTTCCTTTTTGATTTGAATCAGTGGCCACCATTGATCAGCATCTCTCGTGATGTGGTAGACTACCATGAAAACTTTTTCCCTTTCACTACTCCCCAAGGCATGGAATATTTTCTCTATGGAATTTATCCATTTCTCATCAACTAATAGATTTGTACTCTCATTGAATGTTGGTGGTTGTTTCCTCAGGAAGTGATCTAACATTGATCTTCCATGCTGTGGATCAGGGTGCTCCATACTGGTAAGGTTATTATTAATAAGCTAAGTGAGTTGTCCCAATATAGTGATAATATGATTAGCACTAGTTGTATCACCTGCTCCACTACAATTATCTTGAGCAGGAGGGCAATACCTACATGGAGTGCGTGCATTGATACAGTTTCCATTCCTTCCACTAGACACCATTTCTAAATAATGGCATAAACTAGATTAGTTTATGAATCGAAATACATAGTTCAAAACTTGTAAAACACTGAACATAAATTGAACAGTTTATAGATATAATCCATAATCATAAAAAAATTCTTTGAAGACGCATATACTCCTAATCCCTTCATAATGGTTTGTAATGAAAATTAAAATTGTCCTATACATATCCCCCTGGAGAGTCGTAACGAAGAGTGCATCAATGACCGTTGTCGAGAACCAGTTACCATTCCAGTCTAGCTCGAAGATATGTTTTCAGGTTTTACCCCTAGGTACATCTGTTCCAGAGCTGCCTCTACCTAATCGTATCCAGACATGGATGTATTTCTTAGAAAACATAAAAAATCTCTACAACACCAAAATTCTAGGAAGTTCTTCTATACTAATCTTAAAAGTGTATCTTAGGGCTATGTCTCTAATTAGGGTGTATTTGAATCTATTTTCCAAGGTTTGTACAAAGCTTCCTCTGATACAAGCTGTAATTCACCAACCCCAGTTACCCAGAGTTAGTGCATTATTACATGTCATTGGCATGATCACAAAAGATAAAGTCTCGAAAGATCGATTAGTTTAGTAGTCTTGTAAGTACTAGATAGATTCATCATATTTACATTTCATCATACAATGGAAAACTACAAAAATATTATTTCCATAGAAATCACTGATATCTCATTGTCTATCCCTGTAGGTCAGTCATAAAATACCTCTTCCTATCCAGGGAAAAATAAAACATAGAAAGGAGTAAGCTCAGATGTTCAGAAAGAATAACAATATAGTGGAAACATTCATAAATACGCATAAACATTTAATGCATTGTATAAGACTAAAACAAAATCCATTTAAACATGAACATCGGAATAATATGGCAAATATGAAATCAAAATAATTAAATTTACTTACTCAAAAGGATATTTTACTAGTAGAATAATCACAAGCAATATCAATAGCCACTTTCATAATGATGGAATGCATAATGACAGACTTTCATAACCACATAGTCAAGGCCTTGTTCCAATAATACAATTAACATTGTGTCAAGGCCTTGTGACAAGACACTAGTTTTTCTCATGAGACCTACCGATTCATCGAGGAGCTATATCAGGCTCCACCAATCCCTTACTAAGTCCAATTCTATCGTCATATGAAAAGGTTTAAACATAACATAAACATTCATATTAAAACTAACATATGAAATGTCAATAATTTATCCACAACCCATGAATGGTATAAAAACAACCCATCCATAGTAAAACATATCACAAAACCTTCAATAAAAAATGGATGTTTTCTATCATAATAAATCAACTTCAAACAAACTAAAAATTCATCAAAGGATGTTGACTTAGATGAAATCAAAAAAAATTTAGAGAAATATCTCTTTATATTTTGAAATTGTTTAAATGTCATGTAATCATAAATAAAAAAGAATATATTTGAAAACATTATTATAAGATTTTAATGGAATATTTGATGATGTTATAATGGAGGAAAATAGCTGCACCTGCAGTATAAGTTAGAAAAACATTCTTACCTTAATTTTTTCGAAAAGGTTCATAACGTACCTTGATTGGAAGATGACAGAAGGATTCCTTTATAAACATCTTATAAAAGTCAAACAAGGGTATAAATGACTTTAACCCATAGTCTATAAAATATTAAGAATGTTTTGAAGTAAATATTTAAGAAACATGGATTTGGATGATAAAGTGGTCTCAGTATATAATTACATATAAACAACCTCGAATAATGAAGAGGTTGTGAAATTAAACCTACCTTTGTATTTTTCCTTGGTTGAGGGTAGGTTAACCTCCTGTATAATGGTGAAGTAATTTTTGTTAAATTATTCAAGAATCATATACATTAATATGATATCATATATAATATTTTAACATTGGTTTTTAATAATATCTTAGTATTATCGTCGTTTCAGGTGTTAACTGATTCATTTTCCTTTATATGAATTGTTATTTAAGTAATGTTTGTTATGGATAGGATGTATCTTATTCATATTGGGAATGATATTAAGCCTTTAAACAATATTTTTAATCATCTAATGAAAATTATTCTTGAATGGATATGATGGGAAATGCATCTCATCACGTTTGTGGAGACGGTAATCCGTACGTACGCCCGAGCGACAATATCATTATTTTGACATTAAACTAATGTAAAATTGGATAGTATAGTATACATACAGAATAATTATCATGTTATATTTATTATTTAAATCAATTACACATTATTATTATACCCATCTAAATAAAAATGTACTGAATAACAATTACACCACGACATGGTGACGGTAAGCCATACGTACGCACGTATGGTGACATGTCATTCAATGGAAGGATAGAATATTGAATATGTGTGTAAAATATTTATAATAACATCACAATATATAGTAGATATTGGATTTATTATTTTAGAATTGAAACTACAAAGAAAGTGGAAGTGGAAGAAGAATGGAACTTTAAAGAGGTGATGAAATATTTACCTCTTCTTCAGGTTCTTCCTTTTGATTTGATCAAAAGCGCTCATTAGGGTGGATTTATGTCTAAATGATGGAATATAGGATTATGTTAGGACAGTTTTTAGGGTATTTGGTCAGGTTTTGGTGCAGAAAAATGGCTTTGAATGTGTGAATTAGAGATAAGGGGTGTTCCCTTTTTTAAGAGGGGTGAGGGGCACCATAGGAAAAGCTAGAAATATTATTTTATAATTAAATCATTTTCAGTTTCTAATGGATCAAAAATTAATTATTTAAAGGATAAGGTGGTGATGGGTCTAAAACCACTCAACCAATAGTTTTTAGATATGTTTGTTTTACTATATTGACTTTATCTTTTAGGTTTAAAACTGAGTTAAATAATTTGACATTTACTTAGTCTCTCTTTGTATTTTTATATTATAGGGTTAATAAACATACTATATAAATCCAAAAGAATCCCAAGTTGTTAATTAATGATTCAAAAATCATTATATAAGTTTTTCGGCCAATCATTAGATTTTTTGGAATATAATATCAATTAAAAATATAATATTTGTTTTAAAAGCACATTTATGTCAATTTTGACACTATTTGGTATTTTGTTTTTGCTAAATTCATAGCAGAATTATTACTCAGAAAATATGTCATCTAACTAACCCTAAAAAGTCATATAAATATATAAAATTATTTTAATTCATTAAAAGTATCAAATTAATTTTATTTGGATATTTATTATATTGGTTGTTTTTATATTTCATTAATTAGGTAATTATTGGATCATCATTGTGTCATAAATAAATTAAATTATTTAATATCCAAAAAATATTAATGAAATACCATTATGTAGGTAATATTTTTATATTTCTAATGAATATTTATAGTCGAATTTATCTTCTGTTTATGTTTATATTAAAAATGGTTTAGTTATTAATCTTTGAATTTAACACTTTTAACTCTTCTTTGAATTAAATAACAAAAAATGTCCTAATCTATTACAAGTAGACCTAAATGATCATATTTTATTCCTAAGGTGGGTTTTTTTTAATCACACTTACCCAATTGAATCAGTACCTAAGTTAGGGTAATAATAATATCATTTTTACCCTTAATAACCTTATTTACTTTTAACTGTGGTAAATAAAAGTATAAACGTTACTATTCACCAAAAATTATTTCATCTTATTGAAACACATTTTACTTATTGATATCTACCATTTCTATTCGATTTTTTAAATTCAACTCACAATAGCGGTAAAATTATGTTATGTGTAAATTTGCAAATGCTCCTAGGAGGTGGGTAAAAGACTATAAAAAGATCAATAAAATTTTTATATATCTAAAATTATTATAAACTGACTCCAATGAATTAAATTGAACTTATATACGTATTATGTATAAATTTTTACCTAAAATAAATTTAAATAAAATAAATAATTATTTAAATAAAATTTTGGTTTTAAACTATAACTCTGTGTTTTTCACTATTCATCAAAAATTGAAATTTTTCAGAAAAATACCAAAAATTTACCCTATGCTAATTTCGATATTACAAATCAAAAAATGAAGTTCATTTTAAAAGATAAAATTTATAAAATTTTAAAAAGTGGTTATTAATATTCATAACGACTAGTTTGATTTGGTGTGGTGTGTTAGAACTCGAAGTTGCGTACAACACATGCTATTGTACTATTCAAAGAGAGGCATACAATGGAATATTGGGGTGTTACAAACACTTTGGTAAAGGAAATAATGAAACAGGGAAGAAGGAAAGTGTCGAGTTTCCACCCTGTAAAAATTGTGGAAGGATACACCCTGGTGCCGGTCTAAAAAGAAAAGGTGTATGCTACAAATGTGGACAGAAAGACAATCTTACTGGTGAATGTAAAGGAAATAATGATTTTTTTAGTATTGAATGCTACAATTGTATAGCAATGGGTCATTATGCAAATGAATGTAATATGTGCCAAGGAAACTTAGCTTAAAAATGGCCAAGGGAGCAAGGCCAAGCTTATGTTGTTACTACAGTTGAAGTGGAGTAATTAATGTTTTTGTGTTTTTGAATTCATAAACTATTTTCTAGTTATAAGAAAAATGTGATATATATATATAAGGATTTAACTACAATACTTTTTTTCATTAAGGTTTTAATATGATTAAGGTATTTATATTTTCATTATGGGACAATAAGATGAACTTTACATTGTTTGGGGAATCTGATGTTACAATTAATTTCGGAATTTAGAAACCTTTTAGAAAGAGTTTGGACAGAAGTATTTTTGATATTTATAATGGTTGGAATGTATTAAGTTGATCTTTGGATAGTATTTCTTAATATTATTTTAGGAATATTATAATATAATAGTTTTAGAAAAAGGAAAACCAGCAGGTCGGGAGATAACCCGTCGCTTCGGACAAGGAATCGGGAATCAAACCTATAACCAAAGTGCGATAAGGCATTATGACCTACCACAAGCCTACTTGAAGTCCCTTGTTATTATAAATTGGTTTTCTTCCAGGTATATCTTTGGAACCTTATACAATTAGGATAAATATAATATTTTTGAGTTCTAATATCTTTTGGAGTGAAAGATAATATTGTGGTAGAAATTAGCTAAAGAATGAAACTCAACATGTTAAGTATATTTTTTTTCTCCATATCTTATTCTACGATGAAATTAATTATTAAAGTTTAATGAAGGGATCTTAGCACCAAAAATTTGTTATTCTAATACCTTATGTTTTTTTAAACCAATGATATTTTAAATTAACATAGATTGATGAATTTGAGGCCCTCAATTTTACACACCTTTGTGATTGATGTCCTCAATCACTCCCTATAAATATTTACATTTTCCCTTCAATTATATGTATCTAATTTCCACCAATGTTCTCCTAATCGAAATCATAATTTGGTGGTGACGTTTTCATTTCCCTTTTCCTCTTATTAAGACTAAATATTATTAACCCTATTTTGATTTGGGTTTTACACAAAGGTATTATCTATCTTTGACCTTGTATTTTTGAATAAAAATTTCAAATTACGAGGATGAAATTTATTGATGGAGGGAAGAATGTAACCCCCCGAGCTTCCACGGAACATTTCACTTTAAAAAATACAATAGCGTTCAATGTACACCACACCGAGTTCAAGCGCACCACAAACTATTAAACTAGCCATTTAAAAAGAAGTTATTAATAGTAATGACTACATTTTGAATTTTATATATATCCCATATAATTTTAACATTCATATATTGTGTTTCTTAGATATAATATAAGACCAAATTCATTTTTTCGGATAAATTAAATATTTTTCAAAAAATACATTTTTCCACATTTTAATGGAACACCATTTGTAAAACCAATATTTGACACTTTTATATATTCAATTAAATGAAATTAAATTCTTCTTTAGAATAGGAACATAAAAAATTTATTTTGGATAAATATTTGGTAATTTTCTGATAACTTTCATATTCTGTTGAATAGTGAAAAACACTATGTTTTAATTAAAAATAACTTTTTAAATTGAAATAATTTATAGTAATAAATTTTGAATTTAAATGGTTTGGAATTATAATTAGATTATATTTTTATCATTTAATAAAATGTAGGTCATTATAAGTAATTTTACATTTAAATTATACTTAAACACATGTCAATCTTTCGATAGTTTTTACTTTTTAAAAACCTACTTTTTTCTTTTGACAACTGGAATAAATTTTAAATTAATAAACTAAACTTTTATGTTTTGAATTTGGTAAAATAGACAACATTTTTGAATTTATAATATCAAAATTAGCATTGGGTGAATTTTTGGTATTTTTCTCAAAACATTCAATTTTTAATGAATAGTGAAAACACTGCATTATTGGTTAAAACCAACTCTTTATATAAATTTATTTTATGTCAAAATAGATAACTAATACCTATATATGTTCAATTTAATTTATTGTAGTCATTTTTAATTATATTTACATATATAAAAATTTTATTAAACTCTTACCGTCTTTTACCCACACCCTAAGAGCATTTTCAAATTCACATAAAACAAAAAATTACCGCTTCTGTGAGTTGAATTTCAAAAATCCAAGGGACACTGTTAATATCAGTAAGTAAAATGTGGTTCAATAAGATGAAAATAATTTCTGGTGAATAGTAGGTTTTGACTTTTATTTACTGTGATTAATCATAAATAGGGCAATTCATGGTAAAAAGAATATTATAATAATTCACAATTACCTTAACACTTGTCGTAAACTTATTGGATAATTCATGGACAACTATGGTAATCCTTGGGTCTATTTTGGGATCCCATGGAACCACTTAAGAGTAATAATTACACTTTATTTTAATTAACTTAATTTAAAGACAAAAATGACATTAACAAATTTCTTTTAGTATAAAATTTTTTACAACGGGTAATATAAGTTATATTTTCAACAATTAATATCCATTGGAAAGATAAAACTATTTCAAACATTATGGTATTTTTTTAAAAAATTATACATCATATTAATTAAAATGTTTTTGACATCAATAGTGATGCAGTATTCACTACATTAATAAATGACTTAATTAAATAAGATTATTAATATTAAAAAAATATCCAAAAACAGTCCAATACTTATTGGGTGATTTTATTTTGAACATGAGTCATCTTATCTTTGAAAATAAAGAGTTTTGGATATTTTGAAACCGAATATAAGTTTATTATAAAATAAAATTTTCAAACATTCCTAAAGATACCCTCCGCTAACTTATAAAGGGACACCACTTATAAACCATTCCTCCCACCTCTCAAGCCCCTTGGATCATCCAACCTCTGACCAAATAACCTTTAAAGATCCCTATATTCCACTTAGAAGCCTTAACTTAGGCATAAGTCACTTCAAGAAGTTATTTTGGTTCAAACTAAAGGAAGTTACCCAAATTAAAGGTAATGATTTATCTTAACTTCTATTATTTTATTTTACTTCTCCATCCCCTAAAATGTTTTCGTTCATTTCTTTATAACAAAACCAGTATCTTCAATATACTTGGATGTTGTTATGAGATGTTTTAAATCAACACTTACACACACCTCCATCTAATGGGTAAAGAACACATTGTTTTTGTGGATGGCAAACTAACGCCTCACAAAACGATGATTGTTCAATTATCTCCTACCGCCTCTCATTTTGTCCATTAAGATGGCACTGTATTTATATATGATATATATTATGTTTATGTATCCTTTATGATCCTGTAATTTCCATTTATATCATACCTTTATGGTTTCCATTAATGGTAAATGCGTTAATTTCATTTGAGGAAGTAGGGACTACCACCCCATCAAAGTGATATGACTCGTTAATGCCTTATGTGGGACATATAAAGTATAGAGATAATTTTATTATATATGATATTATACTAGAATTATAATATACCTATGTATCATTATGTTTTAATTTGATTAAAATACAAAATAGAAATGAAAGTAGTGTTCACGGGTACGTACGGCTTACCGTCTCCATGAACGATGTATTTCATTTCTTAGCTCAAAATATTATATATTGTAATGAATACATATATATACTGGATATATATGATATATATGATATCTAAATCATTAATATCATTATGGATATAAATTTCTTTTGAACACATGGACAACATGTAATTATAAGAAGTTAACTTTTGACTCAAGTACTAAATATCATCAAAACAACCATTATTAACTTAAATGATTTCGTAATTTTTATATACATACTAATAATTGATAAAAAGGAATTATAAATTTGAAAAAGGTTTTGAAGAAAGTATAAAATAAATTTATTTTATTATTCATGATATTAACTAATTAATGGGTCAAGTCAGACATGAGGTAATTGTTTATTTCAGAATCTCTTTATTTTCTGAGGTTGTTTTTACATAAGTATCAACTGTGACCTATTTATCATCCAAATCCATGTTTCTTAAAAGTGTATATCAATTTTTTTTACTATTTACTAGACTATGGGTTAATGTCATTTATACCCATTTTTAAATTTTTATAAAATGGTTTGAATGGAATATTTCTGTTGTTTTCCAAATAATGTACTTTATGACCTTTTGAAAAAATTATGGTAAGAATGTTTTTTAACTCATACGGCAGGTGCGACTATTTTCTACCCTTATAACATCGTCGAAGATTCCATTACAAGCTGATAAGAATATTTTAAAATAAATGTTTTTTTCTATTATTATGTTACATTTAAATGACATCAAAATAGAAAGAGATATTTCTCTCATGTAGTTTTGATTTAATCTATGTCAACATCTATGATGGATTTTACACTTGTTTTTAAGATGATTTGTTATAATACAATCTTCCATATTATATTGAATTAGTTTTGATATGTTTGAATGTGGATGTGTTATTTTTATACCATTCATGGTTTATAGTTAATGTACTGACATTTCGTATGCTAGTTTTAATATGAATGTCTATGTTATGTTTCAACCTTTTCTTATGATGAATGTATTGGACTTAGTAAGTGATGGGTGGATCCCTCTACAAATCCTCAATGCATCGGTATGTCTCATGAAACAATTAGATGTGGAATTGGATGAGGCATTTCCCAATTTGATATATGTTTTTGACCAAGGTGTAAATCATTTTTAGACGTCTTAGCTGAGGCCTTAACAAGATATTTCTGAATGACCAGCATTATACATTCCATCATTGTGAAAATAATAATAATGGTTCATGTGGTTATTAGAATAGTAGAATACCCAAGACTATGTTTAATTATGACATTATTTACTCAGCTCATATTTCTTCCATAAAGTGTTCATGTATATTATTTGTAAAGGCATGTGTTTTCATTTATCCACCATGACTAATGTTTATTTTATCTTTGGATGTATTTCTTACCCTTACTAAGTGTTTGAGCTCACCCCTATCATATGTTTTATTTTCCCATGATATGAAGAAGTTTGTTATGAGTGACTTGCATGTATAATCTAGGAGGCTTGGATGTTTATAGTGGAATAAATTAGTGTTGTATTTCTTTTCATGTAGTAATGTTGAACATATGTATGTATCTTGTTATAAATAATGCTAAAATGATCGACCATTAATTATTTGATCCCTTGTGATCATGCCAATATTAGGTAATAATGCACTGACTTTGGGTAACGAGGGTCAGGGTGTTACAAGGATATCTCAACACTCATTTATTGGGTGTGTATAGGTCTTTCAATGTATGAATCTTAGTGGGGTTGGAGGTAATGTTATTCCATGATAAAAAAATTAATAGTATTTAACTATATTAGATTTGGTACATCAGAAAATTTCATTTAAACTCTCCCTAGAGAAGCCCAATTAAATGTGGTCCGTGTAATGTTCTGTTGCCTTTTGGATGTTTTCGTCACTATAGAAGTAATTCTATATAACATAGAGGGAAGGGTTTTTAGATTAAGTAATAATAAATATCCAAGAAGCTATGGGTTTTAATCTATCATATACTAATTCACCCACTCTTCTAAGGATATTTAACAATGGTTGTCCAAATATAAAATAGTTGGTCATTATATGACTAAATGCTCAAATCTATGCTGAAACATTTGAAATATCCACCAAAAATTGATTTGATCCTAGAAAGGCCTATGAAACCACTACCAATGTAGTTAGTAATGGGTTTTATGTCTATATTTTCTGAAGTATCATGTAATGATTGTTTTTAGAAAATATTTTATATTGAGTGAAAAAACCATTGTGGTATGATTATTATAGACCCATTTTCCTGGTTTGTGGAAAGTTAATCTATACAGAACTAGATTTATATGTGAAATTTGGATTGTGTTATCGATGTTTATAAGGGGATTGCAATTATTTTTAATGTGGATAAATCTCACTACAAAACTATAAATATTCCCCTTATCATCTTAATGTGTATATTTAAATAAAAGTTCCATAAATAAATTACACTCATATTAAGGATAAAATTATGTGGAATAAACATCAACGAAAATATGATATATTTTTTTAAAATATAAATATTTAACTATGGAATTTAAATTCATTCTATATAATTAGTGGGAATAAATAGAGTCACCCACATTATGTCATATATTTGGAATGAAAAAAATAGTTTCAATAAGATAGAAATTCAAAATGTGTATTTAAAATGAAAAATAAGTTCATTTTAATCATAGAATTCTATTTTTATCTGAAATTTAATTTTATGTGCTATGGATTTTTTTGATAATAATAATATAATTAGTTTTTGGAAATTTTTTTTAATCAAATGGTTAACACTAATTAGAAAATGACATAAATCAAAAAAAGTATAGATTGTGTTATAAAGAGTCAGTTTCCCAATAATAATGGTTTTCATTATATTTTTTATCTTTTATTTATATGTATTTTTTAAAATTTTACAATTAGAATATTAAAAAATTCTTTTTGTGATTCATCATATTAAAATTATCTTATGATGATTTTTGGGACTTTTCTATTAAGATTAACGTTATGTCAAACTGTGTAGTAAACATTATTTAAAAATACCGTGATTTAATGACATTATTAATATGAATGACTCTCATGTGAAATTTATTAAATAATATTATAAATAAATATTTTATTTTATATGTGAAATTATATTTGTAAAAATATTGGTCATTACAAACTTTATCTTCTTTTTTTAACTTATTTAATATGATTTTAATGAAATTGTTTCTAATATATTCTACATTTACTATTTAAAAATTGAATTTCCTCAATTTTGGAAATTGAATCAATTATAATCAATTTAAAATTAATGTTTATACAGTCCAAAGTTTAAAATAAAACCATTTTAATCATACGTGATAGATTACTTATGTAAAATCTAGTTAATTTCAAAAGTGTAAATTTGTGTTAAACATTTCAACCTAGTGAAACATGCTAAAAATTTAAAATAAATTTATAAATTGTGTGGTTGAGGGATTTCTAAATTTATATCTTTGTAACATCATTAGTTCATAATTTTTTATCCCCCTTCCTTGAGAGTGAATTCAAATTATTAAAGTGTAATTCCTTTAAAAACAATTATCTTGCATCACATAAAATAAGTAACTCTCACTAACACATCAATAAAAATCCTAAAATCCCCATTAAAGAAACCATTAAATAGTCACTAATTTCTATATTCCATGTCCTTATTAATTCGATCACTTTAAATTAGAACATTTCATTTTTATAATGAGTTCTCTGAGGAAAACTGAAATATCTTAATGTGAATAATCTGTTTCCATAAAATATTTCATTTCTCTCTTTCAATTAAAAAATTAATTCAAAAATAACTATTTTGTTAAATTATTATAGATTATATAGTAAATTATATGCTTCTAGATGAATAAATTGTAACCACCATCCTCCTATTCCATTGAAAAATGAAAATGTAATTTTTTTCATATGTTTGGAATACCTCCTCCACAACCCAACCTATACATTGTTATTCAATATATATCTTGGATAACAAATGGGTAATTTATTTTCTAACTATGATATTTATAACCTATTTATTATTCCATAATGTTAAACCTTATTACTTATTTCTCTCGTTCTATGAAAATGAAATCTGTAACCAATATTATGGGAGGACTACCACCTCATCAGAATGATGAATTCTACTATTCTATACCACCTAACATAGATAGTACTAGAAATAATTTTAATTGGAAGTTGTATGTTGTTATATATGAATATATTTTTATAAAAAATATTATAACTTATCGATGATATGATCAAATAAAGATCATCATTAATTCAATAATTTAAAACAAACATAGTAAGAAGAAATTATTATTATTAAAACAACAAAATATTTTCATATAAATTAATTATTCATATAAATTAATTATTCATATAATTACATAAAAATAAAATATATTACACTTTCTAATTAGGATCATTCTACATCCAGAATAAAGATATTATTATTAAATCACAACATAACCATCCATTAATCATTCTACACTTAAGATTGAGATTATTTTACCACCTACTATAACATTTCTGTGAATTTTTATCATAGATGACAATGAAAATTTAATTAGTTCATTAATATTAAATAAATATGTAAAAAATTGAGTTTTTAATGGTAATATTATTATTAAAACACTAATTAGTAAACTGCCTTTTTTCTAAGAATCAACGAAATATGATCATCGTGGATTTCATATTCATGGATTGTAACCGAAACTGTCATTTAATGAAGCTATACATTTATAAATATCATAAAAAAATTATTTTATTACTTTTAATGATATTTAAATCATTAAATCTGTAACAAGTATGAATAAAAAATTGTATTTATGGAACTACTCAAAATGATCAAGATTCCTCACTACCGATATCAATAATTTATAATAATTAACTAATATACTTGTAGAGGATAATTATAACTGTATTTAATTAAATTACAAATATATAACTTTTTTCTAAATTTTTTTATTATGATATTTAATTTTTTATATAGTGAGATATAGCACATTTTGACTATGTAGGAATTGAGGAAAGGTTATTTTTTCTATCTATTCATATTATTTGATACATAATATATTTTTAGCATGTATTATGAATTACTATAGATATATGTATTTTTATAACACATTTTTGTATTTACTAAATTAAAAAAATGGAATTGTGTTACATAATTTAAATTTTAGATGATTAAATTGATAACCTAACAGTATGGATTTATGGTAACTCTACTTTCATTCACTGAGTTTTGATCATTCTATTGACATTATTTCTTATTATTTTGGTACATTATACAATATATTGTATTATGTGGTATTTTATAAAAATTTTCTGTTGATTATCCTTCGTACCATTTATATCCTTTTTGAATATTCCATACCCTATAATGCATGTTGCATGTACAAGATATTGATAGCTCAAATATCCTTTCATTTAGTAATAATTTTTTATCCTCTTCATTATTATTCCATTTTTTTGCTTTCCCATATGAATATCTTATTACATAGAATTATATAATACTATTTTGGAAAATAATTTTTTAATATAATGAAGTTTTTATTACTCTTTTTGAATTATGGGTTTCCAAAAAAGGTATTTACCAAGTATTAAAACTGTTCATTTTTTAATCAAATGTTTTATCATTGGCTCCACATTTCCTATAGAAAATATTATGTCATTTTCCAGGCTCAATTTTTGGACATTATTATTAGAAGTTAAAATTTTCAACATCTTTCCCATTACACTTAAAAATTTTAATTTTGAATTTAACTTATAAGTTTATATTTTACATCAATAATAATATATTTTTCTTTAATGATCCATTAAGTTTTATCCTCTATATTACATTTAAAATGTTAAATTATTTACATTCATGGGATTTAAATTACATGACTTTATATATATATATATATATACATATCTAGGGACTGAACTAATGGTATCATGGAATTTGATTGTTGATCCCTTATAGTCGGATACCATTTGAATCATTATTTTTCAATGATGTTTCACATCTAGGTCAATACCCTTAATAGTTTCCTTTATTAAACCATGCAATTGTTATTTTAATACTACACACCTTCTTTATTTAAATAGATTACGTAAGGTTACTTTTTATCACATAAATTATCCATCCCTAACCTTTTTCTTCAAAAATCATGTTCTTTTTTAGGCCTGATTTTCCATCAAACTTTATTCCTCTATGAACACTCAATATTTCTTTCTATTCATTGATGTTTGTTTACATAAGTTCCACACATTAATTTATATGCTAACTAATTGTCTTTGTAATCTTCCTATTTCTATACATGGTATTATTTTTTTGGTTTTCTTATTTAGTAAGCTACTAAATTAATTGATTGGGAACTATTGAGAATATGTGTTTTTCTATATTCCTATAATTTTGTTTATCGATTACTCTTTTATGTGGACTATGTATTTATTAATTGTAGTATCCCTTGTCAGGCTCCACTTAATTTTTCCTTAGGACACAGGTCCAAAATACCGCAATCATAATTATCTATACTCTAGAGACCACTGACTATAAGCGAGGTCCAATACTATGTATGTCGGGGTGACTATGACCCCATAGATCCTAGTAGATTAAAAAAGTTAATAAGTAATGTGAAACATACTAACAAGCTAGTATAAAAATAAGACCAATAATTTTCATAGCGAAATAAGAAATATGAAATTTAAAGTTCTAAAATAATAATAATAAATCATCTAGGAAAAATTAATAACATGCATAAGTTAGATAATAAACAATAGATTTAGAAATTGTTATTAAGATCATGTCATTTAGTGGTTTTAATAATAATATATATGGTACATAAGGGATATTTAAATATAAGAAATTCTATATAAAAAATAGAAAAATTCCGATAATTATAACAACAAGAATATCAATAATAATATTGGTCCCTTTTTCCCACACTCCACTATAAAAATTAGAATCATGCATCAGAAGATGGAGGCTTCCCTTTATCAATAAATATAACCATAAAGTTTGATTGGGTACCAAATTCTTTCCATAAAGGGTGTGAGATATACTGAGTAGGCCACCACCAATGGCGTCTTCATCAATACAACACATATACATAAAATGAGTAGTTTGAAAATAATGATAAATCCAATGTAATAAATAAATAAGATATAGTAGACTAGATTCCACTTGGGAATCTATTATAACTCTAATTGATTCACCCTTTACTATATGACCAATAATAAAGGTAACCTATACATGTTTGAAATATATATTGGGTATCTTCAAGTAACATTTAAAGGGATAGACCATCCTTAAGCATGTGATTTTCCTTGGCGGGTGTATCATGGGAGTTTCATGTCCACAATCATAATAATTAATTTAATTAAATTTTTTTTGAATTATTAAGTGTCACTCCAAGCCCATCCAAAAAAGATCCCAAGGGAATCCAAAATATCACTGTAGAGAATATGTATATGTTCAAATCAACATGATCTCATCCTAGGTGACCCATGAATGATATACCTAGTGTCACTCCATTAATGGCTTTAAAAAACTAGTAAAACCCTCCGAGTCTATCCCCAGTATCTTGCAAAGGGGACAAGTCTCTCTCATGTCATAATACAACCATCTTTCCATAGATCCCTTCCACGGGGTTTCCCAATGGAATCCTATGACATGCATCTGGGGGTAAAAAGGAAAATTAACAAAAATCTCTTCCCAGGATTAGATAGTTTATCTATGAACATATTAACAAATTCATTAACAAACAAACTTGATGGAATAGGGAGATCATCCAATTTGTCATTAGGTTATTACCCATGTATCCCACTTGACATTTAAATATGTTTTCCATTTATTGAATAAGGAATAATGCATATGGTCCTAGATTATGGAGATCTGATCCTATTATATAAATTTATTTAGAAAATTAATTAATTATATTGTAAAATAAATCATGGGGTGTTTATACAATTTAATTTTTATTCGAAATTATGAAACAATGGTCTATTAAAAATTTGGGGTGGCTAATTTCATGGTGATCAACACTATGGGTTGATTTAACACCTGACGAGGTCATATTAGTCATGGATAATATTTTTATTTTATTTACTTATCAAATTAGAATCATTGCTAGAAGGGCTCGACACATGTCCCAACAACACATGATATAATGTGGAATGAAAAACGGGGATGGGAACTTGATAAACTATATTAGGTTCGTAGAATACCACTTGTCCAATTTTTCCCTTGAATTAAGAAAGAACAAAAGATGTTATAAGAAAAATTAAATGACATTAAAATGGGGAAAATGAGGTAACATAAAAAGAGTTAAAAATAAATGAAGATCATATGGAAAAGGATGGAAAATGAATGTAGAGATTAGTTTAGGAATTTCCATTTCATCTGATGGAGAAGGGTTTGGAACCCATATGAATGGGGGATCAAAATCCATAAGTGGAGAAAGGGAGGAGCTCTAAGCTACTACTTATAGGGAAAATGAATAAAGGATAACATAAAATGATATTAATAAATTTTTAGGGGAAAAGGATCTTTTCGGCATTATTTAATACTATGCATGCCTAGGTCTCTATGTTGGCCAAAACATGTGTCAACTAGGCTCCTAGTATTTATTAAAGGGGAACCTCACACTGACTAGGCACACAATTTGTATAACTATGTTATAATTATGTGGATGGACACAAGAAAGGGGTTTTTAGTACTTTATGGGAGTGTAACTATCCTATCATGGTTTTAGACTAAATGTGCATATTCTTCTCTAGACTGGAAGTCCCACACGGTTGTGTCAAATGATTAGCCTTAACTATGTACTAATCGTGTGACTCTCCCTGTCTTCTAATTTTTTTAGAAAACATGCTTCGAATGATCCATAGAATCTCCAATACAAAACATTTCCATTACATCACCATAATTAGAAAAATTGATAATTTTAGGTAGTAAAAAGGGATTTAAGCCTTTTTAAATAGTTGGGATGTTACAACTTCCCCTCATTTAGAAAACTTTTCACCATGATAGAAATATGAGGGTGGTAATATGACATCTCAGAAGAGTTCCAGCTAATGAGCATGTATATCGGCTTCTCACTCCCACAAATCATCCTATCCATGGGTATGCTACCATAACACTTGGACTAGTGGGAGTGAACTGCCTCAGGGTACCTTTATGCACTAATCAACAATAAATATTAAATGATCCTAAAAGGACATATCCATAACCAATTCACTATCCTCATTGTTAAATGAATGAGATTAGTCATATTGATTCTAATAAAGTTATGATACCTAGAAGAAGTCATTCCTGGAATGGTACCTCATAGGAAACATCAAATAATGGGATACCATTTTGACTCCATCCACTATCTCAAAAGGCCATATGTAATGGGGTGAAAGCATTACCTATCTTCGAATTCGTCTATGACCCAATTTAGGGTATACTCACTGATAGACCTAAGGTCTCACCTCAAACTCTAGAGGTCAAAAAAATTATTAGTATATGATGTTTTACTGTTTTGAGATATAACAATACATTTTTGAATCATTTTTACATTATTTTATGTAACCTAGATGAGATAAAAACCTAGTAGTGTGAATCCACCTATCTCAAAAAAGCATTGAAGTCAACAGAATGAAATACTATAAAGGCCCTCATACATAACCATTTATATTGATTCCAAAAAGATATTATTGTAGGAAAAATCCAAAATAATGATATCTTCCTACCAATAACATCTAAAATAATTGATACATTCCTAGAGCATGTACTCAAGAACATGTATCTTCCCTTTGGAAATACTGTTAGGTTCAAGTTGATATTTTGTACTCAAGGACAACCCTAATCCTAGTTCCTTTTCAACCCCTTCCATAATAGTGTTGTGAATGAGACATCTCTATTTGAAATGATTGAACATTGAACACCAAATTGTCACACTATATCCGATATCTAGATCCTTCTTAGCTCACCAATATAGAAGGACTCTATGTTTTATATAAAGTGTGAATCCATGGTAATCCTTTTGAAAATCATCCATACAACATATTTACCTTGAGGGGATCTCATAAATAACATCATAATATCCATGGAGACCTCATAACATTTCTACTCAGGAATAGAATGAGGTTGTAAAATTCTTCGAGGTCAATGATTCTCTTCCATCACCTACTTATTGGTGGAGTACGAAGTGATAAAACCTAAAATCTACCTATCTATACATGTCGAATGATATTAATTTTGTACATCAAGATACCTCTTAGTATGACCAGAATAAATTAACCAAGAGGAATCATGATATTCCCATATCAATACTTCTTGAATATCTAATGACAATCAAAGATGACCACATAAGACAATGGTGTCATTCTCATCAAAAACCCAACCAGGTGTTGAGTTCTCATTAAAGAATCTATCCTTGGAAAATTCCTTTAGGATCATATTACTATCTCAACAAAATATTTTCCAAATGAGATAATATAATATCTAGAGCATCTAAAATTGGTTTTAATTTTTTTTATTTAACCTCTAGGTGAATATGAAAATATAGAGCCATCGATTTACAATCACTTCTAGCCTCATTGATGGTATGTGTCTGAGTTATCTAGCCTAATCCATAAAAAAATTAAATTACCATTACCAGGTGTGTAAGAAAGCTCAAAGTCAAAAGACTGCTGGTAGTCTACCAACCATTGCTACCCAAGATTCATGTCTCACTATGTGGAGATGTATTTGAGAGTTTTGTGATCCATGTAAAAAATAACCAATAACCATATTTAAAATGAACCTTATATCATTAAGAATGAAACATGACTTCTTTCATGAGGTAGTACGTTGAGTAGTTCTTCTCATGATGTCTCAGTTGGCATGAACCATTTTCCACAACCCAATCAGGAAACATTAGAACTACTCCGAGAACAATTATTGATGTATCACAATAGATAATATAGAAAATTCCTATTTCTAAGAGAATCAGGATCCACCCTAAAGTTAGTCTCCACATTATCTCTCGAAAATATTTCCCAAAAACCTCATAACAGACATACTTCACACCTTTCTTAGTTTGGCCATTAAGAGGCACCTTCAACTAGGTGGAATCCATGAACAATTTCTTATAATATACATCATTCCCCATTAAACTAAATATATCAAACAATTCATGGGTTAATCTAAAAATACCATAGTGATAACATTCTCTCGGTCAATACATATTCCTGCCTAAGAAATAATATAACCCATTAAGTGAACCTTAAAGATCAAAAAGAGGGATTTTCTAAGCATCACATATAGAAATTTCCATGTTAGAGTATTCAACATGATCTAAATATAGTTTTCAAGGTCAGGTATAATGATAGATTACAAGAATATTTAATCGATGAATTCTATAACAAAAAATTCCATTCATTGGTGGAAATACTACTTCATCATAGCCCTGAAAAAGGATTATGTGTTTGTAAGGATAAACGACATCACCAAATACTCGTACAAGTTTTACCTATTTTGGAACTTCTTTCTTGGTATGTATAATGTTATTTCATAATAATTATTGTAGCTTAACCTCTAATCTATCTTAGAGAAAACATTTAGTCATCCTAGATGGTCAATGTGGTCATCTATACAAGGTAGTGGATATAGATTCTTCACCTTGATCTGGTTTAAATAGTGATAATCTACTAAAAAATAGAGGGTACCATCCACATTATTCGTGAAAAGTATGGATGAACCCAAAGGAAAAGTTTAAGGTTATTTAAAACCCTCTACCTCTATATATCCTAGCTAATTATTCTATTATTAGAGATCAGTATCTTCCATCTTATAAGGAGTAATGGAAATAGTTTCCACACCTAGAACTAGATCTATAGTGAACTCCATATCTCTATCAGGTGGAAATATTTAGAAATCATCAGGGAAGGCATCCCTTGTACAATCCAAAAAATAAGGTAATTCCATAATCAATGATCCCTAATCACTAATAAAGAGAATATCCACCAGGGGGAAAATCTACCAAGACTAGTATGCTCTGGTCCATCTCGACTCACATGGATATCCCATTCTACCTTATGAATATATGTTCTCCCATATGTGATGTAAATAACATCGACCGATGACAAAAATATCCATGGTCTTGATAAGGAACAATCTAGTCCATACCAAAAATGAAAAAAATTCATTCATCTTAATGATGAATAAATTCCATAAGAAGCGATACCCACCTATCTCATGGGGAACCCCATAAACTAGTTCACTCCCATTGATATGAACCCTATCGGTGTTTCATGAGTCTTGATTCCACTAAAGTATGATATCACTAGGCCCAAGATTCACATGACTGAATCATATATAAAATTGGGTGATTCACCTATATCAAATATGGTATAAATTAAGTTATAGGGTATTAGAATAGTACTAAAAAAAATAGATGGTCATGGACTCTTCACTTCTAGGGTAGGCAGTACTCCATTGATATGGCATGAACTACAACCATGATATGAAGCCTAACTAACTCAAGTAGGTCCACTATATTGGAATTTATAATCAAAAGGATGAGTACCTCATCCATGACCACCTCCTTGTCTTGATCGAATGACAGAAAACCAACTCCCAGTCTAACATGAAGTTACATCCCCTATACCTGGAAGATGTCTCATCATAGAACCTCATCCACTAGGCACAAGGGGGAATGATCAGTAGAAATGCTAGAGGAGACCCATCATAGAAGATGTTCTATACTTGATCAGGTTCCTCATGAATAGGGACTTATTATGGCTTGGAATTCCACACGGATGAAAAACCACATAGTTGCCTATGCCTAACACATGGCTTGTATAGAACACAATGATCTATATTTAAATGATGTTTCCAACCATTGGATAAATAAATTCCATACCTAGAAACTGAACCACTCAAGATCACATTTTCAGAATCCATATGGTTCTACTCATGGATGAGGTCATGTTTAACAATCTTTGAAATGTTGGTCTTCCAGAAAAATTTCACATGTGATCAGATGGAATATGAAAGGCCATCATAAAAATGTAATGAGGTAGTCAAGTCATCAACGATCAAGGTCAGTGGAAGACACACTAATTCAGTGGATAGATATGAATATTCCATCAACAAAATTTCACCATTATGGTCATAACATCCTGGTTCGATTGGCCACTAAATCAAAAGACGGACTATTTTCCACATGACCTCATACATGTCTCCCTGTACACTAGAGGTAGCTAACTCAAAACAAGGGTGTTTAGGTAGATATGTGGTGAGACTATACCATCAAACTCAATGTCCACAGTAGTAAATAGATAGTAAAATTAGATATATACAGATTTAGTAATATAAAAATTTAATAAAAGGTTATGGACAACTATAGTTTATACAAGTGTGCTTGGGAGATTATACTAAAAGATCAAATAGTAAAAACAACTTGCTTTACATTTCATTAAAAATAATAATGAAAATACACTGATGCCCCAATGGAGATCTCCATGAATATCCAGATCTCTAACTCAACACTTTTCTCCTAACATTTATGTATAAGAATAAAACAACACTTTCAAAGGGCTATAACCATGTAAATTAGAAGAGTTTACTTGTGTAACAATTGATCTTGAGTGGGGTATAAGATAACATCTGAATAGGGTGACACCCACTTTATCAATCGCAATATCAATTTTCCATTATATAAATATGTTAGTGTGTAGCTAAACGGTAGAGAAAAAAAAGAAATTTAAGATTCTCATACCATGTAAACTATTAGAAAAATGATACTAAAATAGCCCATCAAGGATACCAACATAGGATATCCATGATCCTACATCAAGTCATCAATGAATAATTCACAAATAAACTACCAGATCATTTCATTCATCCAGAAATGTTATTCCATCACTAAATATTTGTATACCCTATGTTTCATATCAATCACAACCTTTCCATATACCCACATACCATATCATTCATATCCTTTCTATATAACCAAAAGTGTCAGAGCACTCATGGGAGTGTCCTACAATCACTTGTCTCCATTTACTATAACATAGTTGTATATTCGAGTGTATCATATACCTCACAGTCATTCCAAATATTAAAGAGTTGAACCATGAAAGTCCGGATCAAAGGTGGAAAACACCAAGGTATCCTCATAGAGACCCATGAGAATCTCGGTGAAAAAACAGTGAGGAACTAATTGGATTCCTAAGTCCATGTCATACTGTACATGACCTATGCAAGTCATTACAATCCAGATCCAAGGGTTATCAAGTCCCAAGGCATAACATTGAATCAAGACCAAAGGGGAATACTCAACCCAAAGCATTCACTACTATTTTTATGTTCCAAGGAGAGCTATCCATGGGATATATACAATCATTCCCCCATTTCATATTATTTAACAATCATTGACATTTGATTCTTCCCACTAATATAAAAACATTTACATTCAATGCATACAACGTTCTTACCCACTCATTAATCCAATTTCATAAAAAACATCTCATGGGTATACCCACACAATTATCCCAATTCATAATTAAATACATATCATGTCATCTAATGATAATAACATATCATTTTGAAAATTCAAATTTTTTAGGCCCACTAGTTCAAATAACATTAGAAAAGGGGGTGAATCTGGGTATGTGAGATTAAAAAAAGTTCCCCTTAGGATCTTGTTTCATCGTTATAAATAACACCCATATCTATTTTTTCCATAGTAATATATAAACAGGACAAAATAATTATTACTTTGTTTACCATCACTGGTCTACGCCCAAGGAGCATACAAAAATGATTTACTGATGTACCATGTCCACTAAAACTCATCGCCAATTACAATGTTTGGGCTAGAATAAATATATTCTTAGGATCTGTGCCTTTACATGATTTATGTTCTTCTCACTACATTCCCATGGGTCAATCCTTATGTATCTTTCTCTAGATCACTACTGGTCGAAAGGATCATCATCTTCCTCTTCCTTTTCTCACTACTATTAGAAGAGATCTAGTCATAGTTTACGGACTTGTAAGTCACATAATATTGGTCAATGAATGCATCCTCAAATATTGGTAGATGATTTGATGAAGTCCCATTCTCACCCATAGCTGAAATTCAGTTTTCTTCATACTGTTAGTAAGTTGAAATTAATTTTGTAAACATTTTTAGTGCATTTGAATAATTTCTCAAGCCCTTAGTTAACTACCTTGATCTTTTGTAAACTGTGTGGTGCATATGGTTCACGGACCACCTCTAATAGGGACTACCACTTCTTCCTCCACTACATACCATCTTCCATTTACCTCTTTTCCATACTAGAAGCCATCTGCATACCATCCATCCTGCATACCCTATCCCTTCGCATAAGACTTATCTTCACCAAGAAATGTTTTATCCCCGCGAACCATTCTCATATACAGCCTTCGTCTCGCGGTTTGCAGTTCCTTCCCTTTACTGATTTCTCTCAATGTTCCACATACGACCATTCAATGTCCATGAACTGTTTTTCACAGTCTGTGTAATATTCAATCCAACGTGAAAACCGTCCATTTCTAAAATCTTAACTCTTGATTTTGAGGCCCAAAAATTTGGCAAACACAGGGATGTTGCACCCCCTTAATACATAATTCCGAAAACACCAACCAAACTCATTCTTGGTCATATTTTTTATTCATCAAACAAAATCACACCAAAAAAATACTGAGAGGACACATTGAAGGATTTTTTCCCAACAATACCCCTCTCTAGGATTTTTTACAACACATCCATTAATTGATGTCTCATTAAAGATTCTACCAACTTATTCTATAATCCACTTCGCATGATTAAGATATCAATAATGTATTTACCCGACATATAATCTAATCCCATGTGATCATTTCTCTTCATGAGAAACAAAAGTAAAATGCAATTTTCATGAATTAATGACTTCATTCAATTATAGAGCAACTATTCTTCTTTCATCATAATCTTTAGCCATCATGATATTTATCCATTGATGTATCACGTCAGGCATCATTAAATTTAATACTCCCCTACTATAATTCTTCCTTTATCAGCTTCAAATCTCTCTATCTCAGTGATCCACCTAGCAATTAACATATGTGTCTTGACAAAGGCGTTTTCTCGATTTTAATAGCACAATTTCCCACCCTTTGTCAATAAAACGGAAGGATATTAATTTGACATATACAATTAAGTAAATTTAAAATATTAGTAAATTATGTGAAAAAACACCATACCTCAGGAAGGGGGGGGGGGGTTCTACATCAACACCTTTTCAAGTACGGGGAGTCAACTAGACTCTGATAACCAATAGATGCCTTTCAAATTCTTCTTTGGGTAATGACTTTGCCCAAATATCTACAACTTGTTGTTCTATAGTTACATACTCCGTAATTACAAGATCTTGGTCCACCTTAGCACTGATAAAATTATATTTCATTTCAATTTTATTTGTGCGTTAGTGATGGACTATATTTTTTCTATGATTTGTAGCACTAGAATTATCACAAAGGATTCCAATTGGAGGCTTCACTTAAGCATCCATATCATCAAAAAGAATCTTTAACCATAGTAACTACGTGTATTCTTGAGTATCCACATTATATTTATAATCTATAGTTCTCAAGGAAATTCAATCTTGTTTCTTTCCTAGTCAATAAATACACAATACACCATGATATAAGGAACCTCTTAAAGTTTATTTTCGATCTTCTACTAATCTGGAACGATCTGTATCTATGTATCCCAAGAGCTCTAAATGAGATATTTAATTATACATAAAACAAAAATCCATTTTTACCTTGGTGTAAGAAAATTAATAATTTCACAATAATCCTGTGAATTTAGTTGGGATTACATTGATACTATGATTATATCGTCCCGCTATTTTATAACATAACATTTCATAACATTTTACAAACAGAGGATCTTTAATGCCCAGTGTCTTGGAAATCATGAACATAATACATGAAAACAATCTCACAAATCCTTCTAATACACTTTTAAGGCATAATAATAGGTTCATACTATGTACAATTAATGCGTCTCATAACCTGGTGAGATAAATCAAATGAAAGGGTGAGTAGAAGTCACAGTAAAGAAAAACAAGTGAAATAGTTGATATGTGATGTTGTGCAATATTAATATGTATGTGAAATAAATCAAAAAGGCACGAGGAATGGAATAATAGTAATATAATAAAAAAATGAATCATAACTTGAATATGTGGCTACAATATTTCATTTATACATTCATGAACATATCAACAAGGTCCATCCCTAAGGTATCATAAAAATTTCCAAGGTTATTCACCGAGGTATCATGAAACTTTTCATTTCTAGAGATTAATTGTTTACCCAATGCATTAGAGCACTATCAGGGAACACTATTAATATGTATTTATTTTCATGTCATAAACATATATCATAATCAAACATTTCGTTAATTACCCATAGAGAATAAATAAAATGGGTTTCATTTCATAATCATGACATTTTAAGAATTACTTAAAAATAAGGTCATTATGTCATTTATAACCCATGGAAAGGGAGTGAGGGTTACTTGTATGTTAATTCCAGAATAAAATATATCATTTTTTATAACTATCAACAGACATAGAGACTAAATAGTTATGGGTATTCAAATATATAAAATAAGAAAATTTCTTGAGAGATATAGGGAGAAATTTTGAGATGAAAATTCTGCAGTATAACGACTACATAACATTCTTTTAGAAAACATTAAAAATAGAGGGTATAAGGGTAACCCACTCATAAATAATTAATAATACAGTATAAAGGAAGAATAAAATGGATATAAGGACATGATATGGATATTTTAATGTCATACCACATGAAAAGTAATCTTTAAAGAAAGAGAAAATGCGATTTCATTCATGAAAATTCAACTGCCTAACGACGTCACTTAAAAATTCCGATAATAAATTGATGAGAGAGGAAAGGGTATCTCATAATTTGGAAATGAAACGGTCCATAGTAAAGATATATAAGAACAATCCCCCAAATGATAAAATGGATCTATAAGACATAACATAAAGGACGTCATGACTAAAAAGAGAAGGGTGAAAGGTTCCCTTACCGATTTGGTAACTTTTGAATCGTAGACCACATGAAAGAAGGATCATATAATGAATATTTAAATACCCATAAATTAAATTATAATACACAATGAATACAATAATGGGCCGTACATAAACCATATAAAATGAAATAGTGGGAAATATACCATGAATCTCACAAGAATACGAAGTGAGATGAAAATCCCTTACCACGTTGTATTAAATCGAATTGTATGACCAAAAATTACTAACCACCAAAAGAATCATAGAATACCATGAATATAAATATAATAAAGATAATATATATCCAATGGATGTAAAAAATACATCACATGCTATATATAAGGGATGAACAATGGAAATCTCCTGGAATTAAAAGTGAGATAAGAATCCCTTACTACGTTGTAATCAATCGATTCATATGACCAAAAGGTAACAAACAAAAAATTATTCACAGAATAGAATGAATATAAAAAAAATCATGATAATATATATCAAATTTCAGTATATAATACACCACATTCAATATATTAGTGGCAAACAGTGGAAATCCCATTGAATTAAAAGTGAGATAAGAAACCCCTTACCCCGTTGTCCGGCTTGACTAACACGTATGATCCTTGTTCTTCCTGAATAATGAAATTAAGTTACTTTATAATTTCATATGAATATTATTTCAATTTTATTATTCATTTTATATTACTTATTACCTTTCTATTACAATTAGTTAATTATTTGAGCTCATATCAGACATTTTGTCAATGTATGGAACTTCAGTCAAATTGAATTTGTTATAATTATAAATTGTCCATGTGGTGAAAATTACATAATCTCCAGATTTATATTCATCATTTAGATGTAAAATATAACATATATATCCAGTATATATATGTATTTATAAAAGTATATAACATTCGGAGATAAGAAATGAAATGAACTATTCATGGAGACGGTAAGCTGTACGTATGCATGAACACTACTTTCATTTATATTTCATATTTTAATGAAATGAAAACCTTGTGATTCATAGGTTGATTGTAATTTCAGTATAATACATATGTCATATATGTTACATAAGTTCATAAATTCTATCCTTTATACGTTCCACATATGGCATGAACAAGTCATATCACTTTGAGGGGGTGGTAGTCCTCACTTCCTCTAATGAAATTATCACATTTAACAATTATGAAACCATAATGGTATACTATAAAAAGGAAAATAAAGAAGTATAAAGATAACATAAATATAATATATATCATATATAGATACACTATCATCATAATGGCCACCATGAGAGGTGGTACGAGATAATTGAACAATCATCGTTTTGTGAGGTTATAGTTCGCCGTCTACTAAAACAGTATGTTATTTTACCAATAGATGGTGGTGTGTGTAAGTATAGCTCTGATAAATATCATAATAACATCCTTGTTTTTTGAGTATACTGGTTTGGTTATAAATTAATGGAATAAAAAGAGTTTAGGGGGGTGGAGAAGTAAATAAAACAAAATAACTTAAGATAAGACATTAACTTTAAATCGGTAAATCCCTTTGGTTTGAACCAAAACGGTTTATTGAAGTGTTTTTGGACTAAGGTAAGGCTTCTAGGATGAAGAGTGGGGGAGATTATTGGATCATAGTTTGGACAATACAAGGTCTTGAGAGTTGTGAGAAATGGGTAGGAATTGAGGCTTTTTATAAGGGAGGGGAGGGGCTCTTTTGGAACGTTTGAAAATATTGTTTTATTGTATAATGATTTTCGATTTATAAAGGTCATAAAATCGTTAAAGTAGAAGTTAATGTGTCCGATATTATAAATAAATCATCCTATAAGAATTGGACATGTTTTGTATATTATTTTTTTATTTTTATCTTTTATTTATTTAAATCGTCCAATAATGACATAAACACTTCAACATCATTATGTCATAAATAATTTTATTTATATGGTGTATAAAAATTATAAAACAAACACCATGATGTAGGAAATATGTTTATCTTTCAAATTAATATTTATAGTCGAAAAGAAAACTTATATATCACCAAGTAAAAATTTTTTTAGTAAAACAATACATGTTTATGACATTTTTATTTTTTACTTTACATAAATAGTTATAAATGTCATTACCTTAACCAAGTGGATTCAGGAGGCCTCAAAATTGATGCATGGATTGTCTTGGTCGGAAATTACTCTTCAAATAAGGTTAGAAAAAGTGTCAAGGAAATTTTTTATTATTATAACATTATTTTTACCTTAAATTACCCTAATTACCATTAATCATGGTTAATAAAAGTCAAATTTTGTTGTTCATTGAAAATTATTTTCATCCCATTAAACCACGTTTTACTTACTAATAACAACCATGCATGTCGGATATTTGAAATTAGATTCAATGAAGTGGTAAAATTTTATTTAAATGACAAAGTTAGTCTTTTAACTACTACTTAGTAGTTTCACTATCAATAAAAAATTGAAGGATTTCAAAAAACATTCATAATTCCACTCCAAGAAAAATTTGATATTATGAATTCAAAAATGATTTCTATTTTACCAAATTCAAAACATAGATGTTTCATTAATTAATTTTATAATTAATTTACATCATCAAAACAAAAATTGCATTTTCATGAAATAATAACCATCAAAAGATTGATAATTGTTAATGTCCAATTTCAAATTGAAATTACATCCAATGGCCAAAATTGTGTTAAATCGTAGAAATATAATCTATTTACACATTAAAACCAATAATAAAGATAATCTAACAATATAAATATATTATATTAAAATGGGGTTTTGAAATAAAATACATTTTTTTTCAATATTCATTTAAAATGAACATTATCTGAAAAATATCCAAATTTCATCCAATGTAAATAATGATGTCCCGATTATAAAGATGAAAATTATTTTTTAAAATATAATATGTAAATGTGACAAAAACTATATTTAAAAAGTTTTTCCATCAAAAGGTGGTAAATCTCCCTTTTAAGGTAAATTATGCTCACAATAGATTCATTTAAATTTTAAGCCTTTGAATTTTATTGGATGAATATAAAAACATTTAATAAACATATATTATCATATTTAAGTTTGTTATATTAATTACCACTAATAAAATGGCTAAGTGTTACCTAAAATTTAAAATATTTATATTATATTATTAGTGCGCAATGTAAGATTTCAAAGAAACCTATTGTTGTGTGTCAGGTACGCCATTGAATATAGAATCCCCCTTTAAAATAAAATTAATATTTCATTCAAAAATATTAATAAATATGAAAATGTAATATTCGTTATTTTCTTGGGATGTTACATTCTTCCCCCTTTTTGAAATTGTGTCCTCACAATTGTAATATTGGGCATGGAAACTTCATTGAAAGTCCCACATCGGAAGAAGTGTCAGTAAAACTATCACTTTAAATGAATGAAATAGAAGTAAAAATGTCACCCGAGTTAACCCATTCTAGGATTACATGTAGGAAAACAAGGATATGGAAAAGAAAACAAAGGGTCAAGTTCTAATGGAGAGTGAAAGAATCATGATTAGGAGAAATTTAACCACCAGAAAATCACCAAATCATGATGTGTTAAACGGTATTTGATTACCCAGTAGGAATACTAAACCAAAATTTTTTTTGTTTTACATTCATTTTCATAATTTTGAGGAATTAATTTACTACATTTAATAAAAAAATGAGGAAATATACTTACCTTCAAGTAGAGTTTTATCTTTTAATAAGTTTCTACCAAAACTAATCTTTTCTCCAAATAATGAGCATTCAAAAAGACTTGGTCACATCAAAATCTCAAGAATCATCCTCTAGAAAATAACATAATCCAAAAAATAAGAACTATATGTTTCCCTTGTCTTTAGACATAATCTAAAACCAAAATGGGTAGTATGAGATCATATAATCCCCAGAAAGGATAATCCTTTATAAAAAATAATACTATTATTCTCGAGAATTCCACAAAAGGACCCAAAGTTCCTGAAAGACCATTCAATACACAACCATCCTTAAAATTCTTCAAAATAATATAATATAAGATTAAAACTGAAAAATAATAAGGATTTAATCACATAGACTTCCACAATAAATCTTAACATTTATCTCCAAATAACATCGACTTCTCTTAAAGTCTCATACTAAAGTGTAATTAACCGAATCACATATTCTCAATACTAGGTTAATCATTTTCCAGAAATAACCCAAATCACCATGTGACCACAATAAATACATATATTATTAAAAAATAAAAATTTCAACCATTCCTCCACAAATGAAATCTGGTAGTATTTTATATTCCTTTGGCATATAGTATTCAAAAAGAGAAAACATCTTCCAAAATAACCATTATCATTTAATCACCAAATCATTTTCCTATAATAGGGATATCCATTTCATAAATAATAAGTTCCCCAAATTAACATATTCTTTATCCATAAAATCATTTAACATAAAAGAATAAGTCATACCACCCAGGGACTTCACATAGGCCAGTGGTAGGTGATAAAACCCAATCACACTTTGGTTATGGGTTCGATTCCCACAGAATTTTCCGAGACAACGGGTTGTCACCCAGTCTGCATGTTGTCCTTTTTATAAAACTCAAAAATAATCCTAACATGTTTTAACCATAATCGTTTTCTTATAAATTTTTTTTCAGCCCAACACATTAGGAGAGTTCTCCTCATATCCAGAAAAGGATGTATTTTCATGATAAACCACTTACTCCATACTCACCGAAATACCAATATGATTTCCTATATTTAAAATTTTTATAGGGTTATTTCATAATATTTTCATAGAATAATTTCTATAAATAACTAAACTATCCATTGATACAAACTATAGAATCCCGCCAGTTTATAACATAACATTTCATTATATTTTACAAACAGTGGATCATTAAAGTCTAGTATATTGGAAAGGAGGAACATAATACATGAAAAAAACATAAAAACTACTTCTAATAAAGTATTATGGATTCATAATAGGTTAATACTTTGTAAAATTACTGCATCTCATAACCTAGAGGAATATATAAAAGGAAAGGGTGAGAAGAAGGCTCAGTAAGGAAAACGAGTGAGACAGTTGACATGTGATCTTGAGCAATATTAATAAAACTTGATATAAATCATAAAGGCATGAGAAATGGAAGAATATGAATATCATAATAAAAATAACATGAATCATAACTTGAATAGGTGGATACATCATTTTATTTAAACATTCATGAACATATCACTAAGTTATATCCCCAAGGTGTCATAAAAATTACCAAAGTTATTCACCAAGGTATCATGAAACTTGTCATATCTAGATATTAATTCTTTACCCAATGCATTAGAGAGCTATCTAGGTGCACCCTTAATATGTATTTATTTTCTTGTGATCCAAATATATCATAATCAAACATTTCCTAAATAACCCATAGAGAAAAAAATAAATTGGTTTCATTTCATAATCATGGCGTTTTAAAAAGTACTTTAAAATAAGATCATTATGTCATTTATAACCCATGAAAAGGGAGTGAGGGTTACATATATGTCAATTCCAGAATAAAATATATAATTTTTCTATAACTATTAAGAACCATATAAACTAAATATGTATGGGTATTCACATATTTAAATCAATAGAATTTCTTGAGATAAAGAGAGAGAAATTTGGAGATGAGAATTTTGCAGCATAATGGCTACATGAAATCCTTTTAGAAAACATTAAAAAGTGAGGGTACAAGGGTAAACCACTCATAGATAATTAATAATACAGTATAAAGGAAGAATAAAATGGAGATAAGATCATGGTATAGATATTTTAATGTCATACCACATGATAAGGAAACTTGAAATGAAAGAGAAAATGTGATTTCTTTCATGAAAATTCGGCAGCCAAACGGTGCCACTTAAAAATTCAGAAAAACAATTGGTGAGATCATAAAGGGTATCTAATAATTTTTAAATTAAATTTATGGTAGTAAATATATATAATAACAATCCCGCACATAATAAAATGGAACTATAAGACATAACATAATGGAAGCCATGACATAAAAGAGGAGGGTGAAGGGTTCCCTTGCCGATTCGATATCTCTTGAAACATACACGCCATGGAAGAAGGTTCATTTTAAAAGTATGTAAATAACCATATATAAAATTATATTATAGAAATATTACAATCATGTGTAGTAAATACAGTACACAAAAGGAAATAGTGGCCAATATAACATGAATCTGAAAAGAATAAGAAGTGAGTTTAAAATCCCTTACCACATTTTATTCAATCGAATCGTATGACAAAAAATTACTAACCACAAAAAGAATAATATAATACCATGAATATAAAGAGAATAATGATAATATATATCAAATGAAATTTCACAATACAACACATTCTATTAATAAGTGGCGAATAATGGAAGTCTCACAGAATTAAAAGTGAGATTAGAATCCTTTACCACGTTGTACTCAATCGAGTCATATGACCAAATGTTAATAACCACAAAATTATTCACAAGAATAACATGAATATAAAAATAATATTTATAATATATATCAAATTCAAGTACACAATACCCCACATGCAATAAATTAGTGGCGAACAATGGAACTCCCATAGAATTTAAAGTCAGATAAGAAACCACTTACCTCGTTGTCTGACTGGGCTCGCTCGTCTGTTCCTTGTTCTTCCTGAATAATAATCATAGGTTAATTTATACATTCATAAGAATATATTTCATGTTTATTATTATTTTTATATTACTTATTACCTTTATATAACAGTTTCTTAATTATTTGAGCTCATATCATATATTTTGTCAATGTTCAAAACGTGAGTAAAAAATGAACTTGTTATAATTATAAATTGTCCATGTGGTCAAAATTACATTATCTACATAATGATATTAATCATTTTTATTTCAAATATATCATATATATATATATAGTATATATATGTATTTATAATAGTATATATCATTTTGAGATATGGAATGAAATGCACCAGTCAAGGAGACGGTAAGCTGTACATACGCATGAACGCTACTTTCATTTCTATTTCATATTTTAATGAAACAAAAGCATAGGGATTAAAAGTTATATTATAATTTCAGTATAATATATATTTCATATATGTTACATATTTTCATAAATTCTATCATTTATACATTCCACGTATGGTATGAATGATTTATATCACTTTGAGGGGGTGGTAGTCCGCACTTCCTCTAATTAAATTATCATGTTTACCCATTATGGGAACCATAAAGGTATGCTATAAAAATGAAAATACAGAAGCATGAAGAAGAAATAAATATAATAAATATCATATATAGATACAGTGCCATCATAGTGGCCACTATGAGAGGGGGTAGGAGATAATTGAACAATCATCGTTTCGTGAGGCAGTAGTTTGGCGTCCACTGAAACAGTATGTTCTTTCCCCATTATATGGATGTGTATGTAATTTTAGCTTGAATAATTATCATAAAAACATCCTTTTATTTTTAGGATAATTGTTTTGTTATAAAAAAGGAATAAAAAGGTTTAAAAATGTTGGTGAAGTAAAATAATACAAAAGAACTTATTAGAAGACATTACCTTTAAATCGGGTGACTCCCTTTGATTATAATGAAAAGAGTTTCTTGATGTGAATTATACCTAGTTTAAGGCTTCTGGGAAGAATATAGGGATCACAGGAGCTTATGGGATTGGAATTAGGACGAGCCAAGGGTTTGAGAAGTGTGAGAAATGGGTACAAAGTGATGTCTTTTTATAAGGGAGAGGAGGGGCTCATTTGGAATGTTTGAAAATATTATTTTATTATATAATTATTTTAGGTTTTTAAAGGTCCATAAGTAATTAAAGAAGATGTTAAGGTGTCCCATTTTTTAAATCAAATCATCCTTTAAGAATTGGACATTTTTTGGATATTTATATAATTTTTATCTTCCTATTTATTTGAATCATACAAAAATGATGAAAACATTGCATCATCATTCTGTCATAAATAATATTATTTATTTTATGTCTAAAAATTATAAAACAAATACCATGATGTATTAAATCGTTTTATCTCTCCAATAAATATTTATAGTCTAAAATATAACTTATATATCCTTATGTAAATATTGTTTTAGTAAAACAATACATGTTTATGACATTTTTATTTTTACATTAAATAAAAAGTAATAAAGGTCATTATCTTACCCAAGTGGCTCAATGAGGCCCCAAAATTGACCCATGAATTGTCTTGGTCGGGAATTAATCATCTAATAATGTTAGGATAAGTTTCAAGGTAATTGATTATTATTATAACATTATTTTTACCTTAAATTACCCTAATTACCTTTAATCATGGTTAACAAAAGATAAAAGTTATTGTTCACCAAAAATAATTTTCATCCCATTTAACCACATTTTACTTACTAATGAAGAAACCATGTATGTCAGATTTTTGTAATTAGATTCATATAAGCAGTAAAATTTCATTTAAATGACAAAGTTTGTCTTTTAACTACTACTTAGTGGTTTCACTATTCATAAAAATTAAATAATTTTAGAAAAAATCCATAAATTAACTCTATGATAAAATTGATATTCCAAATTAAAAAATGATGTCTATTTTACCAAATTCAAAACATAGAAGTTGAGTTAATTAATTTCATAATTAATTCACGTCATCAAAATAAAAATTTGTTTTTATGAAATAATAACCATCAAAAGATTGATATTTGTTAATTTCCAATTTCAAATTGGAATTACTTAAAATGGACAAAATTGGGTTAAATAGTAAAAATATAGTCTATTTACACATTAATACCAATTAAAATGATAATATATCCATATAAATAAATTAGATTAAAAGGCGGTTATGAATTAAAATACAACATTTTTTATCTATTCATTAAAAATGAACATTATCAGAAAAACATCAAAATTTCTTCCAAAGTAAATTTTGATGTCCCAATTATAAAGATTAAAATTATTTTGTCAAATATAATATTTAAATGTGAAAAAAACTTTATTTAAAAAGTCTCGCCATCAAAAGGCGGTAAATCACCCTTTTAAATTAAATTACGCTTAAAATAGATTCATTTACATTTTAAGCCTCTTACTTTTATTGGATAAATGTGAAAAAAAATTACAAATATATTTTATCATATTTAAGTTAGTTCTATTAATTCCTTCCAATACAATGACTAGATGTTAACTACCATTTAAAAGAATAATATTATATTATTAGTGTGCAACATAAGATTTCAAAGAAACCCATTGTTGCGTGTTAGGTACGCCATTGAATATAGAATCCTCCTTTAAAATAAAATTAATATTTAATTCAAAAATATTAATAAATATGAAAATTTCATATTCTTTATTTTATCGGGATATTACAATGATTCATGACACATGGAAGAAACAATATCTGGTACTGTCGCTAAAATGTAAAACAGTCTTCCACTAATATGCCTGTATTCTATGACATTGGCAAATTTTCCCTCATCATCGTGAAACAGTTTCATCTGGCTAACCACTTAAGACTTAATCTCCATGGAAGTATCCATTAGAAACATCTCATAATATTCTTGGTGTATTTGGATTGAGAAATGAATGTAACATTATTTCCTCTTGTCACCTGTAGACCAAGGAAAAATGTTTGTTCACCAATCATTGACATTTAGAACTCTTTTTTCATGCATTTGGTAAACTATATCCATTTTTCTTCATATGATCCATCAAATTTTATGTCATTGACATATACCAACACCATCACTCTATGATAACTATCATTTTTGACTTAAATATTGTAATCAACTACACCATGATAAAAAAGATCTTTTTCAGTAACTGTTCTATCCATGAATACCATTATCATGGAACATACTTCAAAACATCAAAATCCATCTTTAGCCAATAATATCTATTATCATCTTCATGAATTTGAAAACCGGCCAGGTTATCATTTTAAAAATCTTCTTCCAGAACCCCATTCAAAAATTCTTGCTTGACATCCATTTGGAAAACATTGAATATTATTTTCTCTACTATGGAAAAAATTGTCTGATTGTATCCAGCCTTGCAACAAGTGAAAATGTCTCATCAAAAATGTTACCCTCTATCTGGTATTTCCCTTTTGACTATATTTGTTATTTATTTCCAATCAATAAACCATCATAATTCACTTTTTTGTGAAGGAATGTTTTTCTCCCACTGTTATTCTTATCTATTGGCCTCAATTGAATTTCCCATGTTTGATTCTTCTCAATTTGGTGAAGTTCACTATTTATATCTTGAACCCAATTCTCATCTGTAGATACTTCACTAAAACATTTAGGGTTATCCAATGAAGTATTTTATGCATACTATAGAGTCTTCATCTTCTTTTTTTTGCGTTGGTTTTTTTATAACCAATTATGTTTTTTCTGTCAATTTCATCACTACTCTATTTTTTTGTATAGATAACGATTTATCCCCATCCTTATTGTAATATGAGTCTTCTTCCAAATCATCCTTTGGTACTGGAACATCCCCTAATCTACATATTTCTTCACCACAATCCTCATAATAATAATCATTTATTTGTTGAAGATTCCTATCATTCTATACTATTGTTATATCGGGGAGTTCAAAAACCTTTCTTAGACACTTTTTGAAGAATTTTTATGCTTTTCTTTTCATTTAGTAACCAAAAAATATCCCTTTATCTACATGGGATTCAAACTTCATGTGTTTCTCTAGGTAGATAATGAAACACCAACTTCAAAATATTATAAATTACTTTAATGGGGTATTCGTTCCATACCATTGCTAATATAGATTCTTTTCTTCTTTTGAACATAGTAACACTCTATTTGATATATAGATTTAATCTATCAATTCTTCTTTCCAAAATTTATCTATAAGGGCTTTCTCAATGACCATTGTTCTTCCCATGATGTGGACAATACAATTTATAATCTAAATTAAACCATTTTGTGGTGGAGTTATTACCGGTAAAACATGATTCATTATCACATGTTTCTAATGATAATATTATACTTGGAAATTTGTGAACTCAATTATATTTTATGTTCGGATCCTTAGGATTTTTTGACCCGACATCTTCTCAACTTCCCTTTATTATGTTTTTATACTACTATATACCTCATATTATTGGGTGATGATTGAGACCCATCCAATTATACTATACTCATCAATGATGAGAAAATTATATCTCCTCCCATTAAGATCTCTTAGTGAAATTGTTCCACACACATCAATATGAACCAAATCAAGTTATTTTTTTGACCTTAGAGCATTTTATTAATATATCTTTCAAATTATCTCCCCTTGATGGAAGGCATAAAATGTAAGTGTATGATAACATAATAATCTAGGTATATCTCAAGTAGCATGATATTTCACCATATGTTAAAATGAAATTTAGATCACCTGGCCATGAAATTTATTCCATAACTTATTTTCTTCTTCCTTGGACAAAAATCACATATCTCCTTCTTCACTCACAAGGTAGAGATTACATTTTGTATACTTTCCCTATAATAAAACAACTACTTATTTTTCCTTGATGAAACATAATTCATTTAAAATGGTTTTATCATGTTTGGAGTCATAAAACTAACTTACATATAATAAGTTGTGACTAAGACCTTCCACAACCAATATATCCTCACATCTCATCAATTTTCCCCCAAACATTGATTTCACTGATTCAATAATTTTCAACCCTTCACCATTACCAAATCATACGATACCTTCATTATTGTACCATATTATCATCACCAGATCATTGTTTCCTATAATATTGGAGTACATTCACAAGAAATGGTCCATATCCCTATGTGATCTAATGCCTTAAATATAATTTCTACAACCATTACCTTCCTAGATCTTTTCTTTATGATCAATTTTTTTGACATCATATCTAATATAGACTGAGAATCATGGAATTCCTCATAATATTATGGACTATGTTGATCTTATAGAGCTGAAAATCAATTTTTCATTTTCATCTCATATTATGATACATTTTTCGGATGCTTATAACTAGCCTTAGTATACAATGGCACATTCCTCTATATTATTGATGTGAAATATCTTTCAATGTTTTTGAATCATGCACACCCTAAAAAGTGACTATCAAATGATTAACTATAAAATTTAGCTATGTATTACTACCTATGTTATTGTTATTCCCTTTAGTACCTATTTACTTTGGAACAATCATTTTTGTTTGTCCCATCTTTCTAAAACAATAACATCTTATTCGGGGTACATTCGTGTGAGGAAATATTGCACCATTGGTTATCCCTTGGGAACTATGAAACTTATAAATCTTCCTTATACTCAAATCAATATTCAATATTGGAATAATTTGATGTGGTTTGACTTCAACCGTTACTTATTTCTGCTATTTAACAAGCCCCATACAAATCTTTCTATTTTTGATCAATTCCTATACTAGCCTTATCATTTTAATTTCTCTATTTCTTATATTCAACTAGACAACCATGCTCAAAAATCATCTTTTCTATTAGATGTATTATATATTTTCCCTATATTTTCTATGATCCAATGATTATTCTTGATTTATAACACTTTTTTGGAAACCGAAGAATGAATCTTTAGGTTTATCAATACATTTAATTTTATTTTTTCCAGTCACATTAAAAATATAAATATCTATTTTTTGTTCTTCATTTTTGAGTTTGTACACAACAACCTTTTTCTAAGACTTCTAGTGTTGAGGAATTCAGTGTTTTAATTTCTTCATTCATCTTAGAATTATCTTCTTCTATCTGTTGCATATAGAGTTGGGAATCACAACCCACTTTGTTGGATTTCTTTGTTTTGTCTCTACAAAGATCAATCTCTTCAATAGTGGATTATAATTTAGATTTAGAAAGAATTCATACATAAAATATTCCTTCAACATTGTAACTTTCTTCTTTTGTTATTGAACTTCCAACAACCACAACAAAAGCATCATCCTCATGATTATTGCAGTCCTATAACTCTTCTGCCTCAGATTCTTCTTAACATTCATATTATTTTGAAAGTAGATTATTCTTTTTTAAGAAAATTCTCTTAACACATATCACACCTTTCACATTAAATGAATACTTCTTTTGGTGAATTTCACCACTACCGTTATCTCCATCTTCAAACTTCTGAGGACAATTTACAAGAGAATTTTTCATCCTTCCACATCAGAAGAATGCATGTGGAAGCTTACCTTTGATCTTTCATTTTCATCGTTGTATATTTAAATAGAGAAATGAAAATATATCATCGAAATTATATTCCTCTTGACTATCTTCATCAAAGAGATTCTTCATTGACTTTAATTCCACTTCATTAGACAACCCCTTTTCAACAACATCATTATCATCATTTCTCATTTCATATGAAATAAGTGTACTATGTTAGTTATCCAATATCAGGTACTTCATATCCTTCTCTTCCAATACTTAAAACTGTAGATTAAATAGAGGTGGATATTTTTTCAAGATGAACATAACAATATTTATAACTTCAGTGGTTACTCCAAGACCACACATGTCTTCAACAACTACTTTTACCCAGTCCAATAATATATCAACAGATTCATTTTCATTCATTCCTCGATCATAATACTTGTTACAAAAAACCTACTACTTTACCTCTCTGACCTTTGAATCTACATAATGGATATTCAATAGCTTCTCCCAAGAATCATTTGATGGTTTACATGGAATCACCTTGGAATATTTTGAATTTGATTGGGATCCCCCAAAATAATTGATCCGTTTAGCACCCGCATCCAATTCTCTTCTATCATATTCTCATAAATCACCACTATTAATATCAATTGATATTCCATGCATAGATGATATGAATATATATATTCCCAATGATAGTAATTAGTGCTGGATATGATTATTACATAGCTGAAAATTGATTCCTTCAATGACCAGAATTCATTTGTAATTGACCACCTCCATTTCTATTACTGATAGAGATCCACATACTTTTAACATTTCACTCTGATAAAAATTTTCAAGTCCACCAGGTCAAATAACATTATACGGGGGGGGGGGGATTACGTTATGAAAGAATAAAACTACTACCCCTTTGAATCTTGTTCCACTGTTAAAAAAAGACACTACTCCCTTTCTCCCAAAAAATTTATAAACAGAAATAAAATCATGCACATGACACTATAATTTTTAATTGGATCACCCTCACTATGCTCCATCTAAGGACCATATAATGGAAATTTTCCAATGTACTAAATCCACTAAATCTCACTACCAATTATAGGGTTCAATCAAGATCACTTCTATTCCATTTCTCACTGCCTTTACAAGATTTAAGGTCTGATCATAGCATTTACCAGGGTCACTCCCAATGTCTATTTCTCAAGATAACTGCCAGTGAAAAGAAGCATAATATTCCTCTTCCATTTCTCACTACTATTTTAAGGTCCCCATTCATTGTTTATGGACTTTTAGGTCCCTTTATTTTCAAAAAATAACGCATCCCCAACTGTAGGTAGATTCTTTATGGAAATCCTTTTTTTCACCTATAGATGAAATCCAGTTTTCCAAATATAGTTAGTTAGAAGAAATTACTTCTGGGAACTATTTTGTAGCATTTTAATACATTCTCAAGGCCTCTGTGGACTGCCTTTCTCTTCAAAATAATTTGTATCACATAGGTTTCATAGAACACCTCTTCCTAAAATTGACTCTCCTTCCGCCATCGTGTACTGCCTCAACTTACTATCATCTCTGTACTACTTTTATGTACCACCTTCATTTACCATGTCCAATTCTATAGAATCCCATATTCTTTAGATGGATTCTTCCTTGGCATACTAAAATTCTCCAAAAACACCATTTTACATAATCTATTACGTTAACTACTTCACCCTTCACAGAATCCTCCTCTCAAACCTCTTACAAACTTGTCCGAATTCCTAGAACAAAGATTTTTTCTTATGAAAATCACACATTTTAATAATGGGATTAGAACTCCACATATAGGTAAATTGATCCACAAAATCTGATAATCCAAGATTACCCAAATATTCAATGTTGTGCAGCCTTCATCACATACTACATCTTCCACAAACCGTTCAACCCTGTGCATTCCATGTACCACCTATCTTCCTTCATGGTGGACCAAATCACCATCTAGTTTTTGAAAGAATACCCCTTTTCATCTTCTCAAATCAACGCCACCTTTTTGTGAATTACAATCAACCCCAAGTACCGAAATCCTTCTATTTATCACATACCTTTAGTATGAACCGTTTGATTATCATGATCAATTCTCATACACTTTCTTCATCTCACACATCATTAATTCATTCCTTTTCCAATTTCCTTCGATGTTGCACATACCACCATTCATGGTACATAATATACCCTTTGTGGTCCAAATACTATTCACTCTAATGTCTAAATCCTTCCTTTTCCAAAATCTAAAAATCCTGATTTTAAGGCTCCAAAATTTGGAAAACCCTGGGAAACTACACCACCTTAAAATCCTAAATCGAAAAACACAAACCATACTTATTCATGATAATCTGGATTTTTCAAATAATATAATCACAACCAAAACATACTGAGTAGACACCGTGAGGGGTTTTTCACAACACATTTGAACACATCATATGAGTTTACCCACTCATTTAATAATTTCCCATTCAAGGCATATAATGAGTATACCCAATCACATTTCCATTGTTTTATAATTATCCATTTAAAAATTTCAAACCCACCAATTGACTATTCCGACTCATTTAATCAAGTACCCTCAACTATGTCTCCTGGTTATAACCACTCATTTATTAACACTTACATTAATTCATATCACATTGGTATAGCCACCAATTTATTACCATTCACTTTTATTCATCACCCATGGGTATCCCCACCCATTTACAACCATTTACATTTATTCATCTCACATGTCTATACCCACCCATTTATTACCATTCTAGTTCAATATAACCATTTATCCTAGAGCATCAACAAAAAATAGGGTCTATACATCTCCAAATTAAGAAAATATATTCCCTTTAGTTGTAATAAAGACTCAACTAACTATGAAAGTATATGAAACACCACAGAACATTAATCCAAGAATGTACTAGAAAACAAAACAATACTTCTTGGCTCGAAGGCAGAGCACCTCTTTTGGATGGGTTTTATTATAAAATCATAGCCTTATTTCTCAAAAAAATAATTTATCCCAATTTAGTAGTTCATTACATGATTGAAATTAATCTTATCAAGAATCATTAAATAGGAAACCAATTCATTATTAAACCAAAGGGTAATGGTTAGAGACCCTATCTCGAGCATTAGACCAAGATAACACATGACACTTATCAAATCAGGAAGCAACACCTGAATCTACTCAACACATAAACACACATACCTTTATATATATATATATATATCGGATTATGAGAATGATCTCCTTAAAAATGGAACAAAAAACATAACAAAGAATTCTTGGGACTCATAAACACCTTAATACCCTACTATAATTGGTGAAAAACAAAACATCTTGCGTAGAAAAATACCCTAAATGATGGTAGTAAGAAAAATCATACCCATAATCCTTTACTTTTATATAGGATTCCAGAATATAAACCGATGAGTCCCATGGAAGCCTTTGCATTCCATAATACCGGAAGGAAAAAAAGAATCTGGTATTATACCAACCCTACGGTTTTAGTCTTCTGAAAACCGAGTGATATGAGCCCAAATATGGCATAATAGTAGGAGGATAAGGAGGTAGAAGGCCTTAGCTCATCGAATCAAAAGAGAATAAAAAAGAATCCACATTGAATTGGATGACATTTAGGGATCTGGAAACGGTATTGAGTGTGCTTCCAAAGGGGATCCATCTTGGGGGTGTCATGTGACCTAGGTAAGGGATGTTTTATTGATTAAGTTAGATTTGAATTGATTTTAATATATTTTAAAATAATTTAATTTTCATACAGGTCACCGTTCATGGTTTGGGACACCTGATCTAATAGACTATGCGCCCTTTACTAGGCACATGGAGCACCCCACATGGTTTGACCGAAATGGTTTCTGGACCACATACAAACTGTGCGATGAATAGTCTTTAGGTAATTTCTAGTACCAATAACCAAGAGGGCTAGGAACATATTTTGAAAATCCATGAATAGCCAATGAAATAACTCTTATCCACCTACAATTAGCAACAAGGTTTCTGAATAATCTTTCCCCCTCTGTAGGTCCGTCATAACCTGATGCTTCTGGGACAGAACAACCCAAAACCCATCGAACAACCCAGGAAACACCTCGGGAGTTTACCCAATCTCCAAAGCATCACATTGAGAGGTTAAAACTATTATGTCTTCATTCTAATGCTCAATTATAAATTCACCTGGTCTTGTAATTTCCAAAAATTCAAAAACCCTTGAAAAAAATACCTTTCCAAATATATAGGATTCTTCAATATCCAAACCTTAAAACATATCGTCCATGGGAATCCTTTTGGAAATATGAAAACATCACCCAACCAATAGGGGTTGTTAGTTTTTGTTCTAATGTATACATTGAGATTACAAAAACCAAACACTCCATTAATCATTTCAAAAGCCTATGGTTATTAAGCCTTTTGAAACTCATGTTAAGGATCAATTTCCAAATAAAACATCGAAGCAGTGTATAACTGATCATGCATAACTAGAGACATGATCTCATCATTGTCCATTTAACCATTCACTTGTTAGTACTTTACACTAAGGGTCTTAGAATTTATTGGCCAATCCCAAACCATGTCTCTTCAACAATTAGAATTGCCAAAATGGGAACATCCTATGCATTCTAGTGACACTTATGACATAATTTATATAACTCGACAAACTTGATTACAGTTAAGGACATAACATAGACCTCATCGAAGGAGATAGTCGAATCTCAATCAACCAACAAAAAATGGTTGTTCCTGCTTTCCTCAAAATACATCTCCAACCCATAAACCACACTCACCATAAACTAGTGTGTTCTTAAAATGATCCATCACCAACCACATACATTGAACGTGTGGGATAAAATGTCAAACAACTCTAATCAACTTACCTCCCAGCCACTGAAATTAAACATTGGTGTGTTTCAAACTGAAGCAAAATTCCTCTCCCAAGGAATTCAGTAGTTTACACAAGAATGTACACTGATGTCCTTACCTGAATCATTGGGACGTTACCAGATCAAGACATCACTATGATATTTGAAAACAATCACACCTTATCTTGAATATAGGGTAAAACCATATCCCGATCAATGGAATTTGTTACCCTTTTTAAAAACACGTCTAATCCCAACTACAATACCAAGGTAACCATGGATTCCTCAAACTATATTCCAAGGAACCAACATAATGTATTACATAAACCATTTTATAAGAGAGGGTTTGGTACAAATCAAACTGTTCAAATCAAATCATTGAATGAGCATAGAGAGGTTCCCACCTGGATGTCAAGTAAGAATGAAATTACTAGTTTACAAGAGGATGTCTAAGGAATTTTTAAATGTGAATCAATGTATCACTCTAAACATTTCTAGCATCAAAATAACCACTCAACCCATGTACATCACAGATAACAACCACTTATCAATCCTAATGTTTTTTAAAATATTATCGCGGCATAATATTGAAACTCTCTTAGTGAATCTCAAAAAATGTCAAGATAGGTCACATTGTCCTCTAATTAAGAAGATCAAACTAAGAGTATACTGAATTTTACTATAATGATCATTATAACCACTATTGTTTGACATATTCCAAGAAGTTTGGCCTCACTTATATACGCATCATAAACTGAACCACGATGCGAATACCACTTGAGGCATTCATGATATTTCAATCATTACCACTGAGACCCTTCCAATACAAACTGATTTTTTAAATGGTTGAGCTTACCAACAACACCATCATGGTTGTGATACCAAGTAAGAATGGACCTGTATACTAGAACAAATGTGATGCTCCCACCTTAAGAGTGTTTATGTCGTTAAAAGGAAAGGAAATCCACTCACAAGCATGATAGTTCAGAATCACCTTAAATGCATGTGTGAAATTCCTTGAACCACGATCACCCCATCAAATCATATTGCATGAAAAAACTAAATTAAACTTATTGGCATGTCAAAACACCAGAGCCCCAAAAAGCCTTCCTACGTAATGGGAAAATCATTTTTCCTTGATGGCCTAATCACTCTACTCTATGGTTAACCTAAGAACATCCTCAAAATCACAAGGCCCACTGGTCACACAGAAATATAATATTTCATTACAACATTTAACACTATATGGGAACTTAATATTTCAATACATACATCCCCTATTTTACAAGATGAAAAAAACTACAGGCTTTCCACATTATACATTCAAGTATCGAAATCATCACGTAGATAATAGATCAAAATCACATCATATAATAAAACTACACCTTGGATGATGAAGTATTAGGAAATCCATTAATGAATAAAATAGTGGTTCACATGACCTCCAAAGTAGCTGACCATGCCTGAGGAATTTCTTACATGTTGTACTGATCATTCCTAGATTCTTATTCCCATATCCAGAGTTGAGAAACAGTGACCACCCATTCGAATGAGGGTACCATTTTAAAATCCCAACTTCCTTCTAGGGATGAATACACCCAAATGACCCCAGATATCCAAAGATAATAGTATAAACCATGGAATCAATCTCTAAGGGTTCTACCTACCATGATCTATACCCCTTATGAAGCATAAGCGCCGACCCCATCACTATGTCACGCAAAACAGATTTAAATACCTTGAAGATCCGTTTTTAATGTAGTTCATTGATAAAATAATTATCCTAGAGATAAATAGTCACATCTATATTCCATGGAATACCATATGAAACAATTAAAACTACCCTTTCATGAGGGTTTAAACAAAGAAAACTACTTCATGTTCAAATTCAAATCCATTCTAAAATTTTACTCATACATTTATTCATTTTAATGAATTTTAAACAAGCCCTGAAGTAACATTTTGCAATCAATGCACTTGGTTTATCCAATCCCCAAAGGGTGAAAATAGGAATGTTATATAAAAATTCATTTTGAATCTTTTCAAATCCATTGAAATTCTATCATAAATAGGAAATTTACCCTCTAAATCCCTTTTAACCGAAAAGGAAACCTCTGAGGTCCAATTAATCCAACACTGTTTCTTCAAAATTAAACACAAAAAGTAGTCACTAAACATCCATTGCTTTAAAACACCCCATAGGGTTACTCTATAAAACATTCACCAATAGGCCTACTTGGGTCTAGTTGAGCTTTCTTAAAGTAACCAATTCATTTACGTTCAAAGCATAAAATATTTAACATTAACACATTTTAGATGTATCATTCCTTTAAATTTAATATGGGTTTCCATTTCTCTGTTAATGAATCCCCCATACACATCATAGACAAAAATTTAGGCCTCATTAATAAAAAAATACATTTAACATTTTAGATTTAATATCCAATATTCAATAGTTCGAATACATGGGTTACCCTTTTAATAGTAATAAGTCACCCATACACCTTACAATTGAATCAAATTCCCATCATAAATGCAGCCCATAAATTTTAGCCCATGAAATAAATTTTCACCTCAAAAAATATATAGCATGTAATCAAAACCTGTATCATAGAAGCATGCTATAACATAGAAGCATGGAATAAAAAAAATATGCCAAAGAACAGGTAGCATGGAAAATAATAATTTAAACATGTTAAACAAGTAGGAATGATAATGAAAATCAAAGGCATGGAATTACACACATGGCATGAAACCAACATTAGGGAGAATCCTACTGGTAATACTACACGGAATGATATATATATGCAATTTGAATTTCTAAGTTCCTAATATGATGTATATAATTATCTATGTATTCTATAACATGATAATGTAAAATTACCAAAACATTCACAGTCAATAAGAAATGAAAAATATAGTAGTCACCCAAGGTAAAATCATAACAACTTTAACATATAAAGGTATATTCATAGATTCCCAACACTGTCCACTTGGTTAATTTCTATACATGGTATAATTAGTCCCACGAATAGCTATCTTCAATGTTTTGACCCATTCATAGTATCATGTCTACTAACCAAAAATAGTATGATAAAGGGAATATAACCTATGGCACCACATTGTAATGTCACAGCTAGGATAACCACTAAACCTATAGAAAAAATGCTTTAAACATGACCTCAAGTGCATCTCCTCATTTTCCAAAGGCTACTAACTAGCAGTGATGGTGTTTAGGTAGTATATTTGGGAGACTACACACTCATACTCAAAGTGATAAATAGTAAAAAGATAGTAAAATCAGATATCAGTGGATGTAGTGATATAATAATTGGATAAAAGGTTATGGACAATGCTCATTTATACAAGTGTTCATGATAGATGATAAGACATCATAAAATAGAAATAATAATACTTATTTACAGTAGGCTAAATAAAATAAAATAATCCATATCCCCAAGGGAGATCTCTATGATCACTAGAAGCTCCAGCATGGCCCTTTTCTCCTGTAAGATCCCGACCTTTTATAGAGTAATCTCGGGTGCATTTTCAGGTAAATTGTGAAGTTTTTAAGTACCTTTTTTGGATTATTTGATTGGGGTGCATTTGGGTTACCCGTTGAGGAAAACTAAAGGACAGTGGTCTGTGCATGGTTTGTACACAGTTTGATAAACTGTTTGACTAAATTGTGCGAACAATGAAAAACTAGACTAATAAGTCCATACGGTTTGCGCATGGTTTGAAATACCATGCGACCAAACAATTCTAACCATGAAAACTTGGATAGAGAGTTCCACGAGTATTGCGCATGGTTTTCCCCAACCGAGCACCCCTTCCTAGGAAACCATGCACGTGGGTTTCATTATCCAAAATTCGATTTTAAAACTATATTAACCCCCCGAGACTTTGATAAGTAGACATTCACTTAGGATTAAAATATTATAGGTCATCTTAGTGCCCTCCATAGAGATTTCAAGGTGATCCAAACATTGTTCTTAGAGATCAAAAGTCGGTATTGAAAATCTTCTCTCTTCCCGATAAGTGGATTCTATCTCGTTGCATATCCTATTATTTCTTCTATCATTCCATGAACATTTCATGGAATATCTCCAATTTTCCTAGAGATCTAAACCTATTAATTTTGATATAGATCTCGGATTATGGATCCAGATCTAGATTTTCAAGATCTTAATGCCTTTAATCATACATTTGGTTTAGGGATTTGGATCTAGAGCACGATTGATAATGTTGTGCTGCTCGGATTACGGGGATATCTGTTGCAATAACATCCATCAATAAACCGAGTAGTTGGTCTAAATAAAACTCATACAGTAATGGTTTTGATATTTTAATCTTAGTTTATAAATTTATATCTTCCATTGATAATTGATTTCATAAAATAGAGTAACTATTAATGTGTAATTGACTTGTTATTTCCATGGTGATTAATTGATAATTGAATCATGGAAAGAATGAAGGGGGTTCCAAAATAAATATTTGTTTTGGAGATTAGTTATCAGTTGAAATACTATAATTGAGATATTTAATTGATTGGGTTATGATAAATAATTGGGAAAAATTTGTTATGAAATGATGGTAGCTATGAAAGATAATTAAATTTTAGAACTAATTATGTGCCCTAATGTTGATTAAAGATAATTAATTTTGAGAATTATTTATGAAAATTTGTGATTTTATAGGATAATTAGCTGTGGAGAATTAATTATGTAATAATAATTGATTAGATTTATTAATTAATAGATGAATTAATTAATGGGTTATGTGATTAGTTAATTGTTGAGTTAACTAATGTCTTTTAAAATTTTTAAATAATCATTAGATTATTATTGTGATAATATGGATAATTCTTTAGAATTAAAGAATGATTAAATATATGATATTTTGTGGTGCTAGACATGGTGTTCTATATCGATTAGAAGTTGGGACTTGGGCATGAAATTCCTCCCCAATAGTTATCCAAGCGTGAGATTTTGGGGTGCTAGGCATAATGAACTACACAGAATGAGATATGGAGTGATAGGCATGGCCACATACACTCAATGAGATTTCTATTTCTTGACATGAATTTCAACACCAAATCAATGATAATGATGATTGCTGATTCAAATGAAAAACATTAATTAAAATTGGGACTAACATGGTGATTAAAGATTAAATGACAATGTGATAATTGTTTTAATTATGCATTGTATTTGTTACTTCATAAAACTGCACACAATATCTTTTGACAGGACTAGTTTTAGACACTATTGGTGGTGGCCTACAAATTTGTAATCACACCATATTCGGTCCGGCTAATAAGAATATGAGTTGACATTGATGTTGACAGATAGGATAAGGGCAAGGCACGGTGATATGATGTTGTTTGGTATTAGAACATGGGAGAGGGAACCATACATGGTTTGGGACCTGCATAGGAGTTGTTGGAACTTTATCATTAGTTTAACTGTAGACACTTGACATTTCCATTATCATGGTATGTTTTACCATTCAGTTGATTATTTTAGTTTTCTTGTTTTGAATATCATATTATATGGTTTTATTTTGGTTATTTATACGCTCCCTCACTTGGTTATTGTTGTTTTCATACTTTGTTATTTTATTCTAAGAAAAGAGAGTATAGTGTCCCCAAGACTGACTTAACAGACCCTCACTACTAGTCGGTACCCTCTGGCATATGGGTAGGCATGCTTGAGGGTATGTGTCGAACTCGCTCGGGGCACCGTTTAGTGGCACCTGGGTCGAGACATCAAAACATGGTATCATAGATTTTTCTTTTCATTCTTCATCTTTTGTCTTAAAATTTTGGGAAAGGTAGATATGATACTAGGAAAATTTGAGTCTTGGTATTGACCTCATGAATCAGCGTTACATACCCAAGTACGAGGGAAAATCCAACTACTCATGGTGGGATTTTTGTGATTGTTTTTTGTTGTTACTGTTGGATAATATTTCACCGTTGGTGATGCAGATGTGGTGTGAATGTGACATTTGTTTTGACAATTATTGAATTTTCTCTTATGGGCTAAAGATGAATGATACTTGAGTCTACATGCATCATTCATGGAACTTAGGGTTTTTGTGACAATTATCATTCTAGAAACTCATGGGAAACTGGTTATGGGTAAGTTGTTGAACATGATCATTATTTTCTTTGTTGTGAGATTGAAATAAGTATTGAAAATAATAATAAATTATTTTCAAATTATAAACATGTTTGATTAAATTTGTGTGATTAATTAATTTATTTTTGAATAATTTATTTGAGATAATGTGATTAAATAATGGTTGAAATATTTAAAGAGAAAGTATGTACCCTTGTTAACCAAGACCGAGTAATAAGATGGTTAAGGGTAGTGATAATGTCTTAGTGTTAAACATGTGGTGAAAAAAGGGGGAAGGGACTGCCTGAATCATGTTTTGTTAGTTTCTCCCCTTGGGTTAATGTTATAAGTTTTCATAATGAGACCTAATAAGTGTGTTTGGTTTTTTAGAGATATGCCTCTACGAAGCATGTTGAGGGAGAGACTGAGGGGTATGTCCAGGAATAAAAATCCCGACAGGGAGATTGAGGCACAATTGGTACAAGTTAAAATGGATGGGGAACAGTTCCCAGAGAAATTTACTAGTTTTAGGTAATTCATGGGGAGAGACCAACGGATGGTTTAGAAAACCATTTTGGAGTTAAAAAGGAAGTTTTATCAACAAAACAATCCTACTTGTACAGAAAAGGGTGGATCTGAGGGTGATTAAATCTAGATTGAATCCATAATGATGATAATTTACTATTTAGAGACTTTGGATGGGTGGAGTGTCATGTTGGATTCTTATATTATATGGGGTTTAGTGAATTCATGGTGAGAGATTCAGGTACAATCTGGACAGACAGATCATATGTTATGGAAGGACATTCGGGAGAAGTTTTTGGAGCACTTCTATCCAGAGGTTCTATGACAAGAGAAGGCTTCAGATTTTATTCATCTGACCAAAGGAAGCATGACCACAATGAATTACACTAAACGATTCATAGATTAACAATTTGATTCTCCAAATTTGGTGGTAGATGAGGCTTCTTCAGTAAAAAATATTTATGATGGACAAAGGTGTGAAATTAAGACCCACATAACTATCATTAATGAAAATATATTTTTAGAAGTGTTTAAAAAAGCTATCATTTTAGAGGGGATATAGAATGAGGCTTTTAGTACAAGACAGGTTGCTGCCACTATACGATTACAGAGTGTTCATTCTAAGAGAAGGAAGAGTCATTTTGAGAACCATAGTCATAATAATGGAAAGAAAGGTGGACAGTCAGGAGGAACAGTTTCACTATATCATACTCAGGTGAATTTCCACCATTATGGTAGATAGGGACACTACCGTACACACTGTACTTGACCACTAATGGAGTGTCTATTTTGTGGTATGATGGGGGCACCTATAGAAGTTCTACAGGAAGCGGCAATAGTATGGTGCTAAGGGTTAAGATTTGTAGTGTCAGAGTGTGGTAAGGGGGTCTTCTACACCATATAGGTCTATCACTTGAAGATCAATAGGCATTGGTGTGTGAGGTAGTGGATGTGGTGCTTCAGGGTATGAGTTACCTTATCATTAGAGTGGTAATACTCAAGACAGTTAGATAACACCACAGGGAAGAGGGGAAAGAAAGATACATGTCGTAAAACCTACACTTTTGGAGATCGAGGTTGATGCATCAATAGTGATAGGTACTATTATAATTGTATCTACATTAGATATTTCCTTGATTGATTCCATTACCTCTCATTCCTTTATATAAGAAAATCTTGTAAATGGATTGAGCCGAAAGGTGGAGTACGTAAGGAGGGTAACGAATATCGATACACTATTTGGAATACAGTCTAGGGATATCTATTTATGAAAGTAATGTTCACTAGAGATTGGAGAATATCATTTTCATTGAGATATATATATCCTTGATATAAAAGGATTTGACCAGATTATGGGTATATATGAACTAGTCACATAACAAGCCTGCATAAATTGTTACCACATGGGAGTGGCCTTTGAATCTCTTGACGGTGACTAGTATGTTCATCATGGACAATGGGATATCCACGCCACTGAATCTAAGAAAATTACATAGAAACTAGGTTACCACACATCCCAGGTTTCTAGTCGTTTTCTGGATGATGGTAGTGGTAGGAAATTCATCCTTCCAACAATAGTAGGACTGTTTATGTATGTCTTTCTTGAAAACCTTTCAGGTTTTCTACCAGAGAGAGATGTGGAATTCACTAATGATATCATGTCGGGGAAAAAATTGTGTCTATTCCACCTTAAAGAATGGAATTGATCGAGTTTCAATATATCAAAATATAGATGGAGGAGTTGGAGGAAAAAGGGTCTCTTCAAACAAGTAAATTGCCCCAGGGATCACCAGTTCTGTTTAAAAAGGTGGACGACTAGAGTTTACACTGGAGTGTCAATTACCAGAAGGTGAATAAAATGACTGTGAAGAACTAGTATACTCTTTCACCATATCAATGATTTGTTTGACTAGATAATGGGGTCTTTATTGTTCTAAAATATCGATCTAAGATCATGGTATCATCATGTGAGAGTTCAGTCCTCTTATGTATGAAGAACTATATTCATGAGCAGGTATGGCCCTTAAGAGTTTGTTATAATTATTTTTGGGTTGAAAAAATCTTCATGTTTATTTATGTCCTCGATGAACACGACCTTTCATCCTTACATAGATTATTTTTTGGTGGTGTTTATGGATGACATCATGGTGTACTCTATGACTCATTATGATCATGCCCAACATATTGACATCATCCTGGGTACACTGAGAGAATCAGCAATATTCCAAGATATCTAAATATCAGTTTTGGATGGAAATGGTACACATTTTGGGGCATATCATCTAGGAACAAGGTGTGTTAGTGGACCCCTAAAAAGTTCAGATAGTGATTTATTAGGAGAATCCAATGATTATTTGTTATATTTGAATCTTTTTTGGATTAGATGGTTATTACAAGACATTCATCTAAAACTTTTCGCAATTGGAAACACAAATTTTAGTTTTAATAAATAAATGGATAACCTTTTATTGGACAAAATAACGAAAGAATTCATTCCAAGTGTTAAATAAGAACATGACATCGGCACCAATTTTGATCTTAACTATGTCGGGTGAGGAGAACATGGTGTATTGTCACACTTATGGGATCAGACTCCGAGATGTGTTAATGCAGGGGGATCGAGTCATTTCTTACCATAGTAGCTGATGCCACATAAACAGAATTATGCTATGCCTGACCTCGATTTGGAAGCAGTGGTTGATGCTCTTATGTGTTGGTGAAACTACCTTTTGGGTGAAACGTTTATAGTTTTTATGGATTACAAATGAATGAAATATATATTTTCACAACGTGAAATGAATCTTCAGCAGTGAAGATGGTTAGTGTATATAAATTCCTTTGATTTTTAATTGGTATATACACCTAGAATAGGGGAGAGTTTGGCTGATACCTTGAGAAAGAAAACATAGGATCATTTACAACAAGAGTCGAGTGCAGAGTGGATGTTGATGACCTTGCGAGGGAAAATGTATGTGGTAGTTTATGAGAGTCAGGAGAGGATGAATCTAGTTTCTATAGTAGTGGATTCTACACTCTCAACACAGATAAAGGACATGCAATATGAGGATCTAGAGTGTTTAAACATAAGGTAAATCCTTGAAGGTGGGATATACCATTACAATGTATAATAGATGAGGATGATATCATCTATGTAAAAATTGGGTTATTGTGCCTATGAGTATTCAAGAGGAACTCATTTGATAATTTCATGCCTCAATGTGGGAGGTACATCCTAGGGTAAAAAAAGTACCATTACCTACAATGAAATTTTTAGTGTCCAGGCATGAAAAATGAGATAAAAGGGTTCGTAATAAGATATTTCACCTATCAAAATGTGAAGGCATAACATCAACAACCTGGAGTCCTATTGCAGTCATTTCCTATTTTGGAATAGAAGAGGGATGACATGACTATAGATTTCTTGGTGGTATGCCCAATGACTCTTAGGAAGAATGATTCTATTTGGTTCATTTTGGCTCAACTAATGAAGGTATCACATATATTACCAATTAGGGAAACCATTATAGTAGAACCATAGGGAGAACTATATGTACGAGAGATAGTTTGTTTACATGGGGTCCCATAGACTATAGTTTCATATAACAATTTTTTCTTTACTTAATGATTGTAGTAGGTCTTACAGAAGGTTCATGGTACATAGGTTTTGTTACGTATGGAATTCCACCCACAAACATATGGGAAGTCAGAGCATACCATACATGTGTTGGAGGATATGATGCGAGGAAATGTTCTTGACTTTAGTGGTTCTTGTGAGAAGCACTTCGCTTTAGTGGATTTCCCCTATAACAACAGTTATTATGAAAATATACAGATGACACCATATGGGTCACTTTATGTAGGACATTGTAAATCACCTCTATGTTGGTTATAGGTGGGTGAGTCAGAGCTATTGGGACTGAGTCTTATTCAGGAGACAACGACATAAGAGCAGTTGATTTGGAAAAATATGACTATGGATCAGAGTAGGTAGAACTCATATGCTGATAGATAGACATGAACCCTATAGGTTATAGATGGTTATCGTGTATTCCATTAGATGCCGACTAGATTGGGTCACCATAGGATATAGAGAAAGGGAAAGATGGTGCCATTGTTTTTAGGACTGTTTGAGGTGCTGGAGATAATCGGTTCTATGGTATACTGATTTTCCCTTCATTATAAATGTAGTTCTATGAATGATGTTTTCTAAAGTTCATAACTATATAGGTATAACCTCATCCCATCTCAAGTTATTGATGTGGAAGAGGTTGACCATGAGTTAGATGCATCCATTTAGGATCATCTGATATGCATGTTGGGTCACAATGAGAATGTGATATAGGGAAAGGTCATGCCATTAGTTCTTGTGTTATGGAAACATATAAGTGTTCAAGAGGAAACCTATGAATGATAAGTGGACTTGGGGTCTCAATGGCACAATATTTTTTACTCAGAATCTCAGATATGTTCAAGAGTCTAGATCGACGACAAGTTGATATAAGGTGGGAAGATTATAAGATCACAACCTTTTCTGGAGTCATCTCGGCTGCATTTTCAATAACATTTTAAATTTTTAAGTATGTTTTTTTGACTAGTGTCTTGTTGTGAGTTTGGAGAAAACATTAGGAAAAACTAAAATACAATGGGTTGTGCATAGTTATCCCTAGTTTGACAAACTGTGCGACTAAATCATGCCAAGCATGAAAAACTGGATAGAGTGGTCTGCAAGGTTTACACACGATTAGACAAACTGTGCAACCAAACCATGCCAACCATGCAAACCTAGACAGAGAGGTTCGCATAGTTCACACATGATTTTTTATAACCTTGTGCCCTAACTAGGAAACCGTGTGTGTGGGTTTAATTGTCTGAAAATCTTTTTAAAACCCACATGACCCCCCCCCCAAGACTCCCATATTTTTACCATAAATTGTGGTTGAAAAATACTAGGTGATCATAGAGCCTTCTTGAAGGATTATAAGTTGATCTGAACATCGTTTTTTGAGATTGAAATCCAGTATTGAAAATCCTCGCTCCTGTTAGTATGTGGATTTCATCCTGTTGCTTCTCTGATTATTTATTATATCTTTCCAAGACATTTTCATGGAATATCTAAACCATTTCCAAGGACATAATCCTATGTATTGAGATCTTGATCAAGGATTATGGATCTAGATCAAGATTTTCATGATCTTGATGCCTTTGATATTAATTTTGTTTTAGGGATTTAGATCTAGAGATTGATCGACAACATTGTGCCGCTCAGATTTTTGAGAGTTCCGTTGGGCTAGTATCCATTAGTAAACTGAGGTAGGTAGTCTAAATCAAACTCCCATAGTTTTGGTTCTGATATTTGTATGTGATTCTATGAATTTATAGAATCACTTTATTGTTGATTTCCAAAATTGGAGTTATCTTGAATGTGAAATTGAATATTCATTTCTTTGGTTATTAATTGATAATTGAATCACAAAACAAACCAATGGGGGTTTCCCAATAGATATTTTTTTGGAGATTAGTTATGGGTTGAGATAATTTAATTGAGTATTGAATTTATTGTGTTAATATAATTAATTAGAGAAAATTATTTATTAAATGAAGTCATATATGAACGAAAATTAGTTGTGAGAATAAATTATGCTTAGTGATTTTGAAGAAATATTGTTAATTGAGAAAAATAATTATGACAAGTTCAGATTAGAAATGGATAATTAATTTTCAAGAATTAATTATGGACTGATAATTGATTTGATTGATTGATTAATTGATGATTTAATTAATGTGTATGTGCTTAGTTAATTTTTGAGTTAATTAATGGATTTTGAAATGTTTAACTAATCATTGGATTGGTAATGTAATGATATGGATAAATCTTGTGAATTAAATAAGTATTACATGGGTGAGATTTTTGTGGTTCTAGACATGGAATTCATGACCTATTATAAGTTATTACTTATACATGGCGCTCCTCCCCAATTTTTATCCATGTTTGATATTTTTGGTAGCTGGGAATGACAACTTACACCGAATGAGATATGGAGTGATAACCATACCGATCTACACTCAATGAGACTTAGGATTCTTGAAAAGATGTTAAACACCAAACAAATGATAATGATGAATGTTGAATCAAATTGAAAACATTAATTGAAATTTTTCCTAATATGATGATTAAATATTAAATGATAACATGATTTTTGTTTTAATTATGCATTGTATTTATTTATTCTTAAAACTACACACAGTAACATTTTACTAGACTTGTTTTAGAAACTATTGGTGGTGGCCTACTGAGTTATACTCAAACCGTAATTGGGATTCATGATCCACACCCAAGTAGACATTGTTGTTGCAGGGCAGTAAATGGGAGCTGCCCTGGGATAGGTTTTTGTTTGGGATTGGAGCATTGGAGAGGGAACCATACATGGTTCCGGACCCACTTTGGAGTTGTTGTTCCTTTACTTTTAGTTACATTTTAGACAGTTGAGATTTTCATTATCATGAAATGTTTTACATTTCAATTGGGTACAATATTTATCTGGTTTTTTATATCATATGTGATGGTATTTTTTTGGTTATTTATACGAATTCACACTTGGTTATTGTTGTTTTTTCATTGATGATTTATTCCAATAAAAGAAGTTATAGTATCCCCAAGACCGACATACCAGACCTTCAATTCTAGTCAGCTCCCTCTGGCATACGGGGAGGCACGCTCTAGGGTATGTGGCCAACTTGTTCAGGGAAACATTTAGTGGCACCTGGGTTGGGATGCCACATCTCTTAACTCTGTGGTATAAGAAAAAATTAGTGCAAGAAAGGGTCTATATCCTCACAAAAAATAAGAGTATATTTGGGTACCAATGGTACCTGAGCATGGTGTGGGATAACATCTTTGTAGGATGATACCAATGATGTTGAGCCCAATACATTTATTGAAATATATAAATGAGGTAGTATTCATGATAATAATTTTTTAGTAAAGGAAGGAAAATATTCCCATGTCATGTAAACATCTAAAATAGTGATACAAAAATATCCCGTCAGGGCTCACTATACAAGATAGACAGGATCCTATAACAAAGTAGCTACGAATATTGCGAAAATAAACAACAATACATTTTCATTCATCCAAATATTTCATACCATAATGAACATTATGTGTACAACACTTTTCATATCAATCATGGAATTTCTGTATACCATTGTACCATATCATTCATAGCCTTTCCGTACAACCAGATGAGTCAGATCACTCACGAACGAGACCTCTAATCACATGTATCAATTTTCCAATTCCAATATGTATATTCAAGCGTATCATATACCTCATAATATTTTCATATATCACAGAGTAAAACCAATAAGGACCATATCCAAGGTGTCGATGAACATGGAATCTCCATAATGTCCCAAGAGCATCTCGATGGAAACTCTATCAGGAACAGATTGGACTCCTTTGAACATGTCATATCTGACAAGATCTACATGAGTCCAAAAATGATAGATCCAAGGGGTAAAATGTCCCAAGGTATCCCTTGGAATCAAGACTAATGGGGGATACTCAAATCAAGGAATCCACTACCATAGTCTTGATCCATGGTGAGCAATCCATGGTTTTTGTACTTTCTTTCAACCAATTCATATCATTTATCATTCATCACCATATCAGTCTACCCACTTCTATATAATAATTTACATTCAAAAAATACAATGATTATACCCACTCATTAATCCCATTTAAAAAAAAACATCTCATGAGTATACCAAAACACATATTCCAATGAATAATTAAATATAACTCAGCTCAACAAATGAGCATGCCCTCTCATGTTGATAATTAACATTTAAACACATCTTAAAAGTTTAGCCACTGGTTTATCAATTTTTCATTCAAGTAATATAGTTAGTATACCCACTATAATACCCATTGTTGTTTAATTGAACCTATAACTAATTCAAAAAAACCATTTCAGTATTCGAACTCATTTAACCAATTACCCTCAACCATGTCACATGGGTATACCCACCCATTTATTACCACTTACATTTTTTAAAATCACATTGGTATACCAACCCATTTATTACCATTAAATTTTATTTATATCCCATAGGAATACCCATCCATTTTTCATCAATTACATTTATTCATCTCACATGGGTATACCCACCCATTTATTACCATACTTGATCAATAGAACCATTTATCCCTAGAGCATCAATATGCAAGTGGGGGATAGATCTTTGAATTATGAAAACCAATTCCCTTTAGTTGTAATAAAGATTTTCATAACTATTCAAGAATAGTAAAAACAAAAATAATTTAACCCAATAATGAATTAAAAAACTAATCAATACTTTTTGGATTGAAGGAAGTGCACCGTCATTGGATGGATTTTATTATAAAATCATGACTTTGTTTCTCTAACAAATCATTTATCAAAATCCATTAGTTCATTCTAGGATTGAAATTAAACTTAACAAGATGCGTTAAATAGTAAAATTATTCATTCATAAACCATTGAAGAAAGGTTAGGTAACCTACCTTGATATGTAGACCATGTATACACTCGGCACATGTCAAATTTTGTGATAACACTTGAAACCACTCCACATCGGTATTCTCATACCATCTTATATATATATATATATATATCCCTTAACCCAATTCAAATATTCATTTTTCCATGAGGTAATATGTATTTGGATGATATATATTTATATATACCTTATTATACCCATACACTCAATAGAAATTCATCAAAACCAACTACAAACAATTCTTAGGACTCATTAACACCATAAAAGCCTAATTAAAAGGCTAATAAACAAAAAAAATGGGGGTATAACCTTTCCCAAAATGATGTAGGAAACCCAAATTGAACCCATATTCCTTTCCTTTATAGTATGATGTTGTAATATAAACCCACGAGTTTCGAGGAAGCCTTTCCACGCCCTAATACAAGAAGATCAGTAAAAATCAGCTTATTATCCGAACCCAATGGTTTTGTCTGTGTTAAAATCGGGGGTCGAGATGCCAAAAATAGCAAAAGAGAAGGAAGAGGAGGATGGGGAATGACTTACTTCATTGAATCAGATTAGAACTGTGATGAAACAACCTTGAATCCACTGACAGAGAGGGAGTTAGGAGGGCGTTCGAGCACGTGACCAAAGGGGATCCCTTAAGGGGGTGCGTCGTGCGACCCAAGTAAGAGGGAGGTAAGGATTTAAGTCAAATTATATAATATTTTAATTTTAATTAAAATAATAAGAATTTTAATATAGGTAACCACACATCACTTGGGATGCATAGTTTAACATACTATATGCCAATCATGCGCCCATTAATGGACACCGGGAGCACTACACACTGTTTGATATGCTTGGTTTCATGATCGTGTGATACTTTGTTGAGTCAATAAGGTTTCATTATGAATTTTCCATTCCTTCATGTTTTGAAAATCAGAAACACTCTATCTTAAGGAAAACATCATTTTCCCTAAGATTTTTCTTAATAATGAAAATTTTCTTTCCCCAAGGAAAATTTAACCTTACCTATTTTTCATTGGGTATATTATATTTTCTCTAGAGTCTAACAGTTTTTATTACTATGTAAAAAATTCTCTTCCACATCTAATACCTTGGAATTATATAAATGCATAGATAGAGAGTATTCTATTTTCCGGATCTGAATTCATGTTCCAAATTTTCTGAAATTCAGAATCTGAGTTATATGAAATTCAGAATCCGAATTCTCTGAAATTCAGAATCCGAATTCATTGAAATTCATAATCTGGATTCTCTGATATTTAGAATCCTAATTCTCTAAAATTTAGAATCCGAATTATCTAAAATTCAGAGTCCAAATTCATAGAAATTCAGACTCCGAATTCCTCAAAATTTAGACTATGAATTCCTCAGAATTTGGAATCCAAATTCCTCAGAATTCAGACTTCGAATTCATTAAAAAACATAATATAAATATCCTTGTAATATAGACTCTGAAGGTTTACTCTGTTAGACTCTAATTTATATTTTCCAATAGACTTCAAAAAATTTTATGTTGTTGAGCAACCTTATTTTACATACTATTGTTTTTGTTATAAAATGTTTTCGAACATTTTGTTACTAACCAAACATTTTTTGATTGATGCGTGTACATGTCCCTCTAAAATTAATTGATCAATATGACCATTGGAGGAGGGAGACGACCGTTAGATATGTGCCTATAAATAGGATATCATTTGAATGAGCTCAATAATTATGATGACTATTCTATGACTCTAGAGATTACATGTTGATAAAGTGATTTCTAAATAGATACTCTCATTCTTTGTTCATACTGAACGTCTTGTTCACAATTGATTCAAGTGAATCTGAATGTTGCGGAGTACATTCGATGGCTTCCAGGGATAAGAAGACATATGTTCGAACTAACATGATGTTTTATGGCTTGTAGGGATAGTAAGACATACTCCGATATTTGTATCGAGGGCTTAACCTAGTGTGGGTAAGACATAATTTCTTTAATGTACAAATCATGGGACCTTTATCCAAGGTTGTTGGATACCCTACTCTTTGGGTTAAAAGATTTACGACTTGGTACTTGTGTTGTTTCATGTTTGTTTTTAATTATATTTTGATTGATAAGGAAAGTATAACTATCGTATACTTTTATATTCTTATACTCTATTTATTAATAATCTATACGCTTTAAGGTAGAATATTTTTCCTTGTAAACATTTCTTATGGTTTATTTCTGGGACCATATTTCCAAAATCTAGCAAGTTTGTAGAACAAAAAGATCTGGTGAATTTACCATGTTTAGATTCATTAAAATATACCATCTTTAAATGTTTCAAAGGAATTTCTTAAAGTATACAATCCACCCCCCCTCTTATATAGTGAGAATCTACATCATTATTTCGATCCTACAATTGGTATCAGAAGATGTATCTGAAATACTTATATTCACATATATGTTTTTTTTGCTCAAGTTTTTTGTTGTTCTATATTTTCCTTGCTTAAGATATTTGTTTATCCTTGTTTAGAAACTTTTATTACTAACAAGTTTGTCTAGAAAAAAATTTTCTTTGAGATGATTGGAATGAATGTTGATTCGATTGAAAATCATAATTCTACTAGACCACCTATATTTGATGGGAATGATTATGAATATTGGAGAGATCCTATGACGAAATTTTTCATTAACACTCGAGTGGAAAACTTTGTTATGCTTAATGGAGATTACAATATTCCTGATAAGGAAGTCAAAACTTTTACTAATCAAGAAAAGTCATAATATCAACTAAACTACAAGGTACAAAATACATTGTTGTGTTCCATGACCAGGAATATATATATCTATATTTCTTCTTATGAAGTTGACAATTTGTATTTGGAAGAAGCTTGAGGTTACTCATTTTAGAACATCCAATGTTATCGAAACTTGAAGATCTATGCTCAGAGCTGAATATCATGGTTTCTTCATTACTTATGGGGAACCTATATGTAAGGTACAATAGAGATTTATGACTATTTTTAATAGCTTACATTCCATTGGTGAAAAAGGATTAGATTATGAGGAACTTGTGGACATGATTATAGACATCATGCTTATTGAATAGGAATCAAAGAGAACAGTTATTGATGAGAATAGGAAAGTCTCACAGACTACTCTTGATGAGATTGATATCTTCTTCAACATGAGACTAGAATGAAGAGAGATGCTAATATGAATAAGAAGAAGAATAGAAATGGGAGTGCTGTTTTTACAACTACTTCTTATCATATGAGATCCAAGACTCTTGAGAGAGTTACAATATCTAAATCTAAGAAGGTCACTATTTTATTTGAATCAAGTGAAAGTGAACATTCTGATAATGAACTAGAAAATATTGCTGTAAGGATGAACAAGACAGTTCTAAAGAAAGACTTTCAGTATAGATATAATAATAGTGAATAAAAGGATAAGAAATACTCTAAAGTCACTTGTTATGAATGAAAAATAGCAAGGCATAAAAGTCCATATTTTCCAATGGTTATGAGAAAATATAGAAAGGAAAAGTATTCTGAGTGGAATAGAAAAAAGTACTACAAGGCTAAAAATAAGAATGTTTTGAAAGCCAATGGAACCTAGAGTGCCAGTAGTGGCGACTCTTCTGATGAATCATCAGAGTATGAATTTTCTGGTCAGAAGAATCTTGGTCTATTACCCAAGATACCTATTAAAAATCATTATTTAATGGATAAGGTAAACAATTTTGAATCCATCACCAATGTATCAATGAATACTAATTATAGTGATAGTAAATGTTATGAATCCTCATATGAAGAATCTTCTTCTCATAAAGATAATACTTTACCTACCTACAATGAAGTTTCAAGGTATTCTAAGCTTCTTGGGAATGAAAAATTCTAAATTCTAGAAAAATATTGAGAAGGAAGATTCCAGGATTTATATTCTTACTAAGAAAATATTAGATCTTTTTATAGATATTGATATGAAAACCCTCGTTCTTGATAGTATTTAAAAAAACCGTGATGAATTTTTTTTTCTGAAAAGGTAATTTCTAAGAAAAAGGTTTTCAAGCCTAACTATAGTGCTAAAACTAAAGTTTTTTAGGATAAATACATAGTTATTATAATGAAGTCTGAAATATTTTCCTTGATGAAGTGTTTGTCAAACATTAACTTTGGTAAGGAAATTTTTGATAAGATGTATTCTCAAATTTAACCTCTAAGGAATAATTATTGTTTTGGTTAAACCAGTTCAAAACTAAATTTTATTAACAATTATTTTGTTCCTGAAAGTGCACTATTTTGTACTAAATGTCAATGAGGTGGACATTGGGGAAAAATTGTTCCTTAAATAAAACATTGTATTTATTTTTTCATAAAAATTATTTTTCAATGAAATTGTGGATTCCTATAATTTTTCTTTCTGAAGTTTCTGGATCAAATAAATTTTGGGTTCTCAAAGTCTAACACTCTAATTTTTAGAAAAGTATTGATAGTACCAACAACTATACATGGTACACGGATATCGGATGTTCCCTATATATGACTGGTAATAAAATATTCTTTGAAAATATTATCAAGATGAAAGGATGAAAAGAAACTTTCTGAGATAATGCTAAGAGAGAAATTATTTGTATAGGTAACATTGTTCTTCATGGAAAAACCTCAATTTCAAATGTTTTATTTGTTAAGGGTATTAAGAACAACATCATTATCATAAGTTAATTGTGTGATGAAGGTTACCTTTTGAATTTTAGGAATGACATGTTCTTAATACACAATTCGAAGGAAGAGTTTATTATTTCTATCAATAGGAAAGAGAATCTTTACACACTAAACATAGAAGACCTCAGAAGGCAAGATCTACGTTGTCTTAGTGTGATGGAAGGCCATTCTTGGTTATGGCATAGAATGTTAGAACACTGTAACCATAAAGAACATATGCAAACTCTCTTTGAAAACACTAGTTAAGGATCTACTGGAGCATAGATTTGATTCTTCAAAAGTTTGTGATCCTTTCCAATATAGAAAACAACAATAATAATGTTTTTAATCAATCATTGAAGTCTCAACTACTGATGAATTACAGTTGGTGCATATATATCTTTTAGGTCCAACACACACTAGAAGCATTAGAGTCAAATATTATATATTTCTTCTAGTTGATGATTACACTAGATTTACATGGGTCTATTTTATAGCAATGAAATTTGATGATTGTTATACTTTCTAATGTTTTATAGCCCAAGTAAAAACTGAGAAAAACCTTCCTTTGATAACTATTTATAGTGATCATGGAAGAGAATTTCAATATTCTGATTTTGAAATTTTTTATAGTAGAAAAGGCATTACTCATATCTTCTCAGCACCAAGAACACCTCAAATAAATGGTTTAGTTGAAAAAAGAAAAATAATTATTCAAGAGATAACAAGAACCACGTTGAGTGAATATTCGGTAGCCAAACATTTTTGGGATGAAGCTCTAAGTACGACTTGTTATACTATAAATCATGTTTTGATTAGACATTTTCCTAATAAAACTAATTATGAGTTATGGAGTGGTAGAAAACCTAGACTTTCCCCCTTAAAGGTTTTTGGTTTCATGGTATTCATTCTGAATACAAATGATAATCTACACAAATTTGCACCAAAATCTGTTAAAGGAATTGTCTTGGGCTATACCACAACTTCAAAGGCTTAATGAGTTTTTAATAAAAATACTTGTACCGTTGAAGAAATAGTACATGTCGAATTTGCTGAAACTGATAATTTTGTTTTTAAACATCCTCAACCTACATCTTTTGATGTGTTATCAAAAACTGATAGTCAAACCTTGATAGAAGATCCTTCTGATAAGGAAAATGTTCAAGAAATTATTTCAGAAGCATTTAACCTAGAAGATTTCTTACCCTATATTGATGAACAAGTTTTACAAAACCCAAGTCAGTTGTTTCTTAAGAATCATCCCTGTGATAGTATCATTGGTGATGTAAATCAACCTATAAGGACTAAAATTTCCTTATGAAATGAAGTCGAACATCAAGAATTCCTTTCCCATTTAGAACCAAAATGCACTGATGAAGCTTTAGGTGATGATGATTGGATAAAAACTATGCAAGATGAGCTAAATGAATTCGATGAGAATAAAGTATGGACCTTCGTTGAAGGACCTAAGGAAACATCTATTATTGGAGTAAAATGGGTCTTCAGAAGTATGTGTGATGAAAATGGAATAATTGTATGAAACAAATCTAGATCATTTTCTAAATGCTATAATCAATAAGAGGGAATAGACTACAAAGAAACCTATAGTCAAGTAGCTATACTTGAATCTATTCGTATTCTACTTGCCTTTGTAGCATTCATCAATTTCAAACTTTTTTAAATGGATGTTAAATGTTATTTCATTAATGGTTATGTTCCAGAGGATGGTTTTGTTGAATAACCTCTTATTTTTGAAGATACAAAACATCCTGAACATGTTTTGAAACTTACAAAAGCTTTGTATGGACTCAAACAAGCCCCCAGAGCCCAGTATGATAGACTTACATAATTTTTGCCTTAAAATAATTGTGTTATGGGAAATGCTGATCCAACCCTTTTTATAATGAAATATAAAAAAATGTTTTGATTGTTTTAATTTATGTTGATGACATTATATTTGATTCAACTCAACAATCATTAACTGATTCATTTGTAGATCTAATGAAATCTATGTTCAAAATGAGTATGATGGGTGAGTTAACATTTTCCCTTGGTTTTCAAATTTCTCAAAAATTAGAAGTAATCTATATATCCAAACACAGTTCTATTAAATATTTTCTTAAAAAATATGGATATGAAAACACTAAGAGTATAAATACCCCCATTTTTACCTCAAATTCACTTGATCTTGATGAAGCTGGGAAACCAGAAGATCAAACATCTTTTAGAGGTATGAATAGATGTTTACTTTAATTGATAGCTAGTTGTCCAAAAATAATGTTTTTGGTATGACTATGTGCAAGATATCAATCCAATCCTAATGAATCTATTTAAAAGGCAGTGAAAAAGATTTTTCGCTACATAAAGGGAACAATGGATCTAGGACTCATTTCTACTTCTAGAAATGATTTTTGTAAAAATATTTTCAGATGCTGACTTTGGTGGATGTAGAATAGATAGAAAAAATACATCTAGAACTTGTCATTTATTATGATATTCATTAGTTTCTTGGTCATACAAAAAGAAACACTCGGTAGCACTTTCCACTACTGAAGTTGAATATGTAGTAGCACGAAATTATTGAGATCAAGTGTTGTGGATGCAACACACACTCACGG